>OX411277.1:1240450-2440450 GCA_948146005.1 Nomada fucata | reverse complement strand
ATTCTAGTGGTTATCGAAAACCATGACAAAGGAGCATAAAATTATTAATGCCACGATATGTAAGAATTATCCAAACCATATCGTGTTTGGTGTCATTTTAATCGGGAGACAGTAACAAACATTTTGGCAAAATTTCATTTAAAACGGACCAAAAATGAACAAGTTTTAATCTTAAATTTTGATCGCGTTAGTATTGTCTCACACACACGGGTAGTGAAACGCTGCCCCGAGCTCGGCTGCCACACCATCTAAGGGGACACGACCGAACTCGCTCGAGAATCGTGTCCGGACACGATCAGTGTTCACATTCGTTGCCGAGCGAAGTACAATACACTAATCGAGACTTTACTGTAGATCGCGCAGTCTACCTCCTATCTCCCCCCATGCTCCTTCTTTGTTTGCCTCTGTTGCCAGGCAAGCGAGGGAATAGAGCATCTCAGCCATATTCTGTAGGATAGTTAACCCTTTGGGGACTTTGAAACTTTCACGATTTTAATAATCTTAAAAGGTAGCGGCCTCAGTGATTAGCGTACCTGTTGGCGGATGCAATCGACAGTGCGCATATATGACGCTCAGTTCGGTAGGCGTGCACATTACAAGGTTCCCCACATATTCTAGTGGTTATCGAAAACCATGACAAAGGGGCATAAAATTATTAATACCACGATATGTAAAAATTATCCAAACCATATCGTGTTTGGTGTCATTTTCATCAGGAGACAGTAACAAACATTTTGGCAAAATTTCATTTAAAACGGACCAAAAATGAACAAGTTTTAATCTTAAATTTTGATCGCGTTAGTATTGTCTCACACACACGGGTAGTGAAACGCTGCGCCGAGCTCGGCTGCCACACCATCTAAGGGGACACGCCCGAACTCGCTCGAGAATCGTGTCCGGACACGATCAGTGATCACATTCGTTGCCGAGCGAGGTACAATACACTAATCGAGACTTTACTGTAGTTCGCGCAGTCTACCTCCTATCTCCCCCCATGCTCCTTCTTTGTTTGCCTCTGTTGCCAGGCAAGCGAGGGAATAGAGCATCTCAGCCATATTCTGTAGGATAGTTAACCCTTTGGGGACTTTGAAACTTTTACAATTTTAATAATCTTAAAAGGTAGCGGCCTCAGTGATTAGCCTACCTATTGGCGGATGCAATCGACAGTGCGTATATATGATGCTCAGTTCGGTACGTGTGCACATTACAAGGTTCCCCGCATTTTACATTATAATGAGGGGGGGGGGGGGGGGGGGGTTGTTACACAGACCGAATAAAAATTAAACGAGAACGCGAAAAATGTAATTTTTAACGGGACCATGCGTTTTTCAATCTAAAAATCCAGATTGCGCGAAATAAATTGCGGAATATATAAATAATTCAAAAATTTTACCAACTAAATATTCATGATAATGGCATTTATTAATAAAAATGAATAAAAGACGCTCTTGCAGATTGTTTCGAACGTTAATAATCGGAACTACTGATTTCGTATGACGGTTAATTATTTCGAGTATCGAACTGGTTTTTTCGGACGAAATTAAAATCGAAAATGGAATGAAATTAAATTAAATTCGGACGGAATAAAAATATTGCGATGCTGGATGCGTGAATACAATGAAAAAAGCTTGTTCATATATGTTAACTCACCGTTCGCTAACGAAGACATTTTTCAATGATCAGCAAGAAGACGTCTATCCAAGATGGAGTCCTCATGGTAATCCATTTTTTTGCGGCGTATATATCCAAGATGGAGGCCTCATGGTAATCCATTTAGTTGCGGCGTATATATCCAAGAGTAGGCACTTTATATTGCACTTTGCACTATTCACACAGGCACTCGCGATATCATTGAAACACTGAACGGTGAACGCGAAACGGCACTCACTAGCCAATAACGCACTTGGCTTATTTCGCGAAGCTAATTTTTCTCCAGAATCGCGCAAAAAGACAAAGGGCTACTGCGTACATCATGGCGTCCGGCCTGCACTTTCTAGAACGCGAAGAGCCCGTTCTACTTTTCGCCGTATACCGTTTTCTATCTAGAATTTAAGCCTACGAACACTAAGAAAACCGTCGCGACACTATTGACTCGTAATTAGACGTATTTAGAAATGCCAGATTGCTAGAAATGCGCGTTAATATTAATATCGCCGTTGTCGCGCTAAAAGAACTTCAATCAACGTCACTGGCTACCCGAATACTACTTCTTCATCGCCGTCCCTTCTCCTTAATTTTTAAACGTACGTTAGAAATCTGATCGCTGATTGGTCCGCGTGACCAATAATGACCAATCAAACATTGTCTTCTATTGACCCTATATTCGATCTTCTAATACATATGCATTGTCGCTAGCGTTCTAAAGATGTCTACCGTAGAATGCATAATATAATATATTAAATTCTTAATACATATTTTATTTAGTTTATCACGATAAAGCTTTATTGTTCCTTGATTATTTGATTTTTTTCTGCGCTATTAGACGATAAGAATGAATCAAGGCAAAATGATCAACAGCATCCAGACAGTGCATACTAATGATGTGTATCATTGTCTCTATATTCTGATTTTCGATACATTGCTGTGTTGGTTTCCCTGCTCTCAACTTGCGTCTTCAAACGTTCGGTAGCAGAAGGAAAAGATGTATCGTAAAATCATACATCGACAACGACTGCGTTTCATTGCGCTTTCTTCATAATGCATATTCATGATTAAAAAATATTTACGAAGCGTGACAGCATTATTCGTTCATATTCGTAATGCGTATTTACGAAAAAAATTTCTCGCGACACTCGACGCCTGGTTACGCAGCTTTCGATGCATAGCACCGAAAGCCTTTTTCTCAACATCTCAGAAACTATTAAATTCGCGAAGCTAAAATTTGAGATCTGAGGTTTTAAAAGCGAAACTCTCGGCATCAATATTTGTCATTCGTAACCAACAAAAATTTCCGTCATCTATAATGGTTATGCGCCACCAACAAAAAATGTTTGTCTTCAGTAATAATTATTCGTTACCAAAAATATTTCTGCCGCGCAATAACGATTATTTACAATCGAAAACAATGTTGGTCATCAATAATGGTTATAACCAACAAAATTTTAGTCATCTACCATGGTTATTCATAGCCAGAAATGTTGAAAATCAAAATTTTTTAGTCTCACCTTTTTCTCAAAAATTTCTTGAATACTGAATGATAAGTCCCTTCTATTATAGTATAAATCAACTTTTTATCAATTGCTTTTACCTTCAAAATTTTTAAATAATTCACTTTCCATCTCTGGATTTCAATGAATTTTAGCATTTATATGACATCAATTTTATTCCAATATTGTGTGATAGATACCTGACAGACAAGAGCATCAAAACAGTGTACTTATATTTAACGAAATTAATATCCAGCCGCTTCTAATAGAAATATTTGACTTCATTTAATGCAAATTATGATCTTCGTGAAATATTCAACTCCCCTACGCTGTCAAAGGCTTCAATTTCGACCGATATTCGGAAATAAATTTTAAGCAAAATTTAAATTTAGATAGAATCGTCCAATCTGCACGAAACGTTAATTATTAGAGAAATAAATCTATTATGTATTACAGTCACTTAGTATAATTTATTCAAAGCAAGCATGAACGTCCGATACCTCCGGGCGATTGATATTAATGATGACTAATTGAGATGATCCTTTTAATCACTCTGGATCGTACGCTAATGCGGCTTTCTTCAGGACGAACCCAATCAAAGGATATTAGTCGATCGTCCTCCTCATATACATAAACGGAGATTACTTGGTCAGGGCACAGTTTATGCCAGTTAACGAGCTGACCGCATAGGGCAACACAGTTGACTTACATCGTGACTGTACTGGTGTTCAGCCTGTGATCTTGCATTTGCGGCTAATCAGCCACTGGGATTGGTTTCAAAGGATTTACAACTAGTATCAAATATACCTAAATGCTTCTATGATTGATACGTAAATGATAGGATACGACTTTGTGCGCCCTTGTACCGTAGAGTCGATGAGCTGTACATAAATATGGATATATGTATGTAGAACGGGCCAAAAAAGTATTCATACAGTGCATTAGTTTCACTTGCAACTGCATTACTTTGGCATCACCGAAATGTTGGCTTCAAGCCAATTATTCCTAAAACAATATACATACATTGATATGAAGCACATCTATTACACTTTAAAATAATGGAAACCCACGCTTCCTTATACGAAAAGTTATTTTTTAGTCGATTATCGTGAAAGTAATAAACGATATCTTTATTTCACACAGGAAATGCTTCATGCTACGATTCGTTTCTATACCCTCGCCGCTTTTTTCTTTATGTGTGTGCAGCACCTCGGCCAGCGACTTCTGATTGCTATAAATAAATGCCGAATCATTGATCGATTCGAAAGTATGTAAGGACGCTCCAGGCCTTGGCTGCGTTCTCAAATCGTTTTCTGCTATTCCTAGACATTTAACTATGACGATCGAATAACTATTTCAGACAGGTGTACTGCACCCTGCCGCTATGTCTATACGACATAGAACTTGAATGAGGTCATTCTACTGGCGTCCTGAGCGTGTACGAACGACAATCCGCCAAAGAATTAATGAGTTACTCGCAACAAGCAATACAAACATGTTGGCGAATGAACTACTTTTCAGCTCATCGCTCGCGATCTGTTTTGCGACGACAATTACCTGATCATTTTGTCACGGCGTTAATTGCATTGCAAACGGCATCCATTCCGCAGACCCTCTCTTCTCAAATTCTACGCTTTTTACCGCTCTTCTTGTTTCACACGTTCAACATTTATACCTTTCGATCATTTAAAACATATATGAACAGTTGGGAATTGAACATCAGCAACAACAATTTAGGCTAATAGTGTAATTTTCAAATTCTTTATTCATGAGAGGACAGGAGAAATAATGACATTAAAATTTTGGGAAATAAATTGAACAAATCTTGATACTCCTTAAAAATATAGGCAATCATTGAATTCCGCGCCGTTCGCGTAAACCAATTAGATTAGCTTTGTTGAAATCATCGTCGTGTACACACTTTAAGGACTTGCGTACAACTCCACGATGAAATTGATTCCATGGCCCCTCTGGCTCTTAAAGCGCATAGAAACGCTGTTGAATCCTGGACCACCATTCGTGATGCTGGCGTACGCACCGTTTCCATTCGTTTTCTGATCAAGAGCTTGTACCATAGTGATTCGTTCGAACCTGGTGGTGTTGAAGGTCTTCTCTTCGATGACTTTCTGCATCCAGGCGGAATTCTTAATTACATTCTGTCTGAGTACAAGTCTGTCACCGGGTATTCTGTACCCAACGACCAAGTTGTGAGTCTTGTCGTTGCGACTGGAAGCGTGGAATTCTTCCTGTGGGGCCGAGTCGACTTGCGTGACAGCCACAACGATCGCCACAATGGCTAGGTATATGATTGCCTTCCCTGCTGCCATGATCAACGGTTCTCGAGAATTTTCACAGACTTTGCAATAACACTTGTGTCACCTCGGTGCTGCTGACTGAGTTTTGACTTTACATTACTGCTCCGCTGTTTAAATAGCTCGCACGATCGTCTTATCAGTTGGGTAGCTTCTTACAATGTATTTGTAGCAGTGTTCTTGTACGTTCTGAAAATATTTATTCCAGGAACACGTGATTATATGTAAAGATGTTTCTACCTTAGATGTGTTGCGATACTATCAACTGATTATTATCGAACCAAGTGAGGAAGACGTTTCACAGAATTACGTGTCAATTATCAAAGTGAATTGAATATTAAGCAATTCGATTTGATTTCTAATTGGGGGAAATATATGCCGTGGAGACCGAAGGTATCTTTTATAAATCGATGAAATTAATATTTAACTACGAAATTAATATTTTTGACTGTCTCAAATAAAACAACTTTATAAATAATATCTGGTTAATTACAGCCCCACACACATGCAACAGCACGCAATGCTGGTAAGTTAATCGTACTAAATAAATTCTGCACGAGGTGCAAAGCTCAAAAATAATTACGTTTACGCAAAATCAAGAATATTATCGATTTTTGATAGAGATTCTCGTAACTGGTTTAATAATACAACGACCACATGGGACACGGCTAATCTATTTAATCATTTTTATCGCAGAACTCTTTGAAATCGATGTATAAAATTCGCCAGGCCTGCACGGGTCGTCTCTTGAACGGATAAATCCTTAACTCTATCAGCTTTTACAGTAGGTTTGCCCGAGTCTCGCCGCGCATCGAACAGAAAATGCAAGTCAGTTGACCAATCCATTAAAACCATTTCATTGCAGACATGCTGCGTAACGTACTGTAACTCGGCTGACTTGCATTACGTCCGTCATATATTTCGGACGCTGGGCGCAGAATACTTGCGACAGTTCTCGTTTCCAAATCATTCCAATAGATATTTATGAAATTTTTCATCCGATTTTTCCTCGGCGTAACTTTCCTATTTGTTTACAGATTAAAATAAACACAGATGGAACAGGTCGCAGCGTTTACTGCTGAGAGCGAAACTCTGAATTCGTAACTACGGCTTTCCGTTTAAAACTGTCTGATAATAGCAGTTGCGGTTTCAGATTGACGGCCGGTCCTTTTGTAGGAGCGCCAGGGTGTACTGCCGTGCAAACACGTTTTCATTCGTTCGTCCGTTCTCGCCCAATCCTGTCATCCAATTCTCTGTCCGACGTTGTTTCGCGTGCACGTTTGTTCGTCACTTTCGCAACTTTACAAGCAATAACCAAAAGCGTGTTGGACAGGTTTATGACTAGGCGCGGTGGTCCTTACGCTTTTGCATTACGCCCAACTGACAGCTGCGGTTGGACGCTTCTGATGCAGGTGAACTTTACGACTCATAGATTTTCATATCAAACGCGATTACGTGCTGGGGAAAAATACGGTTCGATGTAGAGGAACGATCTACGTTGTTCAGTTACGCTGGAAATGTATTAAGTTCATTGAAATAATCGTAACAATCTTCATTCAATGTAACGAACGGCAACTATACTTGTTTAGAACGAGAAGTTTCCCGACATAATCGAGCGTCGCTCGATACTCGCCTTAGTAGATGTCTGAATAATCTAGAACAGAAGTCTATGCTGCTTTACGCGAAAAGATATTTTTAGTCGATTATCGTGGAACGTAATAAACGAGATCTTTATTTCAGACAGGAAATGCTATACGCTGCGATTCACTTCTATACCCTCGCCGTTCTTTTTTATACGTGTAGCACCCCGGCCAGCGACTTCTGATTGCTATGAATAAATGCCGAATCATTGATCGATTCGAAAGTATGCAAGGACGCTACAGGCCTTGTCTGTATTCTCAAATCGTTTTCTCCTATTCCTAGACATTTAACTATGACGATCGAATAACTATTTCAGACTGGTGTACTGCGCCCTGCCGTTATGCCTATCCGACAATAAACTTGAACGAGGTCGTTCCACGCGTATGTTGATCGTGCACGAACGACAAACCGACAAACAAATTAATGGATTACTCGCAATAAGCGATACGAACACGATGGTCAATGAACTACTTTCCGGCTCACCGGTGAAGCAACGTTCAAGTGGAAGTCGATTTCATTGGTATCGGGAATGATTCGCAAGTTCATTACAGCTTACAAAACGAATGCCAATTAACCCTTGAGTGTCTGCAGATAATAAAAAAAGAAATCGCAAGGAAGGAAACGTTATTTCCTCCTGAAACGGAGGGCCGTTTTCAGATGGTAGAAAACTATGAACCAAGTAGGCACTCTAGGACTCGTTGTTAGGGTGGAACGGAGATAGAATAAGTAGGTTAACGAAATGGTCGCTCGCAAGCTTGAAATACCGCCACCAATTTCAGTGGCCCTCAAGTTGATTCGAAGTTTCTCCTTTCGAGTAGAATCCTCGTGGTAGAATGCGACACGAAGCGACAACAATTTTCCACTCGGTTGTTTCTCCTTCGTGCCGCAACGCGTGCATGCACCGAACGTACTTTGTGCATAAGCCTCGGGAACGGAAGATTTCGATCTCTTGGAAATGTGTACGAACTCCGCGGGGAATCCGCTCGAAGCGTCGAAGAAGCGGAAAGAAACGAAAGGGAAGGTTAAGTTATCGAGATGCAGCTTCAGGTATATGGGCTCTGTTTGATTAGCGTATACAAGAAAGGCATTCCATCAACGGATTCCTCGAGATCTGTTTTGCGACGACGACTGCCCGGTCGTTTCGTCACTGCGTTAATTGCATTACTATCGACACCCATTCTGCGAATCCATTCTTTTTGTCATTCTGCATTCGTGCTAGTTTTTCTTGTTTCACGCGTTCCGCATTCGTACCTTCCGATCACTTAAAACGTACATGAACAGGTAGGAATTAAACGTCAACAACGACAATTTAGGCCAGTAATGTAATTAGCAAATTTTATTACGCAGGAGAGAACAAGAGAAACAAAAATGTTAGGAAATAAAGTTAAATTGTACACCTTTCGCGTATATCCAATTAGATAGTTTTGTTGAAATCATTGCCAGGTACACTTTTCAAGGACGTGCGTACAACTCCACGATGAAATTGATTCCGTGACCCCTCTGGCTCTTGAATCGCATAGAAACGTCGCTGGTTCCTGGACCACCACTTAATACGGTGGCGTATGCACCGTTTCCATTACTTTTCTGATCAAGGGCTTTAAGCAGAGTGATTCGTTCGTATCTGCTGGTGTTGAAGGTCTTCTGCTCGGTGACTACCTTCATCCAGGAGGAATTCTTAACCACGCTCTGTCTGAGTACGAGTCTGTCACCGGGTAATCTGTAGCCAAGGATCAAGTTGTGAGACTTGTTCGTGTTATTGTTGGCGTAGAAGTCAACCTGTGGGGCCGAATTGACTTGCGTCACGGCCACAACGATGGCAACAATGGCCAGGTAAAAGATTGCCTTCCCTACTGCCATGATCGACGTTCCTTCAGAATTTGCACGGACTTTGCAATAGCACTTGTATCACCTCGGTGCTGCTGACTGGGTTTTAACATTACATTACTGCTCCGCTGTTTAAATAACCCGCACGGCCGTCTTATCAGTTGGGTAGCTTATAAAAACGTGTCTGTAGTAGTGTACTTGTACGTTCTGGAAAGATTTATTCTAGGGTCACGTGGTTATATTTAGAGGTGTTTCTACCTTAAGCGCGATACTATCAATTGATTATTATCGATCGCGATAAAGAAGACGTTTCATGGAATTACATGTCAATTATCAAAGTAATATAAGTATTAAGTATCTCGTTTTGATTTCTAATCGGAAGCAATGTATGCCGCGGAGACGGGAGCTCCTCTATAAATCGTTGAAATTAATATTTAAATGGTGCACATAAATCGGCGTTTACCTGAATAATTTGCGTTCGACTCTCTCGAATGAAACAGCTTTATAAATAAGTGTCGAAACGTATCCGCCGCATTTGACTCACCCTCCTGAAACGGAATTGAACACACGTTCTCGGTATCATACGCAAACAATATTATCTCGCAGGCGTTTGTGGAATATAGAGGACGTATTACGTGCACTTTTCTATCAGTATTAGAGTTCGATTGTTCCGTTCTGAGAAATTCGATGTAAATAATAATTCAGCGAAGCGATCTATATACCGCTATTTTTCCAGATACAGCCGATGATCGTCATTATCAACGGTAGACCAACGCGTGGAAGGTGTTTGGCCCCAATCTCGTAATAGACGGCGATCTCTATAATTCATGAGCAACCCAACTCTATCTAATGCCGCATCCTGCTGTGTGTACTCTGCTCACATGCACTCGCACACCATCAGATTCTATGCGCCTTCGATAGGTTGCATTCGCAAACTCGCGCTATGAGGCTTTTGGAAGCATCAAGGTAATGTATTATCGTACCGTTCAAATTGTGCAAGTCTAAACTGCTGTAAAAATAATTTAAACGTTCGGTTTCACTGACCGGGAGAATAGTTGTCTACGAAAAAATACTATATGTATAAACAAGAACATGTTTTTACTTGTTTCAACGACGTCATTTCTATGTACAGATTTCTATATACGTCTCATTTTCGGCGTCACCTTCAGCCTTTCTGTGCAGAAAATTTATTCTAATCATTTTGCATCTCGAATTGGGCAAAATAAAAGAAATTTCGATTGGCCCTACCAACGACAGAATCATCTGCGTTGATCACGATTCGTGGTCCACCCTGCGTGTCCTCGGCGTTCTCTATCCCCAGAAGTTTAATGGCGTGCTTTTTATATACCGCTATTGTTACACGTGAGAACGGATCGCGAGATTTCGTAGTTGGCGCCCTACATTACAAGCTCTACTCACTGCAAGGGCTGAAACCGCTTTGTCAAGGCCGTTGTAGGTTGTTTGCTCAGATGCTTGTTAACCGTGTGAGCATCCAATATGTTACCTCGTGTATGCACTTAGGTCCTGCATCGAGAGTAGATTCACTCGGATCATTAAGTCAATTGCTGGATACACGATGACAGAATATCGGTGGTAACAGCCATGAAATGCTCTCGCAAATGGAAGTTATATTACCTGTTCAAACGATAACTAACATATTTGTTCGAAGCGACACAAAATTTACCATAACAAGGAATGCAATTGCAATACAATAGGAATGGACATTTCGAGCGCTGATTGATTCCAAGATACATTTCGATAATTCGCACGAAACGTATGATAATTTTAAGCGACCGTACAAACGCCAAGCAAATTTTCCTCCGATTCGTTTCATTAATGCCACAGGTGTTCATGTCTGTGTAATTCTCGCGAGTCTAGCCGTCGTCCCCTCAGCTTTCCAAGTATGGACGTGCATATTCCAGGACAGAGCACCACCACGGAGTTTTACTTTAAGATGCCTCCACCGACCCCCGGTACATACGCGAACACCCTCACATCGGCCGTACATAAATACACAGGGTAGAAAGCATCGAATCTCCTACCCACGAACGGTGCGGGATGTGAGTGGGCTGGCATTATTCATTCGACGGACAAACGTTGGCTACGGTGCTACTCGATCTCTGGCACCTGTCTCGAGCATGCCGGACAGAAGATGCTCTTCGAGTCTGCATATCTGCAGCGCGACGCTTTTACCATTAATTATCTGCTTGTGTACTTCGGAAATCCGAGGCGGGGCTCGATTTCAACCGTCTTAACAAGCTATCCGGTAATACCGATCCCGGAGAGCGTGAATCCGCTTTCCCGGCCACTCGAATCGTCTGCCCGTGAACGGAGACCGTTTGAATCGGGACAGACTTCCCGCCGGCCACCTGAGAACATTCGACGTCCCGATCAAACGTTGTCGTTACAATAGATCGGCTCCGTCGGCCAATAATTAATACCGTATGGCAAAATTTAATTGGATTATCGTAATCGGTTTTGCCGGCTTGAGCACGCCGGAATCACGAAGCGGCACGAGGCCCGACGGAAAGGGACAAAAAGATAATGAACATTGAGGTCACCCATTAGGACAATTAGGCGGACATAAAAGTTCCATCGCAGTGTTGCAGCCTTCCGACCCTCCCTATAGAAGTCGGAACGACAGCTACCAGCATTCTCCATTACTCAAATCCGTCCACGTCTTTACGAGAATTAACATATTATATTGGATTCGCGGTGGCCCGTCCAGCAGCATTGTCTGCTCGAAGAACCAATAAAGCTGTTATTTTTATCGATTATTCCAGCAGCTACGCGCGACGGTGTGCCCGCGCGTAAGGTGTTTCGATAGCAAGATACTTAACGCGAAAAGAGATAACGCTAATACAAGGTTCCCCGGTTTCACTGAAATATATTTAATGCAAGAGCGTGTCAGAGATTGCGCGCAATTAGTCACAGATTGTTTCGTTGTTATTGTAAGGAGAATATCGCGTGCCTGAATGACACACGTTTCATTCAATAAATTCCTAATTCCATCAATTAACGGTAATCCAAAAAGGTGTTCCGCCGACATCGTTTATGCATATCGAACGCGAAATTCGACGTTGGCAGAGCGTCGTCGTTCCGCCAGCAGTGAAACGAGGCGGAATCGATCAACGCTACGTTTATTTCGAAACGAAATGGTGCATCATGAAAACTGTTATACGGCGATGATACATTATGAAGAGAAACTCAGCCGCACCGAGCCACGATAGTTTTGGTTTATGGTGTTCCGATCATCCCCGTACAATTGTATGCGGCGGACGCGTACGTTTGTACGCGTAATTTACATTCGTCGCGATACGATAAGGTTAAATAGTTGCCCCCGTCAACCGCGATCCCGACATTCGAAACATTCAGTCGATCCGCCGGTATTATTACGTTCGACGGTGCCAGTGCATCCAATACTTGTCGTGCTATCCGGGTCCTTCCTGTACAAGCAGAAACAAGAAATGTATTGCAAATTAAATACCAACATCGTCCAACGATTACGCACAATAAACACTTATCAATCGGCAATCGTTCGACCGTTTGTAATTACGACGGATCGCAATTCGTCTCGGTAGCACCGCGATGAACGTACCCCACCTGTGCCGCGTCAATGAAATTGCATGGAATCGAAATCGTCGACGGGTTCGTAGGACAGACGTTCGCAAGTTGCCGGCCAGTCCTCGTAGAAAGCTCATACTGCAGCGTCGTCGATGCGTTTTCAGAAGGGCTACGTGTGCGGCCGTAAAGTCGCCGAACGACGTCCCGGTGGCCCTTTCCTCGTGCGGGTAATCCTCGTAGATTGGCGCGGTGCAATAATTCGCCTCGTATCAGCCTCATGGGAGCACGGTCGAGCGTGTTAAACGACCGATATTTTTCCCCCCCTCCCGAGAAGCGCCGGTCTCGATTTGTAGCATGCCTCACCTGTCCGTGCATCCTATCCTGCGCTCATCATGCCGGCCGTCTTACCGAACGTTCTCTTTATGCGCAGTCATCTTTATGCATCGTTAAAACAGGCAGCCGCGCCTTGCCAGTAGTAAAACCGCAGTAAATCGATGTATCGTTGCGACGACGATACTTAAACGTGGCAAGGGGTGAATGGGCGGTGAGAGAAATGAAAAAAAGAAGACGAGGGGTGAACGAAGCACGTTGTGCCAGCGGCAAACTCGAAATTAATGGATGGTCCGTCGTGAATGTTGAAACTTTTTTGGTGTCCTTTAATGGTGTGTTCTGGGTATAATTATCGCCGATGTATCTAGAGTGAAAGATTTCGTCTGAACGCGTCGCGTCGCGACGTCGCGCGTAGCAATGGTAGAAATTAATGCGGCAAACAGAGCGGGGTCCCGTTGGTTCGAAGAAAATTCCGTAATACAGGAAAAGATTCCTCCTTTGGAGGAGGCTAGACGTCAACGATTTAATTAAGCCCTCTCGTTGTTGATCCTCCTATGGAATTTTCGTCGTCCATTCTTCCGGAAGACATGACACAGACGGGCAAGAACCGGCGAGACAAACACAGAATAGCCATGAACGCGGGAAGGCCGGAAGGTGCTGCAAGGTAGCGTAAACAATTGCCAGCACAATTAGGAAACGTTTGTCCGTCTGTGCTTATCGAAGGATCCGTAACTAGCTTAGGTAACACCTATCCATTTGCTGCTCGGCAACGGGGCTCCGAATCGGTCATGCAGACAATCTACAGAAATGTTATTGCGAACCGTGGATAGACACATCAGCGAGCAGATCAATCCTGATTCGATTTCTAATTTTCGTGCTCGACGATATTTGCCGTCGCGCACGTAACCCTGTACAGTGGTGTTTATTATCTGGCGGTGTATTGTTACTGAGAAGAACTCGTTCCGTGAACCGGGTTATCTCGAACCTCTTCGCGATCCATGAAATTTTTATCTGCCTCCAGCGGTTAGCGGGAACGGTGGTTAATCGAATAAAGATCTCGCGAGAAACATGGATTTCGATAGATTAACGTGACCGCGTCTTTCGACGGTACGTAGAAATTGGATTTGGATCACATGCAGCTAAACGATTGGCGTCGGGATAAAATGGACATTTTTCATACTTCGTGACCGGCGAAGAGCGGAATCGCTGTTTTCGGGCAGCCTGCCCGCCAGATTATACGATTACAAGTTATGTCGGAGAAAATAGAGTTATTGGCGCGCGGAGCACGAAGCATATGCCACGGAAGAACTTGCCCTGACGTACGCTAATTTGATATTGGATAACCATTCCTGTCGTCGCTGCGAACACCGCACGAGCCTCTGAAGGCGTGCACGCGTCCGTTCAGCCTTTCGCTTCTTTGTAAAATACGTTACTGCGCGACAAATGATGGGAGGGGTACGAGTCAATTATTTGATATCATATATTTTCAATTATTTGATGACGATGAACTACTGCCAAATAATAGAATTTATAATATTTGCCCGTTTTTTGTAACTTAAAATATCATTTGGAATTTACGACATTTATGCCTCGTGAAGTTAAAGAGACAAACGGCATAAACTGGCCCAAGAATTATTTTTCCCGTAATAAATAATCCTTGAAGAGTTCATGGATTAACAGGACTTTTGCATGCAACGGAATCGTAGCCCTTTCAGCATTTCATAGGGAATATCTGTCATTATATTAATTTGCCCTTTTGTCGCGGCGTTCCTTTATACTTGAACGTACGACGGAGAACGGGAATAGGTTTCAAAGGGGCGATGGAACCTATTTCCGTGACATTGTATAAGGTATGGCGTGTACGGAATAGGAAAAAACTTAATTTAGTTCAACCTGTTCGTTCTTGATAGGTGGAGGCGTGTGTACATAGAACGACATGTGGTTAATCGTTCTATCTTTTCATTCCCAGTGGACACCAAATTTTTTAGACAATCTACGCTGATCTCTTAATTCGTTTTATAATCTGTAGACGTTAGAGCCGACCGTCGCTATGTCTACAGGAAAAAGACTAGTTAATGGTTGCAAAACATATTGGAGCCCAGCGAGGACGGAAGGAAAGAGGAAAGGAAACTTACCGTTTGCTCTTTCGTTCGTTTTTCGTGCATTCTTACGTTAGTCAATAATATTCCATTACATAACTGGTTGTAATTTAATCTGCCACCGTTGCATCGATTTATCGTAGATTCCTGTTATCAGACGATTACTGTTACGCTTTCCTAACTTATTTCCAGGTAATTGAACACTCGCCGATTCGATCGAAGTAATCGTAAGATAAAGCCGAAAACATTTGTAACGATGTTTATTACTTTTGTGCAGCATATCTGTTTGATACTTTCACAAACGAATTGCGTTTTGCAAGTTTAGATATACCGATCCAAATACGGGTGGTGGATAACGTATGTCTACCCTGAAATATGGATGCCGTAAAGGCAACGGCAGACTCCGGTAGAGAACTGGTCACATAATCCCTTGACGCCAAACTTGTCGCATTATCCGTTGCATCACGTTCGGCAACTAGGCGTTAGTTTCTAGCCAAGGGACATTAGGTTCGAGAGACACTAAGAGAGTTGACAACAGGCACGAGTCACCTGAGAAGCTAACGAGGCAAAGTTGACTCTGGGTACAGAGAAATATGCGGGACAAATTGCTGGACAAGACCGGCCGTTGTAGCTGTGCTACTTCGACGTGCACAGATGTCTTCACTTATGCGAAACTTTGATGGTATCGAGACTTGTGCATAATTGAAATAGTATCTCAATCAAAAGAGACACTATCGCCCTTCTAATCGAAGCGCTATACCATTATCACGTGTCGACATTAAATAAATATTCATGCATCAGTGGACCTCGGAAACAGTCTGTCGAGATAGGGTGTGAGTCAACATGATCGATGCACGTACAAACATGTCTGACAAACAAAAGTTTTATTACCATTGCTTAATTCATACTTTTACTTTCAAATTGCAACCGACTTCCACATAGTTCCAGACTGCAGCAATGAGCGGCAGATATATCATGTCCTATCAGAGGAAGCCATCAATGGCGTAACCAGGAAGCCGTCCAAAGTTCTCTAACGATGATGTATCGAGGTTGTAGGAGGCCCCTAACTTGCGACCATTCCGATACACCGTAAGTTACCGTTTCTTTCGTTCTTTCTTTCTCTTATCCTTTCTTTCGCCACCCTTACAGAGACAAGGTATCCACCTCCGGATCCTTGAAGTTACCATCGATGATGACCGTGACAGATAGCCTGTCATAACTCGCCAGTACGAAAAACATATCTGTGCCCCGACGTTTCCTGAAGAAAAAAAAAACTAATGCATTCCGGTTTTTCGATCGGGGGATGAACATGAATTACGTTCGTCGAGTTGCGTGGCGTTAGGAAATCGTCTTCGATAAACTAGAAATTTAGCTACTCTTATTCTTCTTCTCCCTATTCGATATAAATAAAGCGAGTTGCTGATTATTTTTTATTGTCAATTTTATTCGGAGACTAGAGAAGTACACACGCTTCGACGGTGAAGGTAATGAGGCATTTAGAGACGCATAAAACGTTAAGTCAGCTGAGACAAGATAATATTTTTATACATATGGGAATTATAGTTTATGACAAAGAAGAGTTCGGAAAACCGTCAGCAGGAAGCTGTCAGAGTGGCTTTAGTTTTCACAAGCAGCGCATATATTTCTGCACGAAGGTGAGCAATTTTCTGCAGTGATGCGCGACGTTTCTGTTTTTTTTTTTATCTTTTTGCCCTCTTATGCTGTCGCGCTTACGTAGTCCAGAACGACATTGATAAAGCATTAAAATTCATCTGCGCCTTTATCGCTGGTCGTTTCATAGAATTTTGCTAGGATTGAGGTCGACACTGAGATTCTATTATAGCAAATTCCGATTAATAATATTCTATAGAAACTGGAAAACATTCTTCCGAGTTATCGTATCTATTAGCTTTAAGTAATTCACAATTTTCTGCCATGAAAGCAGAACGTTGCTTTCCATTTCTGTTATGCGTCATAATTAAATTTATGAAAGTTGACTGTTTGGAATAGCACGCCATCGCAGCAACGCGAAAATGCACTCGCCTCTTTGAGTACCTAAAGGGTTTACGTACGTACTTTGCCCAGTACGCGAAAAATTCATATTTTTAGTCAAACCGTCATACAGTACATGTCACGATTCTGCGAGGAAATTTAATATTTACGTCTAAATCGCTGTTGTCTTTTGTTCAGAATTTAATCTATATATTATAACACCATTGCGCATGGATTTTATGAAGATACTTTAATATTTCAGATAGCAATTTGTACTTTTTGATTTCAACAGAAATGTTTAACAATATAAAAATTGTAGGCAGCACTTTCCTAGGCTTGGAACGTATTATACTGTAAAACATTGCAACAAATAAACACAATCTTTCTCCTGTTTGCACCATGTGGGTGTTTGAATTTTAGCGCGCATACGTTTCTTGATTCAGTTTCAATCAAACGTTACACATGCGCAGAGGACACGCCGACTAGTTTGAAAAGTATGGATTCCGGGATCCAATCTAAACGCGTCGGTATATTTAATTTTTCTAAAGTTTAGTGTAAAGTTAATTTTAAGCAATCACACGAATCGTTTTTATTGTTGCGTTATTGTAAAGTTAAGTGATATATATAAATATATATATATAAGTGCGATGTTTGGAATAAAAAGTGGAATAAGTTTTGGACCACATGCCTGCCATTGCCATTCAACGTGTGGACGGCGATCGCAAAGTAAGCGATTATAATTTCACTTATTTTGATAATAACAAATCATAATTTAGATAAATCGATTTAACACTTAAATGTAGCTCGTATTAGAGTTACGGTATGAAGTAAATCTGCATGAAAACCATAATTAGAAATAACTTCAGAATGTGTACAAATGAATGCAATATAACTTTATTTAATTTGATAATTACAGTAATTACATTAAAAACAGATTATACAAAGATGAGGTAAAATACAGATTTCTTTACTTATTGTTAAAAAGAAAGCAATGCACTCTTATATCTGTTTCAAATTTTTTGCTGTAGTATGTAGATTAACCACTTAATGGATACTCATGTTTATTTTAGTGTACATCCACTCAGAGAAAAATAAATATAATACAAACGAGTAGAATCACTCAATGAAAATATGTAGCAGTAAGATTATTCTCGTACAAATTGTTTCTTTCCTTCTATTTCGCCTTTCTTACTGTCATTGCAATGCATGCACAAAAATGCATACAATTCAAAAAATTATATAGATTTTATGTCTACATTGGATATTGCATAACACTTAAAACTAAATTACATTATACTCAACACTCTAAAACTGGAATGTTCCGTTAAATAATCATAGGATGTTTTAATGAAATGTTTTTAAAGTGGCAGTATACAATAAATTATCACTCTGAGGAAAACTGTTACGTAATTAAAAATTCAATATATATATAAATACATTTTTATATATATATTGATATATAAATATTATCTTGTTAAAAGCAATGTAAAAGCAACTGTGTTTCCATGATTAAATGTTACACTAATCTGCGAATATACACTTATCCTCAACTGCAACATTCCTACTTAATTATAAAGTAATCGGTTCCTACGATATTAATCACTCATTATTATACAGAATTATTATCTGATATGTGCAAGAACTCCATGGAATATCTTCTTTCTTGTTGTGTTGTTTTCAACCATTGCTTGTGTTCGCACAAGTAAGGGTATAAGGGTACAACCAAAACACTGATGTCATCAACAGATGCCATTGGTGAAAATTTGTCATTCGTACCTTCGAGATTCTCTGATTTACCAACCCAAGCCCGACCAACTAATCTACCTCTTGCCGCTTGTACCAATTCTTGTGCACCCATTGTGAGCCTATAATGTAAATATCTTGGCAATCATGACCTTTAAAACATGCGCCCCAATTTCTATAACAAAAACATACCTGTACTCTAATGACGGAGCCTCAGGAGCAAGTGTTTTCCTAAGAATATTTGCTGCAGCCTTATCCGACACAACATCCCAAAGCCCATCCGTGGCAACGATAATACAATCGCGCTCTGTGAGATTGCAATCATCCAAATTTATCGATTGCACCTCGGGTTGCGACGAAAGGAATGGTTTTATATGAACTCCAGTACTGGCTGCTTTTAAGCCATGATCTCCGAAACCCCGGGTCACTCCGATAGTACTCATTACTCGACTCTGTAACAAGTAGTAGATTAAATTTCGATCCTAATGTGATAACAATTTTCCTAATTAATCCAGATGTTTACCCTTTTGCCGTGACCAGAAATCAGCGGTAACTTTAAATCAGAATGAGATAATACTTTATACGCCCATCCTGTCATATAAGGTTCTCTGTACAAAACCATTGACCCTAGTTTCTTTTGCAGAGGTCGTTTTCTAAACTCGAGTGGTGTAAAGTGACCTTTAAGTAGTTCGGTACTACGTAAGAAACCTAATGCTCTAACGCGATTCGATTCTGAATCAGGGGTGTGATCTCTTGTTAACGCTCGCTGTGTTTCCCCCGAAGCAAGTACAGCTCTGCAAAACAAATATTTCTCATCAGCTTCTGTTTTTCTCTCTTTCCTTAGAAGATTAACTTTACGATATTTCACCTTGAATCACCAGCACCAGCGGCATACAGTCTACCATTCAGAAATAAAATGGTAATTGCTGTGCAACCACCACCACCTGCTTGAGCTTGAGCTTCGACCATTTGATCCATTTGTCTGTACGCCAGTTCAATGGCGCCAACAACTAAGTCTCTCCCCTTGATAAGTTCGTCTTCATCTTCGTTTAGTAACATATTACCAGGTATCGCCATTAACCTTCCCTAGAAAAATATTGCACATTCGAGAAGCTCTGTATAGAAAATTGGTAGAAAAATGTATGGCCAAATATATTTCTATCTTTACAAGAATTATCCTATGCAAGTGTAAGCGTGCTGTTAAAGCCACTTGGTACCCGGCGTGCCCATCGAACATAGAGAACATAACGTAAGGCAACGTGACATTGTCATCTGTTAGTTTGAGATCTCCTCTGGTTGCAGAAGTTTGATCCTCATTCCATGTACTTTTCCCGGCATTTATACATTCAGCGTAACCGGCGCACCATGGCAATCTGCTCAAATCTCTTGGAACAATAATAGGCCTTACTCTGTGATCGGCGCTCACCTGTTAATAATGCGAAACATTAAAAATACGTTTGTTAGCAATTATTGAAAACGATAATCGACTCGGCATTTTGAAACATTTACTTGAGTTTCTTCAGTTGTTAACCCTAAAAAACTAGGTCTGCTGTATGGTTTATTTTCTACTTCTGCAGTGACATTTGCATTAATATAATCTGTTACTGTATCATTATCTGTATCGGTAGGATATTGCAGGCCAAGTTCGCTTCCGCCTACAGCATTCAATAATGCTGATTTCAGCCTGTTTAGCATCTTTTTCTCTGTTTCTGCTGTTCAATATTTATGTACAAAGGAATGAAAATATCGTGAACAATGAATGTAATGAACACTATCATAACACAGAACAATATCACTAGTGGTGATAATATTCGGTTTCCGTTTTGCTTTTAATCGACAGCCAAGCATACACACTCGCGTGTGCAATAATGTATCGTTAACAAGGATGTTGTAAAGTTTTAATCGTTGATTTGGTTATCTGTCAACTGTCATTCGTGATTCACAAAATCGATTCCACATGAGAAGCAAATATTCTTACGACCCAAGTAACACCGCATTCAGTAATAAAATCATTATACGTGGGATTATTTATATGCAGCTTTTTCATTAATTGATAGCATCTTGTTGACAATTAATTGTCAACAATGAAATAGGTTAAAGCCTGAAACAAGCAAGTAGCTGGTTTCTGTCGTACATAGCGACACCATTCATGTCGATACCTGACGCCGCACCACTGTTCTCTATTTGTTTACATATGAAGGATAGTCAATTAAATTATAATAATTTCATAAACCAGTCGTAATTCGATTGTAGTGTTTAAGGCACGAATTCGCGCGTGCCTTTAATGCAATAAGCACACAGTGAATGTGTCATAAAGTAAATGATTCGAAGCATTCATTGAACCCGAAGAACATTGTTGAACAATAATGTCAAAAGTGAAAAAGAGCACGCACAGTAGCGAGGTAATTAACATTTTCTTATTATTATCTTCTATTCTACGTAGTAGATTAATATTTATGGGTTATGCTCGTTTCTAATTCGTAAGTTATTTTTGCCTCTGTTTGAGCAAAAGGATGAATTAAATTTTAGGATTTCAGCAGTTCATCTGCATCCTCTTCGTCTCTTTCGTCAGACGAAGAGGTAGATGCAAGGGATTTGAAACCGATCAAAGAATATTTGTCCGATCGCAGAGAATTAGCTCGGCAGCTTTTCAAATCGGTGAAAGCAGAAAAAATACAAATGATGTTGCCGCAAGCATTAAAGGTAAACTTGTTTACCGACATAACATGTTATATGCATGTTTCATTTCTTAATTGCTTCAGTAATTCTTCCAGAATATGGATTTAGTCCAGTTGGAAAACTGGTGCGCCAGTGAACTAAGCGGTATGTCAAAGACGCGTATCTTATGTATTTTAAATGGGAAACCCTTGTTGGAATCGTCAGATACCAGCGAGTCGGACGATTCAGGTGTGTTGGCAGTTGCATGCTTTAATGTTCGTGTGCAATGGTTCAAGTATTTCATCTAGATTTTTGTTACAATAGGACCTTCCTTAGAAATCATCTCAGATACCGAGGAATGGTTTACCGACGAGGATATATGCAAGCAAGAGGAGGGCTCAAGAATGTTAAAAGGAAAGACGAAGAAGGATAGAACGAAACAAAAGGGGAAGCCTCAGATAAATAAAAAGATTGATATCAAATGTAATCCTAAGAAGGTACCCGACAATATTTATAAGAATGTACAAGTTAAAAAAGAGGAAGATGTAAATAAGAATAAGGAGAAAGAGGGGGACAGTTTGTTGGACTTGTTGGAATTAGAAATGCGTG
Organism: Nomada fucata; assembly: GCA_948146005.1. Classification (NCBI taxonomy): domain Eukaryota; kingdom Metazoa; phylum Arthropoda; class Insecta; order Hymenoptera; family Apidae; genus Nomada; species Nomada fucata. The sequence goes on along the minus strand of OX411277.1, from coordinate 2,418,532 downwards.
CCAGGGCAATAAGGGCTTTAATAAGGAAAGAGGAAGATATAATTCCGAGCGCATCTAAATCGACTAAAGGTAACAATACTATTGAAAAAGCGGCAACTAAAGCTGAACAAGATGAAATAAAGGAGAAGGAGAATTGTAGAAGGCAATTGGAAAGAATTATCAGCGCCCAGCAGAGTAGCACTGCTGAGGACGAAGATGTAGTGTTAGTTGTCCAACCAACACCGACCATTGAATTATTGTCTAGCGATAGCGAAGGGGAACCTCACGGCGGGGTGCGTGTAAATAAAAAGTTACAAAACGAACGCGTTATAGAGACCAAGGACAGTATTGATCGTATAGAAAATAGGGATGCGAATAGTGTAGTACATACCGCAAATAGTACAAACAATTCGGTAGAAAGCGAAGTAACAAAGAGCACGACGAAAGCGCGCAAAGAAATAGATACCACGAATAAAGGTGAAATTGATAAACATACGCAAAACAATAATGTATCTCACAAAGACGGTCATAAAAGGCGAAAGGCCAAAAAGAAGTATACAAAAGAGCAATCAAAAAGTATACCTTCGGAAGTGGGTACCGGTAACAATGACAATCAAAGCGAAAAAATGATAAAAAGAGAAGAACATTCGTCGGAAAAGGTGAAGCCTGATGAGAAAGATCACAAAGATAGCGTTAAGACACAAGTAGCAAGTAATCATTCATCCTCGAAAAAGCAGGACTCTACGCGATCAGGTGTAGCGGATAAAACAGCATTAGACGAAGAAAAGTCCATCGACTTAGATGAAATAATTGATTTGGATGACTATGGCGATGATATGGACGATATGGAAAATAATGAACATGACAAAAATAAAACTGATAAGAATAAAACTGATCAAGCTGCGGAAAGTAACGAATTCAAATCACGAATGGAAGTGCAATCGTCGCGTAAGCCTAATGGAACCGAAACTTGGGCGAGTCGTTATTATCAAACGGACGACGTGCAAAATGTAATCAAAGAATCGAAAATACAATCGGAAATTCGTAAACGATTAAGGGAACGTCAAAGGCTTTCAAAGCTTAGCACATCTCCGAATAAAAATTCACCGTCATCACCGCCTGCAGCGGAAGCTGCAAATAATACAATTGCGGAGAAAGATCCAATGGGTTCGGTCGAGGAGTATTTGGCTTTGAAACATACTGCCACTGCGAACCTGGGTACCAGTAATAGTAATAATGATACGAGTACAAACGACGATAATTCAGCATCCACTGATACCTGCACGCATATGAATAGTCCAATTGGAAAGGATGATGCGTCGGCCGCATGTTCGACAAGTCAAAAGATCGACAAAGGAATTGCTGTAAATGATAATACAAGCGTTAACAATCTAGTCACTGCAAAAAATGGGAATGCAACTAACGCAATTGATATTACCAATCCTAGTTAATACAATCCTTTGAAATGGTACATTTTAACGTTACTGTAAATTTCGTAACTAATTGTTAATGGTCATCTGAGAACTCATTGAACCGCACAGTTCCAATACATATCCTTCGGGGTTTTGTAAATAATTGTAAAATAAAACTGAGGATATAAGAAAATTTACGTTCCTTATTTTTAAACTATGTGCCGCATCGATATTGAGATTTTCTTATATCTTTCGAATTCATTTGTTCCACAGGCGGGCAATACATATACTGGTTGAATTTAACAAAATTAAATATCGCACACCTGAAACACCCCGTCCAGCTTTACCTAAGCTTCCGTTTCTATTTTAAGAAGTCCAATTAAATAATAACTGCCTCTGTTTCGAATAAATAGAGCACATTTGCATGTGAATTGCGTGTATCGCAATTCAAGCGAGATGTGAGCGGTGCGGAAGTAAGGATCGAACTTTCGGTCGACCCACGGGCACTCGTGACGCATAAACGTTCTTGTACGATCTAGGAAATGCATAGACCCGGTTCGCGTAATCTCATTGACTTTGCGGCCGCGTGTACGAACGCAGGCAATGGACGCATTGCAACATTGCACACAGACGCGCGCGTACGCTGTCCAGAAAGATTTTTTTTTTTAAACCGCCACACTCTTGGCACAGGAAACTTTCGATCGCGATGGGTGGTTCCGGTGCCGTGGAACTTGGAAAGTTTCTCCACGACGATGCAAATAACAGATGCAAAAGGTGGGAGTGGAGGGCAGTGAGTTTGTACGGGAGCAGAACGGTTGATGGTACACGCTGCATCATGCGAGACAGATTGTTGACAAAGGTTCGAGTGGAATTTAAATGAGTATTATATCCCGGATCGCGTTGCGCAACACCAGCAATTTCTAGGCGGTCCACTTCCGATGAAAGTGCCATTACAATTTCGCGACACGGTGTACCAGTTAATGCGGCGATAAATTGAAACGTGACCGTTGTTACGGCTCCTCGCGGAAATTTCTCGCATCGAATAGGCGTAATTTCGGTGTGACCGGGTCGTATAATTACGGGTATACGCCTTAATTGTGGAACGCTGCTCACATGTTTATGCTTCTGATGATTACTGTTATTAGCAGCAACGGGAGGAATTAGCGAAACGGGATTCTCTCAAGATGGTCGGCGCGATAATTAAACAAGGGATATTAAAAGTAATATGGTGTTTAGCAAAGAGCAAAATATCGAAGAAGTCTTCAAACAATTATGATTTAAAGATCGTCACTGACGTTGATTAAACGAGCGTCACGATTCAATGGTGCTTGCCGTTTGTCTCCTTCCTTCGTTGAGAATTCGATAATCAAGGAGACTGGAACTCTAAATACCTTGAAATAATTTGTCGCGCTTCTATAAAATTACGGTCTAGCAATTACGACGGAGTGAACGATCCCGTTGCTGTTACAGCTCCGTTCCTCGTTAGAATCGTGTCGTAACTCGGCGACAAAAATTCCTTCCCGACACAATGGCATCGATGCATTTCAAGGGGTTGCTAAAATTACAGATATTCGAGCTTCACGGATCTTGATATTGGTATTGATAAAGCTAATATTAGCGCGCCGTTGACGATCATTTCTCGTGCAAACAACCTCGCTTATCGACGAACGTGACGGTTCTTGTAGAACGAAGGATTTCACGCCTCTTTCGCGTTTGGAGGGACCTGCCGTACGACGCCTTGGAATGCTCTAAATTTTGCAGATCCAGGGACAAAAACGGTAACGACGACGGGATACAGTTTGTCACTGAGACAGCCGGCGGTGGTTCGCGTCGATGAGATTCGAAACGATTCGAAGAATAATCATCCGGCAAGATCGTGGAGCTTGAAGCGAGGTCTTTGTCGAGTACATTTATATCTCCCCTGTCCGTAACGATGAACCATAAATTTTTTTTTTTACTTCCGCCAGGATAAGCAATTTTATATCTTCGGTAATGTTGACACGCGTAGGAAGTTTATGCGTTTCGGTAGAAAGTGAAGGGAAATAACTGAAACGCGCCTACCATACGGCGAATTAGAGATGTTTCGTCATTTGCGAAAGAAAAAAAAAAAGAAGGAACTAAGTCAGTAGATAATACGAGGCACAAATATTTCTTCATGTGCACAGCTAACGCGCTCGCATTCCTCTTGCACCATTACATCGAACAACGTTACAATCGTTGGCCTATGATAATCATAATAATAAGAGCGTTTCGCACGCCTTTTTCTGTTTCAAGTAAGAGCCCAAGTCGCCACTTTAAACTCGTTGCATTTAAATTCGTCCAGCTGGTGTTCTTACCACTTATTTCAGTCCCGACATTTCTGCACCGAGCCGTGGCTAAATGATTGCAAAAAGTTCAATAAGAATAGCGATTAAATTCAACCATTTTCTATTCATCGTCGCTGTTTTGCGATCCGCAAAAAGGGACCTGTTTCGCGAACATCAATGGAACCTTGCGTCGGGCGAATTAAACTCCGAATCGGATCGCGATGCAGAAACCAGACGAGCGGGGCCGGCTTGTAAAATCGAGCAAATGGCGGAAATAATAACACCTGGCGATTGCACGATAAGATTACGTTGCAATCGTTGCGTATAGTGGGAAGCTCCTGACGTAAGGCGCGGATTTCCACGTATGCATATCGGAATAAAACGTAGCTCGAACGTGAAAGGACCTCCTTATTCGTCGCTTCTGAACAAGTCGACGGAAGGCGAAATAGAGATTGATGCATGCGCCAAGTCACGATTCCTTGCACTATAGAACGGTGAGAAAGAAAAAAAAAAAAGAAGAAACAAGAAAAGAAAAGAATATAAGTCATGACGCTTCAGACCGCGTTGCGTAATTTCTGCTGGATGCGTCTACCTCGTAGCCACTGCGTGTTCCGATATCTCGGAACTATTTCGCGTTCATTTCTGAGGAACGAGGAAGCTTAGAAATTTCCATCGGAGGTGCCGCGCGAATAAATAATTGGAAACTTTCTTGCACCGTTATCACAGAGGAAATCGATGCGAAATTTAAAGGAAATGAAATAGAGTCGCGATGAACTTTGCGAAAAGGATCGATATCTACCCCCGATACAGAAATAGAGAGCAGAGGGGAACCGAGAGGATCTGTAAAGCGCAGGGCTTATCGACCTGCGCTCCGTTTCGTCTAAAATACACTTCCAATTACGACGGTCAAGAAATTTGTAATCCCGTTCATCGTAAAAGATGCGAATGATCGAGTGATTGCATAAGAAGGCGAAGGATATCGGAAGCATTAGTCACAGTCAATGATAGCTTTCTAAAAGCTATTACGGGCAACCTTCTGCAATGTTTCAGAGACGATAATATTTCACGTTGCGTATGGCCGAGCTGCGTGCATATTTCGTTCGATCGAAGCGAAACAAACGAAAGTGTCGAGAGTGGGAAGAATAATGCTTTCGGGCGAAGAAATGTTTTTGCGTCACAATTGGCGGGGAATGTAACTCGTCGTACGTAGCCGTCGTACGCTTGGGATCCATGTATGGTTTAGGGAACGTCGTGTCTGCATTGTTCCTTTTTATATCGTGCCAACGCCATCCACATGCGGTCCCGCGACTGATCGAAGAAATCTCTTTCCGTCTCTCTCTCTCTCGCTCTTATGTTAACTTCCTAGGCCATTAAATATGATTACCTGGCTTGCAGCACGTTAAATAACGGCATTTGCTAACCAAACCTCCGTGCACCTCGGCATACGCGAATGTATCGGTTGGCATGCTTTTACAACTTGCCCGGCCGCCGCGAGATAAACCCAGCTAATGGTTATCGTATCTTAAATGGTTGCTGCATATTATGCATTAACGGACCCTTATTAAAAGTGAATGTAAAACGGTGTCCTTTCCCTTTCCGCGTTCCGTCCGAATGAGAATCCAATTCCGCCGCTGGTACCGTTCGATAATTAAATAAAACGTTTCAGTTTTTGCGACAATCACGCTTTCGGCACACGTGTTTACCCGGCACGCTTTGCGCAATGCACGGTAAATTGGACTGTGCGCAATCTCGAATCGATTTCGCCAATTAAGCACAATTATTCGAGTCATAGCGGCCGTTTGTTTGTTTCACAAAATCGATGATAATTTCTTCGGCGTGCAATACGCAACGGGGACGGCTCGGTGTCCCGATACGATTTCACAATCGATAGGTGACCGCGTGAAGCGTGATTGCGCCGTATCGATGCAATTTCCTTTGATCGTTGGACAAGGTCGATGCACCGGGCATTCGCAGAGGGTACTCGTCAATGGGCCGAAATTGTCGTAAGCACGTTTCCTCATTCGTGGCTGAATCTGCTGAACCAAGCAACGCGCGGTCGCGCACATACGACGAGCTTCTGCAATTTCGTGCCGTGTGCACGCGTAACGAACCCGGGCGATGCGCTTTCGACATCCGCGGTGCCCGCTTTCGTGGATTTTAAAATCCCTTTATTCGTTCGGGCGTCACAGTCGGTTTCTAGTCGCTATCAGATTAGCGTGCAACGCGAGTAGAGGGGAAACGAACGTTGCAGCCGGAAATGAAAGCAGGCTGGAACGAAGGAAAAGGTACACGCCTGACTATTACTCAGAATTATGATTTTAATTCTTCGCCCTGCCGGCGGCTGATTAAAAACTATCCAGGTTAAAGTATGAATTCGGTTATTGCTAGATACGGGGATATAGTATGTTTCGGTGAAATTCTAATTCGGAATGCAGAGGCGCGCGGTAACGCAGACGAAGGATTCTCCTCCAACAAGCGGCACGCCAATGAGAGCTTGAATATTGCTCGCCGAACGCTGTCAAACTTGACAAGACGATTTTTCACGTAGCTCGACGCTTATTTCGTTTTCCCTTTCGCGAATATTAATCTGCGCGCTGTGTTATTTACGTTGGCGAGCGTGCAAACCGTGGAAGCCCACTTCTCGTTGACACTTCGCTCACGGTAAAACAGGTGTACCCGTAACGTAACATTAATCGGTGAAAGTTTCGAACGCGATTCCTCCCGATCGTATAACCGCTAACGCTCAGCTCCCCCCCTCAAACCCAGCACTGCGGTGTCCCCGAGGATCACGTAATCGTTTTGTTATGTATAAAAAATATCGCTTTATTCATTTATAAAAAAAAAAAAACATATCATACAATATAATTTGAGGTTTTGGATCACGGTGAATACAGTATTGGTACATTCGACTGACGTCTACTACGAACGGCGTGTTTGCCCGTCGTTCGGTGTTCAGGTTTCGAGCAACTGATATTACGCTAGGCTTGTTTGCCAAATTCGCGAAATCAGCCGCTATGTCTTGTAGCAATCGATGAACAAGGCATGCGTGGAAGATGAAATGCTTCGATGCTCCTTCGAGGGGAAGCGATCGCTTCATAGATGTCCGTAACCACCGTATCCACCAAGATCGTGCCCTCCTAAAGAGATTCCACCTTCGAATCCACCCCCGTGTCCACCTCCGTATCCACCTCCGTAGCCACCTCCGAATCCGCCTTCGAGTCCGCCACCGTATCCGTGCCCCTTCACGAGAATCGGCACATGCTCCTTCACGACCAAGGGCACCTTAACGGGGTAGGGCACCGGTTTCGCTATCGTGTACGGTACCTTGACAGGTACCTTGACCGGCAAAGGCACCTTTATCGGCACGTGCACGGGCACCTTCACAGGGTAAGGTACCGGCTTCTCGACTGGATAGGGCACATGCTTCTCGACAGTGACCGGGTAAGGTTGCGGCACGTGGACAGGGTATGGCTTGTCGACCGGTACCTTAATCGGTACTTTGACAGGAACTGGGACGTGTTTTTCAATCTCGACTGGATATGGTTCCGGTATGTGGACGGTCTTTGTGACCGTGACTGCCTTGATGTGATCCGTGGATATGTGCTCGCCTCCGCCTAAACCGAGTCCCAGGCCTCCTCCGCCGGAGCCGCCGCCCAAACCACCTCCGTGACCGTAGCCTCCTAAACCACCTCCAAAACCTCCTCCGAAACCTCCTCCAAAGCCTCCGTGATCGCCCAGGCTAAGCTCTAAGCCGCGCTTCGTTTTTTCATCCTTCGGCTGCACGCTCGATTCTGCTTTCTTTTCCGCCTCTGACGCCACGGCCGATAACACCAGGCCGCAGAAAAGTACGATCTGAGCAGAATAAATTACAAATTGTTTGTTATTATTGTTGCATTAGATATATTTGTCGGTATTGTATTTGGGCCGAAGCAAATGTCTCGGCATCGAAGTGAAAAATTTCTAACGAATCTAGAATCGTTAATTGATTTCTTATTCAAGCTTCCCGAAGGAAGCGCTCGCCGGATTCGAGCGAAAATTTCGAGCGATTCAATCGATTTCGCCTTATTGGATAACGCGTTCCGAATTTTTCACCGGTTACGCCAGTTTCGTTTGCGTGCCTCGAGTCCCGAGAAACGGGGATTCGAGTGGCTGTCTTACTGCAGCTACTCACTTTCAGCTTCTCTGTGCTGTTCATGTTGGTCGACAGTGAGCACACTGATTTCTCGATGGTTTACCCTCGCTTTTATAGGGGACGCAACCGCCACTCCGGCGGGCAACTCGAGCGTGCCGATGAAATTGTTGCGGAGTAGGAAGTTAAGAGAAGGAAAGGAAGAGAACGACGCCGCGGACGACGCTTTCCTCCATCGGCTTCTGTCAGCCAACATTTAGCAAGTCGCCCCGCGTTTCGTTCAATTTCTTCCTTAATGCTGCGCGAGCTTTCGAAGCAGCTTCAGCCTCTAACAATACGGAAAATCCTTTGAGACATTTCCGTTTCGTCCTATCCCCTCGATTTCTCTTCAAACAACGACGATTCTCGTGGAACATTCCCGCTGGACAATTCGATTCGCGGGGGTAGGAAAGATTCGTCGTATTTCCGACGATTAAAGGAAACGAAACAGGGAGATATATATATATATATATAGCGACGATTCGATTTTAATACAGACACCGTCATAACTAGAAGACGAACCCGGATCGATCGCGTATTTTCTCGTTGCCTACTCGCGTTTCTCGAGTCGGCGAGTTTTCAATTACGGGTTAAACCATCAGAGCGAGCGGAGGCATCAAATAGGGATTCAACTCCGGTGTCTCTTTTTAATCCGATTACTCCTCACAATACGTTCCTACATCTCTGTACTCGCATCTCCGGGCGCCTTCATTAATATTAAGAGCTTAATTAAAGCGAGAAGCGAACAATTAGGACTTCTCTGATGCATTCAACCTATATTCACCGTATCTTCGCACCTTCTTTCCATCGTGTCGCGAACGAAGGAACTTCGCTTCCTACTGAGTGCTCTCGTTCACCCTGTCTACGTGTTCGTGTAACTTTAACCTACATTCTATTTCCAAGTTCCTGGCGCTCGAAATAAAATGTTCTCCCCCCCCCCCCCCCCCTCCTGCGATGTAGCTCATGTTAAATTCATTTAGTATCTTTTAATGATTCCCTCCGCGCAAGATGGCGGCGTAACTGTTCAAAATTGGCATAAGGGGGTCGATCATCAATTTCGCAACAGCTAGGGATGATAGAAACGGAACGACCCGTATTCTCCGAGGAGGGGGCATCGGAATCGGCGTTGCTGCTCCTCCAATCGATACACCTGGACGGTGCCGCGTGCACGTTATTCGCGGTTCGTTCGCGGTCCGCTTCGAGTTTGGGGGTTGCAACGATTTTTGGTTATTACTCCGATGCTCCCGGGGGCTCGGTTAATCTCAGAATGACTTTGTTCCTCGATCTAGGCTGTTGGAGAGCATTAGAATATCCCCTCGCGTATCCATGGTTTATCAGGCTTATCGGCCGGAATAAATTTCCATATATCTGAATTTGAATCTCCATATTTGAATCTGAAAATATTGATTTAACTCCTAGCCGGCCGGTATGATGCGATTCGACGGACCGAATCGCCGTTCGATTGGTTTCGTTCGATCGGGCTGAATGAAAAGTGAGAGGAAGATGTTTGTCAATAGTTTCTGTCGCACCTTCCAGCCGGATTAAATTATTTTTGATGAATTTATAGTGATTTGCCTTGGTCGCAATCTCCTCGGACTAGACAGCGATTTCCATGTGGGAACGAGGCTTGTCGATAGCTGTTCGATAACGTTTCGCATCTGTTGCGAACGTGAAAGCGGTCGCTAACGGTGAAGTTCCCGAAAATTTATGGTCTGTCGTCATTCCACATATTTAGGCAAATACCGGACGCGACAAAAAAAAAAGAAGAAGGAAAAGAAAAAATTAAAAACGAGTCGTCTATCGTGCTACGTAACAACGCACATTAATTAGACGAAACATCGCACGTCGGTGTCTGACGATTGCGCAAACCTGCGTGCCTGGAATCTATTTGTTTGCAGACATTGTAACGTCATTCATTCAATCGGAGGCTAATTAGACGCGTCGTTTCCATCGGCTGTGAAATTTTTATACGCTTAATTATAATCTTCGCGCCAGCGGCAACGCGTTTCACGCTGTCTTTTTTTTTTTTTTGTCCCGTTCGTCCTCCCTAATAATTAAAAGGTGCGAAAGGTGGCAGGATTTACAGAATATACGATTGCGCACTACTGCGCAGTGTTTCTTCTAAAGTGTTTTTCCACGTGAATAATATACGTTCATTTTACTCGGGCGAACCGGTGCAGCTTTCCTCGATCTTCCTTTTCGCAAAGGTCCAGGCCAGTCAGATATTCCGCGCGGGCTAGGTTGGGTGAAATTTTTACACGCTCGGAGAGTGTTCGCCCGGAAAGATTCGAATTAGAATATCTGTTCGTGTGAAATTTGTATTTCATTACGCGCGACTCTGCAGGATTACGTACACGGAACCTCGCCAATTGCTCCAGATCGTATTACGTGTGGGATCTATTATACTTGTGCATGATTTTTGTCCGCGTTATTTCTGCACTTCTTGCTTTCTAGTAATCCGCCGGCCGTTTGTAATTCTCGCGATTACATAAAGGTACGGTATATAGAGTTTCCGATCACTGATACGCCGGCGATATTTTTAACGGCACGCTGATTTTAATGGCGCTCTTCGTAGATACACGCCACATCGTCGCACTCTAATTCTAATCTAATTCTCATCCCGATCGAATCGGACGCGAGCGTGATTTTTGGTCGCGTTGAACGTGACTCTCGAACGAAACGAGACCCTTAAACTTTGCGCCCGATCTCGGCCGCCACCGAAACGCGGCCTAAAGAGTACGAAGTAAATCCCTGTGGCAGACGAGCGTGCAGGCAGACGGTAGGAGCGGAATTTTCGCGAAGTCGGCATTTCTGCTTCACCAACCGCAAACGTAACCTTATGCAATAATGGGAAAGGCTTTCGAGTCGGCCAGACCGTGGCTCTCATGAATATATGGATGGATGTTCTCGCTCCAGGTGTTTATCAAGCCGTTTTCTAGTTACGCCCTTTTCCTTTTTCGCCCTTTCCGCGGCTTCCTCTCTTCCTCTGGAGGCAAACATAATTCGCGCTCTAGAGCATCGTCTACGATAAAGGCGGTCCCGTCGTTCTCCTTTTGCCATTTCTCCTTTCGCCGTTTCCTTGCCTTTCACTCCCTGTTCTTTATTCGAGCAGTTTGTCAATAATTCCTTCGAATTTAACAAACGATCTCTGAAGGGGACTGTTGCGTGGAAAAATTGTATCAAATTCGATTTCACGTGCACGCCTTTGTTTCGCATTTTCTTTTTATAAAGGGGATTCGGATAGAGAGGTATGTATAAAGATTTTCAAATAAATTATATTCGCGTCGGTACACTTAGCAGGTAAATCAATATTAAGGGTGACCCGAAGTTGCCGCGAAAATCATATCTTTTGCCCCGCAAGTGACAGAAGTCTCGTTTCTAGTGCGTTCTGATACCTGTACTGAAAGTGGTTCCAGGTTAAATCACATCGCATTAATTTCGCGGACACGGTTAAAATATTGGTCAGCGCGGTACGAGTGAGAGTTTCGTGTAATGTCAAAGTATCTGCGAAACGGTTATGAAACTGGCCCTGGTAAAAACGAAGTCTCCGTGTGCCGAGGAAATTACGACGCGTGTATCTTAACGGTAACTTCGTTATTGATCGCCAAATAGAAATATCCGAATTCGGGCTAAAAGGAAAGCGCTGGCGTTCGCGCAAGTATACCGGCTGGTCGAATCTGCCCGCAATATGAATGAATTACCAGACAATTTAAATTCACACGGTAAAGTTGTAATTTGCCATCCAGTAAATCGTGAAGGGAGCAACAAACGGGTCGAACAACTTGCTGTCGCGGTTCTCGAATGTTGCAATCTTCTTTTCTAAAAACAGGTCACTTGTTGCTGCGAGAGAAGCTCGAAGCTTCTCGTTACACCGACTTATTTTCTGCTTCTCTTTCCGAAATCCGCGAAAGATTGCGAATAAATATTGCACGAGTTAATGGGAACGCGTAACAATGTATAGCAGCTTACCGTAAAGCCTAACAACTTCCTCCGCGAATCGCACATTTATTTATTTTTTAATTGACCAAGCATCCAGCATAATGCCCAGGAATCAGTCAATTAAGTACACAAGACGCGCGTGTCCGAGACAAGAGGAGAAAGTCTTGCGGCAGGTCGCGTCCCTTTGCGAGTCCCGTCGTCGCCGGCATTTACTATTTTTTTTTCTTTTTCCTTATTTAATTACCACTGTCGATGAGAATCTACGAAAAGTCGACGTTCCGTGCTTAATTGCGAACCCGGGTGGACGTGTCGCGGTTTGGAACTCGTAAGTTCTCTATTCCATTTTCGTAAATCACTCGACGATTTCCACCGGCGTTACGTGGTATTACCAAAAAAAACTTTCTTATCGTTTGAATATTTCCGATCGCGTAATGAGCCGAGGGACCGTGCCCAGCTGCATTATACTGGCTTTACATATATCTCGCGACGAAAAGAAAGTATCATCGTATACGTAACCGGCGATCGATCGATTTTAAAATCCTCAATTATATCCCCCATAACAGTTGCGCATCAATTCCACGTTTTACATTATACCGTTCCATAAATCGTGCCTAATCCCCGATTGCGTGTATACTTCTCTTACGTGCCACGGAATTGCCTCAACGAAACGTTACAACGACTTGTACAGATTTCACAGAATATTTCACAAAAATATTTTTACATATTCAAACGAGGCCTAAGATGAATCCGGCCCGATCCAGATCCCTATCAAATTTATTCTATCCCATACCGCGAAACCGTCCCTCGTGACGCAACGCGTCCACTGTTGCGGGCCCCGACGAAAAGATGGAAACGCCTGGCCCAAAAAGTTTCGCGTGCTCTCGATTGCTCGTTACCACGTCGCGACGCGTCGCCGCGACGATCGCAACCGTGATCCGAGGAACGTCCGCGGTATCGAGAGTCGAGCGTTGCGTAACCCGTCGACCGGCCCGAGCGGAATTACGTCTGGAGCGGTGTTTTACGGGGCGCAAGCAGGAATCATTGGAATCGAAGGTGAGCGCGATTGTGTGCCGCTCCTTCCGAAGTGAAAGAAAAAGTAACGACGACGAAGACCGGCCGCCGCGATCGTTGCACCCTAAATTGCGGCCTCCTCCGCGGCGAGTGAACGTGCAACAGAGCCGATACGAGACGGCACGAGTGCACAGGGGGGCATGTTACGCGTGCAACGGATCCGGGGATCCGGTAGCGATCAACCGGCTGGCCGGTAGCCCGTGGGAAAACGGCTTAACGCCCGTACGAACGACTTTGCACGGCGTCGGTAGCACAATCGGTCCACCTCGACGCCGACGGACGGGTAGGATTTTCCGGGGAGTGGGCCAGCGGCCACGGCGAAAGTGACGGTATATATGGCAGTGATTGGCGCGATGTAGCTTCAGTGTGCACCTTCGAACGACACCATGAGCACTCCGCAGGTGAGCTCGCGGTTCTCTAAGATACCCACGCACCGCGTAATATCGCGGACTGTCGTTCCGCGTACAGACAAAGGGATAGGGATTATGTAAGGGTGAGAAACGGAGAAAGTTGGCCAACGACGGCTGCATTATTGCCGATTTGAGGGCGTTGAGGGAGGGGGGTGGATAGTCTAGAGAGGGAAGCTGTTTTTTTTACTTTTTGTTACGTACACTGTTCTTAGACACTGGGCGTTCACGTATTGTTAGCTCGTATAGAGCGCTAAGACCTGTAGCCATTAATCACAGGGACCGTGCAGCTCGATTAAAGATAATACGATCGGCGCACGAAGTTGGCACACGTTTATTGTCATAACTCTGTTACGTTTATCGATCGACATGTTCGATGGTATTGTCGCTTTCACCGTTGCGCTTTCTCCCGTTAGAAAATTAGACGTTACTTTTCGCGCCACGCATATCACCGGGTAAATCACGATCGACGCGTAGAATTATACAGACGCCGCTCACGACACGCTGTCCTTATCGATATATCGTTGACACGGACGTATATGTGTACCTACTATTTTACATAACCGCCATTCTCTACCTGTAGAAGCTTATAATACTCGCCCTGGTGGCAACAGCCCTGGCTGGCGAAGCCAAGGAGCCGAACACCAAAGCTGCCGTGGAGACTAAAGAAAAGAGCAAACGAGGACTGGAGCTGAGTCTTGGAGGCGGCGGTTCAGACGGCTACGGCCTGGGACACGGAGGTTGGAGCCTTGGTGGACTTGGTGGAGGCCTTGGAGGAGGTCTTGGCCACGGCGGAGGTCTCGGCGGAGGTCTCGGCGGAGGTCTCGGCGGAGGTCTCGGTGGCGGACTAGGCGGAGGATTCGGTGGCGGCGGCGGCGGTGGCGGTGGCGGCGACGGAGGTCGCATAACTGGTATCACGATTCATCGGGAGAACCAAGTTCGCGTACCACAACCGTACCCGGTCGAGAAAAGTGTACCAGTACCGGTCGCGATTCCTGTTAAGATTCCCGTGGACCGTCCAGTCCCGGTGCACGTACCGAAACCCTATCCAGTCCCAGTTGAGAAAACAATCCCGATACCAGTGGAGAAACCGGTCCCAGTGCCGTATCACGTGCCCTACAAAGTGCCTGTGAAGGTCCCTTACCCGGTCAGCGTGCCAGTAAAGGTTCCAGTCGGAATTGAAAAGGAGATTCCGTATCCAGTCAAGGTTCCCTACGTCATTAAGGAATCCGTTCCTGTGCTGATCAGCGGTGGCCACGGCGGTTTCGGCGGCGGCCTCGAAGGTGGCCTTGGAGGTGGATACGGAGGTGGATACGGAGGTGGCTACGGAGGCGGCCACGGAGGCGGCGGCTACAGTTTCGGCGGGCACGAATTGTCCGGATTTGGTTCACATCATTGATAGGGATGAATCTCGTCGACATTGACGTTCATCCATCCTCTTATATTTTGTATATAATGATTATATTTTTTTATGGAAAATAAATATTAAATTATTAAATGGTGTTTGTATGTGTCGTGTTTGTTGCTTGAAATTGACCATCTCGACAATTAAATCTGGCCAATGTAGCTCTGCTTGTTTTTTTTGAGGGGGCGAATAATTGCCGGGTTGTTTGGAATAGTGCGAATAAAAGTGAAAAGTATTTTCCTTACGGTTACGAATTTTTCTACTTTTGTTTGTGTACATCGATGAAATGACCCTTTTCATACTCCGATCCTTCGCAATCTCGAGCGATCTCGGTATTATACTTATCGCCTCGTTGACGCTGTTAGACGAAGGCTTTGACATCGGGAGTGCGCGTAATACTTAAATCATTATTCTTATCTCGTAGCCCTAAACAGCTTTTGCCTCTGCCAGGTCGTTTGCACTTGTTAGGTATCGTCGCTTCTTAGCGGAGAATGACTGGAATTTCACTGCAATGCCTCTATATTTCCCCCTGATGTCTCGTACTTCCTGGTAATAAATGCTTGCTCGGCGAACTATTTATTCTACGGGGAACCAATTCTGTTGCCCACGTTATTACATCTTAACCGTGTTGATTGCACGGTACAATAATTTTCTAATTGATCCTATTCTTTGTGCGATCCGTATCTCGTCGCAAAATTTGTAACAAATTGAAGCGCGACTACAATATTTTTATCTAGCATCGCGAAAAAATGTTCATTAATGTAACTAGTGATATGTATTGCGTTACAGGGGACTAATGCTGCGTACTGTCTGGTGGATGTAACGAAATCGACGACTGTTAACTGATACCAGGTACGTGGAGGCTGTTTCATTCGTTACGGCAGCATTACGAATTCTAGCGAAGCAGCACGCTTAAAAGTGCGGCGATATATGTATATCGTTTACACCACGAAACGGTAGAAAATTATATGGAAAATATTCAAAATGTCAACGAAATTTCGAAGCCGACATAAATTTTCTTAATATATCGTATATGTCTTTCAAGTAATTCCTTCTCTCTCTCTCTCTCTCTCTCTCTCTCTCTCACTCTCTCTCTCTCTCGCTTATTTCTGGAGCATTTTATTTGAAGGCAAGACAAAGGACAAATTCGAGGGACGTTTCTGCGACAGACGAGACACGCAATCGCGATGTTTAAGCGTCACGTCTTCTCGCCACTTTAGAAACGTCGCCGTCGCCACAAGCTTCCGGTGCTTTAAACATCACGGTTCCTTAGTCACATGCTGTATCTTGTCTCGTGTTCGAACCGCCGATTTCTCGATACGCGGTTAACCAGTAACCGTCTTACGTGAACAGAGAAACGGCGAAAGAAGGACCAAGTCGTGAGCCAGGCTATCCGGAAGCAAGGTAAAGGTCAAACAATTGTTCTTCTTAATTTCTCTGCGGTTAGCGCGTCGTGATAGTACAGGCTGAATCTGCACGATAGGTGAGGCAAACCTCTAACTAATACTTCCCGTAGAGCAATCAACATTAAATTACGTCGTATACGCGCACCAAGTCTCCCTTACCCTTTTCTTTTTTTATATAATAACGAATATCGCGATGACCGTTTCCCGAATGGCACGTGTCAAGGTAAAAAAAGAAGCATCGTTATCATCTTGCAATTTGCGTTGTGCCGCGTCGTACGTTTCGCAAAGTGAAAGTCCCATTTATATCGATCGATCCGTCGTACAAACGATACCTTCAGGTCGGCCCACTCTGGCGCCGCCGTTGAAACCCACTTTCGTCATTTTTACTTTGCCGCCGAAAGATCTCTGTGTATTCGTAACGGTCTAATGTAAATTTATTCACGGCAACGTTCGTGTTACGTACGCGCGCGATCATCATCGACGTTTCTCGCTTAATTACGGTCGTTTCGAGCAAAGAGAAATCGCAAGGTCTCTCTTTCTGTCGCGAATCGAACCGTTCCGTGGAGGAGCTTGTGCAACCCGCGGGCAATTTTCCGCACGGCGCGGCGCGGCGCGGCGCGGCGCGTCGGCTGAAATAAACGTAGAAACGGATGCTGTAATCTCGCTTCAGTAAAGCTGTACAAGATTTCTGGCTGACATGTAGTTTGCGACCCCTCCAAGATGCCACCTCCCCCTCCCTGTTCTCTGTTTCGTCTAATTCCACGAAACCGGAAATCCTTTTGATCTTGCAATGACATTTCGCTCTAACGGGCTCTGTTTTAACGCCGCCCCCGTGAAACGAGATCGCTTTATGTTCTGCTCGATCTTGTCGCGAGCTTTCATTTAAGGACGGAATAACGACGGGATATATATATATATATATATATATATTTCATGGCAATCGCGTTGCTTTATTGTCGTCCAAACGTTTCAACGGGAAGACACTTTAACGGAAGGAGGGGAAACAGGACGTGTCCGACGATAACGCGAATATTAAAATAATTCCGATTACAGTCTCATTGTTTTACATTGCACCGACTTCCCGAGAAGTTTCGGCGGTAGATGGTTTCAGACTGGCCAATCACGATTTAACGTTCCAATCGGTTACAAGGTGGTCGGACGTAAAGGATATGCGCAATATTGTAATTTAATTAGCCACGCAATCGCGATTCGTCTGTCTGTACGTCGGATCTATTATCCGGCCGGGATTACGTTCCCCGTGCGATTAGGTTTTAATTTTACTCGCGTCAGACGCGATACGATCGCGTCTCGTAATTTCTTCCGGTGAGTTCCGCATTTCACCTGATAGCTCGCGCGGTCGTAAATCAAGGGTTGAGATCCCCGAAAACTTCGCCGAGTTTTATACCGTAACTTCTCTTACGCCGTGCCCCACAATTCGTATCTTGTGTTACACATCTCTTTGCATCGGCGAACATCGCGAAACGCGCATACGTTTCAGCGCGGAGTCCACGGACGGGACGCAGAGAAGCGTGAACTGTTTTTCTGTGTTTCAACGCACGAACAATTACGATATAATAATAAAAATTGCGTTTTCGATACATTGTGCAGATCGTTCGGATCGTTGCGCGAGCACATTTGTCCCTTTTGTCCACCTTCCATAGAGTAACCCGCGCCCTGGAGCGAATGGATAATAATAAACGCATAAATGTACAGTCCTCCAGTAAAGCGGAATGAGCTACGCGAAGATGAGATGCATTGTATTTCACTCGGTCTGCAAGAAAATCGTTTCTCCCTCGTTCAGCGGGCGGCCGCTCTTCGTGATCCATAAATATCCATGCTCTCTCATAACACCGGCGCCGCGACAAGTTTCTTAAACGAGGGTCCATCGTTCCGTCGGGGACTCGAATTAGCAAAGTTCCTTGAAACGCGAACGCCTCGCCCAGTCGAGCCGTTTACACAGCTGGGTGCCCGTTTAAAAGTCACTGCTTGGCCCCGTGGCACGCGACGGATCGCAGCGAAATTTCGAATAAAATGTCGGGCGAACGGCATCGATCGTTTCGCGTTTCGTAATCGTAATATAAAAGAGAAAGGTGGAAAGGGGGCAAAAAGAAAGGAAGAACGAAGGAGCAGAGGCGAATGGAGCGTTAAGGATTGATCGTTCCGGAATGAAAATCGCGCTATTCGATAAGTACGCCTCTTCCCCCTTTCTATTCTTTCTATTTCCTAGCGAGTATAGTGAGTCCCGGGGGGGAAACTTTAACTCCGAGGTTAATCATGAACGGGTTTGTTTACATAACTGTAATAGAGCAATTATCGCGGGGCAAACATTTCTTCGTCGTGTCGTTCGATTTTCCTTTCCTTCCCATCTTACGTCCAACCCTTTGGATACAGTATATGTTTCATGCTACATCCTCTTTTCACTTGACCCATTAAGGTCGTCCATTAGGAGTTCGCGGAACGGCGTTCCCTTTCCTTTCCCCGGCGTTCGAGTTCGTAACTTTTTCCAGTAAAATAAAAGGGACCGCGCCGGAGGCCGGGCAATTTCTCCGGAAATAATTTTCATAGCTCCTGCCTGGGCGATAGCGACAACCAGCGAACACCGGCTCACCTATGCGAGCTTGTACCTGGACGGTGCTCCGTCTGTTGTCCGTGTACCACGGATCTATGAGCTTGAGGTTTAGCGCGGACGTAAATCATATATTAAGCCTGTTTCATACTAAGGATCGTGTTAATGGATGCGTAATGGCCGATCGGTCCGATTTCACGCGATGCAGCTGCTACGTCGGTTACTGATATCTCCAATAGGTCGCCCCAAAGGATCGATAAATTACATGGGATGTACGATATTAGACGATGAATAATCTTATCTCGATAATAGTCGACTGTCTGTTGTCGAATCTCTTTCGATGGGAAAAAGACTGTCAATGTTAAACCAAGGGGTGGTCTCAGGGTGGCCGCTATTTGTCATGTACACTTCTACAGTGTTTGATATATAGCTTAGAAAAGAATTTTCAGTTTACTACGGGATTTTAACAACCAGCATCCGCATTGGTTACACCTAATCCAAAGTGGAGCAACATGCACGCACGTGTTACAGTATCAGCGGCTAACAGGCATTTACGGTGGTACAAGAGCATTTGTGTAGCAGCGATTCTTTTCGGAACTCGAAACGAAGTTAACGATTCGCGAGGGTTCGCTATGCTTCTAGTTTTACGCAGCAGAGAAGCAGTATCAGATAATATGTTTGCGAGCGAAATTAACGCCACTTGAAACGTTAATAACGCGTGTGATATCGAATTAGTAATTACAAGACTTACGCGATAACGCAATGAGCCGAAACATTGCGATTTAGTCTTGCGAATGCGATTCTCTTATTGTATTCAATTAATGCGATTTGTGAACGCGGGTGTGCATTACTGCATAGCGTGAGCTATATCGAGCTCAAGTTTAACTGTATTTTCTCTATTGTGCTCCACCAAAATCACAATTACTCGCGCTTCTCTCGTTTTAATATTTTTCGATTAAATTCCAAAATGTGTGTACTAATTTTCTAAACATTCGAATTTACGATAATCGTGGAACTGCGGTTGTCAGGATTCTCGTTACGTTTCGGGGTAGTGGGTATGTACTACTTGGTCTGTACATATATGTATGTATAATAGAGTGATTCTCGTCTGCTCCTTCGCTTCATCTTCGATAATCCCCAGCGTCAATGGAAGCATGCCATTGTGTATCAGCGCACATTCTTATGGAGTGGCTGCGCAGTGAATGGGAACAACTTTCTACTAATTGCTTCTACAGATTAAACTTACATCGACTTCACGTGATTACAGACATATACTTCACTCTGTCCGACAGAGTTGTCACTTCCGGCTATTTCGACGGCCTTATCTGATCGGTTGAACTTGGCGTCTGGCGCATGCAGATATCTTTACACCATACTTGAAACGCGACTCGTGTATAATTACACCACGACAACTTCTGAACTGAGCCAGAATTGCATTTAAGTATTCGGGATGAAAATCCCACTCTGTACGGCGGGCAAGAGCATCTTTTTCAGGTCGAATGTTTCATTCATTTAGAGTAGAAAATGTGCCGGAGAACTTAATTTTCTTTCAATTTAACAGGTAGTTTCATCGCTTCCTCCTTCTCGTCCCCCTTTCTCATATTCAAACGTTCATCCTTTGGTTCCCCCCCTTTTCGTTCCCAATTACAGTCCTTGCCTTTCCCTTGATTCCCAGAAAAACTTTGCGGTCTTCTTAATTTTTTCCTTTCACTGCTGCTCCATTTCCTGCCTCCGGTTCTTCCCGACGGGGGAGGTTTTTTTTATTTCACCACGGCCGACTTGAGGAATAAAAGGGAATTAATCAGTACTCGTATAACAGAACGGTTTGCACCCGATTACCGCCGTGAAAAGATACATATGAGCTGTTCCGTTCCTTTCAGCAACGTCCTCTTTCAAGTTTCGTGGAGAAAGAAAGGGGGAAGAGGGCAAACAAAACGAGCGAACGTCGGTTTAAAATTATAGACGGGAATTCAGGGAAGTGTAATTAGAATTTCAGCTTGTAGTCCGATTGATCGTCGCGATTGTACGTTTCGTCGTGCGCAATTCTTTAAGAGGCCGATAATAGGATTTCCTGGCCTCTGTAATTTTGCGCAAGAACGAAGCTGAGTAAACGTCCGGCGTTCGGTAAGGTGATCGATGAGCTTGCGGCTCGGCCAACGACTTACGATTTGCAACGGGGAGCTTTGGAGATTTTTGCACACTTTTGTACAACGAAAAGCTTTCAGGTGGTCCGGAATAATACATGTGCAAAGGCTGAGTTAGCATCTACAGCAAGAGAACGGTGTCCTTAGCCGGGGACTGGATCAACCTGAGCTTTCGTCTGATCAAATAGACCTGCTTATTTCGAATTCGTGCCGGAGCGTATTTTATTTATTTCTAATCTCACGGTAATAGAATATATTTTACGAAATATGTTTAGCAGGGAAGTTTTTAATGGCACGTCGGAATTATTAATTGAAATGTAGCTTTGCCTTGAAATAGCGTTCAAAATCGCCCTTGGACCATCACCACCTCAAAGTTGTTATACATTTTTGTTATTATTACTCGGTTAATTACAGCAACGATAATTATTTTAAAGCTATTCCGACCTGCACTGGTTAACAGATTTACTAGTGTTACTTCGCTGCGAAGAATGAAAGTCTTTGCTGGATTATTCACGAACCAAAGCAGGCTGCAAGAACGTTGCCTCGTTTCCCTTATATCTGATCCTGGCACGTTCGATTTCATTAATTTCACTTGCACGCTGTGCCAATTACATTCGTAGTATGAAAGCACTTTTCCCATCTGTTGAATCATTCCGTTACGCGTGTAGGGGCTTCATTAAATTCCCATTAACTTGCAACACGTCGTACAGTTCATTGCTAGAACGAATACAACTTAATGGGAGAAAAGCATTAGGGCCAAGGAGAATTTCCAATACGTTTTACATCAGATACGATACGAATTTCACTGTCCAGACGAATTTCTGAATCTCGTAGACTTTCGATCGTAAACGAAGGATGGGCGAGAATCGAAAGATATTCGACCAATTCACAATGATGTCGTAACTGGAAGCGATACAAACATTTCGTGGTGACCATTGCACGCCCGCTTTACGTTTCACGTCAAAAGTTAATAGGCAAAAAGAATAGGAGAGTTTGCAAACGGGAGAAAATATTTGGTCCTTCTGTTTTCATCAATAAATGCCACTCTAAATATTTTCCGTACGCCGGTAATATTTTGCTCAGGTCGGTAAACAAGCGATGCAGTCTAAAAAAAGGCGTTGAAATTTTTATCCCCGATGTAATAGAACGCTAAAAAGAAAAAAAAAAAACAGCCGGGAAACATCGGAAATTATTTTTCCATCGTTTCCATTACCGTTTCGCTGCTCCGCCGCTAATATTATTTGCACGCGGTTCGGTTTAAAAAGGTCCCCGATACTGTGCGAGCTCGTCGGCATCTTTTCCACGCTGGAAGTTTTCATCGAAAGCGTTTCGAAACGTGCCGCAGCCTCGGCGACGGTCCATCGATCGTTCGACCCACGGGTACAATTGGGTCGCTTCAATTATCCAAACCGAATTTTCGCCATCTGCGCGATTCGAAAGTGTCGGATTATTACGGAAAATCCCATTTGCAAAGGCGCGGCCGCCACAAAAGCGTAAATAGGGCTATGCACACGAGGTGGAAATTGTGGATTCACTAGCGACCAAGTTATAATTAGTTAATTGCGTTCGAGATAACGATGTATCTTTGGCGAGGCGGAAGTTCGAACTGTAACGCAGCATTAATTAAAGGCACGCAACGCTATCCAAACTGCCCGTTCTTTTTGAATACAAGCCGATGATGTAATTATATCCCGATTTCGTTACGGTATTATTACAAGCGCACATTATTCTCGCTACTGAAATTAATATTCTGTTAACAAATCGTCTCTTCGCTCATTCCTTTCGGTACAACGCCCGGCTCTTGGTCGCGCGCGATTATCAATGGGAAACCGTGGACAGAATTACGTACGTGTGTATGACAATTGGTCGACGGGAACTTCGGCCACGTTGATATCTGAGCCCGAAGACAAATTTCCTCGGGGACCAGTTCGCGAATCAACTTTTTAAACTCTCTACTGGGAGGTTCGTTAGCGATAACTCTGGGGCGTCTGTACGCGACGAGCTGCGAAAACTTTTGAAAGGCTGGCCAGTCTTTGGAAATTACGGGCGACACGACCCTTTAGGGTGCATTCACAAGTTTTTCACCGTTCGTTGCAATTCAGAACAGAGATTTCGACTCGACGAATACACTCGTTCGAATTAACAAACTTCTTCATTATTGCAATTGTATTTGTTTAATAACGTGTTTACTTTTGCTCGCAATTAGCCGGAGATCTTCCGTGACAGCACGATATAACGAACGTTTCGGTTCTTCGCCTCGTTCTCTGTGACAGAGCTCGAAGAAGATCTGTTCGGGGATGAAAAAGTGGAGGATTCGCCTTTTGAAACGAGCCCATCCTTCAATTCGATCGCCGCGTGCACTGTGCCATTCTGCCCCGTTCCCTGAACTCTTAACGGATCGAACGCATTGGAATATCATTGCCCGGGCAATTGATTCGGCGACTAATCGTAAAGAATACGATTCATAGGGAACGTCTTACCAATATGTCTGAATTAATCGCACGCATCGAATCTCCTAACGACAGGGGACACACGATCCAGTACCCTGTTATTAATTAATCGGACGATTGGGATCGTTTCATCTCCGGCCCGGTGTAACCGATTGCATCCGAACGATTTACTACTATTTCCCGCAGATAAACATTATTCCCTCCGTAAGAAAAATCTTATCTTTTCTATTTATCCTCCAAGTTAGCTCGCGTTATCTCCTCAGCCAGCGTCGCCGATGGAACGGGCAATTTTTTCTTAGCCGCGTCGCCGTAATTGTTAGCCCAGCGTTTAGGTCTGGCCGTGAATCGTCGAGTTTAACGGGTTGTTGCATATTATTTTATCCGACGCGCATCTACCTGCGATATACAAGTCGGGGGCGGTGAAACTGCGGTCGGGGCACGATGCCAGCAACCGTTTCCCCTATCTCCCTCTTCCTTCTCCCATTGATAAATCTGACCCGGTGCACTAGGATTTTAAATGCGATGTAAGCCACCTGTAAAGTGCTCGTCCATGCACAGCCTACGTGACGGCTTAACCCGACGCGAGTGCGTCACCCGTTGGGTTTATTACGGGCTCGCTTTAACGCGCCTCCATCGTGCACGCGTATAATATAATACGCATTATGAATCTTAAAATCGGTATCGCGCTGTCCCATCTGAATATTCCGCGACTGCGCGTTCACCCCTTCTTGCCTAACGATCATTCCGCAATAGCTCAAACTAGAGGGGCGAGAATATATCCCGAGATAAAGGGTCTCACGATTTTCATGAGACAAACGTGTCTACTATTCCTTGCAAACCGGTATTGTTTCTTTTTTCACCCGGTTATCTCGGAATTGTCGTGTTTCCAGCGCGCAGAAATGTGTCCACGTGTCGTCACACTTTTGTTTCCTCCGCATTCCCAGGTAACGGATGAAACGAACCACCTTATCGAGTAATTCCACGTTCGCATAAAATAGCCGAGCTGTCTTTTCCCCGATCCCGCGTTATGTAGACGGTTTTCGGGTTCCCTCTAGCCTCCTTTGCTCTCGCCCCTTTCGCGCGATTCAAATCGCATAGATCTCAACAAGGTCGCAAACCACGATGTCAGGCTTTATGCGGGTCGTTTTACGAATCGTTTCCTTGGGTATTCGGAAAGCTGCACGGCCTTCTACTCGTAGAATCCCGCTGGATGACGGCACGAGGGGGTATATAAGAGGGATAATATCGTGTCTAGTGGGATTTGCCGGGGGTAAACAGAGTGCAGGGGGCGCCGCACGCGAACGTATTACCGCGGAATACATTGCACACACATTCCCCAACGCTGCGCGATTTCTTTCGTTTTTGTAATACCGTTTCCACGCGTTGTATCGCCGGTTCCGTTTCTTTCGTGAGTTGCATCCGCCCCGTTGCGGGTTCCCAGGGTATCTCCTTTCTTTCCGCAACTATTCTGCCTCGCCGCTCGGCGCTCGATCACCTTGCCCCGGCTATACGTGAAATTACCTTTCGCGGTCACGAGCGCCCCGATGCGCGACGAACGCTTCCGCGGCGACAAGAGAACGGCAGGGACACGCGAGTCATTTAATTAAAATCATCCCCGTTGTGTCCCCGGAGAAATCTTATTCGCGGCAAGGACCGCGTTTCCACGGGGAGCATTAACCATAGAACGCGCCCCGTTCAATGCGTTTTGTCCGTGTGCATCGCGGGCTCGGATTATATTCCCCATTCAGGGCAGTTCCCCTCGCGGGCGTCGAAGTTCCCGCAGTTGTCGCAGTCCGATATCGTGTCAAGGGAAACGCAATATTGTGCCTGGTGGAAACACGAGTTGTACGTCGCGCAGCCGGTTTCCACGGCGTTCTGATCTCGCGACACGCGAGCCGCTTCACGCCCGGCACACCGATTGCAGAACGTCGCGATTTTGTTACGGATCTCGTCGAGCGCGTAATTACCCGACGCAGGCTCATTAATGATGGATTGCTCGTTCGACGCACTTAACAGCGGGACGTCTGACTACATGGCTGAGAGGTGAGACAGCGATCGTCATGTTACGATATCGGACAGCGGATTCTCATGCGATATAATTACGAAGAGGCCCGTTCGTTGCGCGCTACGTGGCCTGCGAATTATAATACAATCAGGTCGGAGTATTATTCGAGGCATAATAGGCACTGCGGCGGAAATAATAGGAATAAGTTCGAATACGCGTGTTCGCCGGCACGATGCGCGTTACGCCAGGGCCCGCCGATTATATCCCATCTTGAAATCCCCTCGAAAGTCGACCTTGGTATCCAGAAAGGGGCCAGGGCGGAGCGGTAGTCGTGTCCGCGCCAAATAGATTTGGCGAGCTGCTACGTCTCCCTCGGTCCGCCGTAAATTTTGTCCGATAATCTGGAAAAGTTTTCGTGCGAGCGAGCAAGGAGGAGAGACGACTCATTGAGAATCCCGTGGCCGTTCAGGCAAATCGAAAAACGTGTGCCGTAAACGGTACACCGTAGCGGCGCGACGCGTCCAACGAATAGGGAGGAGATAAAACGATTTCTACCGTTAATGAAGAGCTTTTGCACCTCAACCGTTTGGCGACAGATTTTCCATGAAAAAAAAAAAATATCCCGAAAGTGCAGTGTTTGTTCCACTCCCGTCTCTTTGTTCAAGCTTTCGCCCATTTTTTCGTTTTCATTTCGCCGTCCGCAAGGCCGCGTTCGAAAACTCATTAACAAGAGATTACTCGAAGTTAATTTTTCGTCGAGATTAGAGCCGTTAAGGGCAATGGGACATGCTCGCGGGAAAACAGAAGCGAGCCACCCCATTAAAGCGGGATTACGAAGATCCCTGTCTTTCTTTCTCGAAACGGCACGAACTCACGTATACCTTCCGCTTCGTTCTGAAAATCCAAGTAAAGCCCGTCAAGCATCGTCATTGGTACACGAAGATGGTACGGAACGTCGCGATTATGTGGCGAATTACATCGAGTGATCGATGACGGATGCACTGCAAGCCTAGCAGGTACGAGCCCCCGGTCAGTACCCGCGAGAAAGGTTCGGTAGGTAAGACCTTCTACCGCAGGAAATACCGCGGCGTACCATTATTCCCAAAAAGTATCAGACCATTCTCTACCTCGCCTGCCATTCCCAAGATGCATCCGTTAAGCCTGGGGCGCTCTTTCCGCCCTGTGCATTTACCACCAGCCACTCAATGCCCCGTTGCACCATTGCCAGTCCATCCATCTTTCGCGAAGAGACGTATAGACGTTCGTTCTCGGTACGTTGCTTCTCACTCGGGAACATTTATTGTCGAACTTATTCTTCCTGGTCGAAGGCTTACCTCGCTCTTATTCCGCGATTAACGCTATCGAGCGCGGCCAATCTACGTCGATGGATCTTGTTGCTCAAGCTTTTACGACGGTGGCGAGAACGAACGGGGATTCGTTTAACTTTCACGATCGTTCGACGAGTAGAAATCCCTGCGGTTGCGTAACATTTCGGTTTAAACGTCCGCCGCGATGCCCCCGTGTCCCCTTTCGGGTGGATTTAGGCAGACGAGTTACGAAATTCTTCCACGTGTCGGACTTTCTTTGCCGGCGATTACGTGTACACACGCCTCCACGACCACGGCCAACTTAGATTGAATAGGAATCCGTGGAAAACTATGGGCCACGGTGGGTAGCACGGAAACTCGTTGACGGCAATCGCGACGTAGGCTGTCGGCACTGAACACGACGCGGAACTTTGCTAATCAACACCGTGTCCTTGATTACTGTTAGGGGTGTACCGAGGGGGATGCATTATGCTACGGCGACTAGTTAGACCCCGTGCACGGATCATTTGGCGTTCACGGACAGATGACGAGTGACTTTCGGTTGCAAGTGGAAATTCGTTCGCATCGCAGCTGGCAATCTTTATCCAATGTACGCTGTTTGTTTTATTACGCATTCTCTTGTGAATAATTTCGCGTTCTATCGAATATTTTATAAATATTCCGCAATCCCGGAAAATATAATTTACAGAACACTCCCGGTGAATTATTTAAAATGATTTTCATTTCAATCAGCTGACGGCAATACGCGCGGCACGTAATCCGTGCCGCTGGCCAAGCTGGCAGTGCTCGCAGTGTTTATCACGAAAGCGTTAACGATCAGCAGGGAAGAAAAAGGGATCGCCATTATCATTATTTCGCGGTCCAGTGTTGCTCGGCGAATGCCAAGCATTCCGCAACTTCCACCGGCGACGTTAATTCTCCTTACGACCTTTGCCTTCGCCCCCCGTGAATATAACTTATCCGTGATTACGCCGCGCTCGAATTCGACGCAACGCCGACATGAATTATAAACGAAACACGGAAACGGGTGGGACGAGGGGAACAGAAAAAAAGGAAAGAAAAATGGAAAGATACGAGACGGAAATAGTGTATATATATATATATCAATCCGAGATGATTGGCGAAGAAGGATAGGGCCGTTTAAAGCGGCGTTGTTTCTTTGGCGTTCACGCGACCGAACGATACGCCACGGAAATAAAAATTCATCCCCCTCTGGGATTCAAGGAACCTTGGCCGGTGAATCATTTCGTATTTCACGGTGGATCGAATGCCGCTGTCGTTCCGCTTAAAGTATCATATAAACAGCACCCATCGTCCCTGCCGGCTGATCGTAGGATTATCGATAATTTGTTCCGCGGAATAACTGGAAGCAACGGGTCGCGCTTCGAGGACGTTCCGTCATAATCGAGAACGAACGGGGAAAGCCAGCTCGATGTTCCGGCCAAAAGATCTTAATATGCTAAGTAACTGAGCGTCGAATCTACCGTGCAACGCGTTTTATCAGCAGAAAAATCAACAGCGGAGCGCGGTAAAAGTACCTTGTTAACTTTGTCCACGGTTTCCCGCAAACCGAAATGCCGGCATAGCTTTGAGGAAATTGGCTTACTTGAACAGTGGCCTCGGTGCAGGTTCACTAACTACTGTTCGAGGGTCGCTACTTTTTCCAGTTATTCTCGGCAAGGTATATTCGTTGGACTGATGGCTACGTTTGCAGCCGCGTGCACCCTTTGGCGAAAGTTACGGCGAAGAGAAATACATTGGAGGAACGTATTAAGGGTGTACTTTACCGACAAGGGAGGGCGAAGTAATGCGCGACTAAGGGAACCAGTTCGCAATTCGCAATAGTTTACTGGAATATTATTATTTCCCTCTTCTCTCGTGTTTCCTTGATTTTCGAAAGCAAAAAAAGAAAATACGGGACGAAATTTATTCCCAATTTTTCAATTACGGTTCCCCCGTTGTATCATACTATTCGTTATTCCCATTTCGCGATATTCTTTCGCGTGCATTTTCTGTTGCGCCGAGCTTCGCTTAACATTCGTTCAAATACCATTTACTATAATCGTACATGCTTGAAGGAGCGACTTGTATTTCATTTCTGAAGGGAGATTCCTCGAGAGAGAGCCGGCGGTGTTTGTGGAATCGTACGAAGTCCCTTTGACGCGACTCAGTGACTGACTCGGCGATAAGTCAAACATGATTGGGTCTTTACGAGGAAAAGATGGAAAGCTTACAGAATCCGGGGATGATTATCGTCGGAGGCAGGGGCAAAGGGGATCAGCATTTAGAAAACAGACTGGAGGATGAAAGTTTGGAAAGGGCTGAAGTAGATTGCGAAATGTGAAATACGCATAGCATGTACGTTAATTAAACGATGTTTCTGTATTTATCATTTACTCGCAGAGATGTCTCGCTCTGGTAAAATTCCTGCAGCTGTGCATGTATCGTGGCGTAACAATTACTTTTTATACAAAATCTTAGCACTCAAAGCAATCGAGATTTTTTAACGTAGCACAGCTGTTCTAGCGTACCGAAATGCGGTATTTTCGTTCCAATTATAAAGAGGTATACAGAGTAATAATTACGATTACCAATAACAGACCGGACACTAGTAACAGTCTCCGTGCATACACGCGTGAACACCTACCTCGCGCTTTACACTTTCTTCTTTTACGCGTCCCCAGAAGCCCATAAATAGTACAAACCACTATCCATACAAGCCCCTCGTCAGCGTTCGCGAGAAACGTTCTGTAATTACCACTAATTTCGAAGCCGCCTCGAAATTGCCGTAGAAAAACGCTCGGCTGAGAAACCGACCAGCAAATAATGGCCAACGCGCATGCATCAACTTGACAGTGAAACGTGTCTTTTCAGCGAACTCGTGATCCAGACCGCGAAGGGTACCCGGTTCTTTTCCAGCGAACAGGAAATGCTCGCGATCGCGCGCCGATGTCCCCATCGGCGAAGTTGTTCCGCCGATTCTCCCGATTCGCGAGTTAATCGTGCCGCTTAAACCGACATTCTGTCGCGCGAAGGGAGCGACTACCGTAATGCACCGGTAGGGCTATTAAATGTCTGCGCGAGCCGGGTACGAATGGAATTGCCGTTCGCGGCGCAGCTTCCTCTTTCACCCATTGCCACCGATACACGGCCAGGTGGCCCGCGGGCTGCATTAGCTTTCGATCACGATTAGAGTCGGGACCCGGGCCGTTTCGCCAACGCCCGATCGCGCCGCTGTGCATCCGGGAAATCTCGATGATATAATTACGACGATCGCCAGGCCCGTCCCTAACGTTTCGCCGGTCCGTTTTCGCGTAGCGGCGCCATGCGAAATACGGATTATGCGGCGCCGCGGGTGCGCGTTCGCCATTGTCCGTGAAACTGACTGTGAAACGCGTAATCGAGATGCCCGCTGTAATGGTGAAAAGCGGATTGACCCTTGGGGTCGATCGGCGCTCCGCCTGTTCCGACCGACTAATCGATCCGTTCAGCGGAATATAATTGCCCGACCGATTCGTTAATAACACGCACCGTGGGCCCTGGCTCTTTAAACCGTGACGAATTCGGTCTCGCCGAGATTTTCCGGCCGAAGGGTGCGCCGGGCTGTTATCAATCGGAGGGGGTTGCGTGCGCGAACACGGCGCCGGAGGGGGACAAACAAGCGGCGGGGGCGGGCAGTGCGTATTTCTGGAAGTCGGGAAATGAATTGGCCCCGCGATAAGCCCGTATCTCGGGCGCGATTCCTTTGCCCGAGTCGGGCGCGTTTGTCGTTCGCCCGTTTCTTCGCTCCGCCCCGCGGCGCGGCGTAATACTCGCGCGGGTAAACCTGTGTATTTTAAATTGGACCGCTATCTCGGACAACGCGCGCTCGCAAACTTTTCCGATCTACACTTTCGTTCCTCTCTTCTCTTCCCGGCTCTTCTCTTTTCTATTCCATTTCACTTGTCGCTTTTCGCCGAACGGTTGTGAAATTGAACTTTATTCGGGTTAGAAGAAGCTTCGCGTATGCCGCAGGTAACGGATCGATTATAGTTTTTCGTGGAGGGACGCGAACGAGGACCGCGATGTCCGCGCGACGTAATCACGCGTCTCTCGCGCCGGTCTAATGAGATTCATTTTTCACCGGGGCGTGCGATAATTTGATAATGCAATTCGGGACGACGTCGCGCGCGGGCCGTCGACGAACGGAACCGCGTAAGCCAAGAATGACAATGGCGAATACAATGGAGAGAAGTGAACGCGGTGCGCAATAATGCCGGCAGCATTGTGTACAGCAGTTAAAAGAACACGTTCGTTGCAATAATGGCGCTGGTGCCATGCGCGACAAACAAAGGGATGCTTCGCTTTGGGATGATTCGTCATGTAACGCGCGATGATTAAATGATAATAAGCTCTGTCAAAGTACGGTTTCTCCGTTGCGCACTTTTGATATTGTTCGTCCTTGGCGAAAGAACGAAACGCGATTTTCTTGCGAAAGGTTAATTATTTTGTTTCATGCGCATGCCCTTTTTGTTACTAAAAAATTCGGATGAAGTACACTTTGTAGTTTGTGCCCTATCGAGAGAAAAAAACAGAAAGAAAGTCGTGTTGCTTTCAGTCCTATACGAATGAAACGAAATTTTAAAACTCTCTACTCTCTACTTTATAAAGATGCCTCGCCATTTAACAATAAGACAGTACTACTTCCCCGAGAACTTTGTACGCCACCGCAGTACTAGTACAAGTAAATTGGATGTACCGCTTGTTAGTTAGAAGTTGCAGTATTCTGTAATGTCTGCTTTCTGCGCTTTTAATTTCGCCTTGAATTTAATTCATTTTATCGCATGTAATTGTACACCTCGTTAGCACGTTAGGAAGAAACTTGATTTTGTTATAATACGAGGAAATATGAATACATATTTTTTTTTGAAGCAAACGAAACGCAAAAGCAGAATTTAGTATTTAAAATATACGTGCGAACGAATATTTGATATCAATATGGGACGACAAATATGCAATATAATACTCACGTCGGTGTAGTGAGGTATTTCGCAAAATTAACTGATTACGATATTTTGATAAAAAATAGTCGCCCGGTTTTCAACCGCTGCAACTTTTAAATCAGAGTTTCATGGATCCGCCGTGTCGCGGTATTCTTAGTTACTAATAGACTAATGGAAAGTAAGTTTAATTGATTCATTCTCATTCGACCCACTATTTCGCTGCACGAAACCACGTTCAACGCGGTCTGTTTGAAACTGTGTTCGTCATTTACCTGCATCGAAGTTTGTCACGATTGCCGATGCGTCCAGAATCTGAAAGCGCGATCGTTCACACCTGCTGGGACCTTTGATCGATGTACAAACGCGTTTGCGATTCGGCGCTGACCTGTTTGTTGATTGGTCTCTGATTTTAAGCACGATCGCTGCCCTGTGGATTTCGTTTCGCGTGCTTCCCGTTAATTGCGAGCACACTTGAAAGCGATTACACCGTTTAACGCTCCGATAATGCACCCTTTCGCCCCTTAATGGACGAGATTAATAACGCGGCCATATTTCAATAATGATTTCATTTATGAAATTACTTATCCACTGTTTGTGGATACGATATTCATGAATTGAAATTACACGTATTCCAAATCGATGCTATACTGCAAATTCCATGAAAAAATTTTCAAATGCTTCAATAAAGCATTTATTACGTTGCGCACTATATAACATGACGCGAAACAATTGCGTAATGCACATATGACGAACATTTTTCGTTTCGTGTTATAACGATTCGTACAACCATTTCAATTTTTGGTCCCAGATCGTAACGAAGAAACGATAGAACGAGTGCGAGAAATCTGGCATCCACTCACTGGCAGATTATAATTTTATCACTGTTACGAATAAACGTGCGGTTCGAATCGGACTCCGCCTGGTTGTTCATCTTCTAAAATTTCAAGACGCGTTGCCTCCGTGAATATCCGAAAGACAGCGACGTATTGCTAGGCGAAGCCAAAATATTCTCGCGATATTTCATCGCCTTCTTTTTCTTCATTGTTCATTCGCGCCCCAGACGACTACGACGTATTTATGCAGTCTGTTGTCCGCGGTGGAAGGAGACTGGCTGGCAGCAAGCAGAAATGCAACGCTTCCTTTCATTTAAAACCGTCGTTCTCCTCTGAACTAAGGAAAAATGTGAAACACAGGACAGTATTTTAAAAATATATAATACACGGACAGTATTTTATTTCTCGCTCGGAAGGGAAATGCGTAACGCGGTAAGCGAGGCTTGACAATTTTTAATTTCCAACACAATCCGGAATGAAATATTCGCCGCTTCTGTCTTTCGTTTTAATTAAAAATCAGAAGCATAGAATTTATAGTACAAAATCCAACAGCGACAGCCGCATATTTGCATAGGAGAAAAAGAAGAAAGGATTAAATCTTCACTTGACGCGTGCTTTTACCATTTCAACGAATTTCCATTTCTACAAACCCGGTGGCAGGGTTTCCGCTACGCCGCCGTGTTAAGCCGCGACACACTCCGGCCGTTAAACATTCACGGACGGTGTATGCCATAAAATGTAACACAAGCAAGCGTTTTTCCCCCTTACGACGCCCGTGAGAATCCTGGGCATCTCGAGCTCGTGCCGCCGAATGGATATATTTCCTCGATATGATCCTCGCTAAAAGGTTGAAAAGGAAGACGCGTTTTTACCGTAGCGCCTTCGTGAAATATTTATCCGTGTACAGTCCTATCCGCCCATGTCCTATCTGCACGCGCGTGTCTGCACACGCGTACACGCGAGACGTTCAATTCCACCGCTACATTGGTATCGACGACATCGACGACGCGGCACGAATTATTTCACAAGACCGCAGAACGCAGCTCGATCGCCGAGGAACGCGACTTTTGTCTCCGGCGTTCTACGATTCGCGGCGCTCGCAGAACCGAACGGACGACAGTTTTAAACCGATAGAACAGAGAGCACCGATACCACGGGGCGCGTATTTTTTTGTCGAAACCAGGAGGACCACTTGAATCGGGGCTGCGCGCGGGCAATCGTGCAGCCGGGTTTCGCGATGAGAACCGTATCTCTTGATTGTCAATGAAACGGGGCCGCGTCATTGAGAAGTTGCGAGCGAATAAGTGCACTTCTGTTCCCGTGTTGCGTACGGCATCGCGGATCGGCCCGATGGAAATTCGTACGGTAATTGTTCCAGTTAACTCCCGGACCGACGTTCGTCCGATGGGTGCGCACGTCACCGGCACGCCTCTTCGAAGAGTGGATAACAAAAAAATCTAACGTTAACTCTTGACAATCGACACGAACCGTAGGGTGGCTATCGTCCAACGGCGCGAGGCACGAATTGAAAAGCTCAGGTGAGCGTGAACGAATCTCCTCGATGGTTGTTCGACCGCCTATCCGTACAGTCGAGGGCGAGTTCCACTCTGCTGCACCATTTTCTCCACCTGTTTTCGCTTCTTTTTTTTTTCAACCCCCCTCGTGTTCGTTCGTCGATGCCGTTCGGTGAATTTCAACGGCGCCGCTTAAACCTGACATTCTCATTCCGCGGCGCATCAGTCGTCGATAAAACATTAACGCAACGAATGGCCCGCTGGCCCAGTTCACCCAGATACGTGTACATAATGCAAGGCGTTCGCGCTTTATCGCGGGGTCTGTCTCGAAGGTGCGATAAAGTTATGGTCTCCTAAAGGCTTTTAACGAGAAACTCGCACGTGATATCTTTATTTAATCACACGCGGCCGACGTGATCGCGAATAAATTTTCCCAGATAACATCCCCCAGGTCCAAGCGTCGAGATATACTTTCGCGTTAGCCGGCGTTACCGTTACGCCAAAGAGGATTGCCTTCTGGTAAACCGTATTGCCCAACGTTATACCGATGACGACCGAACTTACGCTTCTCCCAGCCATTTTTATTCGCCCGACGAGCCTGGTGGAAATTTATCTTACGACACTTTCAAATACTCTCGCAACAGGCCTTCGAAGTAGCTGCGCGGCGTGACCGCGACGCGACATCCTCGCCACCGAGCTCCACGGCACGGTTAGGTACAAACGTGGTTAACCGATTGTTATTGCAAGGTGAAGTCGAGAGGCTGAAGGAAGCAAGGGTCCCGGCTGGCAGCGGGGGATAAAGCGACGGTGGCTGAAATCCGCTATCAAAGCCGATGTTTCCCCCGGCGACCCATACGTTTTCGCGGCTGTTCTTCGAAAGTGGAAATCCAAAGAAAACGACGCGCGGTGAGAAACTATTCCACGAACAGCTGCTTGCGGTTTGATAACCACATTGGCGGATTTGAAATACCCGCGGCGAATCGATCCTTTTAACGTTTCACTCGATCGGCATCTCGTCGTCCGAAGACTCTCGCGTTCCTCTTTCCATCGTTGCCCCCGGTCTTCCATTTGCGCGTCCACGAAATCTGATAGCGCTTCCATTATCCGGTACGCGAATCGTCGAGAACTTCCATTTTTACACCTGGCGCACCGGTCTGCGAAGTTATCTTCGGGAAATTCATTTTTTTTGCGATCCTTTAAGCTTGTCCATTTCGCAACGCTTAACGGGTCCCGTGATTTTTTAAATTTCGAATCACGTTTCACGTCCGCGTGCCTGCCCGTCGCGCTTTATGGCCCGCGTCCATTTCTCAGAACTTGGAAATGAAAAATAGAGCTACGGCGTCGCGGAGGTTCAGAACGGGGCACAACCGAATTACGAAAAACACTCGTCGTTCGCCGTTCTACTTTCGTGATGAAGATAAATACAGTCAAGCTGTCCCGGGCACAGTTTCGAATTCCGTTTGCTCGTTTAACCGTGCCATCGACGCTGCGCCTCCCTAAGATTAACGATGGAGGCCGCCGACGGAAACCGGAACGTTCGTTCGTTCGTTCCTTCGTTCGCGGGCCCGCGACGTGCCATCTTGTTTGCGATCTCTGCCCCCCTTTTGGCACACGCGACTCGCGAATTAGGATAATAATCGTACGATAGTTGCCGAGGTCGTTTTCGCGGCTAACCACAAAACTGCAATATCGCGTGAGTTTTACGTTCGGATAGTTTCACGGGGAACGGAGGGGCTGGAGTGTATTTTTCGCGGCGTTTGTGGTACGTTCCTTTGCCAAACCTGCGTCGTTCAGGTAGAAAACCCCCCGCCCCTCGAGACGTAGTCGTCGCATCTAATTACGAGGGTGATTGTATCGATCTTCGTATTCGATAACAGACCATGCATACTTTTATTCCAGCCTGCTGCGGCGATTATTTTTATTAAGTTATTGAAGAGTGAGATAAGAGTTGCAAAATGTATGTGTCGGTTAGGCGAGTTCACAGTTGCATATACGCTAGGTGTAGATAGGGTTGAAGGAATTGAATTCGAAATTCAAGCTGGGGATTTGATAAACATTGAGGAGGTGTACGAGTGTTAAGTATTAACCAATTGTTTAATATAAATTGTCTAACGTTATCCGTTGGCATTAAGCATTGCACAATAAAGTCGAAAGAATCGTTTTTCAAGCGACTGTCTTACAAGCAGTTCGCACTCTAAATTAACAGAATTACTCCGATAGTAGCCACGTTCCTGCTCCTCCGCTTATCGGAACGTCATCGTTTATTTCCCGTATTCCAACGCGTAGCCTTAATTACACTTGAGAAAATCTCCGGGGAACTTCGCCCACTGTCTTTCTGCGCATACATTAAGGACAGTTTCCCAAAGAATGACACGCATTCACGGCAGCGCCGGCGCTTCTCGACAATTCAGCCAACAGTCGGTCTAAACACTGGCTTAAACTATGAAACCGGCGTTAAGCGACATGAATACTAGCCCCCCTAGGCTCCCGAGCAACGCTCCAAGCTCCGTGCAACTTGGCCGGTCATACTTAAAACGAAACGAACAACAGACCAGATTGCCGCGACCGCAAAGCGTGCATCCTGCTGGAAGGAGAGAGCCAGCATGAAGATAGTTTCCAAGATAGTTGGCCCCGAATTAATTACCGCGACACACGAGTGGCCTGCCGTCGGCGTTGGTCGCTTCCAGCCTTTGACTTTTCCGTCGTGAAACGTCGAATCCCCACGGAATTTCGTGCCCCTAATTGAGGAGGAAACTCGGCAGCGGGATCGATCAGTTTCGGTCGACGGGTAATCGCCGTTCGATTAGCGCGACACCGTCTCGAGGTGCATCACCGACACGGAACAGTCTCTCCATTTCGTTTGCGTTTTCCTTTCCCCGTTATCTCCTTAGTTCGCTCGAATCTCGCGGACAGCGTTGAAACATTTTGCGCAGAGTTCGCGAGTTTTAAGGCGGATCGTTTCGTGGCCGTTCGAAGAGATCGTTCGAGCGGCGACGACCGTCGTTATTACTCGCGCGTTCAAGAAATACCTGTTTTCCCTCCGCTTCGCCGTTAGTCGCGTGGCCGCAGATTTAATAACGCGAAACGCGAACGAGCCGGCCGCGTTTCCACGTAGACACCGCCGCGCTATAATTGCCCGCTACTCGTTTATGCCGCTGATAAATAAACTGCGGTTGGAAGCGTTCTCCGCTCGCCTAGCCGGGGAATACTTTTCCGCGGGCTGCACGCGCGTAATCGAACGCGGCACAATTATCCCGCAATGCGAGTGTAACTTACGTGGCCGACCTATCGAGATATTATGGCAGCGCTGTTTTTTTGCGAGCACGCTTAATAAGTACCGCTTCGCCGCTAATCGATTCGG
Organism: Nomada fucata; assembly: GCA_948146005.1. Classification (NCBI taxonomy): domain Eukaryota; kingdom Metazoa; phylum Arthropoda; class Insecta; order Hymenoptera; family Apidae; genus Nomada; species Nomada fucata. The sequence continues at coordinate 2,381,256 of OX411277.1, read as the reverse complement.
TATGACGTTTTCAGCGTTTCTTTCGTAAACCCCCCTCGCCACAATTTAAACACGCGGTACGCGTCTAACAACGTTCGTTCATTGCGCCTGGGTTAATTATCTCTGCGACGAAAGATCGGCTCGAAATACCTCGTCCCATCTGGCCGTAATAAAGGGGCAGGTAATCCTGTTCTCTCATTTATATCGATACCTCGCGCTCCAATCTGAACGTTTTCGGTGGTTGCTTTTAATTATCCAACGGTCCGAGCCAGCGCAAGGTATTCCGTTCCCCGGCGGCGAAAGTTCCCTGTCAGGCGAAAAGTTAGCTGCACTTTCCGAACGAGCCGCGCTGTTCGTCTTCCGTGCAATCCGACGCGACGGTTTCCTATAACTTTTACGCCCGTCAGGAGCCGCATAACTCCATCAACGGAACCTAATTTGCGGCGCGTGCGACCAAAGAATAAGACCATTCTGCTTGCATAACCGTGCGCAATCACGTCACCGCGAGGCGGCCTGCGAGAACCCGTGGGGGTGGGGGCGGTCAGGAGACGAGACCGTTCTACGAAGGACGGGTAATTAAAAAATCTTCTGGTAATGCATCGCCGACGGGTAATTATAAGGGTAATAGTCCGCTACCTTATAAAGTAAAGCCCCGTGGAAGCGGGGGGGAAAGTGAACCTTCCACTTTTTCCTCCATTCATCCTGCCGGCATTCACTTGCTTTTCTGGCGAAGTACGCCTCCCGGGAATAGGTACGCCGCTCTGTAAAAAGTTCCCCGTTTCCTCCGTTCCGACCAGACCGCGCCGTTGGAACGCCTTTCAAAATTACCGCGTTAAAAAGCTCAAAGCGTCGGCCGTTCGACATTTGAGAAATGTTCCAGTTGCGGCGCGATTCGGCACGGTGCCCCCGTTTCGGTCGCGCACGAAATGTATATGTGCTCGTTTCAAAACCAGTCGACGAAGGATCACCATCGATGACGCACGTTGCTCGGTGCACGCAGAACGGGGCAAGCGGAAACTGTTTCGATATTTGTTACGGAAGCTTCGTATTGAAGCTCGATGCTCTTGGTTCGCGATATTGTACATTGCGTGTACTTGCAATTCCATTTGGTCGCCGATTAGCTTCGTAAAATTAGAGTCCGCCCGAATCCGATCGCCGACGGCTATTCCTTACTTCTTTGCTGTTCGTTAGAATCGGGGACGTTGCAGCGGGGCGCGATAGCTCGACGGATGAAACCTCGGCTTGTCGATCGTTAATTTTTCAATCGAATCGCGAAGTCGTGGAAAACTGCCGGTAAAATGTAATTCTCCAGGTCGCGGTAGATCACGCGCAGCTCGATGCAATTTGTGTTTCGCGGCGCCGCATCTATCCTCGAAATGGTTTACGAATCTCGTGGCGCGGCAAGATAGTGCACTTGACCCCCTTCCAAGGGACGAGCGTTCGTCGTTACGGCGAGGTCGCGGGCCAGGCGCGATAATTGCCTCTGAACTTCGTTCCCAATTTCCGATGGAACGCGAGAGTATCGATTTTTCCACGGTTCAATTGTACGGCAAAGCCGCCGGAATTTTTTTTCCCCCCCGGTATTCCCCTGAATCTTTTACAAGAGAGACGATGGTACTCCTCGTGAAATATGGAAGTAGGTATAGAGTAAAACGGGATGGGATATCCGGTCGAATTCTAAGAGGCGAGGCCGAGTATTTCTGAAACGCTCGAAATCATCTATCGGTCTCTCTCCATTTTGTAATGGAAACGTAAATAGAAGTTCTAAATCCTTAAGCACGATACCTTGAGGGATGAAGTGGCATGATTCGTTTCACGTTTCTACCTGCCATAAGAGTTGGTCCGTCAGATTATGGGGACGCGCAGCGGCGGCGAGGAGAAAGGAAACGAGTACAGACCGATCGGAAGGAGCGTAGGAGGAAAGCCAAGATTGGAATAGAGAGGTTTATGTATTGACTGCGTCCTACAGGATATCGCTCAGAATTCAGACCGCGCGACTGGGAGCATTCTACTGGCCGTGGGAGCAGCTGACATATCGGACACCTGGGTAACTCTCAATTTACAGGATTTACGAGCTTCACCCCGACGGTTGTATGTGTTGGAGCACGCTGTTCTAAACGTTTTCGAATGTTGACTAACGTTGAACCGATATAGCTGGATATAATACGAAGAGTATTAATAGTAACAAATTCCTTTTCTTTTTGACGAGTATTTGGGGTAATACGAATAGCTACTAATAAACAGGACGTTGCATTATCATCATTTTCATTCAACATTCTATCATTATATTTGATTTTCATTTTCATTCGAATGCAATTTCTATTTCGTTTTAATGACGCGGCATATGTTTCGTTTACTTTCACTTCATTATTCTTTCTATCCTTTTTATAACTTTCATGTTGAGTCAGGCTCGCGGATGCAGAACCAAGATCCTTACGAAACGATCGCGAATCACAATGAATTCTGTTTGCTCACGTATGAAACTAGTTATCACGTGTACCATTCTCCCCCCTCGAAGACCTAACCATTTTTCCACATTGTCATTATTCGACTCGCGCGGCGTATTGCCCGCTTGAATCACAATTTCCCGTCCCTCTGATCGACAATGCCCGTACCTGATACGATAAAAGAGGTCGAACGATTGCACCGTACGCGTGAACGTTCGCGGTTCTGCGGTCGCGAAGCGCGTTAAGTCCGCAGGCGGATGTGAATCGGAACCGAGTTCCCGGTTCGTTGGCAACGCGATCGAGATCTCGAAACGGCATTTCGCAATAAATCCGGATCTCGCCGTCCCTCGTCTCTGAACAGATTTTAAGCATCTCCCCCGCGGCGGGTCTGGATGGTTTCACTGTGACGAATAAACGAGTCTCGAGACGAACGACGGTACAATTAATTTTCGAACGAACGTAAAAATCATTTCCAACGCGAAAAAAAAAATACATAAATGTAGCTTGCCTATGCAATGTAATATTTTAGAATTCCATTCGGAAATTCGATCATGGCGGTGTTATTACATTCACCCGAGATCGATACCCGCGGCCTGTTCACTTTATCGCCACTTCTAACATAATTAATCCGGTGGGACGGCTCTTGAAAGGTGCATAGATTGCAGCTGCAAGTACGATGCAAAGGTCTGCGTCGGCCCGAATAATACGTCTTCGCCTACCAACAAATTTCAGGGACCGTTCCTAGCCGAGAGCTAGACGCGGTTGGCATTCATGCACGTCCGGCTGCAGATTGATTGCTGATCCCTAAATTGTCCCTAAAGTTGCTTTACACGTTTCACCGGCGTGCCTAGAGAAGTTATGTTCCCCTGTCTATGTTTACGTAACTTGACGCGACAGATATATAGTTGCCGTCCGGCGTTAACTAACTAACTAACTGGCGTATCATCAGTCGACCAGCCTTCTCCGAAGATATCTGTGCCTCCCAATTAGTCGAGTTAGAATTGCAGATTCGCTGGAACTTCAGTCGTGTGGCGTCGTACTGTTCGCGGTGTCGGGGCATTTCCGCGTTTCCCGATCGAAATCCATGGGGAGAAAAAGCGAATAAAATGCGGCCGCGACGTAGACGACGGAGACAGGTGGATACGGATTAGGTAAACGCAGAGAAACGACATCGCGGAATAGTGGAACTACTTGCCGCTATTCCGTCGCCCATTGGACCTCCCCGAATAAGAAACACCCGTGCATAAGCATTTACTCGCACGTTTTCCGTTAGACGGACGGAAGTTGTCGATCGAAGGTGAACGGAAGTTGCGCCACGCTCGAGTTGCACAAGCTTCGCGACAGCTTGTTGAATTTCGCGCCGCCCGAAAGCCTCGCGGTGCTTTATAACTTTGCGCAATCTGTATTGTAAACGGCGCAGTCAGGTCGACAGGCGAAATATTAAAAGGGGAAACTTCAATTTCCACCGGTGTCCGTTGCGGACGGCGAAGTTTATCCTCCGCGACAGTGCAACCGGTGAACGCATGGAACGACTCAACGAACAGTCGGCCAGAAAAATTCATTAACCGGCGAACGGAACAAAGAAAACACGGTCCGAAATTAGCGAGTTAAGTTCAGACGGATATGCACCGTTGCGGATACGCGTTCCATCTCATTTGCCTGCGAGTTACATTGCCGGTGAACCTTTCACGCCGAGAAAAATACGCCGCTGTCGCTGATAGTAATACGACACGTTCCGAAACTTATTTACGGGTGATTCAATAGCTGGTCGCTGGCTCGTCCGCGATTCTAGATCCAACGAGCAAATGTTAGAATATTCGAGGTACAGGAACGGCCGAGGCGGGCCATGTGCATTTCGCCGATGCACGCTGTCTTTGTCTATCGTAGCTCTCTTTCGGGGAGACCCCAAAATGGTTAAAAAGGGCCATGTTGACGTAGGCGTCCTCGCGACCGACGCTTTTGCCAAAGGAAGGCATTCTTGTATAGACTACGGTTGAGAGAGCACAGTATTAATAAACGGAATACCTTGTTAATATATACACGCCTACGCAATTATTCTAATCCCTAATCGAGACTTCGATTCGAGTACTAGGGTTTCTCTTACACAAACGAGCGTTAACTTCTGGCAGAAGCTTCGCGACCGAGGAATTACGGATCTCACCAGCACAAAGCCGAAGGGCTTCGGAAAAAATGCGGACAATGTTCGAAAAAAGTTTCGAGAATAGACCTCGCGGCTGACCTCAAATTGTTTGCTACAAGCAGACATTGCACGAGCGGATGTCGGAGAGTTTGTTCGGCGGAGGACGAACGTACTGTGGGGGGGAAAAAAGAGGTAGAATAAGAAGAGCGTTTGGAACCACCGGTAGGATCTCCGTAGCGATTTGTTCGCGAGGTTTGATTTATAAGTCTGCGCGAGTTGTCGAGGGGTGAGTTCGGCCCCCTGCTTCCTACGGAATAGAGGAACCATCGGTGAACCGGTTGGCGAGAGAGAATGGTAGGGAAGGAAAGAAACGTGTAGAGAGGGAAGGAGTTAGGGAACGATCGCCAGTCCGTGGCTTCACTTACGGATGATGCATTGCTCCGTTGTCGACTTCAGGCACAGAAGGATGGAACCGCGGTAATGGATTCGGAATGGTTGAGAATAGTCGCTCCCTGTCACCGTGTACCACCGTAGCTTCGTTCCGGGCGGAATTCGCGGTGATCCCGCTTGATCTCCAGCGAATTCCGCGCGTCTCACTTGGGGGAAACGATTGAAGGGGTCATTTGTACGATTACAGTTAAATCGAAACTTTTTTCGAGGGATTTGGAAGAAAATCTGGCGGAAGAATCAGAATTTCCGCTGGAAATCGCTTCGTTTCTCAAAGAGAAATTCGTTTAGCCCCCTTGATTTATGCGTAGCCTGTTGTGACGTTGCCGGGGAAAAATGTACTCTGATGTACAATTATTCGAACTCTGTACCAATGAATTTGTAACAAGAATCTGTAACAGGTTTTAAAATATTTGTTCGCGACTCTGATTGCAATGGATTTGTAGATGGAACCCTCCTCTTCGCAGCCACCCCTTAAAAATTGAACTACAATTTTTCTTTGCGAAGTCTTTACAGCACTCAAGCTGTCGATTATTTTCTAATGCAAAATTTGGCGACCCTTTAATTGTGCATTGCCGAGTGTATATGCGCCGAACATTTTTATTATCGCAATTTAAGCTGCAGAGGGTCGTAGGAGTATTTTTCACATCGCCAAGCACAAATTGTAACGCGGCGTTCGGTAATTATAACGCGTCCGTGAAAGAATCGTGCATTTCTCTGCTCAAAGCGCAAGTAAACGTTTTGTTCGAGCAACTATTATTGTAATGCGTCGTTTCCGAAATTGCTCCCACACCAATCAAGATGAATCGGAAGAGGCCGGGCCCTCGAACTTATGCTTACCCACAGCTATTTGCCTTCGAATTCCCGCAGAACTCCGGCGCATCCGAGTTAATACAGACATCCCCCAGGCGTGGCGACGTCATATCCTAGACCGATGACCCCGTATTCAAGGGAGCAGATTCTCATTATATGAAACACGAAACAGGACTTACCACGACTCTACGCGAATCTCCACACGGCCATCTGATATTTGTCTGCGTTAAATTGAATTTTAAGTTTCGTTGTCTTTCGAATTACCTGGAAATGATACAGGACTATCCACTTCGTGACACTTGGCCGTTATACGTTTCCCTATCGTGCATTAGGCAACCGTTGTAAATTTGAAACCGCGCATCCGTCCATCCCCTCGCCCCGAAAATCCTCCCTCGATCGAGAGGAATGGAGCAGCCCGATTTCCATCGATTCGCGTGAAGCTCGGCGAGACATAAAAATGTCGATAACGTTAACGAACGGAATTGGCGATTTTTATTTCCAAGTTGGCGCTCGTCCAGTTGTGCGCTATTTTACACGCTTCCCGGCAGCTCGTTCGACATCATTGTTAGGAGAAACGCAAGTTGGATATTGGATGGACGCGCGAGCCACTCTCCGCGCATTTAGCGCGTACAGCGGGCCTCTTTTTCACATTCGATCCCTGTCCCACCCCTTTCTCTCACCCCTTTTGTCGCCCTCGATCTATTACGCGCCGCCGTCGTCCACGTTCGATCACCGTTTTAAAAGAAAAAAATCCAGCTGCCATTAATCGAAGTTCCGTCGGCCTGGGCATCTGCCCAAGACGTCGCGGTCCGTCCGTTCGACCTGCTTTGGCATTCGTTAATCAACGGCGCTGACAATTGCGTCGCGTCTCGATTAATAAATCCTTCGCCGGTGGCAGACGGGACCGTACAATTTGCAGGATCCAAAAAATCAGCCCCGATCGCGATGGAAACGTTCAGCCTTTAAAGACGGCCGCTTTTAATTGGTTTCTCAAACGATTCGACGGTCGCGCCGGTGCGACTCGTTGAACGTCGTAATTGGCGAGTACGAAGAATGCCGGTAAAACGCCACAGCGACAATGGGAACTCTTCCCCGGTTGAAAAGTCGGGCTCGTCCGCGATTCGACCGGCCGAACGCCGCTGGAATTCCACCGGGCGACGCAGGTATTCCACCGAGCGGCGGTGTACTTTCAGCGTGATTCGTTGCAGTGCGTGGCCCGTGCCGTACGCGGGCATATTCGTTCAAGTAAACCGGACGTCCCGTGATTCGCTGAAACCTGTGCAGGATATGTAGTGGCCGATCCCTTTGATCAATCGAAGGCCGATCGAGTGCGTGGCCCGTGCGCGGCCCGTGTGTCGGCGACGCGGACCCCTTTGGCGCATTAATGAACGCAAACGCCCGTGACAAGTAATGCAATTAATTAGAGTCGGTGCAATCCGCCGTTTCAATATTCCCGCCGCGCGATAGATACAATGTTATTGCGCTAACATCCGCGCGAACGAACTCATCGATATCCTGCCTCGTCGCAAAGACACAGCCGGGTTTTCGTTTTGCCGTCGGGTTAACGAGGATCGTCGAATCGACGGATATTCCCGGATGGAAGGAGACGACTGCGCGCCGGTGCCCGTGTCATCTTGCGCAGTGGGGGGCAAACGAGCAACTGAACGTGTCGTTCAATATACATAAACAGATGAAAGAGACGCTCGACGATATGTTGATTTTACTGTGGACGATTAAGCGAGACGTTAGAATGAAAGAGTGGTATGATATAAAAGGTTTAGCGATTTATATTGTTAGATCGCCTGGATTAATCTGACTTACGGTAGTAATAGGTATAATTTTATATAGGTGACGGTTACATTATTTTGATGAGAGTATTTTCTGATTCAGGCTTGGGTCGCAATAATTTTGCCCGAGTTGCGACGTTCGTATTCTACCGTCTGCGTATCTACAGATTTGCAAGAGCATTGTGTTCGTCGACAACGGTTCAGGTTCACGCCAAATACAGAGCTGCGCTTACATTGCCAGAACATCGTATCGCGGATGGATTTAAAAGAGTTGAATACGCTTTGCTACTGCGTGCCTGCATTCCGGCACTGTGTACACCGGCCCAAACGTATGTTTCAAACCAGATGGATTGTTTAGGTTTGGTGTTCGATTTTTGTGTGCGGTTTATTCGCAGAACGGGGCAGCAACCCGACCCTGGTCCGGAACACTGGACGTTGACACGAACATACCCTGCCACTGATAGGTACCGAATCGATTCGTTAAATGAATTAGTCGATCTCGAAAATTAAAGGTAGATAGCGGCACACTCTCGTATAAGAGAATATTTAGTTCATCTTGAAGTCTCAATCGCGTTTCGTAAAAAAGGGTCCAAGGTATCTTCCACGAAATCCTCTTAGCGACACTAAAGCGTACGAATTATTCGGGGCTGGCCAGGAATCTCCGCGCGTGCTGTTGAAACATCAATTTATAGTTCTCCGGGGCTCATGCACTCAGCGGTATAACGGGTCCAGATGATTTCGCCAGGCCTCGATGTACAGGCAGACGTACTCTGCGCAGCGCAGCATATAAAGAGATAACTAGACTGAGCCCTTATTGGTAAACCATAATTGGTTGTACCACATACGAGCACTTCAGTTTCGGGACCGACAATACCTCGTTGAATGCAGCGTACGGGTGAACGCACCACTGCAAATTATCAGGCCGCCAAAAACAACTGTCCCGAATTGTTATGGCGATGTACGATGGTACTTTGAAAAATGAACAGGGGATACGATACCGTCGCTCGTTGAACAACAGCTCGATAACAATTTCTATCGTGGGAAAGGCAAGACGTGCATATATTTCCTTTGCACGATGAGTGACAAAGGCAATGAATTCGTGCCTATGGCACCTGGAGTTGGATCTAGCCAGCGATCGTTCGTTTTCAGATGCGAGAAATGAGCACTTCATCGTTCGATTCGATTTATCGCGAACAAAAGTGTCACTCTATAGGTCAGCGAGATTAATAAAGCACCGTTTTCGATACTGGATAGAATGTTCTCGTTCCAAGTGATCGTCTATTGCTATCGTGTTCCGTTGTACGAAATGAAATTCGATAGCGCGAATCTCTGCTCTTACCGATTGGTTCGACGGTTCGCGACAGGTACATCGTTTACCCCTTTGGGGTGGAATTTTCGAAATTGTTCCCCGATATAAATTTCGGCCTGCGTCGCCGGACTCCGAAACTTTTACCTTTCGATTTTGTGCCCGCGTTTCGAGCGTTTATTTCGCCAACTTTGTTCCCCTTCGCGGAGACGCGAACATTTCCTCGTTATTGTGACCCACGGACGAAATTTTTAACCGTGATGGAAAAAGTTGCCGGCACGCGTGGATGGAAAGTTGCTCGCGAATTCTAAACAACCGTACGCGGCAGGAAGTTTCTTGGTATAGCGTTGTCCCGATCGAGGATTTTGACGATTGAAAATATTTCATAGAAACGGGGGCGAGAGGATGCGCGACGACCGGCAACGAAAAATGCGAGCACCGTTCCACTCGCGACGAGTAATGGGGGAGCAAAACTTATGTAGCACCGAGGAGAACCGTCAGCGGCTGGCTTCTTCGTCGGTGCATGTTTCGATATTCGACGAAAATATTTTCAGCCCTCGGATTTATACGTTGGCCACTTTAAAATAATCGACAAACAGTTACGAACAAGTCTTGTACCGTATTTTCGCGTTAATTTCTCCACGTTTCGTGGAATAATTTGTATAAATAAAGGGAAGGATAATTTACGCGAGACCAACGCTGATCGTCTTGAAACGAAAAACTGTTGACCAACTATTTACCAACTATATACCGCGGGGAACGCGAACTCCTCGGTTTCTCTCGTTGCTCAATCCCGTAACCCTTTCCCCCGTCGCGAAAGCCACATCCAGCAACCTCCTCGAGGCGTCACAATGGATATAGAAACTAGTGGCGTTAATGATGCCGCGGTGCAACGTTTGCTATTCATCGCATTCAACTTATCGTTACATTAATCACCGCGGCTTCAGGCTCGGCCATTATTCATGACCGTTTGTTGCCGCAACTTAATTTTAATTCACGCGCAATCTCGCGGCAGTCCGCGCGGCTTATAAAATCAACCGGTATCGCGTTCGCGGCGGATCAAAGGCGTTGCTCCTCGACGGCAGGAAATTATTTCGTCCGAACTGCAATTCCGATGGACAATTGTTCTCGTACACGCGGTGCGGATTAAGCGAACCGACCGACAGACAATTTCGTTGCCAATAGAAGTTCCGCGTCCGGGGAATTTTCAGACAACAGTTTCGTAGTTTTCAAGAGCGCTTCTGCATCCGCGCGTCGCAGGCACGCGCGTGCACAAACGTGGAGATTCGATTGTGTGCGACGTGTTCGGCCACGCAATAATTTTCTGCCTGTGTACGCGCATACGTACGCCAAACGTTTACGCGCAGAGCCTCGCATAAGCCACGTATAGGGTGCCTGGCGTGCCACCTTTGAACTTCCGGTCTGGAAGCGTCAGCCTCGCCCTCCCGTCTAACCGTGGTAATTAATACCGGGCAACATAATGATGCCGCACCGTTAATGAACACCATCTCGCCGGTGTCATCGCTCGACTGGCGCGATTCACGCCGATTTCTTCGAGCACCGTCTTCTTTGTTCCTCCGTTTCGCAATGCCCGTCAGGTGTGATGTACGCGTGGGCTGGCGACAGAGGACATAAATCAGCGAGGCAAGGAGTTGCTTGCGCGCCAAGCGAAAGCGTAACAGAGCCAGCTGGATGCTATCTGCATGATAATTCGCCGGGTAGGGACGCATCGAAATTTTCCCGGCAGCTTCGAGCTTCCGCTAACTAAACTCGTCTAATTATTTGCACGGCGGTACGAGGACGAATCGTCGACAACGTTGCGCGCCGTAGCGTTGCGGATCGTCGACGAGCATCGGTGGCGTTTGCGAGTGTTCGGCGTTTAGAAACGTCTAGACACGGAGTTGGAGCGAAAGATGATCTGTTTGATCAGTTCGGATCGGTCGCTCGATCGCGAACGGATTGCTGCGAAATTTGTATCCGCAGTTTGCGGTCAATTTTTGTGGCACGTTCTTTTCGTCGTTCAATTGCGTTCTATTTGTAGCATCGTCGGGAATTGCAAGCACGAATGTACACGATGTCGTTTCTTTTCGAACGGCGGGTTGCAGATGAAGCGAGGATGGTTGCAAGTGAAAAGAGTTTGTAGTATTTGACGATGGGTGTAGCGTCGATGAAGCGTCATTATTATGAAAATCGTCAGCGTTTTTCCAATTAATCGTCCGATTAACCCGCCGGCAATTCCAGCAACAACGATTTCCAACGTGCATCGTTCGATCACGCAATATAATAATATCGCGCGCAGAAACAGTGCACCCGTCGAATAAGCCTCGCTTCGCGAAGAATGAAGCACTTTTCGCGATTTCTGCTCGTGTCTTGTAACAATGGTGGAAAACGATCGCGGGGCGAAAGCACGCTGCACGCTATGCAACGTTTAAGCAACGCTTAAAGGGAAACGTTTGGAACGATCGACCGGGCGAAATTGCGCGCAACAAAGGAGGCGCGTGGGAAACGCAATAGCGGCTGGTTTTTCCGGCGTTTCTCGTGGCTCGGAATGTTCCATCGGTTTCTGGCTTTCAAATAAAATCACCGGAGCGTACTTTACTGCGATCGGTTGCACCATCATCGACCGCGGCGATTCGGGGGCGGAAAACAATTCGCTGGCGTCCGTGAAAACAAACGCGCGCGTAAGAAAAATTTGATCGTGATTGAGATTTGGCGTGCACCCGATTCGCGATCGCCGGGTCGAGTTCAATATCATGGAGGTAACGGGACGCCGATAATCGTCTGGGGAAGCGGTGACGAGGATCGACGATTTGGGATAAATTATTAAACGGATTAATGAAATCGATTAAACAGATTTCGACAGGTGACGACACTTCTTTCCCTCGACTCTGGTGGTGCGAATTAGCGACGACGGTATTCACTGGCTGATCGGTTAGTGCATTCCGTTAACCGAGCAATCATTTGATATGCAAATGGTTTTCTGCTCGCGATAAATCCTTCGCGTAATGCGTCTGGAAGTTGGATAGCCGAATGTACGATAACATCGTCGAGTTGTCGGACACCTGATCTTAACGTAGCGTCAAGTTTAAGGAACAATTCGTTGACGGGGATTCATTTGGATCGTCGACATGGAGGTAGAAGGGTGGCGGATTAAGTTACAGAGTTTCTACTTTCTTGAAGCCGAGTCACGCCCAGAAACAATGAATAGGCGATGTCGGTTTCAGAGTTTATGAATGCGAAGTTAAGCAGATATTACAGATTTCCTTGTTAAAAGTTTCGCTGGTATTCACAGTTGTGTCGTATCGGCCTCTAACTATAATCTCGATCACGAAATCATTCCCTAAAGGTGTAACAGAACGTCGCACTCGAGATGTATCGGGTATTAAATAATGCAGCTCCTTCGGGGGCGAGAGATCAACCGCAACGCGAAAGTAAATCGAGAAAGATATTTTCGAATTCTCACCTCGCGCCCGATGTTCGTAATAAGCTAGCTTTATTCGCAGGTGGAGTTCCAAAGGAACGATTAAGCAGGTGGATATAAAGCTTTAGAAAGTTTTCAAGCGCCACCGTAGAATAAGTTTTTATATATAAATGAAAGAGTCGGTCCATAATAGGTGGTGCGGGTTTCGTTGATTCGAACCACAGTTTCTCCGCGTCTTGCCCGTTTCTCTTCTTTATTCGTAACGTTCCGACGGGTTCTTTGTCTGTCGATGACACTTCCTTCGCCCATTCAGAGGCCTTCGTTGCTCCCTTTCGGAACGCCGAGGCATGAAACAGAATCGTTGACGAGAGAAGAGACGCGATAGTCGTTAGAGAGCTATCAAATATCGCGATAATGGCCCGGTGGAAAATTCCTCGCGCTTTTCACGGAGAGTTTACGCGAAACTCACGATCAAAATATGCGGGAACTTATTGACGAGTAGAAAATGGCGAAATGAACAAAAGGTGGCGGAGAAACCACATTCTCGCCCCCTTGTTTCGTCTGAAACGTTGAAACTCGAAATGATTTATATGTGCGTAATTTAAACAATGGGCGGCGAAGCGTTGCTCGGATTCTCGATAATGACGCTGCGATAACGTTGACGAACACTTATACGATTATTTCTGATACTGCGAACGAAGTGAATGTATAGGGACCCAGAGAAATTGTTACGACGAATATATATTGTCGGTTTCGATTCAGCCGAGAATTCGTAATTGAAAAACGGAGAAATTATTACCGACTAAATAATAATTGTAGCAACAATAGCGTGCAATCGAGTCGATAATACAACACGTACATCTGCATACACGCGCCGTCGACAGCAGCGCACTCAGCAATCAGAATGGAAATCAAGTAGTATGGTCGCGCGCTAGTCAGACGCGGCGTAATAAACTGCCACAAGGATGAACCCGGCTTCTATCTGCGATGTCTCTATACATTTCCCCGGCCTTTCTCTCCTCCACGCGAGACGGAACAAATGGCAATTTGTTATGTTTGCGTTTTTCCTCCATCTAAATTCCCCGAGAAAAATACGCGAATAGACTTATACCGTAGGAACACGAACAACCGTTCTACTCGCATTACTAGGCCACGTAACGATCTCGATTCTGTTTTTTCTTCACGGACGCCGTGCCCGCGGAGCAGAAGGCAGAGGAACTCGAAGACAAATAGCGCAGCGAAAAAAGGATGGATCGCGGTGGAAAAAGGGAGAGAAAGAAGTTCACCCTAACACACGGCGGCTCGTCCGAGCCCGCATTGTATACTCGAGAAGGCTGGATATTACGAGCACGAGATGTTCCCCGACGTTGCTTTCTTTGTTACCACCCTTCTTGTTCCACGCTTTCTTTCTCCGCTCTTGCCACTCGTGCCCTCCCTATACGTCTGTAGCCGAGGACGGATACTAATGGCCCGGAAGAGGGAAGAATGCGCGACTCCCAAAGGATGCCGCGAAAGGATTGCTTTCCGTTTTCGCGGATGCAATCTATGAGAGTGAGAAAGGTGAAACGACCAGATTGAACCGGAGTCGCGTCGTTTAAGGGGGCGATATCGTTTCGTGACAAATTTCTCGGCCGATTAGATAGGGAAATAGACGAACAGCGCTGTCGACTCGATAATGAGAGCGGGAGAAGGATGCGTCCAAGTCGACGGGGACGTTCCTGTATAAATTAGAGATCTTATCGATTTTAATTATGTCGCGTCCGTGCCGCTTGTATCCCGGCGAGCGACGGCTGGAAATGAAACGGAAATGACCGTGCATCAACGGGGGATAGACGCCGTATATACCAGGTATTCGCGACGGTTGTAAAAAGTAAGATGTCAAAACGTCTCGTCTTCCAGCCAGTGATCACGGGTTTCCCGTTGATATTTTTACGATCGATTCGTCGTGAAAGCCACCCCGGCCGGTCGTCAATTTCGGATCCTCCTCCTCCCCCCCCCCCCGTATATACCCTCGCATTTTCATTTTCCAAATAGTTTCTCGCGCGGAACATTCGCCGGCAGCATATTTCGACGCCAGCCGATTCCCGTGGAATTTTCGCGCGAAATTTTGCAGTTTAACGACGCGCTTGCCGGCTCTACGAGAACGTCCGCGCTAGGAAACGGTATTCTCCGAGGAAATTTCTCAGTCCAGGCGAGCGGAAAGGCGTGAATAACGCGTGACGCGTAAAAAACGTTTTCGCGAATGAGAACGTAAGGGCGAATAACTTCCGGGCCGGTCTTCCATCGCGGTGATTTTCAAAAGATGCAAAAAAGCCAACCGACGGACGTGCCATCTTTCTCCGTCCCTCGCCTCTTTCTATGCCGTTCCCTTAAATCCTTCTACAAAGAGCCCCTTTCGCTGCACGCGGCCTTTTCATCCATTCAAGCCGATCGCAGCTTCAAAACTTTCGACACTATTTAAATACTCGACGGTAAGACGCTTACGTCTTGTAATTTTCCGAAAGCGTTTTCGAGGTCGGCCTCCTTCCGTTTTCGGCCCGTCGTGCTCGCGAACGCGTATAAGCGAACTGGGTCGCGTTTTAATCGATCCCCGAATTGTTTCGTTGGGATAAGGACCGGACGCACTCGCGCACGGCGCGCTGAGAAAGTTGCGTCGAACGTGAACGACGGGAGTGATTCGTGGTAATATCTCGAACAAGAGAAACGGTAGGACGGTGTCGATGATTTACGGTCACCTGATGGTCGGAATAAAAATCTGTTCGAAACGGGATGGATAATTAGAATCGCTCGACTATAATAACCCCTCCTATCGAGCCGAAGACACTGGAATGGCATCTACAATTTTTCTGAATTTTCAGATAGACCAACGGATCGCGAGCGTCGAGGTATCCCGAATTTTTTAACCTCGACGAAAGTGACATTATTCGTGCAACCACGGTTTCGCGAATATCTGCCCTGCGATTTACGAGAACGCGGCGATAACGCGACACGGCGGCGCGCTCGAACGATAAAGGACGGATGAAAATTATGCAGGGTAAGAAAGGCGAAGAAAAGTGTGTCCGGTATCTCGCGGGCCGTTTGAAAATGGAACGGCCAGAGACATTCGGAGCGAGGACGGAACTTCTCATTTTCTTAAGTACCCGACGCATTGCACCCTCTAAAGTATAACATCGCGGAAAGAGACCGTCTTATCGCCAAAGAGATGGATCGCTCTCAGTTTCCAGGAGCCGCTCCCCCCACCCCTCGACAATTTACTTAAAATCCGCCGGTAATGAAGTCCTGCTCCGAAAATTCGCCCCTCAACGCGAATATTTTCTATCCGTATCGCGACCCAGAGCCAACCACGGCATTCCGCGGGACCTGATCCCCTCTGATACCCGTCGTCGAGCCACCCCGCTCTCAGATCTCCAACCAAAGAGGAAAATCATCCGCCGTGAGAGTCCCCGAGTATCCCCATTTTCTGATTCGCGTTCTACTTCGCGACCCGTCTGTCCAATCCGCGTGAACGGATCTTCTTTCACGTCGTCCAAGAAAGGCGGCCAAGGTGACGTTCCTCGCAGTCCGTTTTCAAGCCCGTCCCACCAAGGACACCGTGCCCTCGTCGCAAGGCTAATTCGAATCGCCATTCACGATCCCCTCCAGAGCACGAATACTGACTCGAACACCACCTTGAACAATAGGGGGACGATGGATATCCATGGCCACCCTACTCGCGCAACTCTTCCCCTGCAACTTCCAACGATGCCAGAGTACGGGACCGCAGTCCACTTCGGTACACCGGTTCGGAATGTATAAAATGATATGCAAATCTCGGCAATATCCTTCCATTCCTGGTCCCGGTTCGATTGAACCTGTCGCGCCTTTTCCATTCTTCGTTCTACACGCCTGTCCACCGACGGCACCCTCCGTCCTTTTTCGTCGTCGCGAAACGCCACGGCTTGTTTCCTGCATAATGCATACCTCACTCTTATCGATGGCCCCGACCCCGGGGGTTGCTCCGCGTGCGGCGAGACGAGACGTGCACGACTTCAAGGGCTGCTGCACTCGCGTCGGACCCGGGACTAAACAGTTCAGGCGTCATTCAGACACAGGTCGAAACTTTTCCGCGAATGACGACTCATCAATGTTTCAGGGAAATCACGAGGACTGACGTATCCATTTCGCGGGCTCAATTATTCACAGCGCTGTACCGCTTGGATGCCTCGAGTGTCTTTCGCCCGACGGGATATCGATCACGTTTCGCGATTCCGTCTGCTCGGATGGGAGGCTCGTTCTTTCGAATTTCTCCATTCGCCTCGGAACTGTGAAAGTGGAATACCGCGGTTATTGCGTGAATTGACTGTCGGGTGTTTATTATTTATCGCCGGTATCGCGATGTTCGTATTTCTGGTGAAATCGCTCGGTATTGGGGTTGCATTTAATTGCGAGAGATTTGAGAAATTTGAGACACTTGGGTCTTTGGGAGTTACGATAATGCTTATCAGCTGTCGATGTTGTGCAAGTAATCGGTGTTGCATAGCTCGCTGTTATAACTCAGAGTGAAAATAATGTCGCGTCGTGATGATCTCTGCGAGACAGTTATTTGAAATCGAACGAAAACGAAGTTTTACCTAAAGTCCACGCGTTTAGTACTCAGTCGTCTCGCCAACGTTAAGGGGCGAGTAATTGCAAAGAATGAGACAATGTAACACGCGCAGACCAGATCCTTTAATGCAGGCGTCGCGCGAAGCTAATTTAACGACACGGCTTACGTTTTGTCCGCTAACGCGTGTTCCATCGTGGTGTTTCGTGTGTTAGAAACGTGAGTCGCATTACGGACCAGGCTTCGCAGAGGAGAGGAGAGGAAAAATTGCAGACGCTTGCATTTCTACTTCCTCTCGATTTTACGGTCGCGCGAAATGCGGTAACACGAACGGCGAAAAATTAATTTACACCGACCCGTTGTCGAAAAATTCTTCCAGTTAAATGTGAACAAAATAGTCTCAATTTCAGATTTATCCTACCGATGTGTCCGCGATTTGAATTCTTGCTTAGTCTTTACTAGCTTTCTTCACGCCTTTATCTCGTTAATCACTGCGATAAGATGTTTCGCGTACGCCACACGCGCCCCGTGCAAATTCACGAAACTAATATTCACCCTTTTCCTCGTAAATTGTCTACAATGCAACGGGATAGCTGCGGAGTTCAGCAACTTTTGATTTCTCGGTCTGGCAAGCAAGTTACGAATAATTGCGTAATGCCCTTACGTTGTCGCGTGCATCCTGAAAAACGTGTCCGGAAATGCAGGAGACGGCAGTCACGCACGCGGGTTATACTCCAAACGGGATGCACATCCTGCTGGAGATGGCGCACCGCGTGTCTGAATAGCCCTTGAAATATTGCGGAGGCTTTTTCTTCCGGAACACGTGCTACACGGTCACGTTTCCGCGACATGGAAAAAGGTCCACGCGGCCAGATGTTATAAATACTTTGGGGCCAGCGAAAGAGACTCAATGCTGTGGGAGAATTATCGATTAAAATCTTGAAAGTATTCAAGTATTTATAATTCTACAGTTCCTCGCGAGAAGAGAGTTTGATACCTAACATTATTGGAGCGAACGGAAGTCGACGTTCCCCTTCATCTAAAATTAAGCTCTGGGAAATTTTTAGAAGAGGAATGACTGACGTCGTGCACCTTTGCAGTAAATGTGACACGGCTCTTTCAGAGAACAGTTATTTTGACCCGTTTGAATTTACGTTCGATAAAATCACGTACGATTAACTTAGGCCAATCTACAAATAGTGCTTGTCTTGTTATCCTTCGTCCGTGAACAATTATACTAGTTTCAATATATTTCAATATTGATATTAGTCAGTTTCGCAGCTCGTATCAATTTTAGAGAAGACTCAATTGTCAAACAATGTCTCACACGTCTCTAATCGTGTCCCTAATCAACGGTGAATTTAATCATTATTATCCATCGATATTGGCCCACACTTCGCACAGGGAACAAGTTTCTTGTTACTCAACTATGCCGCCTGTGTTTTCATGTGTTTTCGCGTGTTCGATGTAATGAAGTGCAAACCGGCGATGTTTACCCGCCTAGAAGGCTGCTTCCTGCGATCCCTCGTTCAGCAATGTAGGCCAGTATAATTGCTAAACGCTTACTTAGCGTATGTTTCCCGACGTTAGATACTTAGAGAGCTGCTTCCAAGTCGTCAGTTTAATTTGTTTGGGAAATATATAGGTCGTTTCGATAGTTTAACGTCGACGATGAAGACGGGCTAATCTAAGCTGCTCCACAATGACCTGCGCGGTAGCCCTTGCGGAACTTTCAGCCGCTAACAAGGAGAAGAATCGCAAGTATCCCCTTCTAAATATACTCCTTGGCCCATTAATTTTCTGCCAAAATTCGATCTTACCCGGCGCAAACTAATCGTCGCGCATTTATGTCAATTTCGAATAAGCGCTGCAAATCAATGCGAGGAAAATGATTTTCATTCCGCCACCGTGCGATCGTCTCATCCCCTCGGGCGCTCTATTTCGCGAGTCCACGAACGGTGCGTAATGTCGCAAAAAAAAAAAGACACGATTGATCTCGTTCGACGATCAATCGAGTTTTGACGCGTCACGATCCAATAATCACGGTTGCGGAATGCTAATTGCGACCGGCGCGTACGTCGGTCCTGGACACGCGTACCAGCAACGTTGTTGCGATTATCCGCGATGCTCGACCGAAGTTTATTTATACGCGTCACGTTGCCCATCGGCTCGTAAATCTCGTGACGCTGGACGAACGCCTGTCGTCCAATCGGGATGTAGATGCTGCGCACAGTATCCGTCGTGTAGCAGGAAGAAATTTTGGAAATTTCGAAACGCGGCCGCGCGAACGCGATGCCCGTCCCGATACGTCGCGACGTGAACCCACGCCGCGCATGTTTATTGTCGCATAATGCATAGCATTATGCAGATTAGCGTTTCGCGGCTTACACTCGTACGCCGTAGAAATAAACTGTGCCGCCGCGTTGGCGCAACAACGGGCACGACGCATACGTGTCCGCAGAACGGCGCAAATATCGGCGAGAACCGATCGATCCTCGATCGATCCTGGAATCGGGACGGTTTCAGTCATATTCGAGCCGTTTAGCTTCGCGTAAGAGGGATCGCACTGCGATTCCAGATAAATTAACGGGAACGTTTTTATCCGTTAACTGCACGAGGTCCTCCAAGGATTGCTATTACGTTCTAAGAAATCACGTTCTTCCTGATTGATGGGATTAATCGATACTGGTATGCGTTAGTGGAATTCTTGTCCCGCTCGTCGGCACGTTGCAGCTAATGAACGCAACGAGCATAATTTCGACAGGATCTCCGCGAGTCTCTGTTGAACGATTCAAGTGGACGTTACGTGATTAGTTCATCGCCGAAAATGAAATTACTAACCGTAGAAACGTGGAACGAAACGCCGCGAGGCGAGGATAAATAAAAAATTGTTGCGCGATTTCATTAGGGAGTAATGTGCCAGCGAGTTGTAGCGCGAGTTCCCGGAACTCGCTCGATGCCAGAACAGAATGGTTCTTCTAATTGTTAATTTGCTCGTCGGAACGAAACGCTCGCGATTAATTACGATCGCCAAGTTACAGCATAGGGAACGGTTCTGTGCGTACGACCCGGAGGCCGAATGTAACAATTAACGCGGCAGCGTGCATACAAGTAGGTCGCAAATAAAGGCTGAACAAAGAAAAGGAACGGGGAACACTCCAGGTGAAAACAATTGAGCATGAAACGCAGATACGCTCAGGTTGCCCCGGTGCCGGAATGAAATAGAAATTGGAATACACAAGTTTATGGTGTTTTAATGTTTAATGAATGCGCACTGTCTGAAACAGAGCCGGTAGATAATAACCACGGTTCACGGTCCCACTTGCCGCACCTGTTACCGGCAAGGGTTCAATTAAAAGTCCGCGTGGATAAAGAACGGACGGGCATAGTCTGTTAATTTATAAAAATTTAATTGCCAACGGTGGGCTACGCGGGCCCCGGGGCGCGGAACGTTTCGATAATTAATTTGTTATTTCGTTACGTTAGATTTGTTCCGAAGTTGCGTCGCTTCTCGCATTAGCGCTCAATGCGATAAATTTGCAACCTGTTCGCTGGAATTTCCATTACGAACGTGACACCCGTTGTCTTCCGTGAATGTTCCCTGCACTTCGATTTTGCGTCCCAGCCTCCGTGTTTACGAAAGGACAGGATTTTAGTTCAGTTTTTCGCGAAAGCCTGCAACTGTTCTCGCTTCGCACAAATTAGCCATGTTTTAAAATGCATCTATTTGCTCAATGTTCGCATCTTTTTTTTTTCTTTTCATCATTAGCGAATATTAACCAATTTCTTTACCCTCGCCATCCTTGAGCGAAACCAATACTGTCTACGTTAAAATCAATATTTAGTGGGCGATGTTTAATAAGGGAAACACGAGTGGGCCGGCGGTCTTTCTGAAATATTTTCATTATTTCTCGACAGGGGAACCCTTCTAATTGTTTCATCGCAATAACGCTCATCGCAGGAAAATTCCATATAATTATACGCGAATATAATCAGGACAATAACGAGGCGAAACGCACGCATAATTAATTGGACCTACGGGGGTACCACGCCGACCCTTCCATAGCTTCACCTGCCCGGTTGAAAATATCACAGGGAATTCGTGGACGTTATCGATAGGTCGGCCGGCGTGCGGTTCGCTATCGTTTCTCTAATGAAAGAAATTACGAGGACACCGGATAAAGGATGATACACTGGCGACCGATGGTCGGATAATATAAACAAAGAGGTCGAATTGGCCAGGGGAGATGATACTCTCTGGGGCCGGCTGTACAAATCGCTAGCAATCATAGGTTGTCGAATTAATCGTTTATTTACAGTTCGCTAATCGAATATTTTCAGCTATTACGCGGAACGGCGAAGCGTCGAAATGTTCGCTTAATTAATTCGATGGGTGGTTAGCGGAGCAGGTCGCCGGGCCGATTAAATTTCCAAAATTCATTCGACATATAACTTACATTCACGGTAATACACGGCGCACGGTCGCAAAATATTAATTGAAAATGGACAGGCCCGGCAGTCCCGTACGAGTCGACGTGTTAAAACTATTGCGGAGTGATACCGACGCACCAAATGAACAATGAACCGTGAAAGAAACACTTTTCCTCCGTTAAATAGAATATTGTAAAATCGACATGCTAATTGGAATATCGGACGCGCCGTCTGTCCCGCGAGACCCCGTTTTTCAATCAACCAGCTTAAAACCACACGCCTAGCGAGATTCCCCGTTCCACGAGGTTCGAACAAAAACGAAGCGGAAAGAAAACAGGTCATTTGCCCCGTGTGTAAATCCGTTTGCAGCGTTGGCCGGGCCGCGTATTTCCAATAACGCGCCCACCCGTTTCCACGGTGTAGCAGGTAAACGTTTCCGCGATTCGTCGGTGAATTACTTCGTCAGTAGTCATAAGGGTGGTTCGCAGACGCGGCACTCTTACCCTACGTTGCCGGGATCTCCCGGCGGGGAAAGAAATTCGCAAAGAAGTTTCTTTGCGGAAACATCGAGCCTGTGGCGCCCGTTTTTAGCATCCCCCGTTTGAATGGGCCACAGGGGGACGAACGGCGCGAGGGGGAGGGTTGATTTCTGTCGTTACATTTCCTCACGTCTGAACAGACGCAAACGAGGTACAGCATGCGGCAGGAGAATGGTCGAGGGTCGGATGAAATGACTTTTCATCCCCCAAGGGTGTCTCCGCTCCCGGAAATATGGATATAGGCAATTAAAATTACGTGACGACGACGACGACAGCGACGACGACGACGACGACGACGACGCCACAGGAGGGAGTGAAACGTCGCGGAGGAACGTCGTCGGGTTACTTCAAAGCCACTTCGTGTCATTCTTTATCAAGTCTTGAGAATCTTTCCTCCTTTTTCAAGGGTAAACGAGTGGGCTGTTCGATTAAGTAGTCGCTTACATTTGAGATATTCATGCTGGAGAAAAATAGTTTATGATGGTATAATAAAAGAGGCATGTCAGCTTGCTTGAAGAGTCTTGACAATTATGAGTGACTAATGATCCTCTTTTTTATAATTGCTTGAATTCAGTTAAACGATGTACCCACACACATTTTCTGTACACGAGTTACTCGGTTGCTTGCAATTAATCATGGATGTCCCATTACTGTCATTATACAGAAGCTAGTTCACTTTCATTCTTTCATTACTTTCCTTTGATATTCCTTTTCCGAACTACATACGGTGAGAAAATTAATTATCGTTAAATTATGATTGAAAAATTGTCAATTTCTGAACTGCTTTAACCTCTTGAAGAAAAAAAAATCATACGAAAGTCTACCTGGGCTCATTTTAAAAGCGAAATCCTTGGTTATATACGGTTGTTACAGTTTCTTCGAATACTTGTTTCGTATTAGAGAAGGGACGGAAAAACTTCATCCAAATTATACAAATTAATCGTCTGTACGAAGTTTGAAAAATTTTCATCGCACCTTCAACCGTAACCGATTTTGAGATTAGGTTCTCCTCTTTACAAAGATCGCTCGACGATTGTCGTAGAGGTTGCACGGCGGGGCTTGCACCGCGTGTGTCGTAATATTATAATATGTACGTAACAGTATAATCGTAAGTAATGAATCGTACAGTAAATCGAAAATAGAAATCGTGCCAGTGTTATGTAAAGTATCGATCACTGAAATGAGTACAAAATCTTAAAGCAACGAGTCAACTGTTTCACGTTTCGTGGCTGAAACTGTTTCCAATTAACTTTTATTGCTTAATAAAAAACGGCTTCATTAGAAGAGAACAATGCAATTAAGCGGTTCCCCAGAGGAATGAACGCGAATCAGGAGATAGAATGCTGGCTGGTTACAACCTAGTGGCAGCAGCGTCTCGAAAGCATCTATTGTTTCTTCGCCATCCTTTTTGACGGACTTTCGAAAGTCCGTGCAACTTCTAACCAATGAAAATTCCGCACATACAATTTTATTTGTTAGAATAGAGTAATTCAGAAACCGCCTTTCCTATCTCTGCAAAGCTTTCCGTGCTCTCCTTCTAACCCTCTATTGCGTATTTGACTTCCTCGATGCCAATTTCCATCTGCTTCCTATGGAATACTAAAACCCGAGTCTCGACTTTCAGTTTTAGCTCCTTTAGGAATTTTCGTTGCACTCTATTCGGTGTCGAAAGAAGTAACCAACAGAAGGACACCGTGCGGCGTGATTTAATCGAAGATTCAAATCATTTAATACAATTTCGCTTAAACTGGACACTTGT
This sequence comes from Nomada fucata, assembly GCA_948146005.1. NCBI lineage: Eukaryota > Metazoa > Arthropoda > Insecta > Hymenoptera > Apidae > Nomada > Nomada fucata. Next base: position 2,357,605 of record OX411277.1, on the reverse strand, counting down.
ATCTTAATTTACGCTTTCTTAATTTTGATTAACATTCGTATTATACACTCTGCATCGCGATATACCGAAAATGGCTGTACTGGTAGATATCGTACGTAGAAGCTATTATACATTCTATCTATATTGAAATTACGAAAATAGCATATACATAGGAAGTTTACAACGAATCAGGACAGTGTTTACAAATTCAAGTATTCCACCCCCGCCATCCCCTCATACGCCGTCCGAGGCAAGCATTCGAACATCCCTCTAGGAACCGGCTTCCAGCAATGCATTATAACTCGATTCGAATCGTATTCCACGGTCGGCCGAGTAGAGTGGAGCTTTTCAATCTCGGCACAATTCGTGTAATGAATCTGCCGTCGTTTCGCCCGGCGACGTTCCCGAAAGAAGAAGCGGAAGAACCGCGGCGAGTCCGACCGAAGGAAGCTGACCAACGAATCAACGGAACTGCTTATCAAAACGCGGCGGAACGCTCCTGGATATAAATAGCTGAAAAACTCTGGACGGGAAAGGGGAGGGCAGAAAGAACACCGAGGGAGTAGTGGCCCGTGGCCGACGTCGCGGTGCGGTGCGCTTCGCGGCGAGCTTTTTCCGACGATGCGGGAAAAGGGGGCGATAATAACGAAAAGTTCTATCGAGGCGACGAGGTAGCGTCGAAGACGCGGACGTCGAATAGGCGGGGCAGAACGTCGAGCGGCACAGCGGAGCGTGGAGAACAGCCGAACGGACAGAAGAACGGGAGAAACAGCCGTGGAACTGTTGAAATCCTTCGGAACCGCAGCACGCTCGTGGCACCGCTGCTGGTATCGCCCTTTGTAGCGCGACTGTCGCGGTAGTCATTGGGCGCTTTCCATCGGTTCGATTTCGGTTGCTTCTCGACGAACTTCCTGTCTCGATCTTCTTTGTCGCGTTGCTACGAAATGTTGCAGAGTCGGGGGCCATTGTTGCTCCGACGCAGACGAAATGACCATTAGCACAAAGTCTAATCGTGAACGATCCGGTTGTGAATCGTAATATTACAATTTTCGGATAGATCTGACAATATATTGCAATTGTCGTCGATAAGTAAGACGACGTTTATGAAACGAAAAACCAATCGCAGGTCATAATAATCTATTTTGTAACCACTTAATTGCTGCAACACGTTCCTGCCTTTTCCTCAACATTTGTGGCTTCGAAAAATAGTTGCGGGCAGCAAATAAGGGCTGCCACCACTACCTCTCTCCTGTTATAATTTATTGGTAACAGAGAAATAAAATTCTGAGGAACGGTATCGTTGGGTTATCGAGGGTGGGTTATCCAGCAACCCTGGCCTGAAAATGTGGTCGCTGGTTGGGCTACTTGAAATGGTTGGAACATTGCATTATACCGAGGGCTGATCTACGCCTGCCTCTCCGCCCCCCCCGAGGGACGGGATCGATAGCGTCGTCACTCCAGAGGGAATTGGACAGACCTCTGGCGCACGTTTTGCACGATTCAGTGTATCGAGGTGATCTATATTTTTTTCCCCGAAGAGTTGTCGACCGTACGTACGTACATACTGGGCTACACGCGCGGCGGACGATCACTGTTATTATTTAACGTTTTATCTTCCCTTGTCCCTCGATCCTCTATCAGACAGAAGACCGGTCTCAATTTCGATACCACAGGTCGAGGTCCCTCCACGGTGAAAACACGGAAGGATGAACAAAGGAATCGATTTCGCGTCCCCGTGGGTATTACTTTCATTTTTATATCGCCCCCTAACGGGGGGACGAATCTGTTTCGTTCCGCGATAACCCCGTCGAAGAGGAGGCGCAACGACCGCGTGAATTTCGCTCGCGCGGCATCGTTTCGGTGAAATTTCTTCCGTGCGCGTGTGCCCGGGGCAAACGAGTCGTGCAGGAAAAATGACGAGCTTTCCGGTAGCGTTCTCGGCGCTCCGGTTTCACGCCGAGGCGCGACAGTGGAAGCTGTCGGCTGTTTGACCCCGGTGTTCGTTCGTTTTTCCGAGGGCGAATCGAAAAGTCGGCTGCGCGGAAGCGAAGTGCACTCCAGTCTTGCGCGATGCAACGTTTACATTCTACGTTTACAGCCTACGTTTGTGACATTTTATGCCCCCGCCACTTTATCCTTCCTCTGTTTCCCTTTAGCCCCCCAGTTTGCGTCTCGCTCGCGCCCCCGCTGTCTCTCTTTCTCTCTTCCCGGCGAAACGTTCAAAAAGCGGTAGCTCCGTTAGAACGAATTTCGTTGTTTTACCGTAATGGCGTGTCTGAGTGCACGCTGACGTAAAACTGGTTGCCGTTGGTCGAACAGTGGCACCTGTCTGCGATGGAGGTACGCGCTCGGACTGTGTGCAACGGTGACGTCGTTCGAACGGTATCCTCGAATCTTCGAACGATGGATCAATTGGTTTGCTGCGGGACAAATGGTTGGACAACGCAGCGCAGCGTATTTTCAGCTCGCCAAGCAACGGCAAATTGAGATTCGACGTTTCTTAAGCAGCTTTTGCTGCTGGAACGAGCTCGGTAACCGAGCGGCGCGGCTACTTTTTGCGCCGCGCGGAACAAACGATAATAACGGCCGACAAAACGTTTAAGAGGACTAAATTTTCGTCCTTATTCCGCCCCGCGATCGTCGCTCGCGTCCTCCTCGTCCGCCGGTACTTTCGCGCGACGAAAGAATACTTAATCCTGACTTTCCTCGGTTTTTGACCGTAGCCGACGGACCGACGAGGTAAGTAGCAAGTATTATGCGGGATAGAAAACCGGGTGGAAAGGGGGAATATTTGAACAGCGTCGAAGCGGTAATTCGTGATAGGGACAAGCAGTCGTAATAAGATTTAGTCGAAGCGTTCCGTTTTCGGCTATCCGAGTGTGCAGCGAACGCGCCAGAGTGAAAAAAAGAAAAACAAAGGAAAAAAATAGACGGACCAATTCGTTTTCCACGGGAAACAGGAAAAGTTCGGTGGGCTTCCCTTACGCGATACGATTCCCACGGGGAAGATTACTTTTTTTTTCAGAAGCGATTTCTCGTGCGGCCGAATATGCCAGGCTGCGTTAGCCAGAGAATCAATTCGGCGCTGCAACGTTTTCTCTGTGGTTCGATTCGGGCCCCGAAGTCTGTATCGATAACCCAGCAAGGGTATCAATCGTTCGGATCGACCGGCATAGTAACGTCGATTCCTCCGTTCGTTTCGTAGGCAGCGAGTCCCAGATTTCGTCGGTGCACGTAATTAGCTCGCCGCCCGGTTGTTCCGTTTCGGTTCGACGAAGCGCGTGCTTTCGCGGGGACGCGTGAGATCGTGATTCGAGTCCGCGAAATAATGAGGCCGCATCGTCGACCGATACGCCGCCGTTATCGAACGAAACTATCGATACGCGGGGGGAAGTAAATTTCTTCGACAGAGAGTGGTCGTCTCGGGCGGACGGGGCGAGAGAGAACTTCGTGGGCTTCGAAATTGCATCAACAGCTGGCGAGCTGGTAAATTTTCGTGAAGTATTCGCATCGTTCGCGTTATCGTTGGATCGGGGGAATTTCCGATTGAACGGGAGTTAACGATTTTTCAGGCAACCGAGAAAGTTAAAGCTTTCTTCCGATTTGATTTTATATATATCTCCAATTATCTATTCATGAAATTCGTGTCGCTCGGAATGGCGCGCGTGAAGCTTGATCGACGCGAAATATTTTAGAGTTTACTGTTCCACAATCGAACCAACGATCTCGATTCGATTCGAGATATCCCACGGCCCGCTCCTACCTGATCCTACGAGGGACCTGCGGGACTCTGGAACACCGCGAGTGCTCGATAGCTAGGGGAAACACCCGTATAAATCAAGTTACAGTTGCTTCCTTTCTCTTATCGGGATGAACGCTCCAACCGCTGGAAACTGGCTCGATTGTTTTCTTCTCTTGCTTCTCGCGTTTCTTATTCCCCTGAATAATATTGGTTTCCGCTGATCGAGTTCCACTGACCGGTGAACAGGGGAACGATGAAGAACAATGTAAACGTTTTAACTTCGACGCGCACCGTAAGAACGTAGCCGACGCTTCAATTGACGTTTACTATCGAACGTTACGCGAACCGACACGATCGGTGTTGCTGTAGGTGAAAAATTTCCTCCCTCACCGCTCGGTGATTAAAGAATCGACAATTATTTCTGTATCGATTGCAGCCGCGGCGTCGATAATATTTTCTCCTGCGTTAAACGAATCTAGGGCTCAATGAAAGCAAGAAGTCAGTGCAAGGATATACAGCATACGTTAATCCTGTTAAAATTTCCAGTTAATTCTGTATTCCAATCTTTTCCAACACCAATCGCAAACGTTAGTCGTTATGTCAATCCATACAGGTTGCACAGAAATTTTGTATCGCACTGCACGTGGACTGTCTACGAACTTATTAATCTCTTCAAAGATCAAAGTCAACGGAGACCCTGTTATTACTACGCGCCGGTTCTAATCGCGACACGCAACTACCCTGTCTTTCCTCAGCAGCAGAATTCGTTTCCCATTTCGTTCGTCGAACAGCCGTGAAATATCTCGGTCGATCGTTGAAATCGCCCTTACGTGACGCACACAAACGTTATCGCGTATGTGCTGTTGCAACTGCAATCACTGATACCGCAGCGTCGAGGCGCGCCGGCGCTTGTATTATGTAAGCGCGACGCAGGATAAACCGAATTGGCCGCCGCTGCCAAAGACCGTGACTCTCTGTTCAGATTATACAGAGGGGAAAAAGTCAATGGAGCTATTTCGAACGTCGATGGCCGCATCGCGCCGTTTAACGATGCCGCGCCGTTTTTCGAAGTAGGATCGATCGATCGATCGATCGAATCCATCCATCGTTCGCGGGTCTTTCTCTGTTCGCCGGCGTTCGATCCTCGAACGATATTCAAATCGAACCTGCGAAACCAGCGCCGAATGGACGACTTCGTTCTCAAAATACGCTGACTTATTGGAAAAACACTGCCGCGCTTCGATAGCAGTCTTTGGCGGTGTCTCGTAGTCGTTTTGCCGAAATGTTTATAGGAAACTGTTCGCACATTTCGGATTCGTACAGGTTACCGTTGCTTAAGTGGTAATTCTCTGTCGGTGCTCTTTCGTGTCTTTTTCTATTTTTATTCACTTTTCCTGCGGCGGTAATTTATTTAATTCGCTGCGAGCATGCCTTGTTTAAGGATCACAGTAATGCAATTCAAAAATGCGACTATATTGTGTCGTTGATTATTAAAATTTCTTAAAGTTAATTATTAAAGAATCTAAAGTGCCTCTTCGAGTCAGCAAACGGCTGCAGATAATTCTTGGATTTATTCATGAACGCCGTAGAACCATAAAAGTAATCGAACCGAGAGATACAAGTCACTGCGAGTGAAATACTACGGCGACAATTATATCCCCGATGGTCATTCAATGTCTAATCTGCCCTACGTAACGAGACGCAGTTAAGACGTTCGTGTGTCCTTTGTAAACGGCGACTGTCGTCAAAGAGAAACGGTTGTACATTGAGCAGAGAATAATTTAAAGCGGCGCACTTCGACACAATAATTAATGCAAAGAGGAATGGCTTCGCGTTTGACGCCTATTTCTAAACACAAACTGTCGTCAACTGCTTGGCATCGTCTTGGGAGGGTGGGGGGCTGTTTATTTATCCAGATCCTTTAACAATGCCCCGTTTCCCCAAGGAAAATCGTTCGAGGATTGAAATCGACGGGCCGCGTTGATTACACCGTCACCGCTCGTCGACCCTCTTCTTTTCCCTCTCGCCCTCTCTTCGCATCCACCCTTTTTTTCATCCTTTCCTCGTTCGTCCCTTTCTGTACGCGCCCGTACCTTTATTGTTTCACGCGACGTTTCCTTTCCTTCTTCGATAATTCACCCTTGCCCCCTGACGCCTGCGCCACAAGCACGGAACGATCCTCACCATCGACGCTTCACTCCCATTTTCCAAAGACGCACCCCCTCGTCGTTTTCGTCCATTCCCATTTTCTCCTTCTACAAATTTGTCGCTGCTTCCATCTTTCTTACAACTGCTCAGCGATACCGATCCCCTTACATCTCTACAGACTGTAAGCGATCAACGACAAAAGTGTCCGCGAAGAAATTGCACGCGATACACCGGGGTCAGTGAAAGATCGCTCCCCTGATTGTCTACTATCCGCATCGGGAAACCGAACGAGTTCATGTTTTTAATCGGGGTGTTTGCGCCCGTTAAATCTATTCGGCCGCGGACGCGGCCACTTTACATAAAGCGCGCTCCTTCTATGGATTAAATATTCAACAGTTCGTCGGGTCGACCGCCGAGGCTGTTGTTTTTTCGCAGCTTCCCGCACAATCGTTGCTAGCGGAGAAGCACAAAGTGCCGTTGAGACTGGAGATAGCGCGCGGGTCTCGGTTGCCCTCCCTCCACCTTCGCCCTTTCCCCTCCTCGCTCACCCTTTCGCCCGGTCCTTGATGTTTCTGGCTTCTGTTTGCCCAACACAGAGCCAGACTGCCAAATGAACCCGCGAGATTTCCACGATGCAAAGGATTCCCTTGGCAAACGTCGGGACGGACGAAGAAACGGCGTTCTTGGGACGGGGTCGGGGGGGTCGGCCAGGGAGGAGTAACGATTTAATAAATGCAGAATGCACTGCGATGGACGAGCGAAGGCTTTCGGATTCACGTTGCTCCGAGCGATCCTGTCGATTCGACGGGTCAACGTGCACCTTTCGGACGACCTGCATCTGGCCTCCTTTTTTCGTCGCGAAAACGGTAACGGCGGTGCAGAAAGTTCCGCGGTATTCACGCGGGAGACACTTCGGACGCGAGCGTCGCGACGCGCTGTTTCACGGTTGATTTAAAATCCTATTATTTCGCGAAGTTTACCGCTTTGTTTGCGCGGCGGACTTTCGTCGCCGGCTGGCAACGATGTTTTCATCAACGGATGGTTGATATCGGGTGGCCCGAGGGAACGCGAGAATCGCACGCAGGAAACTGACGTACCTCTTCACAAATCGTCCACGTTCCTTCGAAAGATTCGCGCTGAGGCGAATAATCAGCGTCGTCGCGTTTCGCGAGCACTATTTTCAGGCTTCGATCTCGAACGATACCGCGGCGAACTTGCTCGCGAAAGTTAGCGCTACAGAATCGATTGCAAACGGGGAAACGAGCTTCCGCGAAACCGGTCGGGGGGGATGGTATCGTTCCTTGCAAGGAGGCCAAGAAACGTTCGGACAGATGCTAACGAAGGACGAGCGCGAGATACCGTGTCCGAGCAAAGGGAGGGCAGGTGTTTCGCGACAACGGGACGGGCGATACGAACGGCGAGGGCAAGAAAATGGTGCAACCAAGTTTTTCAATCTTGCAACTCGGGACGAAACTAAGATTACGGAGTCAAGCCACGCAACATGCCAGCCGTATAACGGGGCTATTCTACTTCTTATCTTATATTCCCAGTACATGTATTTTCCGCGACGGCCGCGGGCACGGCCATAGCCGATGACCCATTCAACGCCGCTAAAACATCGAGGAAAAAGTTCCTCGTCCATCCGATGCGACCGCCTCGACATTTTCGCCCGACAATTTTTTCGCGCAGCTTGCCACGAGAACAGCTTATCGGAACGGCGAATCCGCTATTATGATTATTATCGTCGTCTCGTCGTTCCACAGATTCGCCCTTATTTTTCGGTGCTCTATATCCGGCCGCGTACGTGTGTCGTATAAATAACGCGGGACTGTGTCAATGAAATATCGACTCGATTATTTTCCTGACGTAGCCCGCAGTAGAATGTGACCGTGGGCGTCAGACGTGAATCGACTTTCGAGCGGCTACTTTCCGAGTTATGGATTGCATTCTATTTTTGCTACGCTGATCTGCGAATTATTCGTAATAGATAATTCATTTGTAGATCATTTATGGATATAAGTGTAACATTGAGACCTTGCGTCGACGTTACATTTACCGGGTGAAACAATTCCACGCGATTTCTTCGGTCCTCGTGCATTCCAATCCCGCAAGTGTCGCAGGACAGCGGGATTGGAGTCCACCTCTCGATGCCTCAAGGCGAGCCTGACCGTTTTCCATCAAGATTCCACCGTTTTTCCAGTACCCATCTAAACCCCGTCTCCCATCCTCCGTTGGGAAACATCGCGCGGAGTCTTTCATCGCGAATGTCGCCCGTCGGCCAAACCAAGAATCGAAACGACGATAATCCGCGTGTGAAGCGCGTCGAACGAAGTCGCGGGGAAAAGCATTTTTACGCGGGTCGCTGTGTTTCTTTTTTTTTTTTTTCTTCTCTGCCGCTTTGAATCGCGTCAGTGTGCAGACTGAAAGGCTGACTGGCGGCGCGCCTCTTCAGGGGATGCTCGAACGTATCGCGTCGCTCTTTTCTGCGTTTCTGACGAACCGCGCGCGCAACCCGTTCAATGGAATATCTGCTGCAGGCTTCCCCTCGTTCGAGACTTTGTGCCCCGCGTCTGCTTTCAGCAATTACACCGCGTCCCCCTCTATCCACGGGGATTCGTGGTACGCGTTCGACGGCCCCCAATGTCGAACCGCCGGTACATTATTATCGCTGAGGGCCGCGCGAAGATGTCGAAACCACGACGGATAACGTCGAGGCAGCCGTGCATTTTCGTTTAGCCTCGGAAATTTGGTTTCTAATGGGATCGGATCAAGGACAGGATGGTCGCGTAGCACGCAATGTAGTTGCACTGTGCGCGGTGAGACTTGTGAAAAGATGAAAGTACGAATTAATATTCGTACGTCTTTAAGCATGGCAGATATTCATTTTTGTGCATCATTATTGTATATTATCATTATCCCTGTCCCAAGGTTTCCTGTGCTGCAAACAGTTGTCCATGTATTTAAGAGCATAGAAATTCGATTCCATTCGATGGCGACTTAGTTTCAATAAATCCAGTGCCAAGGATTAAGATAATAGGATTATGTGTGTATCGATGTACCAAGATGTTCCGATTATTCCGGCACTCTGGCAGACATTAAAATATTAAGCTGTTCGATTCTCGATCCAACGCGGAGCGTTAATAAAAAAACAAAAACGAATTCGCTTAGCAGCGAATGAAAATAGCGCTCAACATCAGCGTATTCAGTTTCCTCGTTAGAATGCGAAATTCGCCACGATTTCCATGCAGCTCTCGGACAATGCCGCAACTTCGCCCTTTTTTCCACCCCGTGGTGCGCACAAGACGTTAGCGTATTTTTCTTCCCCCCCCCCCCCTTGGCGTACACTTCAACAATAAGCGTTCGCAATATTTCTTCACCTGAAGAGAGTTCGTACTCGCAGTCGAATAAAGTCACTGCACCTCTATCACGCTTATTCTCTTTCACCCCCCTGGAACCGCCACTTTTCTTTTCTTTTGCCACTCGCTTGGTCGACTTCGCTCTTCGATCTTTCTCCCAGAGCCCGCTACTCGCACCTTCTCCCCGTTCCCCCCACGAATGCAGTCAACTCTGGCAGAACAACCGTGGAGAGTCGTAGCAGCAGTTACGTTGCTTGGCACCAGGCTGCACGAGCGAGCAAACAGAACGGGGAATTGGCGAAGGAAGGCTAGATAAGGGAATCGCCACTTACCGGAAGAAAAATGCACCCACCTGATTAAAGAGATCGCGCAGGTACGGCGCGACGGGATTCTCTTCCCAGAACCACCCAATTCATGAGCTAGTCGTGAAAACTTCACGCCAGACTTTCTTTCCTAGGTCTACCCGATTTAATTTCAGTTATATCGTACCCGATACGACGAGCTCCAAGGTATAGTTGGTCGCTGGTATATCTCTTTCAGTACAGCGGTGTCGAAACGATAGGAGCACGGTCATTTTCATTCGAACCACTATAATTTGTCGAACTTCGAGAAATTAAAAAATTCGACGCTATCCTTTCAAGGGTGGACTTTACGCTTCGGGCGGCGATTCAAATAAAACAGAATGAAAGGATGAAAATGTGGAAGGTTCAAGCTTGAATTTACGTTCTGTTCAAATAACTGTCGATGAACATTAATACAATTAGAAAACATTGAAATTCAATAATTTTTCTTTACTGCACACGCGCTGCACACAAACTTTGCCAGCAGTGTTTCTATTTTCATATGATCGTACGACTCGGCTCGTCACCTTTTATCAATATCAATTGCGAGATTCTGTCTGTTAAGATCGCGGGCAAAAAAGTGGGGAACAATAAAGTTACAGGTATTGTGTTACAAGAACACCGCTATTTATTCAGCCCGCGAAATCCATTTCGAACTGTCTGGCAATCAGCCGGCGAAGATTAATCATCCCGTGCGATACCAAAGAAATTTTTGTCCCGCCGCAGTTGCGTCGCTGAATCGCGGCAGCCAGACGTCCATTGGCCAGCTTCCCGTCCTTCCCCATTTCAATGCGCCCACCCTTGTTCAACAACGAAGCCCGGATCGAAGTAACGAAGAGCGTAGCCGAGTAATGTCGCAGATAATACAGAGAAATCCGCGAAGTTGGCCCATCCAGACCGGTCACGAATTTCTTTTATCGGCCCGGCGAACGGTGGAATATTCATTGCCTTTAGATAGGTACACTGTGCTCCCTCCACCGTGCACTTCAATTCTCCGTTCCCCGATCCTTGTTCGCGTGCCTCACACCCCCGCCACGCTCTCCAATCCTCCTCGTCGTTGAGCGGAATTAACTGACACGGAACGAGTAACTTCGGGGATGAATGAAGCGCGTGGGAAGCATAAATTAAGTGACGCGGCGCTCGCGAACGAGTTTAACGAGTTCTAAATAATTTTTACCCGACGATATTGTGAGCCGCGTCCTCTGGGCGGCCGGTAATCGTGTTCGAACCATCTCGACGCGATGCGGGGGTGAAGCTCGAATGAATAATTTATCCGGGGCGCGATTATAAGCGATTCTACTTTGGGTGTTTTAATGAAGTGGATATGCCGTTCTACCATGAATTAATAAGCCTTCGCCCTGCAACGAGCAACGTTCTGCCGGTTTTACATTCATCCGATTAATTATCGCGACGCAATGGAACGATGACGAACGATGGTGCGCGTAATTTCGCCGGTCTAATCTGAACAGACGCGTCCCCCATTCGATACGAGAACCTGCGTCACGTAGATCGCATGCCGCGTGGCAAAAAGGGCATCGTTACCAGTGATTCGTCGTAATGAAATGAACGGGGAGCGTGGAAAAATCGGAGAGTGGGTCGGCCAGCAAACGCTGATCAAAGCACGACCGGTCCTCAAAGGGCGATTCGTGGTACGCCCACACCCCCCTGTCTTCCGCAGGGCTCTCGTTCGGAATCTCTTTCTTTCCCGTGTAGCGGACGGAAAATAAGCAACGACAATCGACGATTGGGCCACGAATCCGGACCGGATCAAAAGGGAACGAAGTTTCTGTGATTCGGCTGGAGGGAAGTCGGTGTAATTACATCCTGCAGAGAGGCATTGTTTCGAAGGAGCGTACGTTAACGTTCCTCAGGGGGGGAATGAGACAGTGAAGGAAAAAACTGAAATGCCTCGGCGTCACGGTGGAAGCACGACGCACCGCTGGGAAACGGGAACCGATAATTTCCCATTATTGGCGAATAAGAGGGAAATCGCGACGGGCACGACCGTTTCGATTGGAGTTTTGAAACAAATAACCGCGAAGTTCGCGAACGATATAGAGGTTGTTCGGGAATTTATGAAGCTCGTAAGGCATACTGATGAAATTCATGAAGGAGGGCACGGCCACTCCTGTTCGCGACGCTAGTGAAATTCCACGGGAAGCATAGTCAATCTCCAATTCATTTCGTTGTAAGTTCATCCAGCTGGCAGAGGTTCAGATCCGTAGATCGGATACGGTCAGGTTTTCGTTTGCCCTATATTTTCGACGGGTGTGCGTCTCCTCCAGCGATACGACGGAGCAATCGTCGAGGAATTTCCCTCCGAGGTTATTTTTAATATCGACGTTTCTCTTCGAGCATTATGTTTTCTATTTAACCCAGCCCTCGCTGCGGTTTCGTTCGACGGATTCCTCGAGTTTCTAACGATCTTTTCGTTTCCTTTTATCGATCTTACAATCGATGTTGCTGCCGACGACGAAACGGTCATAAAATTTTCGAACTGTCGCGCGTAACGATAATATTATTCTTCGCTTGTCATCCGAAATGGACGCATTTGAAAACTCGTGGGTGAAACGATGATTCCGTGACCGATGGGTCGATCGGTTCGTATTATCGAATTTCGAGTGCCGGCAACTATTCTGAACGCGGTATCAACGCAGACAACTGTTAAACATAGTTTCATTACCTGAGCATCAATCCATTTATTGTGGCACGGTGCCGGGTACAAGGGAGAAACTTTTATCGAAGTATGCTTCGAGGCATTCTAATTCCGCCCCGGTATGTATGATCGCTTGAGGATGTTCTGAATTGACTATCAGGATCAACTGCGATTCCAGAATTGCTGGTAGTACTATGGTTCTCCACCCTGGGGCAGCGTCCGGTTCGTAAGGGATATCGAATTGGACACAGCGTATTAATTCACGTTCAATTTATCGTCACATGCTGTAGACGTATAGAAAATGTATCGTATCAAAAATTTGTCCTAATCAATGCAGGTACTGTTGCACGAAAAAGAGGAATCTCCGGATGTGCGTGTACATTTGTATACATTTCAGTGGCCTAAAAGCTTCCGCACAAGTTGGAAATCTCTCTGTTTTTGCGCACCGCCCGAAATTCCCGACTGGATGCGATTCTTTTGTTGCCGCAGCAATTATACGAGGAACATTTCGCGTTATATTAAAATAGAAAAACTGCACCGGACGTATTGTGCGCGCGGTATTATTCCCCGGCATTCGATACTTATTTAAGGATTCTACCGCAGCGAAACTGGCACATCGCTTAAATTCCCCGCCTCGCGGACACGGCGCTCCCAAAAAAGCTACGAACTCGACTACAACCTGCGTCATGCAGCGATCTAAGAACGAAACTGTATCGAACAGTTTCCGCTCGCCCCGACATTCTATCCCGATGATACCAACTCCCGGATCGAGTCGGACATTTATATTGCAAGCAGCCATTAATTCGAGATTGTTAAGGGCCGTGTTCACTCGACTTACCTTTCGTGGAACAGCCCATTGAATTATTCAACCATCGACCCTGTCTCACCCTGCACGTCTTGCGTGGCCAACCGACGTATCTATGCGCTGGCCACAGTTTATTTAACGCGAGCACCATCTCTCCGCGAAACTTTTGGCGTGCCGCGAGTTCGCGATTAACAGCACGAACGATTCAGATCGGGAGGGCGAACAAACAAAAAAAAAAAAAAAAGAGAGAAAAAAAGAAGAAAAAAGAAAAAGTCAGCATCGAGGGTCTCCCAACGCGGCAATAAAGGGAACTCGTAACGCGCAATAAGTTCGACGATCGCGTCGATGCGGGTCGGGCCACAGGAGGAAATTAAAACTTGTGCAATTCGGCAGGATCCCCGGCCAGTTCTGGCCAGGTTTATCAGCCGGGGGGGCTCGACGTTTCCGGATGAAACAAAGGCTCGGGGCGAGAGATAGGGTCGCTGGTACGAGTGCACACTTTGCCAACCGAAAAAGAACGACAGAGACAACCGACGGGGAATAAACACGCGAGCGTCCGCAAGGGAGTAACGGCAAGTGGATAACGGGGCAGAGCTGCGGGGAGACACGTGAACGCGATACACAGGTGATGAAAGAGGGGAAACAGTTTGCCCTGGACGGCAAATAATAAGCGACGCGCAAAGAACAGGCCTGGCCAGGCCGTCGAGAATGTCCCCGGGGTAATTTTAATTCTCGGCCGCGACGTCGCGTTACGCGTCGACGCGTCGACTCTACTCGTCGAAGCAGCTTTCGTGATCGTCCGCGATGATGGAAAAGCGGGGCTCCAACCGCTGTACAGTTCTCGCAGTGGATGGTTCGTTAGCGTGCCCGTTTGCAAGACTTCGAGCGATGCGCTCTGGCTACGCCGGATTTGTCAGTTCACCGGCCTGATTTTTCAAGATAGAGCTTTCTCCCCTGTGACCCTTTATCCGCGGAATTTTTACGGCCAACGGGTCAAGGGTCGCGGACGCCAGCTGCGTACTGGGCGAAGCTGGAGGAATCGTCAGCGATCCGCGCACGAGTAACCGGAGGTACACCACTGACAGGTGTCATTCGAAGCGCGCTAGCATCGTGGAACGGAAATCGTTGAACAATTTATGCACGGTCGTTGTGAAGGGGAGACTTCAATCTTGAAGTTCATTATGATTTTAGTTCTGAAAAATTGTTTTTATGGTTCGTTCAGGCGTATCGGTTCCTAGAAATTTTTCAAAAGCGTAGAAGATATTAATAAAAACGATCTCGTGGCTTTTCGAAGTGGATACTTTGCGCTCTGAAATGAGACCAAGTGGATCCTTGTACAATATTTTTTCGCAATGTTACTAAACAATTGAAACGTCGACATTCTTTCACCGAAAATTTACAGACCCTTTAATTTCGTGGAAGAGCAAGTTCGAAGAATTTCAAGCAATACAGTGACCGTCAGCGACGTGTCCACGCAGCGCTAATAATTGTACTAAATAAAATCACAGCGACGATCGCCGCCGCCCTCTCAATTTCCTCGAGGAGGTGGAGGAATTCCTACGCGGTCCGCGGGCATTCGGTGCACGAAGAAATGCCAAGCGGCGAAACCGGTGCACGGTCGAGAGGCCGCGCTATAACGAAAGGGACGTGCACAGAGAAGGGACGAGAAAACAATGAATCGTTGCTGTTTGTCAGACGGGGGCAAAGAGTCGGTGGGTGTTTTACCCCAGCGCCGCGTAAAAAAGAACGCGACCAGTCTCGAGCGGCGGCTCTTAATCCGTGAAAACCACAAGACGATGTGGTAAAACGTGGAATTTTCGTTGTACCGCGTGTCGCAGCCGTGCTTACGCGTATATGAATTAGGATAGGGCAGAGCCGGAACAAAAGCGGCGGCGCTTGCGCTAAAAGCGCCCAACGGAGGGGGTGGCCACCCGATCGCGGTGTCGGCGCCTGTCGAAAGAGGGGTAGAAACTCGGCTGAGCAAGGCCAAGCGGTCGAAGAGGGGGGCTGTTGGAAGCTTCTGCGGGAAACGGAGAATCTGCGGGAGTCAGTGCAATTCGCGACGCGACGCCCTTCGTTCTCACGATCCGCACTTGAGGGCGGATCGAGGGCGCACGAGTGACGCTGCTTGAAACAGAACTCGATAGGAACCGGGGGTGTTCGCGTGTCGTGGACTGGTTCGGCGCGATCGCACCTTTATTTCGCGATTGTCCCAGTGACCGGCAATTCGGAGGGAGAACGAAAGAACCGTGAAAGTGGAGATTGTTTACGTGCCGGCCGAACAGTGAGAAGTTCGAGGGGCAGTCGCGACGTTAAAATTTGTGTATCGCCCCGAGATAAACGTTATCGATGCGAAGTGGAACGAAATTGAACAGGGGCCAGTCAATTCCCGAGAAACTTTGAGCGACAAAATATCGCGGCTCTAGATTGACGTTTCGTCGGCGTGTTCCATTCGTGAACGAAAATGTGTAGAGTTGTGTGTGTTCGTTAGAAGCGTGCGCGGTCGACGCGATAAGGCGAGAAACGGGAAAGATAACGTGCCAAGCCGGTTAGCCGACCGCGTTGATTTTCGGCTTCGACCGAACGACACGTCGATCGATCGTTCGAAACGGAATAGGCGATCGTTAGGTTTTCGTAATCACGCGAATCTTCGTGCGGCGCACGGTTGCCCTCGCCGTTCTGCCACAAGGGTGTGCGGAAAATTGAAAATTACGCAAACATAATTTTCCTCGCTGCTCCCCGGTGGAATTCAGGAACGCGCCAGGGGCAGATATACCTGTGCGCGCGTTGCATCGCGACATTCGTTGTCGCCGAAACAGCGCACAGGTGTATACCACGTAAATTTCTTTTAAACTATCTACTTCGTCGCGCAATATACTTCGTCCCACGTACCGCATCGCAATCGCTGGTGTATCAATCTCACCGAGCCTCGTTGCTTCCCGATTATCCAGTTTCCGTCGTTTCCCCAGATCGCGTTATTCATAGTTATATCTTTTGCCTTCGACCTGAACGTCGCTCCGCATCGCCGTCGGTTCTCCCCGTTTCACCCAAGCACGCGGTTACATTTCTCTTCGAAACTGGCCGCGCTCCTTTCGCGACATTCCCATTCCCCCTGCGACACGGTATCGCGAGCCGGCAACTTTCCCATAGAGATTTCATTCGAGGCTCGATTCCACCGCGATCGGCATTTAACGATCCAGGGATTCTACGACGATTGCGAACGCACGAAGCTCGATGCCAAGTAGAAAGTTGATTCTTGGGCCAGCCAACCCCTAACGGCCACCCTCTCGAACTTTTCTCGAGCCCCTGGCCCCGTAATCATTCCCAGTGCGTGTAATAGCAATTACGTCACCGTGCCCCGACATCTCCCCGGTCGTCGGTCGACCGCATAATCGCGCGGTCTGATAATCTGCACCGCTGAAAGATTTTTTTTTAATCGCGGCCCATTAAGCGGAGTGCGTCAAAATTGCATGAATATTTACGCCGCGGTGCTCGGCGAAATTGCGCTTCGAGCGATCCACGGGCGTCGCGACGCCTCGCGTGGATTGCACATTGAATATCCGGCCCGTGTATCGCGAACTGATTCGCTTAAGTAAGTCGCGGGACCGATCGATTGATCAGCGGCTACGGCAAAAGTTGGCGACGAACGGGACGGCTCGGCTCGATTCGCGATTTCCTCGCCGCGCGGAACGACGCTGCTCGCGAGCGGGTTCGTTGCACACGCGGCGCGAATCGCAAGGAAAGGAGGCATTTGAACGTCCGCACCGACAGGTTTTTCGACCGACGACACGCGCGCCCGCGTATCTTGTTAACGTGTGCCCCGTTGGAGCCGCGCGGCATGAATATGAATCGCCGTCACGTTAATGCAACCCCATGGTGAACGTACGTTTCACGAATGTCGCCGCCGTGATCGCATAATTTATGGCGAGTCCGCGCTGCGTCACGTGGCCGTTACCGCACTTGGACATCCAAAAGTATTCCGGTGAGTAAGCTTCCTCTGTTGCGTCCTTATTAGGGCCACTGTGTTGTCTAAAGCGGTGTGGAGTTTGCTTTGCCGTTCGAACGGTTCGTAAATATTGATCCCTAAATGGCACCACGGTGGTCAGGGAATTTTATGGTTTTTTTGGGGGGAGGGGATGGGTTTGGAAATAAAAAGACTCGAAATTGCACGGGTAACTCGGGTTACCCGATATTTATTCGCGTGGCTCGTTAGCGATTGTAAACAGGCAAAGCGCGAACGCATCATTCGTCGTGGCTTTCACGTCGATGCGGCAACAAGAAAATGGCTGGAATTGTTTAGCACTCTGCATAGTAGTGTTGTAGATGTTCCTCGTGTTTTACACCCGAACGAAATTGCCAGGACGAGCGAGAGGTGATTCCGTTCAGCTGCCTCGGCGGATTAATCGGCCACTGATTTAATAACAGTCCGCTGAAACTGCGATTAGGCTTTGCGTAAAATCCTTTCTAAAAAGTATCAATAAATTAACACCTAAGAGGTGGCCGACCACCGCGCTGTAATCTTCCTCCGTCTTAATTCACCAGCGCTAATTCCTAGTTCATATTTCAAGCAGTTAGAGGGGCGTCGCGGGTGCAGCAAATTCTCCGTAAAATTGCAACGGTTTCCTTTGGTCGGGCGATTATACATCCAGTTACCTTAACGAAATGTCCCCCGCGGTGGTATCGTGAGTAACTAGTTTCTAACATGGGGCAAGTCGCGGCTAATTTTCCCGAGCGCTGACGATTGTTAACCGTTTCTTTCAAAGCGAAAACTTGATAACGACCCGAACGAAGAATTGTCCCGGAAAGGGAAGAGGCGCGACTTCGTACCTCCTTCCCCTTCGATACGGATGATAATCTCTCGATCCGGCCAACCCGATCGACGCCGCTGAACCGTCGACCCGAACGAAGTTAACGTTCGATCGTTAATTACGCCCGCTGACCGAACTGGATGTGAATAATCTACTGGGCTCGCGTTGAACTCGGTTCCAGCTGTTTGATAAGTACTTTGAATGGATGTTTCTTTGAGCGTTTTCCGAACCAGAACCGCCAATTTCACGCTGGAGCGGCGTAACGAATCACGATGATCGCGCTCGAATTGAAATTCCCCGCTGTTATCGTTCCAGTGGCTCGTTTGGCGCACGATTTAACGTCGTTGTTTTCTCCGGGCAAAAACTGTGAAATTCGCCGGGGCTACATCGCAGATTTCGTAGAAATGTTCCGCGGTTAATTGTTCGTTGGTAGTGTCGTTAATTAATGCAGCTTTTCTTTCCTTCTTTTTTCACGCGAACTGACGGTTTTTATGGGGAATCCTGTAGAACGGTAGAACGATCATCGTAGTCGGATCGTTTTCGGAAAAGGTGATCGCGAGACCCGACGGCTCTCGGCCGCGCTGCAAATTGGGACACAAATATCGGCCGGTGGGCAAAATTTTAGACAGATTTGGGTTGCACTTTTATTGGCGTAGAAGAGCCGAAATTACGCATTACGATTACAAGCGTTTGAAAAAGATTTTAGGAAGGATGGAAAATAAAAACGTTCGGCTGTATAAACGGTGAACACGTTTTCACGTGTCCGCGCGATTCTTGCAAACTCGTGTTATTGTTATTTTATTGTTTAATCCCCTGCACGTGAGATACAGCTGGACATCCGTATTTTTCAATGTTATTTTTCGCAAGCTCCGTGATACGGACGAGTTCTTGTTTTACGAATCGTGATGTGTGTCCAGATACGATAAATAATTGGTGTATTGCCTGTATTATTTGCAATTGTTTTTAGAATGACGTTACGTCAGAACCAAGAGGCACGTAAAAAATGATTGGAAGTATATGTTGCTTCGTCACGGGGGGATAAAGGACTCCGTCGACAACCAGGCACGCCCTTATGCACCTGAAACTTTCCTTTACTTACCATAAATAAATATTTTAACAGCTTGCTCAGGGAGCATTCTTCGAATCGTAAAAGGCGTGAAAAATTCGCGTAATAGTACCCTCGGTACTATTCATACTTCTTTTAATAAATTCTTCCACGGTTGCTATAAAATTAAAAAATGACCGAACTATATGGTAAACGCATCGTAGCTCCATGCCTCTGTCTATACCGTAACTGGAACACTCTAAATATACTGTTCAAGTTAATGGAAAACTTTCTAAACTTATCCTTACTAAACATCGTACGCTCCTTAAAAGGACCAACTCTCGTATAAAAACACTCGTTCTTAAGCCACCGTTAAGTTCCGCCAATATTTTTTACGCTACACCTAAATTCCTCCCGGACATCCCCGGTCGTTTCTTTTCACCATTTAGCAACGCGAATTATGCAAACTTTTAGCAGTCTCGTTTCGTTTAGTCGGAAAACCCCGGAAAAATTGGACGAAATGACTTCGATCCGTACGTCGATCATAAGCTTTTAAACCCCGCATTCTCTAAACGCCGGGGGTAAACGCAGTTTATACACTCGCACCCTCGATGCTCCGATCCGTGCAATTCCGTGCGTTAAACGGCTCTGGCACAGCCGGTTCGCTTTTATCCGGGCCGATAACGAGAAATTAGCTGCGAAACACGGCGATGCAGCCGGCGTAATTGGGTGGATCGATTAAAAATCGTCGGGAAAACGTCGAGCGTCTCCCAACCTTTTTCCACCCCCACGCGTACATGGTTTTCCACGTGACGAACGCGACCAGATGAAACATCGATTCGAGACTATCGCGTGAACCGCGGGGGACGTAGTGTTAATCGATCGAAAGGACGGTTTAACGAAACGCGGCTGCGAATTTCAGCATAATAGTGCAGCTGTTATTCTTGGTATAAATTATAAACGATCGCTGACAATTTGTTTAGTTGAATCGTTGGTTGGTAGAATTGTATGGAACTACGATTGAATGTTAAACTAATTAATAATTCGTTTGTGCAAATGGTAATAAAATCGTACCGAGCTAGATAAACAGGGACAAAGTTCATTGTCGAAGGATCAGTTAATTACTCATTTAATACGTATATATATTAATATGCTGCTGCCGAAAGTTATTTTATAATCAGCCTTGAAATCATAATCATTGTGGAACGAGGTCGATAGCAATTGTCTACCGAGTGGTGTGCAGCGCGTCAGAGGCAATAGTCTTTGTAGTCCAACATGTTCCCTCGTTTGGGTACAGCAATCGGGCAAAGTTTTACGACTGCAATAATAGCAACTGTTTCTAACAGCTCCGTATCGTTCATCGTATTCGCCGTAAGATCGGGCCAAACAATTTCTGTAACGATACACCGCAATGATCCCGAAATTTTTCGTGCCGCGCGTAACTCTCCGAACTCTAATTCATAAATAGAGTAGACGCGGGCTACCATATTGGGCTCGTTCAAACTTCCCCAATAAAGCTACTTCCCGTACAGGCTTGGCTAAGTAATATTTGGCCGCCTGGACAGGCGCGCACGTAAAATCAGCGACAGCACGTAAGAGTAAGGGGTGGCGCGCACCTGCACGCAATATCCAACATAGTAATTTTCCCTGTTCATCTGCGTACACCGTAACCGCGGTCAATTCGCCGCTGCAAGCGCCGGCAGGGTTCCACCGCGTCCCAGAAGCTACGTATCGATAACACTCTCGAGAATGTCCACATGTGTCGCGTACTTTCGACCGCCGTCACCATAGCGCCATTCGAAGTCCCGACGATTTCCTGTTAATCGTTATTGCCCTCAAGTTGATCGCTGCGCCGACTGTAAGTTACACGCCCTTCGGTAAAAACTTCCTCGACGGCGCGGTGTCGTGCTCCAATTCGGAAATTGGCGAAATAGCCGTTGCACTTTGTGCAACGTGCTATGTTGCATCTACACCTTGGCGCGACGAAATTATCGATCTCAGGGTAGAGCGAAGTCAAACGTCGAGAAACGATAATTGTTAATTAAACGCTAATTGCTGCGAAACTGAATCAGCTAAGAAGGAGCCACGGAACGGTTATTATTTTAAAGCGTAGGAAGGTTTCGTGGGCATTTATTTATTTCACTTAAGTGAACGGATACGCGAATCGCAAAGTTTTGCAGATATTGTGTCAAAGAAATCTTGCAGACAGAGAGTTCGCAGTCCGAGCGATCGTCTAAAAGAAATTGTGCGAAATTTGAATATCGTTGAACGCTGTTTCTCGCTTGTAGAAAATGGCAGCCTTATTTTCTTTTATATGCAGAGGCTTGAGGTAACAAAAGCCGGATTAGCAAAAAATTTTTTTAAACGCTGTCATGTACGTACGTGCCCGTTCTGCTTAGCACCGTGTGTACTCTAGCCGCTTTCCTTTTAATTAACGAGACGGTGGTTGCGCGCCGTTCCGAGGCTGAAATCCTGCGTGAAATAACTGAAAAATCGGCCCGCCGACGAGTAGAAAAACTGGTGTAATATCTGGAAATTTTGGAATGACGCAGGACGGACACGAAAGGGACAAACCGAAAAATATTTATTTACCGGTATTACAGATTTCAAATATTTAAAGAACAGCAATATGGCTCTCAACAGAAATCATGATTCTCGATCCACGAAAAATAGTCTGTGTATTAAATAGAGACGTGTATTTCAAAATTCTGCATGACGAACAGCTGTCAAAAGTAGCGCAAAGGAACAAATAGCGAACCTTTCCAGCTCTCCAGGAACACGAAAAACATTTATGTTGAAAAAAGGGGAAACAAAAAAACCGAACCGTGTACGTCCGCGAAGTATTTTTCGGGACAATAGTATCGTACCGGAAAAGGTGTATACATCACCGATCATACACGAACGCCGTCCATATTTCGGTCATGTGCAATGCTCTTTGCAGCTGCTCGACACGTGCAATGAACTTTATCCGTAATGCAAGGCGCACATTTTATAACAGCTGTCGATTGGGTGGAACGTCCATCTAAAGCTCGCCAACGTCGATGGTTTTTACACACGCGACAGAAAGCTCGATCGTGCTTCCTTTTTACGATAGAAGTCGGCGGTAAAAGTCAAAGGGACCTCAATAATTCTGCAGGCGAAAATTGGAAACGGTTGATGTCGTATATCATGGAAGCCAATAGTGTCCGACACACGACGACCACCTTATGAAACGTTTGTCAAACATTTTTATCGGTTGAAAAAAAATCGTACGAACGAGATTACCATCGACGAAGGGGAAAAAAAGAAATTAAACGCGAAATGGGTCGATTTAATGCAGAAATTTCAACCGGTTCGGGCGAAGACTGTGTGCAGGCATAACTGGTCTCGTTTCTTACACCGTTCTTGCTACTTTTCATTTACGGCCACCTTGACCGTTCCATGGAAAGTTGAAAGCACGAAGTTGGCGAAATGGTTGGCAACGTAGAACCACGCGAACTGTATTATACTTGGCTAGGTGAACTTTCTAGTCTAACTTTCGGCGGTTCAGAGCCATTCCGCGTTACACGTTTCATTTACAAACGTACGTGGGGATTTAATTGCCAAGCGATCCTGCGGTTCGACGGATTGACGAGAATTTGCGGCGAGAAACAAAGGAAGCCGTGCGACGATTTCTGTAATCGGCCACAGTGCCGTCTCGACCTTTCGACGTGTGCTGTGACGTTCGCCAGTGAATTCTGCCAGCCACAGTTCCTCGTGGTTCGTTTATAGACTTAATACCGAGAGAAGTGGCCTTATCAATTTGTAATCAGTGAGAGGCAAACGATTATTCAATCCGTTGCTACTCGATTAAATTGCAATGTGAGCTTCGTTCTTCATTATTAGAGATTGTCTATGTCGTTTACGTGCAATAATCTAATTTATTTGAAACGAAGGAGCGCCAAGAAGGTTATTATATTTCCGGGGAAATATTAATTTTAATATCTTGCATCCCTTAAAATTCATATTAGGTACTCGTCGATTGTCCGCATTTGGAACTACTTGCGTGCATCAAACGGAAACGTGCGAGCACTCTTCGCGAATAATTGCATCGACACCAATTTACAAGTGGGACTAAATGCTCGCCAAATGCCACACAGGTTCAGCTACACTTTCATGCTGCGAACGTTGCAAGGCGTTCGAGTGGAAAGCAAAAAGATCCCCCCCCCCCCGTTGATTTCCGTCACTCGACGCCAGTTGGAGGTTCGCCAACTTGTACGTCAATTAATACAACTTAAATCGACGTACTGCAACGATACTGTCGCTAAAGTTAATCCCCCTTGAAAACACCGTGCATCTAATGCATCGATGTTTAACAGCACCGTGGCGGAGAATATTAATTCGCCGCCGTTTTATAAATTATCCAGGCTCTCGCGTCGAACATAAATTATCGTTTAATCCAGACGGATTAACATCGACAATGGGACGCGAGGATAAACGACAGTATCAACGACCGCGAAAATACAACGACGTTCCGCGTGCGGATTTTCCACTTTTCCACCGAAGGAAATACTGTATCGATATTGGCTATATAGTTTACGGATTGATCCATCTTTTTGTGCGACTGGCCATCCGTCGTTCACCATTTAAGCTTGCCGCGATAATCGTAACCAGTGAATTGCCGTTCCGTTTCGACGGGGTGATTCCGCGACGAATATTCTGACCGTCGAATTCCCACCCCCCACCCCCTCCGTCGCAATATTTCTGCCCGTTCGATTACGCCCCCGGGCCGAAAAGCCGTGCGCGCTTCGGGCGCCTTGTACATTGTTTTCTTATTCGATTCGCCGATGGACAGCGCAAGAGCGTCGGTGGACAGCTCGTTAAACGGACAGCCTGCGCACGGTATATCGACTGACAAAAGTACACTTTCCGCGTGAAATAACAGGCGGTGACGTGACTGCGGCGCGTTAAGCCTGAACGGGGACCACTTTGTGAATTTCAATGCGACCAAGAGTGTACACTCGGCGGGCCACTTTTGCGGAAGTACAGTCGGCTAGGTAACCGCCTATTGGATTCTAGTTCATGTCACTGAGCGCTGTAACTAGCCGGGGCCACCCTTTGTGATTGACGCCCCGTGCGGTTTAATACTCGCGCCCGTCCATGTCAATTAAAGTTTAGAGGGATCGAACGGTGCGACCAATAACACGACCTAGAATATGTTCGCCGGGCGCCGCGAATAAGGGCTTTCTGTCACGTGTCGGTTGATCGAACGCGAACGAACGATAATCGAGGTGGTGAACAATAATGGGGGGGGGGCGAGGGGGGAGGGGGGGGGGTCGATATTGTTGTTGGGCTTGGGATTTTAATGTTGGGACAATGAGGATACTTCGTTCGTATTGTTATTACTGCTGATCGTGTTTGTTATCGTACTTGCTAGTGAAGATATTAGACGGAATTGACTATGTTTCGATGAGTTTACGATTAAGCGTTGTTAATTATAATTGGGGGGGGAGGGTTAATTTTCGTTTCGCGGAGGTGGCGTAATATTTATAGACGCAATGATATATCAAATCGAGCAATATTCATTTAAGGAGACACTGAATAATGAAGTGAATAATATCGTGGCCTGAGAAAATTCTACGATACGATTGTAGCAGTAGCTCTTTGTAAATCGTTGTTCGGAATGCTTCATTGTCTGTACACAAAGTGTATCGTTTCATCAAACAGCACGCGAGCCAGTGGAACCAGTGGAACCAGTGGAACCAGAAAACAATTTCGTTGCCCCCGTGAAAACAACATTTTCCCCTTAGTAACGGGTGAACCGTTCGCTTACCGGCAATTAGCGATCGAGTTAATTGAACATCAGCAAACGGTTGCTCGAGAGCAATGGTCAAAGGTTCGAATCGTTCAACTTCTGGTCGACTGATAGTAATTCACGTGTATTCCATTAACGTCTTTGAACGGTCGCTAAATAAAGCATTAAATAGTTTCTTCGCTGAATTTGCAGCAGTGCATTCCACAGACGATTCAACGAAAACGACACTTTCAATCCGGAGCAAGTACATTGTTGATATCGAGTTTGGTTTGTCGTTTAAGTCCTAAGTGATACCTTGTACATTGCCACGGAGTCTCGGGTCGAGCACGCCAAGCAATGTCGAAGGAGTCGACGCTAATGCTATCGCGGGTAAATAAATTATACGATCCATTAAATTTCGCGAACTCGGTGCAATTAATTACAGGAACGCCGACGGTGCTCGCGCGATTTACGATCGCGGTCGAACGCATTGTAATTGCGTTCCCGAAATTGTTCCGGGCCTTACCGAAATTTTCCGAAAACGAGCGTTTAAGTGGAACCAAGATTGAACGGATCATCGCCACCACAGGAGTGTTCAATAGAACATAAAACGTTCTAACCGATCGAACCGTACGCGAGACTTAATGAACGGGCAATGAATTTAAACGGACAAGTTGTAAGTCTGAACGTCAACCAATAGGCGACTATTCTGAGCGAACTAATCTCAGCGAATGTTAGAGAAACGAGCATTTCATTAAATTCATTAAATTCATTAAATTCATTAAATTCATTAAATTCCACAGAGAGTTCGAAACGGCAATTAAAAGGCAATACGATAATATATCCGTAACAGTTACACGGTGGTCTGAAGGTTTCTTTTATTCAGACAGCAGCACCATAAATTTCGGTTTCGCGCCAGAATACAAGAAGCAGCGAACTGTACCAAACGACCGTCATTTACCAGCACACGCGTTTCCAAACGCATCGCCACTTTTATATGAATGCTGTTACTGCAACACATTTCCCAACTAATTTACTATACCCATTATATAGAACCACTTTTATTAACGGCAGAATTTAATCGCGCAAGTGTATAATTCGCGTCTATTCACCCGCCCCGTCCCCGGTTAACGTCGCTGCAGTTATTCCGTGCAATTCTGTTACAACTTCCCCGCAGCGACAGCGTCGCTCTGTCTGACCACCGACGAGACGCGACTACTCGTCCCTGGGCAAAACCTCCGCAGCCAGAAGCGCGTCGCTCCGATCTACCTAACTCCGTCCGAAAACGGTAGCGGGGATAATTGCGACGAAAATTGAAGTTCCCGTGCCCTCTAAGGGAACGTCTCGAAAGGCCCTAGCAACGAAGCGCAGCGTCCAACCAAATGACACGGGCAGAAATATTTTCTGCTTACCCGGGTAACCGTGCCGTCCAGACGACGGTTCTCGCGAGGATTGAGGGGCTCGCACGCAGGACTCAAAGGGGCCTCTTCGCGTACGTTTCGCCGCAAGTGTATTCCGGACGGGTCTCGGACGTCGTCGTGATTTCGCCGATGTCTCCGAAGCGTTCGTGCGTGTCGCGAGCACGTCGCCCGACCGGAACCGTGATAGATGGAGAGAAAGGGAAAAATCGCGAACGACTGGGAGAAACGCGCGTCGTTTCAAATGCAGATTCGCGAACGCCGCGCGGAAGGGGAGTTGCGAAATGGAAGCGCAATAAGCTGCTTCCGGTGGGCGCCTATAAATATGGGGCACGGGACAATTCGACGCCGTCCGGTTACAACGGGTTAATCTAATTTGGCTTCTGCAGCGTCTCCACGGTAGCCTGTGTCCCGCGAAGCGACGAGTAACGACGGTTTATGGCAACGTACAACAATGGGCGAACTGCGCGATGCCGATCAAACGCGAGCACCGGCCGGGCTGGGCTCGCGTTCAAGATCGTAACCGGTACGACAGGTCTGGTTAATGAGGATATTTCGAGTCCCGCGGACAAAGACATGCGCGTTTCGAGTACAGCCGGCTCGGCTCGGTGGGTCCTTTAAGCGTCCACGACGGACTGAATAATAATCGCTACAACGCCGTTCGTCGTTTCGAGATTCCTGTAATATACGCGCGGCGCCGTTGCATCGTTCGTCGAACGAGAATTACCAGCTGCCGTACGTGGAAGGTCGAACGAGGAGTCGATCGATTACGTAGAGACGTTTTAACTTCCAGCCTCTGTATGCGTTTATCAGCTTTTGGATGATTTGTTCTGTTTTTGTGTTCTAGCGTCATTGTTGCGGGGTGTCTGAACTGTGTAATTCTGTGATTTCGAATGGTATGTTAGGTCGAATCATTCGGTATTAACTTAGATATCCTTTCAATCGTTTTTAATGAAAGCTTGGAAATGGAAAGTTCCAGAGCCACGCAGATATGCACGCCGTGTACATTTCGGTCCCGTGTATTTCGACTATCCCCGTTAATGGGAAAATGTCGAAACGTGTCGACATTATTATCCTTAAAAAGGATAAGCTTACGAAGCACGAGCTTTGCACCCTTCGCTGGGTGGAACGGTGTTAATTAAACCAACGGACGTCTCGTTCATTCAGCTGCTATAGCTTACCATTCATTAATCGCGTAAGCACTTAATCTTATCGTGGCGTGAATACCGACGGCAAAATTTTTTTTTCTCTACCCGTCGACTAGATTCAATCAAGATACTGATCTGTTTGCATACGGGGGATTTAAATCGCTAAGCCGTACGATTTTTCCTCCCTTGGCTCTGGAATATCAGGGCTAGAAATATGGCCCGTTGAAAACGTAGTCAATTGCGTAATAACGCTTCCCTGCAATTGTCGTATCTGCAGAATTGATATTCGTCACTTGCTTCGCTCTTTATTACAAAATAGTTATTTCGAGCATGAAATTCGCTTCTCTTTTGTGCAAAGTTTGCATTAATTTATTGGCACGAGATGCACGAATTTTTAGAACATCAAGGCTACTATAAGGTAGAAGTAATTAAAACTAATAATTACTATTTGCCAATGTTTGAACAGACTTATTGTTATTCGAAGCGTTACATTTGAATATGTTACGTGCGCCCTCTCAGACGCATTAAAATAACATCATTAAATACGCTCGTGTATATTTCTCTAAAGGGGCTGCGCGATGGGAATGCAAATAGTCGTTGAATATGAAACGGATCTTGAGTCTGGGCAATTTCCACGCAACTGTCTAACACGTGTAACCCGTTGTCCCGTCGTCAAAAGTGAAAGATACACATCGAATTTTCTGCCGGCGTCTCCTTCGCGCAACGGGAAGTGCACAGGAAACGCTCAACACCTATATGCAGCCTCATGAAAAATTTATACCCGCGGAAGTGTATCGTCGAGCCATTTAGAATGCTCGTCTTTCTGATATCAATTCGCCTATATCGCAATGCTCGTTCCGCAACTGTTGAACTCCCGAAACACGCTGAAATTTCGTGCAAGTGAAGCCTTTCAATTAGCCACAACGGGAATAATGCACGTCGTGACACCCTTGCCGTTGTCTTCAGAAAATAATTCGAATGCGATTGCTGAGTATTGCTTCATGGAGGATTTAGCCAATTGTGTAGGGCCAATATTTTCCATGCTACGTTTGGGGGCCAATATCGAATTTAAATGCAAATATCGAGAGAAACGAATTCGGTATCTTTTATAAAAAACGAAATTCCACGATGGTCATACTTCCGTAAATATTATTTTATCTCTGATGGATTATTAATACCGTTCGAGCGCGCTGAACTTCTTCAGGCGAAATAATGCAAGCCCTTCTGTTGGCTGCATGGATCGCGGAGAAGATATTTAGTGCTCGTAAATCTCCTAGATCGTTTCATTCTATCCATCCCTGGCATCTGCCTACTGACTTTTATCGGCGGCCTGGAATGTTTTACGAGGATGTGCTATTCGTGCTATCTTTAATCATTCCTTTTAATTGAAATTTGTACCGCCAGTAAAGCATCCCGGACAAATATTTTACACCCTCATGAATCATAATGCCTGTTTTCGTGTGCATTTCGAACGCGTTCACCGCGGTAAATTAAACTTCTATGAAACCGCCAACATCGCACGGGACGTTCCTTATTTCTTCAACGCAACGGGTCGCATTCATTATTTCTTGCTCTCGAAACACCGATTCGTCGGGATATAGAGTTAAAAAGCATTTTCTACGACGAACGGCGAAACGTGTTCTCGGCGAACCGACGAACTTCGCTCTGTCCGGTGAAAGCGAATAAGCGAACGAACGTTACGAACAAGCGTCAGAGGAATTAACGGGGCAGGGGCAAGGTCGATCGACAACCGTGGATCGTGTTCAAATCCAGAACGAGGCACGAACAACAAAAGGGTTGCATGAAGTTCCTCGGGCGGTACGTCAGTCTCTTCTGAGACACGGTGAGCGTAATCACCTTGAAACTTGAACAAAGCGGGTGGGCGAAGGTCGGCGAACGTTTCGCGCAGCGAGAAGGCACGGGCAAAATTGGCGGTGATTAGATTTAATAAGCCCGCCGGGAGGGTCGCGACGTCGACGTGCAATTTGCCAGGACTCTGCACCGTCTTAGAATCGGCTGTCCCCGTACTGAGTAGCGGTTTCGTTTGGTCGCCCCTCGTGGCGGCTCCTATTCGCCGCTCATGGAGACACCCCGTTGCCTCTGAAATCGTGTTAGTGGATTATTTTCCACGGGAAACCGATTGCCTCCTTTTATCGATGTCGCGCGGAAACGATCAGATATTATTTGAAATGGTAAAAGCTTCGACGGTTACCGCTTGAAAAGTGCTTTACGTCTTTTTATGGCGTCGTCTTAACAAGTAATTAATTTCGTTTGCCAGCTCGGTGTTTTATCTCGTTACCTTCTTCGAGCAAACTTTATCGTCGTCCGTTATTGACCCCTCGACTAGTTGAAATCGTTTGTGGGATATCGTGTAATATTTGTAGCGATAAACAGTTCGATCTATGGTTGCATCGAAAGTCACGTTCACCCGATTTCCTGGCAAACGTCGGAAAATTTCGCCATTGCAGAGAACGGAATCGGAGACGTGGAATTAGTGATAATTACATTTAATAAGTCTCAGCAAGTTTCGTCGTGGTATGTAACGTGCACGTTGTTCCACGGAGTTTCAACGGAATTTCCGGGACGCCTTATTATTATGATTGCCCCGTTGATAGTCACTGCACGCACCTAACAAATTGAGGGCTAATATGTAGTAGATACGGATAATGCAGAGTCCTCTCCCTTGATTGCGTTAGCGTAATAGGGAATGATTACTTGCCTCGTGCGCTACGGCGACACGGTGCGGGCATTTGCGTACGCTCTGCGAATTAATTGCCTAAGCGAAACATTTTTCCCGTCGATTCAATCGAAACGAGACGACTCGCTGATAACAGCGCTCAGCCGGTCGATCGTCGCCGAATTAAAAACGCCGGCAAAGAAGCCCGATTTAGCAGTTCTCGTGGATTCATTGCCCCTCCATCCGCGAATATGTCGCTGTAACGTTGCTTTCTTTACAGTCAGACGCATTTTATTGGCCCCCGTTAAGTCTGGCCTCATCTCTCTCGTTGCCCCGTTTACGACTGCCGCTTCTTTTCACTT
Organism: Nomada fucata; assembly: GCA_948146005.1. NCBI lineage: Eukaryota > Metazoa > Arthropoda > Insecta > Hymenoptera > Apidae > Nomada > Nomada fucata. Next base: position 2,327,368 of record OX411277.1, on the reverse strand, counting down.
AGCCACGCAGGCAAATGGCCCCGCCGTAAGATACAATCACCTGTAAAATCTTTTACGCGTATCCCAGTGCCGGGCTGGGGATTGCGCCGAGCGGAAGATACGCAGCTTAAGTAATCCCGTCGACGAAACTTTTCGACAAATTTCACTGGCCGATCGTTGTCGCTCGATTCGACGCATCGTGCACGCCCGTCTCTGTATTCAGTTCGATCGGCAAGCAGATCTGTCGGGGAGAGGATGTCTTGGCGAGTGTTCCGCCGTCTCTCATTAAGCTCGAGGCACGTTATTGATTTAGCGTTGTACGTTCGCTATTTAATCTGGGCCTCGTTCGAACCTTGATTGAACATGAAATCTGGGCTGGAATGCGTGTGGTCGCTTGTACAGGACGGCGAACGAGTTAATGAAGGTAATGAGCCTCGGAGGAATAGACACCGCTAAGTATCACGCCGAGCGTAAAATATTTAAGAGAGTCGGTTTTATTGACGGAACAAAGCATCCGGGGACTTTTTCTACCGACAATAAGATTTCAAGCTTGGACATTTTTATATCGAATTATATAATTGACATGTTTTTATTACGTTTCCGTTGCAGGATATTTTCAGTAGTTTTTGTCTCGTCGAAGACGGTCCCTGTGAGATTTCCTTCGCCATAATTAAACGCTCAGATAACACATTTTGGGCTGGAGAAACCTCCATACGAATTATACAATTTTTTATTCTATCTGTAAGTAAAAGCCGGGCCAGCAATCTGTCTGTGCAGTCAATGGAGTATTAAGATTCTTTTGGATATCACAATTACATCGGCTCGTTAAATCTCTCGCTTCCGTCGCAACCGGCGGTGCCATTTTTAGCCAGCTGGGCGAAGTCGAGGTGACGCGGGCGATAAAATATATTTGTGCATAGAAGAATGCCCTCGCAAGGAGCACGAAGTAAATCTGCTTTTCAGGCTGGCAGGAACTTTTAATTGGCGGGCCAATTATCCTGCCGTCCGGCTGAAGTCGTGCCAGGACAGATGACGTCCACCTTATTCTTTTCTTGACACGAGGAAAGGCCTTGTGCTATCCGGCGTGACGTCACACGGAGGATATCCCGTTCCGTTTTCTGTTCTCGCGCAGTTTTTATTCGGCAAACGATTGCTGTCCGCCCAATTAAAAAGTCGAAACTTATTAATGACTTGGAGAGCCGGCCAACTTGGGCTAGTCGTTCCACTGACAATGGGCAAACTTGGAACTCTTTTATACAGACCCGGGCGAGCTTTAACGAAAGGGGTGACCCGTTTCGATTCACAAATTGGGCCATAGAAAAATGGGACGGGAGTAAATTCTGCGAGGGCTTGATCTTTGGGCCTCGTTTCAAAGGAAATATTAATTGAACCGCGTCACGTTCGCTTGATAAAATTTCAACGTATTCGCACAGAAATCTCGTTCCATCAAGAATTCCCCGATTCTTGAACCTCATTTCCCTGTCCAGATTTGTCCATTTAGCCTGTAGTCATTCGTATCGCCGTCCCCGTTTCGATTCGAAACTATCTCGAAATTAAACGACGCATCAAGCAAATTCGGACAATGAAAGGAACAGTCCGTCCTACTGGACAATGGTCGCTTTTCGATGGAAGCTCGTGATTCAGCTAACCCTGAGGGGGTGGCTGGCACGCGGAGGGTTGGCCGTACGGGTGCGCGTACCGGGGTGTGTATAAAGGAATGGATAGTAGCGGCTAATGGAAGCCAAGGAAGTTCGGAGGGTTGAAATTCGTTTCGTTCCCGTCTGAAACTGGACATGCAGACAACAAAGCGCTCACGGCGTTCTCTTGCCACGTATATTTTTTTCTCCTCCAATGTCGAATCTCCAATCCCTTCAGGGGGTGGGGAGCGGAGAGTGGAAACTTGAGAATGAAAGTTAGACAGAGAGGCGAACTCGGTTAGAAGTTTCAACGGGGAGACCACTGGCAACGACGTTTCAGCAAAGGTGACGATCCGGCCAATTTCGTTGTTCCGCCTTACGAAATTGCGTGTTCAATCGCGGCATTCTTCGATTACTTTGCTCGTACAGTTTTCGTTCCTGCCGCGTCTGTTCGAGACGAAAATGTCGCGGCACGACGATTATTCGTGGAACGTTGGCGCATCGGCGCGCCGTTTAAGGGGATCATTATTCTCAATTATTGCCGCGTAGTCGAATCGACGAACGCTGATTCGATATCGAATATTCGATCACGATTATACATTTTTGCTGGTGGAATTCTCTCATCGATATCAGTGCCCGTCAGGTGGATCGATTAATTGCCTCGGTATATCCGCTGTTCCATTCGCGGATTACTAAGTTTTTAGAATAGTTACGATTAATCGTCCGCGGTGGCAATTTTCTAACCCGTTTATTTCGTCCGGGCTTTTTTTCACTTTTATTCGCTCGGCGCTCGTCGGTGTTTGCTTTTTGCCTTGCCGCGTCGAGAATCGAATAATATCGTTTCGTTGAAACATTTCGCCGATTTTATTACACGTCGCGTTAATCTTTGAAATAATATTGATTTCATTTTTATCCCGTGTTCGAACAATTCCAGTGAAACAATCCGTAGGAGATTGATGAGCGATTGCACGTCGCTGTTCATTTTCAATCATCGACGAGGCCGCGCTGACATATTAGGAGAAAAATGTGTGACTTCAATTGGAACCAAAATTGCGAGAATTGACGCGCCCATTGCGTTCACGGTGCCGGTCGTCGGCCCTTCCATCGATTTGACACCCGGTTTATTTCAACGAAATCCCGTTACATGCCAAACACGATTCCCAAATGCGAGTCACGCAGAAGTATCCGTTAAAGCGATTAATCGACACGCGACTTTAATTGAAATCGTCAATAGTTGTCGGTGATTGAAAGAAATCGTCGAATAAACGTTACTGTCTCAAAATTCTATCCACGAAACAGTGCACCTTCTGCGAGGAAACCCGAATAAAATAATACCCCCACCGTCGTGGAGCAAAGCGTATTTTCCATTTCGACACGACCAATGAAACCAACGAATCTCGCGACGAAGTTCCAATAAGATCCGCTGCAGACAACCGAGAAAATCGTTCGGCTAAAAGAATCGTCCGACTCTACCTTAAAAGGAATCGATTATTTTGTTAATTCTGTCCCAGCGAAGGGCGACGCAATTTTCCAAAGAAGCGGTTACGAACTGCCAGGGTGGCCGAACGAAAAGTGAGAAAGTCGAACGGTCGTTTCTCTCGGTCCGCGAGAGCAACAATTTTACAGACAATTTCGCAAATTGAAACCCGGGCCGCGATTCCGAAATTCTACACCCGGTTCGTGCACCTCACCTCTGGCGAGCGATTGCTTGTTTTACGCGACTGTCTTTTCACGGTTTCCCCTTTTATACGAGGCTTCGTCGAGCATCGGGACGCTCGGGACTCGCGCAAAATACGACGCCGACGCTGCCTCATCGGGGCGAGCGAGTTTACAAACGGGACGAGTCGGCAAAGAGGATTACCGTGAAAGGCGTGCCGAGAACTTTACACGGCGTCGCGAGAGCGTCGAGACGTTTAATCTTCGTGTAGAACGATGTATCGTAACGGGGAATTACGTAGGCGTCGCACGTGAATTCCGTTTTTTCATAGACCACGGTTCGATACGAATGCCGATTCCAAATCGTTCTGGGGTGGGGGGTTTGGAAATTTCTATACTCGAAGTTGATGAACGTGCTGCAGTTTCCAGGGGTAGTTAAATGGAATTGAAAAAAATGAAATTGGACCGAACATTTCTTGTTCGTTATGGTCCCATCGATCTCGCTTTACTATATCGTTCGACCTATATTACCGTTGAAGCGGAACGAGACATTAAAATTTTAATGAAATATAGGTTCAACAGCGGTGGAGATTGTATTGAATTCGACGTAGACGTAATCGTTCCGCCGTTCAAGTAGAAATGGCCGTTCCGTCCTGTAGCTTCTTCAATCCGCGGAAAATTATTTTTATTAGCCGATTTACGGTGCACCTATTACTAATCTTAATCTTAATGGACGCTCGGGAGGACTGCAACGGTGCGCGATAATTTAAACTTCGCGTTCCCCCTTCCTTATTAATGGTATAGAGTGTAAAATATCCTTTCAATGAAATCACCGCCGTCCAATCGTTCGTCGTTCAGCGAACGAACGTAACGTTGGCGAAACCCGGGGCAAACAAAAATCCGCGACGTGTCTCGCGAAAATAGGAAACCGATTTTCTGCTCCTTACTTCGCCGTTTTCATTTAAATGCCACCCGTTCAATCTTTTCTTCCGCCCGCTGTTTCCCTTCGCTGCGATTATTCGAGAATGAAAGGTGGGCCCGCTACGACAGCGATTTTAATCCTGCTTTAACTTGCAACGAACTTGTACATTAAAAAGGTATTAGCGAGATGCGATACATTAACGGGATATTAGCCGTTGGCAAAGAGCGTACGGAGGCGGGATAAAGTATTACCGAGCTCGTCCAGCAACTTTTACTCGTTATATATTCCGCCTTGGCTACGGAGGGACAAAAATCTTCTTGGAAAAGCTCGACGAGTTGGATTCCAGCGTTCAACGCCGCTGCAAATAATCCACTTACTGGTAGCGCTATCGCGTGCCGTAATTTTAATCATCCGAAATGAACGTATTCATCCATCGAATCGGACCTGGAAAACGCGAAAATCGAACGGACGACAATTGATACGAAATTGATTTCGCGCAAAATATTTCTTTCGGTGCGTCGCATCGAAATTCGTAGTTCCTTGACAATTTCAAATAAATTGCAAGGACGAAGCGCGCCGCGAGCTGTAGTATATCAAAGCTTTTCAACCCCCCCCCCCTCCCTTCCTTTCTTCTCATCCCGCCAGCGTGATTTACAGCGATAAATATTTGAACAATACGCGGGCCATACTACCACGCGTGCTCCCGTGGATTCATTCCCAGCTTTAATTACACGTGAAACTTTCACGGGGATCAGATTCGTGGTCCCCTTGAAAAGAAATTGCTGCCGGGGGTAGCAAGCAGCAGACGAGAAGGCGGTAATCCGCCTGGCGTACAATGTCGTTCGAGGGGCAGGGGAACCCGGTTTATTGAAATATTCATTATCACCTTTCTTTTTTTACGTCTCCGGGGGCACGACGAACGCGGCAGTAACTCGACGCGCGACGCCCCACGCCGCCGTCGACGCGACGCAACCTTTGATTCGCGATAAGCACAGGAACCATCCCCTGCCACGACTCGCCCCGTGACTACTGCAGTTACGACCGAACAGTCCGCTTTTCGTTGCCGCGAATTGCCCTTGGGAAACCTATTTCCAGTAATCATTACCGGTTGCGTTATTAGCGACTTACGGAAGCACGGGTTAAAGTTCAATTTCCATTTCGTTCGTTCGCGATGCGATGTTTATGTTCGCAGCGTCGTCGGATCGACCGGAATCTTCAATCGACTGCGAAAGCAACAATATCGCGCATCCGCGACGAATTATCGCATCACCGTCTCGTTCGTCTCGAGTCTACTTCGCGTGAAGGTAAAACTTTGCCCCTCGAATCCTGAACGATACAATTATAATCGCCGTCGAACGAGTATCTGTGTATTTCCGTAAACTGTGCTCCAGTTCATGCGCCGTTTGGGGCGCACTGGAACGTCTTCTCGACTCCGCGAAATAGTTTCTCCGAGCACGTATTTCTTTGTTGCAATCGAGGTTGCAAAGTCATGAAAGACGAGGGGATGTTCCCACCAACAACGGATCTCCCTCTAGGAAAGTTACACGTCTGGCCCACGCCGCCCTACCCGTCCTCGTCCCTTCCCTATCGCGGTACCATTCGCGACGAGTTGTCCATAATTTATCGACGTTATTCCCGTCGTTTCGAGTACACTTCGCCGTCGTTTCGGTGCCGTCTATCGATCCGCGCCGCAGCTGCATACACGCGCAAGAAATTAATTCCGTATGCACCCTTCCGAACGCGAGGCAGGATAACGAGTGATTCGTGGGACGCATCAAACCCCCACCATTGTAATCCCACTCGACTCTGGGAAGTTGGACTTCTCGGGGACGGTCTGCGTCTGCGGATCCAATGATCGGCATCGACGTGCCGCGATTGTCGACGCACGACAATGCAGGACACCTTGATTGCTTCTTTGGCTGCCCCCCGCGAAATGGCTTCGAAGGCTGTCGAATCGAATGACACGAAGATTGGGTTTAATCGGGGGAAAGTGTACGGATTCCACGCGGCACCGATCGATTAATCGTTTCGCTAATTTCATACGAAACAACGGTTCGTATCTTTACGCTACGGCGCGACGGGTTAACAAGGATCGCTAGTCGTATTAACAAACATTTGTCCACTGATACGAATGAAACGATTCTAACAGGTGTTGCCGCAATCGAATTTAGCGCGGCCGTACTATTCGCCGTAGACATTTTCGCACCTCGTTCCCGCTATGACCGTTTAATATAAGTTCGTTCGACCTGGAATTCTCTGCTAACCTACGACACGTAATACCGCTATTTTCTGTTTCCCAACGTACCAAGCAGTTATCGATTTTCTCGCGATCCACGCGAAGAATCGCGATTTTATCCGGGACGCGATATCCGCAATTTCACGGTGAAATCTTTAGCGCCCCCTGAGGTTCGGACGCCCTGGTTGGCCTGTAGCGGACAGGCTAAACTCGGGAAAGTAGGAAAGACTCGGTGCTCAATAATTTGCCAAACTTATCGCGCTTGGCCTCGCTGGTGTACGCTCTGTGCGCCGAACGGCCGCATATCTTCGGCGAATACGAGACGCTCGCCGGAATTTAGCAGGGATTAAGAAGGAATTTCATCTATCGAGATCCCTTTAAAACGATCGCCTATTTTACCCCGCGAGATTGCCGAACTTGATCGAGGACTAATACGCTCGACCGCGAGATTCCGTGTATCGGCATCGTCGAGTGTACAGCGTAAATCGTGGGATAGAAACGAGGGAGGAGGGGGAGGAGAAAGAAAATCGATCGCAGCAATGCCGCGTGATACGATTTGGCAATATACGGAATTTTTGTTCGAGAGAAGTACCGCTGGCGCAAACGGCCTCCAGTATGCTCGGTCGTCAGTTTCTTGTGCCAGTGAAACAATTTTCTATTAAATAAGAGCACGAAGCAGAGAAATAGGAGCTCCTAGGATCCATTATAGCTTCCTGTAAACAGATCTGCTCCGGTACGAGCGTTTAATGCCACGTTTCAGGATACAATGGTTTGCTCTTCCGTGTTTGGGAATACGGTGGCCCTCTCTGGCAAATTCTCCGCCCTCGCTCTTCCTAGTATTTACTGGTAGCTTCCTGCCCGGATATCATCAGCGTTTGCGTCGCGACGCTTCGTCCACGAATTACCTGTCCTCTGAAGGCTGCTAATTCGCCTCTCTGTACGGTTAATCTTGCGAACACGTATTCAATTCGTTCGCCCTTAGAACGTATCGCGCTGCCTCGCACGGAGGGACGTTGCATCGCCGTTGGAATTGGGAAATTGATACGAACTCTCGAGTACTTTTCGATTCGTTGTCTAATCGACCAAATACCTTTCGGAATACCTTCCCAACTCTGCAAAGTTATAATTGATTGCCGCAAAGTTCAGTACCATATGCCTGGGCGGTACAATTTATATCTCGCGTCAATAATTATATACAGGGAACTGTTTCCGCGAACGCGTATATTTTATACCAAGCAGACTGAAAGCAATATAGAGTTTGACCTTGTTAGTCTAGCGAGCTCCGTGCCGAAATGGATTGGGCCGCGCTTAGACGATGATGGATGAACGGGTGGAATAGAAAATCCTCGCAACGAACAAAGCGTACGGCGGCAAGGTGTTGCGGGAAGGCGAGCAGCATAGCGGAAGGATGGAAATAAAAATGACTGCCGGTGTGAATTATCGCTCGAGACGTTTGCGGCCACGGGAATGTATTGAAAAACTTTCCGCTGTATTTCCCCGCTGACAAATTCACTATGAAATTCTATTCTCCCCATCGAGTCCCTCCCATTCAGATTCAAGCGGCTCGCGCATGAATCGTCGCGCGGACGACAACCGTCGTGTATAAAATGGACATCAATTAGCTCCGTCAATGTCGCGCAGAGGCTCTTTAATCCTTGCAGCCGCCGACAGGCTATTCGAAGTGCTCATTAATTAGACACCGCGTAGACTCGAGCGACGGGGGTAACATCGGACTTCCATTAAGAATTTTTACCACCATCGAGCCGATCCACGAACGTGTATACACACGTACGCGATAGTGGAAGCTGTCGACTATTGGACAAACGATTTATCCTGCCGCAGATTTTCCATGTGTACACGTGTACGCAAATGAGGCGATTCCCGACCGATTAGCAGAGCTGGCCCTCGATTATACTATTTATTAACTATTTGCAAGGTTCATTTAATTAATTGACTATTTATGATGATTCGTTAACAACGATCCCCGTAAGCAAACGAGTCTTCGTTCAAAGCGCACCACGAGATGCATGAAGATCATTATACAAAAGTAGGAAATACGTAAATTGAATCGTTCGATTAAAATTTCGATTCATTCAGACGAACGCGTATAAAGAACTCGGCGACCTAAAATATAAAACATTATTTCGCCGGTTGAAATTGAATTTATCGCCCCTGCGTTTGACAATTCGTTTATTAAGCCGCTACACCGAAATTTCCATCGTTACAAATGACTTTATATCCCGGCAAGTAACACTGTCCACCGCTATTAATTACACCCTCACGGTTACGATCCGTTCGCCCCCCAGGAAACGACAGCCATTTGGCACCTGGAAGGCTGGCATCGCCTTCAATCTCTCCCAGCTTGCGCCGATCAATCGGCCAGAAATCACCGGCGATCCAATGACAAATTAATCCGTCTCGCGACGATTAATTAAAACGTGCTATAAGGCAGCACGGCCGTCCGCGTCGCGACACCTGACTGCGTAGAACGATGCACGACTCGATTCATCATGTTTTACGTCGCCGCCGCGTCGATGATAATAAATCCCTGTCGGTGTAGTTCGGCGGAATCTAGATGACGAAGGCCGCCGAGGTCGGGGGACAGGTCACGCCTGACGTGGAAAACGCCTCGTGGCAGCGTTTCTGTTTCATCTGCATTTTCTATAGCCGCCGGTCGCGTATCGTGCACGGCCTCGTGTTCCTCTCGCCCCCTATTTTCACCGCCACCCCTCGCCACCCCGACCGAGTGGCAATGCTAAATAATGATCTACGATGCCCCCGTGGAAACGTAAATGTACACCCTCGCTCTCGTCCACTCGGCACGGGTGTACGTAAGCGCGTGTGCGTCGCGTATGTGTGCACTTGTATGCGCGTCGACGAAACGAAGGTACGAGAGGACACCCACGACCCCGTCGAGCCCCGACCAACCCTTTCATTCCGTCACGAGGTACACGTGAACGGGAAGCCGCGGTCCGGGAAGATAAATTATCTTTCGTTTAAAATTTCCCGGGACAATCTATCGCTGGAGAGGCGAGAATTGGATAGAAGAGATTGCGCTGGATGCAATACGATCCTTGAATACCAGTTTGCTTATCTTCGTTCAGGTTTCACGGAATCTCAGGACGATTGAATCTGTATTAAGCGCCGCGCGTTTAAGGACGCCGTTATTAAAGGCACTGTATACTTTTCGACTGTTTCACGTTATACCGGCTAGAACCGAAACGGGCTTTCCAAATTAGGCGACTTCGTGGTCGCATGGAGTAGCAAAAGGGACGGTGATTAACGCAGGTCATTCTATGCGATTCTTAGTGACAATCGACAGCAGCTGTTCGACGGAGAAGCCTCGACGGCGTATTCCATCGCTGGATTGCAATCGAGCGTCACTGTCGTGTAAACATTACGACCTGGCTACCCGTGGCGAATAAAGTCAAAGACAAAGGGGCATTTCGGTTTGCTGCGTGTATTCGTATCTGGCCGGGAGAGGGAGGTGGGGGACTCTTATTGCCTGCGAGAACGACGCGACAGTCGTTCGCCGCGTCTTCGCCGTATAACATTGTTACGATGCCGTGTTCGAATCGATCATCTGTTCGGGTATCACATCCGCGCGTGGCGATTTGGCTGACAATTTGATAATTCGTGCGGCACCTGGCGCACGATTAATCCTGCATCTTCGACTGCTTGAAACTTCCCTTCGTGCAGCCCGTTCTCGCGTCTCAAGGTAGGAGAACCAAATTTCTCTTCAAAATTCTCTCCGTACTACGATTGTAGCATTCTTTATCTAAAGTTGCCGTTCGAAGGCAGCAATATAGCCAGACGTCTTCGATACCGAATAATATGCTATCCGATAATTCCACCGCGAATATTAAGCTTCGTTTACACGAATGTGATTGCGCGTTTCGAGTTTAAGACGCGGAATATCCGTTTTATTCGTAACGAACGTTCGACGCTAATGATCGCACTGGTGACGCTGTGCGTACACCGATTGATTATTATTCCGCATTGTTTCGTCGGTTTCGTCCGGCTGCAGTATACGTATTTTCTATTTCCGCGTTCTCCCTCAGGACAATTAGGTACATTGCAGATCGCGTGGACTCGTGCGTTTCGGTGGCCGATTCTCGTGGGGACAAAGAAATATGGTGTTTTCAGTGCGCTGTCGCGTTTTATGGAGCTGCTATTTATCGATTAATTTCGTTTCGACGTGTTCGCCGGTTCGCGTGGACGCTCTACCGTTTGGAATTTGTTTAAAGGGACACATTCGATAAACGAATATCCTTTAGCTGCTGATTCTCGGCATATTTAAGAGGAGTACACGATTATCGATTTCCTTGTATCCGTATATATTTACACCTCGCACGACCGGGCGTGGAAAGCTTCCAACGGGCGACCGTTTTTGTTGTCCAACGTAATGCGATATTCGTAGGACGCTTTTTCTGATAGCGGCGCAGGTGATACAATTAGAGGGGTAATTACTTTGTTCAATATATTGCGCAGCACGTCGGCGAGCTTCATAGGCAGAAAAATCCATGAACCGCCTGCCGCGATATCCGATGTATGCTGTGTTAATTGCGCACATTACCACGGTCTCGATATTGTTTCGCCTCTGAGCGCGACAGTCGCGTCATACGGAAATAATTGAACGTAAACCTCGTCCGAAATATCGATAAAACGTATCAAGACTTATTATTCGCCAATAAATAAGTATTTCCTCTAGTCTTTATAAAATTCCAAATTCTTTCTCCATCTATACACAACGGTTTCATCCCATAACCCTTCTGCACTCCGGTCGCTCGATTTTTCCGGTTACTTGCATTATACGGAAAGATAAGAAGTATTTCCTCGCGAATCGCGAACAGCGTCGCGCGAACAACGGGATCGTGCGCCGGTTAGCGTTGAAATTAATTTAATGGACCCGCGCCGCAGCCCATGAACTTTTATCTCGCGGTCGCGCGTTGTCGGGCAGGTATCGCGGGCCGATCGTTTGCGTTCGCTGCAATTGCAACCGATTGACAGATAGCTCGTTCGAGCCCATTTTATCGTCCCGTTTAACGCGATATGCTGACCGTGTTGTCCGCCTTTCGTACATACGTATACACCGCGTTGCGCCTCCCGTTATCGGGCCAAACAGCGACCGGCATTTTCTCCGCTCATTTTTCGCCTCTGCGATTTTCGCCGTGCCGCCATTAGAGTGTTCGAAATGTTGCTCGTTACTGGTGTTGCTCGCTCACGTACGGGCCCCTGTCGTTTCCCCTAGAACGAGGCCGACCCCCCGGTTACCGTCGGGGGAATATTTATGGACAATTCGTGACGGCTCTTGGAATTGGATTTTTCGTAGCGGGCGGTGTGCCTCGTTTGCCTGCTGAGTTTGCATATAATTATTGTAACGTTAATGTCCATCGACGGGGCATCGAATTAGATTTTCGTGTTTGCTCCTTTTCTCGAGACAGGAAAAAGGGATTATGAATATTTAGATTGCGGGGCGCGAGGAGTTCGTAGATTCGAGAATTCGAAGGACGCATGCGAGTAAATAGGGGCTTGTTCGAAGCGGTTAATTCGAAAGTTGTTAATTTAGAAAATATTCGAATAATTTGTTAGTTTTGTCGATCTGCGTTCTGAGTCGAGTCGAGTCTGAGTCGTAGCCGCGATTACATTTTGGATCACTTTTGCCCTTCGCTTCTGCACATTCCGTCCCTCGTGTTCCGGACCAGCGGATCGTAATTTTACTATCGCTGTAATTAGAAAGCGTGTAAAATTCAACCCTGTCTAGACCGTATTAACGATGAACCGTAAAATTTGATATCGAGGATGTTATAATGAAGTTGCCGGAATCGCGACGATATCGTACAGTTCGTCTCGAATCGAAGCTCAAAAATTAATGGAGTTTCTAAACTATTTGTTGGCGAAGTACCCGCGAGATCGAACGTCCTGCGCCATCAATGGCTCCGGTTGCAACGAATTTTATCGCGTTTTATATGTTCCCGTTCGTGTTTTATTCCCCCGGCCGAATAATTAACAGCAGGCATAATAGAGCCGGCCGCTTCAATTCGGTACAATGTTAATTCTCGCGCGTTCGAAATGTTTTTCAACGGAGCAGTGGTTATTTTGATGCCGGGGAATAGGAGGAGATTATGAAATTAATGCGGTTCGACGAAATAACTGTAATGGCGCGTTTCAATTAATTAGCACGCAATAATATTTCATTTGCAACAATATTTCGCTGGCGGTAGGAAAGGGACGCGAATAAACGTGTAGGAACATTTATTATTAACACGTGTACGCACACGTAGGAACAGGTTATCATTAAGCCAACAGAGACAAATTGTGATCGAAAAATGGGCGATTTTTAAACGGCTGTAATCTTGCGAGAAAAATTAACGCGACGTATAAATTTTGCTCGAAGAAGATGACGCCTTCTGAACTTCTGTAACTTAACGAGAAGGAATCGTACCTGGTTCACCTGGTCGCGTTTTAAAGTGCGACAACTCTACCTTTACATCGCTGCATCGAATTTAGGAAACGATGTGAGGAACCGAAGCTGCTTTCTTTCGCTAAAAATTGTTCTAAATCAAGCACTTCCATCGCGTAGAAAAAGTTTGTCTCTCGATTGAAATCGCGATGCACTTCGAGTTCGAACACTTCCCCCCTTTACAACGATCGCATAATAATAGACGCGCGATGTTTGTTCATAAAGTTAGAGCAGTTCAAAGTTTTTCCGTACAAAAGTTGTCCTTTAATTTTCTTGCCTAGCGTGGTGTCATCGTCGTAGAAAATATATATTACATTGCGCTTACGGCGAACCACGTTAATTTAAGATCGAAAGTCCAGAGTACGGTCAATCAGTGCAACTTTGCACGACGACGTTTTATACGTTCCGGCTTCATTGTTCTAATTGAGGTAGAATCTAAAACGTGCGGATGGGCAACACGGTGGACCATCGTGTTTAACATGCTGCTCGCCGAATGTTTGGCGTTCCCGAAACGCGGAGTTTCAAAGTCAGCCGTTTTCAAACTGTGCTTAACTTTCCGCACGCGTTAAGCCAACTTCCATACCTCTAATTGTTTAACGTCGCCAAACTGACAACATTTTCCGTGTTTGATGTAGGAACGAACTCGCTTTGGTCCGCGCGGTAGCACAAATAATAACGCCGTTGAATTAAAATGTGACGAGGGGAGATTCCTCTTCGGCCGACGAACAAACGCATGTACATACAATTAATACAGCGAACATTCACCGGATATGAATGATATTATTCAGGATCGGCGTACGAAACCGCTCCGGCCCATAATTTCTCTGCCAGTAATTCCATTGTTCAAGGAGGTTCGCGGTAACGCGAAATTAAGTGACGCTTCGAAATCAGTTACTCGCGCTCTGCCAACGAGTTATTTTTAATTGACGCGAAGCGTGCTTACTTCCCTTCCGCCCCTTGCAAAGCGTTCTACCCGCGAAGAAATTATTTATCAAATTTATCGTCGCATTGTTCACCGATTTCGTTCACCGATGCATTCACTGCTGTTCTTAACGATTACTCGTTACACGTTCCGTTATTCGCCTGCCGATCGAGACGCGTCCAGCGAGTTACAAGCGAAAGAGGCCGCCGTAGAACCGCCCCGACAAGTGCGAATAACTCTAAATTAGTTGCCAGCTTTCAGCCTCGCTATTAACGCGCATTACTTATGGAAGCACCGTGCCAAGGTTCGTTCGCCGACCCCAGACGGGTGCAGCCGGGTTACCGGCGCGTCGCGATCTTCCACGAAACACAGCAGAATAAATCCACGGTGGCGGGTTGATACGGATGGGTCGCATAATCTCTTCGCGTTTCACGGTTCGGAAACACCCGCGCGCACTGTAACACGGGGTGCGCGCGGCATACTTTATTTAATTCCGTTCCCGGCGACCCCCTCGCGCGAGGCGAGGCCACCCCCGGCGGCGTACGGGAGGGGACATTGTTCATCGTGGACTAACGCACAGGCGAATGAAGATGTACGCCGGGCTCGTGCTCGAAATTGAATTAATGCGAGCGGCTGCGTTCTCGAGGCGAAAACAGTCGCCTATTCGCGGCCGTGCCGTCGTGTTTCCTGAAACATAATATCGCGCGGCGGCGTCCGCGTCCGCGTTTCCCGGCGAGTTCCAGCCGGAAGAAACGGGTTGGGCAAATAACTCGGACGGGGGACGTTTGATCGATAAATCGTTTCCAGGGAGAAACAACGGGACGGCAGGAGGGGTTGGGTGGGTCGATCTCTCTGCGCCATCGATTCGCCTCTGGCCCCTCGCCGCTTAGATCTCCGTTGCTCCGGCGTCTATTTGAATTCTGACTTGCTAATATTTACAGCCATGGTCGAGGGTCTTTTATTATTTGTATATTATCGGATGTTTCCCGGACCACGGTTAGCAAGGGCAACCGGCGTGGAGAGAATGCCGATGGACGACGGGAAACACGAATTCTGAGAATGCTTGGGTGATTCGCGGGGGTGATAGCGAGAGATTTGAATTGGAAGTATATTTTATGGCGACGCAACTGCGCGAACGAGATCCGTGCGACAGCGTTCTGTCGCGCACGCCTTGTACTAAGCCGTGCTTCAACTACCTTTGTAAAATTTAGGACGATACATTTTAAAACGGTTACCCCGAGGGTCGCGCGATATTACGTTCCTCGCGCACGTAAAGCACGAATTGCTACGATTCTTGGGTTAATGCAATTCCGGCGAAGGACGGATTGTTTGGTACGTACACGTGCGAGATGGCTATATAATTTATTCATTTTTCACCCAGGTGACATCACGGTTCGCGCATTGCTCCAACGTGACGATAACAGTAATAATCGTAATAATAATGAAGACGAGTATCCCGAAAGGGGAAGTGTCGTTATTATTCGTTAGTAAATTCGCAGCATGCAAATGCAGCGCTGCAATAAGCTGTTGCTGGACGAAAAATAACACACAAAAGTGGAATGAAAATAACGATTTATCAGAGAGAGTAATATTCGCTCACGTTTAAATCCATTTTTAGCCGAGTCTATTAGCACAACCAGCGAACAATAATGAATAACGTAGCTCCCGAGAGACGTCGCCCAGAATTCCCAAACAATGCGGAAAATATGTTTTCCCGTGGCGGCGAGGGAAAACCGGGTTACAGGAACTCGCAGGGTTGTCGTTTATCATCGCGCGGGTCAGTTCCCTTCGTCGTCTATTTGTGAAAATCGAGTCGGTCTATGACGTGCCCCGTCCATTTTCCCATAATTTTCCCGGCGCTCCGCAAAAGTTGACCGCGGTAGGAGGCCCGTCTCCCCGCGTTTCGTGTTCGACAAGCGGAAGGAAATGCGTTCTGGATGAATTCGTTCGTATGCGCCCGGACAGAAAGCGACGGTGTCGCGGGACGGCCGAGCGGGCGGCGCTGGAACGGGGGGGGGGGATATTTCTCGGGGAAGTTTCGATTCACCTGACAGGTCGGGCGAACGATCGCGGGAGAATTTCTGAGTCGACGGGCACCGTCGTGGAAAGTTGGCCGATCTTCACGCACGTCGTAAATCAACGCGGATGCGCCGGCGAACTCGCGAGCAACTTGGCGATTACCGATACGCCCGGTGAATTAATGGCGGTTTCACTGTGTCCGGGGCGTGGGTGATCGGTAATTAAACGTCACGCGCAGCGTGTTACCCGATCGAGAATGCCTGCCTACCTGTCGGTCGGTGGATATTGAAAAACGAATGGAGGGTCTTTGCGTGTCTCGCGAATTTTCGGTAATAATTTTTGCGCAGCGGTGAAACCCGAGCTTGGTAATTTTTCAGGTATCGAAACTGCTGAAATATTCGGTCGGTATGGACAGGGGGCGAGGGACATGGAACGGGCCATCCTCGGACATTCGATACGCTTCGTGTTCTGTCCCAAGTCGATAATCAAGAAGTGACGTGCACGTCGAGGGGCGGCTGTCCACTTTCTACTTTCAAAGTGGACATCTTTTATTCCGTCATTTTTATTCCACGGTTAACCGAGGGTGAACGAGCTAAATTATACGTGTACCTGTCCTGCGCGACGTTACCAAGCACTCTGGGGGTCCGTAAAAATATTATAATAGCACAATTTCTCGAGCCAAAAAGTTGCCCGTCTACGCGAGGGTAAGTGACTCACCCGTGCTCCTACGCATTACAGAGACGCGTTTTACACCACGACGCACTGAAAGCGCCCGAGCTCGTCTCGACTCGAGGACTAATCCGTCTTCGACGGATAGCGCGGTTAGGTTTACAGTTTACACAATCGAAAGCTTGTATTACATGAGCGATTCGGCAAGCTGCAGGATAAAAGCAGCCTTTTATCTGTTTCTGTACTTTTGCTTTGGTATTTCCTCGTGGTGATATCTCGTCCGCGACAGTCTCTGAGGATTATTATTATTATTATTATTATTATTATTATACACGGGTTTTAACCGTTTGGAAGGTTAAATACATTTGGAGGGTTAAATTCATTTCGTGACAAAGCTTTGCCAAGGAATCGATATACATATAACGCGCCATATAAACAATAAGAAATTGCCAAAGGTGTTAACCAAGTCGAAACTGTTACGCATACCGCGGTATCCGCTGCACGCGATCGTTTCCAATTCAATGTGCGAGAGGGCAGGCTGCGTTTGCCCAAGTGTCTCCTGACGAACCGGTGTTTCACCCTTCACGAGCGTGTAAAATAAAGCGGATACAAATTGCAAAGCCGCGCCGCTCCCATAAAGCAGGTGACAACATTTATGATTCGTCCCGGCGTATCGCGCCGGTCGTTCTAATACTTTATTCCGCGGGGATGAATTCTCGAAGCCGCGATGAACGCGTCAACGTATGCAGAAGTGTCGGTCGGGACGCGTCGATTATACGGACGTGCGGTCGGCTATTATCGATAAATAATTGCCACTGGCGTGTGTCGGCCAACGTTTACTCATTGTTCAACGTTCCCTGTTTGCTGGCGTGAATAAATTCACGCGCGTTCGCGCACCGGTGTACATTATGGGGGTGGGGCACGATTTCCGCGTGGATGAGTCGGCCTGCAGTAAGTCGGCGTCGTCAAGAACAGCGCGCGATTCATATTTGTCGCGATCAAACGGCGAACACGAAAAGCGACAACAGGGAAGACGGGCTTTCGATTGAAGTTCAGAAGCCGGGGTCCCCATCGTGATTTAATTAAAGCGCGCGGAGAGTAATACGATTACTTTACGAGCCGATTCAGCCGAACAAGGACCGCGTCGCTCGCGAAGGAATCCTGAAAATTGAATGGGAATCGTTTTAATATGGCGCGCCTCTGTACCGACCGTCGGATAATCTGGTCAGATTATGAGCAAGGGGAACGGAAACTGAAGTAACGAGATTATGATTTCATGTGGTCGGTATGTACGAGGGCATCGACGAAACGTAACGATAGATCGCACGAAACTGTGCCCGTCTGAATGATAATTGATCGAGGACGAACTTGTCGCAGTATTGTACAACTTGGACAGGAAGAACAGTTTGTATGTAATTGTCATAATATTAGCAATCAGTGATTACGAATAATTCGGACGACACTTCGCAATTCTGCCAAACAGAATTTATATGCGAGGTAACGATTCTGCGAATAATCATTGCCAGAGGAATCGCGCGAATTATGAGAAAAACGTGAACGCAGCCGTTATTCAGTTCAATTTTGAACACGTCTAATGGGGGCCGCCGTTTCGAGGAGATCCCCCGATGGAGTAGAACCACAAAATCGTTTAAACGCCGATGGCGGAAACTCGGGGCTGCAACACACTCCGCCGGCATAATTTGAGCTTCGTTTGTGGTGTGGATCGTTACTCGAAACTCGTAACTCCAATTCGAAATCCCTCGCGGATCCGTTTCGTGCAAAGGCCATTCGCGCAGATCTAACGGAGGCCATCCAGATATTAACATCCGCGAGGCGTACGGCTCGTGTTGGCGGTGCAGCAAAGCTTGCAGGTGCGATACCGGGTATGCGCGTGCTCGCCCGAAACGTCGGGCGGAAATGTAAGGGAGGAATCGAGCGCGCAAGAAGCCAGCCTAATTAACAGATAACGGTTACCTGGTGTATTAGTTTATCCGCGGGCGAGCTCAGCTGCACAGGTATCGTACGTCACCCTTGCCCCTGGCTTAATACCAGCACCTCGTAGCCTTGTTCAGGAAGCGCCGGAATATGGTTGAAACGGACCTCTGATGTTCTTTTAATAAATCTGCTAACGGACGCAAAGATAAGCTTGATGGTTGCTCTTCGTTTTTTAAATATATAATTTTCTATGTTTCGCTTCTACCGTGGCGAAGGGTGTTACGATGAAGGCATATGCAACAATGGTTTTTTTTTTCATTTCAATGGAAGCAGGGATCGATCCTCGGTTGTGTATTCTTTGTGTTTTTATTTAAATTGCGATCGATCGATCGTTTTAATTTGAACGATCACGAGAGGCACAGTAATTGCGAATGCTAATCTCGATTTCTAAACGAGGAGATCTCGCGAGCGTCCCGGTGGCTGCTCGACGAAATCTCGACGCACGGAAAGTTGAAAGTCGTGGCTGGATTAGGGAGGCAATTCGTTTACTTGCAACTCCTCTCGCAGAGCCACCCCACGGCTTTGTCGTCGTTATTCTGAACGCGCTGCGGTATATCGTCCCTTAACTTTTCCGCTTTGCAGCTTAACTTCGTTCGCTTCGACACTAGCAGCCCCTCCTTAGCCCTTTTGCAAACTTCGTCACAAACGTACCGCGTGAATGTATTTACTGACTTAAATGAATGCTTAAGCACGCATCAGTCTGAAACCCTTCCAGCAACGTTTATAGAAGTGTGCGCCGCGGGGAAGGATGTTCACCCTTTAAAATTCTATTAACGCATCTTCAACCACGAGTTCCCGTTAGTCTGCCACGCGAACGACATAAGCTTCAGTAATTTTCCCCGATCGGTAACTTAATGAAGTTACAACGCGGATAATAAATGCGTCAATTCTGTGAATTTATAGTCATTAACTTTACACGCGCCGGGGATAGTCTAGGACAAACAAAAATTAGGAAATCCCGAATTTTTTAATTGCTCCAAATGAACTTGGTAAAAAGCACTTGTCAGGAATTAAGTACCGCGGTTTTGTAATGTTGACGATCATTATCAACATTAAATCCAGCAAGAACATCTGATGCAACGAGTGCATTGCAGAAATGCGCGTTAAGCAATGGATACTTGGTAAGCCGCGCCTCACGAATGCGTTTAACCATTTGAAACAATTAGCGTGACTTGCCAGGAACTAATTGATGGGAGTACTCGAAAGGTGTACGCGGTCTTGGTTATTGCCTCTGCATTGGGAGGATAGATTAGACGTGTCGGAACACCGGAAGTCGAAGAAACATGCACGCAGGGATGATTAATGAACCGTTCGAAACTATTCTCCGTCTGAGTAATGATTTCTCGGACGTCGTGCCCTTACAATTAGCACACTTTCGACGAACACGAATGCAATATGGCGTTGATCGAACAATAATGAAACTTTGCGATTGACTAGGGCGGCAGTTGCAGGAAAATGGGGGTGGGGCAAAGTTGCCGAGTCCGGATGTACAATCAATTGGGCGAGATCAACCGATGCTCGGGTCCTAGCGACAGTCGTAACTCAGTAATAGCTGTATAACGAAATTAATGACAGACTTGCGTAGACGCATAAACAATCAGTGAAGCACATTTGTCTTCCGATTCTGCGATATTGGCGCAGCTGATAGACGCTTGATATTAAACTCACAGAGAACGTGGCTGTGAATGTTGACCCTGTGCAAGAATTAAGCAGAACCGATTCTCGTGGGACCTCGAATGTTTCTTAGCAGCAGCTTCCTCGGGCTACAGTGAAGTTAACAAAAAATGGAGACGGATGATATTCGCAAAACTATTGCCACAGATTCGCGTTCATACCCGCCACTCTTGCTCCGCTATCGCAAATTCACGACCACGAAGATCATCGCCGTTTCATTCCGAATCTACGATACTACGCCAATCTCCTGGATATTACACTCTAACCTCTACCTCTATTCTACTCTCCACTCTGACCTGCTGCATCCTGTATGATCCATACCTACATCTCACCTCGCTTTTCCCTTCTCTCTTCCCTCCCTCAGTCGTTCGTATCGCCTATCGCAGTTCAAGCAAACCGTTCTACTTCCTCGAAACATCGTCTCTTTAAGCCGTGCCACCTATCGACCGGTTCGCAGGACGAACGATGGACGTTGTTCTTTCGTGTGTTACCATTCTCTTTACACGGTTGGCGAGTACACCGCCTGCCTCGAACCAAAGAGTTCTGGGTTCCGGTCTCCGCCCTGGAATTCGATTGAACTGTCCGCACGGGCGTTCGAGGTTCCTCCTCGAATTGGAAGATTCCGCGTGCTTTCTCGGACTCGACACCAGGTCGTCGAAGGGGAAGCTCGTGAAAAGGGTCCGCCGCGGCAGCGCCGTCTAAGGGATCGTCGCGTTCCACGGTTCGTTCTGTTATCCGCGGTGCTTCCGCTTCGGCCAACTAGAAAAAGGAAAACTTTCACCCGAGATTCCTACCCCGGGGATTACTCTTATCCGTGAAGCCTCGCCTTGGCCTGCGATCGCGTTGCTCGCAGAGCATTATAAACTTGCCGCTGCGGACCTTCGAATCGCGCGGCGGACGGGGGCTGGTCTTCGTCGAATCCAATGGAAGCGAGAACCGCAAAGGTTGAAGCGTGCAACGAGATTCTTCGCGGCTGCTCTTCCGCTTGCTGTCATTTAATTAAATTGCTCGCGAGCTCCCGTCGCGGCTGAACGAAGCAGAGATGGCTGTGAAAATTTCGCGGTCGCGAGAACTTTCGATCCTTTGTCGCGATCCGCTCGCGGATACGTCGGGCTGGGATTTATAATTGAACTGGACGTCGATAGAGCACCGGGAGTTGTGCACCTGTAATAATTCGAGCCTGTCACTGCGGGAGCAACGATCGCCGTGATGAAACATTGATGCAACCGTGCTTTACAGTGGAGTGGGATTTCGTTTATTATTGTTCGTCATTCGTATGTTAATCAATTGAACATGGTTTCGAGGTATTTATTTATTGTATATCATTAATGTACACTGGCCAATCAAATTACATGCTTCGCCGTTTGGTTGCTGGAGAATCGTCGATTTGAACAATTCTGTTTTACACCATGGCGAAGAGAAGATCGGACATCGGGTCCACCTGGACGCGTTTTAATGAGCGAGGACTCGACTTTCGCACCACTAAAAACTTTTATATCGGAAAACGGGGCGGAAAACTGAGGGTTTCTCCAACGCCGGCGGCACACTTTTCATTCGATGAGCAATAAGCTAGGAGACGGAAAATCGTGCATCAATTTTTATGCGGTCGTCGCGAAGGGTAGACTCGAATCTTCAAACCTTTCGCGATTTGAGTTGCGAAGAAATTGTCTGGCGCTTCGCAGGGACGTTTGATTTTGAACAATGCTCGGGGACGAAAGGCACCTTCGGTTTTCCACGCCGTTTCCTAATATAAAAGGTCCCTCGTAAAAATTCGATCGGGGTCGCGTGAAAGCGGCGGTTTCGCCCTTTAAATTAACCTCGGGCAGAGTTTCGTACGATTTTTGTTCGCGAACCTACAGCAGTTCGAATGTAACGAAACTTTTTCGGTCGAAATCTAGCGAGCCCCTCAATTTCGTTCCAGTGTATATCAATAAAGTCTCGTCCGATTCGTGCACGACGGGCGTGCACATTTGAACTGCAGCAAAGGATAAATGTCGGTTAATATAACATCCAGAGGATATACCAAATCTAATCGAAACGGAACTCGCAACGAAACTAATACACCATTTGAAAAGCGAAAATGCGGGTAAAACGACACGACGTAACACCGGAGATTGAACAGGGCATTGAAGCACT
This sequence comes from Nomada fucata, assembly GCA_948146005.1. Classification (NCBI taxonomy): domain Eukaryota; kingdom Metazoa; phylum Arthropoda; class Insecta; order Hymenoptera; family Apidae; genus Nomada; species Nomada fucata. Next base: position 2,305,060 of record OX411277.1, on the reverse strand, counting down.
GGTAAAAAAAAAAAAGAAACAGCAGGGCCGCGTTCGTGCAAAGGTACGGACATAATAAAGGAAGGTTTACTGCCAGTAAAAATCCAACATAGCCGTGCACACCATCCGCAGTTCGCGTGTACCAACGGAATGGATAAAGTATAGATATCCACAGTGTGTGCGTTGTATACGCCGGTACTATTTCCTGCCTCCCTGTTTCCCTCGAACTCGATCTACTTCTATTCACCGGATATACCCGTGGCGAAACAACCGGTAGGGGTAATGATGCGACCGCCCCGTTCCATTCTCCGCCACGAAAAACCGGGGAAGACGGAGAAAGTGGAAGTTCGCTCGGCGAAGACCTACTCGTGGGTTCTTGTAAAATGTAGTTTGGCGTGGTTGCTCCGAGCACGGGGCACGAGAACGCTCTCGTTTCATGGGTAGCCTGTGCTCTGTCCGTTTTTAATTAAATCGAGGAATCACAGAAGGGCCGCTGATTACACCGGAATAATGCGGGCAACGTGTAATATTCAGAGTGTATACGAAAACTTGCGGCAGATGCCAATTGCACATAGCGCTTATTAAACTGGAGTAAAAGTACTTAATGAATGTGGTCCCGGAAATACATGCACATAGTTTTCCTTAGTTACGACGTATCTCTCATAAAATTGACAAATATGACTAGATGTTTTACAATTTGAAAAAAAAAAATTGGTGTTTGCTATCAGATCTTTTCTCTTCGCTTATATTAATGGTCACTCGTAACTATCAATTATTTTTTGTTCGTTGGAGATTCGTCACGGTGTTAACCTGACTTTGTTACTCTCATTACTGTTATTATTATTATTATTATTATTATTATTAGTACTATTACTACTACTAGTACTACTACTACTACGACGACGACTACTACTACTATAATTCTTATCCCAATGTTTGGCAAGTTCTCTTTTGAGCAATCACGAAGACGGGAAATCAAAGTAAATTAATTAAAATGTTCGAACAGGCAGGCAGATTTTGCGATGGCTCCGCGCCGCCTCTCAGGGCGAGTACGTACTCCTTATTATTCGTAACGCGACGCCAGTTGCCGCGAACTTATCCGAATCGTCTCGAAATTAATCAACATCCTGACTAGCGATCTAATTAAACAAGTTCGTCAACTGCGACGCAACCCGCCGGTTAAACAAGCTTCCGTTCCGAATTCCCGCTGTTCGAAAACCATGGGTCCTCGATGTTCTATGACGATTAGGCGGAGGATTCGTCGTGCTCTTTCGCCTCCCGATCGTTAACACGCCGATACCCCGAATCCCGAAACGTATTATCAGTATCGCGCGTACAATTAGCCCGTCACCATTCGTCCACTCCCATGGATTCGCTTTGCTTCTCGCGAACATCCTCAAAAAGCTTGACGGGCGTCGCCTCCGCCGATTCCGACATTCCATCAATAATATCTATCTAATTCTCGTTCCATACGGGCCGATCGATTTCCCCTGCCGCGGAATAAAGCGCTGGAAATCGAGCGCCGATACCAACTCCTTCGGAAGTACTTTGCACGCCGGAAGTAACAACGCGGGTCTCGATCCCCTGAAATATTATTCCACGTCGCGGTGGCGAAAATCGAATGGGGGATGGGTGGCAACTTTAATCCTTGGAACGATGCCGGTGCGTCCTGCTCGGTGGTGGAAAGCTTCGATTAATCATACAAGCAACTTTTGCCGTGGCACTCGAACGAGGGGGCGACCGGTTCGAAGCGTCGCGACGCCGGCCGTCCGCCGAAAGGGAACAGGAAACACCGGTGCTTCTGAGCTGCGTTTCGAAATTGTCGCGATGATAAATCGCGTTGGTATCGTGCATCTCGGTGGCGCGTCTCCGACCGTTCGTCCGCGGTTAAAGCCTCGGACGGGCGAGCTATCTCGAGCGTTTCATCGAATGCACCGGCAGCCACGCGTGCATCGCGTCGAACCTGTTCGACCGGGAACGAGCGGAACGCTTTTTTTGTCATTCGCGAACAATGTCGCGGGACAATCGGGCCGAACCGTTTTTCCATTCGACGCATATGGCTAACGTTCTTTGCGAGTTGGGACGAATTCGTCGTGGAAGGGATTCGTTTTTGTTTGCGTTTCGTTTAAGCCGCGATTGGTATTATTGGCTCTTTGTACGGCGATCTTATTGCTGGGCGAGTGAATGTGAATGCACTGTGTCGTACTTCGTTTAAGTCAGACGTAACCGTGAAAGTGTATTCGGAATTAAACTTGAAGGGTTACTAAATTTTGTCTGACCTTTCACCTGCTGAGAGTTCGCGAAATTGGATCGCGCGAGAGTCTACCTGGGCGCATTTTATAGCAGATCCTTCCATATTTGCCGGTAAATGTTAATGGACTTTGCAATATTATCTTTATATCGCAAGCAATGGCTAGACGGTCAACTTGAAATCGAATACGCAACATTACGCGCGTGGCCGTTTCAACGAGATTCTATTTATCGACGATAATTCTGGACAATTAACTAGCACCTGGCAAGCATTAAGCTTGATCAATACGACCTGAAATATCTGTGTATCTTCCATTGGCAGTTTCACGTGTCCGCTGCATTTGGTTGCAAGCGTTTAATATATTCGTATTATTTCCCATTACGGAAGTTGACCCCACTCGTGCAATTGCGATCCTCGATTCATAATTAAGTCAATCATCCACAAATCATTCCTAAACAGTTACCATCCTCCAGCTACGCATTTTTCCCGTAAACTTTTTGATACTTGCAAGGGGAAAGAAAGCAGGAGAAAACATTGGCAAAACGTACTGCGCCCAATTTCTTTTCGAAGTTCCTAAGATGATCGATTAATAATTTTTCTTCGCAATCCTCTAATCCAACAATTGTCCACGCCAAGATAAATTCACGACCTCCCATAAATTTACGCATTCCACGCCACACACGAGAAATATATTTTTCCTTTCCTTCCGCCGATCTCGACACCGCGTTACCTAGGTGTATCGAACGTGTCCACGCAATTTCCTGAACGATAACGTCGCGCGCAAGTCCCACTTCCGCAGATGTAAATTAATTAACCGGCCCTAAATCACGACAATAAATCAACGTGATATCGTAGATCGTAACGGGTGGGCCGTGTGCATTTGATCGGTACCGTGTGCACCATCGAAATCGACGCGTGTCAAGGGCCCCGCGACGCAGAAAGCAGCACCGCTTTCCATCTGATAGTCGAAGTCGAGCGGCGTTGACCATGGTTTGATGGCATCGGCCGTTTCTGCATCGACGCGTGTCAAACAGCCTGTCACGTGGAATGCGTCGCTTCTCGTATGCCGGGTCGTATTGAATCCCGTTGATTTCGCGCAGAGCTTAGATCGACTGTTTCTGATACGCTGGGCGTATTGATTTTCGTCGAATAATCGGAATTAGGTTGATGTTCAAAGTGGCCCATTATTCGGAACGCGAACCCCACCAAATAAATTAATCGCGGCACCGTTGCTGATATCTTTAAGGAAAACACGCTGCCCGAGAAAAATTGCGTACGATTCTCTTCATTCCTTCTTTTCCTCATTCTTTTAATTCTAGAATATTTCACATCGCGCACGGATGGACTCTGTATTTCTCGAAATCCATAATTATATCGAACTTTTCCTTCCGGCCTTTCTTCGGTCCTGTTCCATTTACAATTGACACATTTATGTAGCCACGTGGTACGTATTTATGTACGCGGTACAAATTGCACGACGTGGCAAATAGTGGCAACCTCGATCTTCGGGCCGCTATTATTGTCTAAGTGGAGATTCGTTTGGAATTGCCTTAAGACGCCACCGTTTATGGATAATAGAGATTGTTGAGCTTGGAAACTCCTTAAGCTCCGAAGCTTAGCTTTGGCCGGTCATTCGGGCAAATTCGGTATTCTCGAGGATTCGGGCGACTTCTGAACTGGTCAGAAGGGGTAGATAACAAATGGGGGGGGGGGGGGATAAAATATATAAACCGACGCCAAGTATAATCGAATTTAATTTCGATTCTTTATTATAATTCCATTTTATCCTGATTATATTTATGTATGAAAAAAACAAACATCAATATTAATATCACTTAAGCACTTATATTTACCAAAAAGATAAGAAAGCAGAGAAACGAATTGCGCATAGAATTTGCCCGGCGAAGTATCGTTTCGTGCCTCTCGCTTGGGTCAAAGTATCTCAACGGGGTGGTGGGGGGGCTTAACTTGTATGAAAGTGTTCGGTGAAAACGTTCCTGGGTGAATAGAGCGCCGCGGGCTCGTTAGGAACGGCATTGGGGTTACGATTCGATAAATAGCGGTCGCTCGAACTTAAACTGAGTCGCGATAATGAACGTCGAGTGCCATTGATTTAGCAGGATGGCAACAGCAACGCATAGACAAAGCGTTGCGAGACGCATCTAGGATGGAGCGAAATTATACCGGATACTGCGGTGTGGAAAATGTTTTTGCGGCAGGACAAAATGAATACTCGAGAACGGCAACGATGAAAAGTTTGGAACCTTGCGGAGGATCGTCGTTTTAGGATAAATCGCGTCGTTATCTTTATGAAACGGTGATAATTTGCGGCGCGAACAGGTCGACGAGCGAGGCGCCGAACGAACCGGTGAAACGCGAAAGATACGCGCGGCGAAACGGGTCACGACGTGGGAAACGGCTTAATGAAATATAGGAGTTTGTTAATCCCCCGCATTAGCGCTTCTGCCACGGAAAGGGGGAGAATCGAATTGAAAAGAGGGACCCGAAGAGGCGCCGAATTGTAGCTTCGTTTCGAGTACTCTTGCCTTACCAAATTTATACTCGTTCGCTAGTCTGGTATGGTTCACCGCCGTACACGAATTATGACGCGAGGTGCCATCATTAAAATCTGCTATTAATTAATTATCGCGCGCTAAATAATTCCCGGAAGTTGTGAACATTATATCAAATCGGATTTTATTTTTTAACTTTCACTTACGTTAGACCGTAACGTTACGTTAGACTGTCGAAGCTATTTTATGCGTATCGCGCGTTCGTTCAAATTATTAATTAATCCGTCGTTTTTAAACGTTATATGTAGTTGTTGTATCAGTTCGCACAGAACATTCAACTTTTCTCTCCTTGCGGTTGCTCGGTTCCTTAAAGGGCGGCACATTATTTTTTAAATTATCGGGAAACCTAATATACCGTCTGCAGACTTTTATTTCTTCTTCGATGTTACAAGGGAGACGCTCGATTCCCTCCTGCAAGAGGTATAGATTTCTCCACGCAATATTCCTCTTCTTTCCTTCGATTTCCATGGAAACCACAGTTCAAATCGAAAACTTTCCCCGTGAATACCTTATCTTATTCCCCTTGGATCCGCCAAGGAATCCACGGAATATTTACCGTGGGACCGTTCTAATCGCGGCGCCAGTTAAAACTTCGAGAGCAAAAATCACCACGGGCGTACGAATTGATTCGGATCTGTCGCGTCCGCGATATCGCACGGACCAACCCAATGTCTCCGTTGTTTCCTCGTAACAGGATGTTCCGGTTTGGCAAACAGCATATCGGATATTCGCCTCGTGCTTGCCAAGTGAAAAACAAATATCATCCGCTGACTTTAGTTCGAGATCGCCCAACCACGCATCGTGCTGGTCGATTTTGTAACGCGGACCCATAATCATTCCTTCCGCGGGGACGCAAATTACATGCAAACAGACGCGACGTTCGATTCGTTTCGCAGGAGACACCGGACGTTCGCGGCAAGAAAAATCGTGCGAGCGGAAGTGAAGTACAACGCGCGTCGGCCGCCGATGAGAATGAATGAACGCGATGGTAACGGCGAGAAGAATTTAATTAATCCGCCGCGGCTCACGGCGAAAAAAAGTGTTAACTTAACAGCGCCGGTATTACGTCGCGAGTACGCGTCGGAAGTTTGCGGGACACGCTCGGCGTTTCGTGATATCTAGAATTTCGAGCGCTCGTGCCGGGAATATTAACTCACGGCACATTTACCTCTACCTCGACGCTGTATCGGGACGTATAAATTCGGATCGTCGCTGCGTGCTTACAGACCGAAATATGGAACGATTCTGGTTTGAAATGTTTCGACAGAGGGGAAGTGTAGACGTCGGTCGGGTTAAGATGTGTAAGCGCGCTGGAAATTGTTCGAGTACCATCAAACAGGCATTACGCGCTCGGCGGAGAAAGCGAAACGATTTGAACACTTCCCGTTCTATTGTGCCCGGTGTTTCGCGAGCGAACAAGCGCGCCGGAACCAAATATTTTGTTTGCACGCGAGCAAAGCGGGCAGCGTTCATTCGCGATTGAGTCGATTTCGGGCGAGTTCAGCGGGAGTTCAAATAAATAGAGAATGTTTGAAAGAAGCACTCTTATCTCGATGGATTAAAGTTGCTTCATTCGATATGTTATTTATACAGGCAGCGCACCTAGCAGCGGCGCGAGACGCGTGACGAACTATCATTTGTATCTTACGATGCGAATACTTTGGTTTTCCACTCCGATTTCTAGTAGGAAATAGTCGGAGAAAAATTTCGAATAGGCCCGGGTAAACTGCTGTACGATTTTTTTTGGCACGAAGATACAGTAGTTCTTGCACTGTCGCGATGTCTATCGTCAGGGTGAACCACGCGAATAATGAAACGCGCAGTCATCGAGAGCCATGGACGATCGAAATTTGGTCTGTGTACGTACCAAGACGTACCACTGCTGCGCAAATAATCGATGTTCCGGCTAATTGATGCCTGACTCGATCAATGCGCTCGGTTATGCATTCGGCGATCGGATGCGGTTTGCAAAAGTGACTCAATTCTTAATTAGGCGGATCCTTCGCTGCAACACGCGAGCCGGAATAATCTCGCTCGCGAACGTTTCGGGAGAAACATTTTTTCGCCGCTGAAACGAAGCGAAACGAAACGAAATAGCGAAATAAGCACGGTCGAAAGAATTAAAACGCTGCGAGCTTCAGCTGTAATTAATTCCACAAATTGAAATTTTCTCAGCTTTGTGTGATAAACAAGCTTAAAATTACGCACGATAAACGCCGTCTTCCTCTATAGCGAAGTCTTTACCATCTTCCGGCTCCGAGAGTCTAAAAAATGAAATCAATTCGGGAACGGAGAAAATCGTGGCCCGCGGTTCCCAACGAAACGAAAAGTAAACGGAAAATAGAAAGGAACAACGTACACGAAGCTAATAGCGGCGGTCCCTTGAATTTATTCAGCGAGATATTTCGTCGCTCCGCCGCGCTGCCGGGAAACATCGTTTCGATGGGACGGGAGTAGTTTGAAGGGTAATTTAAATACTTCGCAATAGAAAACTGCAGCCTCCCATCGGCGAAAATGTTTCGCCGCGAGTTCGGCTGTGCACGCCGCTCGTGTCCAATACAATATCCAGAGTCTCGAAGCGGGGCACTTAGCGTTTATCGCGACGGATAAGTGTTGGGTAGCGTGCGCAACGAGATTATCTTTAACGTAGTACCGAAAAATGGCCATTATCTACAAACAGCAAACTCTCAAATAAAAACTGAAAGTAGGTCCGATAAAAAAAATAACTGCTTTTAAGAACTCAGCACGACGTCGTCATGACCCCGCGTCAAACCAAATTAACACCGCCTCACGAGTTAATTGTAAATTGTAAACCGTAATCGTTGCGTTCCACCTCGGGGTGTGCGGTTGTTCTACGTTTAACCCTTCCAGTCGAATGAAAAGCGTCGCAGAATCCATTGAAAATATTTTCATTCCATCTTTCCATCGGGGGAAGAAACGACACCTAGCATCCCTCGTCCATCCCAATAGTCGAGAGCGGAGACGGCGAGGAGGAACGGGACGCGAAATCGTAATAGCGCGGGGAGAGTGTCGGTTCGTTTTTATTGGACGGAAACGGTAGAAAAGGCGGCCTTTGTGTCGGTGACGTTCTCATAACCACAGATTCCCCCTTTATCGGGAATTTCTTTTTTAACGGCGCATTACTTCCATCAAACGGAAGTGGCCATAATTGCGTGGCACAATTAAGGTCAACTACGGCAGAGCGAGAGTGTCCACCTCTGGCATCTTCACCACTTTTCTTCTATTCCACACCGGTTGCCGCGTACCGTCGTTCTTGGTTGGCGTGTCCAATCAGCACCTGGATTAAGTTAACTGCATCGGCGCCTTTTCAATGGGTTCGTTCGAGCCGCGACCGCGTTCGACGAGCACTCTGTCTCTCTCTTTCACCCCTTTTTGCAGCCTCTCTGTCGCGAAAGGAGGGACAGGTTAAAGAAAGGAAGCTTCATCGTATAAAGAGACACTTGGCCGGACTTGGTGGAAACGGCTCGGGTTCCAATAGACGCAGCGACCTGTAATTGGACGATTGGACCAGGGGAATGGGCACGCTCGACTGACCTATAGTATAAGCTGGCAAGGGGTTAATGGAACCGAGCCTCGGATGGCGTATCGCGTGGTTGAACACTTCTCTACGGAACTCTTCCGGATTTTGTTAACAAACAAACTTTTCTTGCGACCGAGGTCGATCGTCGCCAGCTCGCACCCCGTTATCCCCTAAGGATAAGATTTTAAAATAGACGATCGGCTGTGCGCCTTGAACAAAAGAATGTTTCTATATTAAAAAAAAGTTAATCGACAGCACGTGAGAATTTATCAAGCTTTTAATCCCATTAGCAGATAACGAACGTAATACGGCTGCCTAATTCTTCGAGACTATCCATCTGTACTACTCGAGAGGGTAATACTGCCCCACAGAACAGAATCGATCGATCATTCTTTCTTCCCCGACGGAGAACGGCATAGACAAAAGATGCACGCTTCTTTCCCAGAAAGAGATGAACGGTGGTTTCGACGACGAGACGCGACGCTCGTCAGTCGCGCAGTAGATAAGTCGGTGCGTGGTCAGCCGGCGAAATAAGTAGAAGAGGAGCGTCGCCGAAGAAGCGATCGGCGAGTCTCCATGCGAACTTGCGTTTCCCAGCAAGGAAAGCTTTCTTCGCTGCCGTGCAGGACAAGTCAGTCGCCTCGAAGACGACGCGGTGGCGTGCAAGTAACGCGTCAAACTCGACAGCTTTGCCCCTTTCCCTGTCGCGTTACAAACTATATTACAGCGATACTACTTGCCCCGTTCTATTTCGTAATGACCGTCCCCTCGACTCTTGTCCAACCTGGACATCTCGCGGCGACCTTAGGTCGTGGCGCAAGAAGAACGCGGGGATCATTGAAGCTGCGCTTACGCGTCAGTCGTGGCTACGGAGATGCGCTAACGAGACGCCGACGACGTTTTCCATCGGATGGAAACGCGAACGTTCCCAGTCTGCGACGAGTATTCGAAATGGTATGTTTTGCACGGGTTAGCCTCATTACCGGGCGGGGACGATGTCGACGATGACGTTTTATACGGATCCAATGCAGTTCGGTACAGTAACGAGATGCTTCGCTATCGGCGGAGAACGTTGCACTAGGATCGATGCTCGCGGCGGTACAAATCAAGCATGAGAGTGGATTACCTGGGCTTTCGGATCTTGGAAATCAGTGCGTCCGGCTTTCGAATACGTTTAGAGGCTGGTGGCCAGTTGAGGGATTCCTCTTTACTGATTTTATTACCAGCGCGATCGTCGTTGTTATTTTCGTTACCGATGATTTACTCAAGAGATCGGTCAGTTAGAAATAGAATATGGTACACTCGGATATAAAACTGAAGGATCACTATTTTACTGAGTCGTCAATGTATTTCGTTAATTTATTCTTCGTATGGCACTATCAATTGTAAGGGGCGGAAGTAATGCCGTGAAATGAATATACATTGTGTGTACATATGTTTTACATTTCACTCGTGAATTTCTCATTTAATTATCCTACGGCTTCTCTACAAAGTAATTTGTGCTTCTTTGTTGTTGCAGACGGAACGTCGAACGATCCTGGCAGAGGGCTCATCGCCGTTGCGAACATTCTCAAATGAAACGCCGAAGTGACACAGGGGTTGCAGCCGAGTCCCCAACGCGCGTAAAAATAGAGCGCAACGAACCGTCCCCGCGAAGCAAAGAAACGTTTAGTCAGGGGGACGGATTCCTCGTCCGCAATGATCGTGCACGCGTATAAAGAAAACGTTCGCGATCCGTGCGTGAGGTTCAGCGGGAATGAATCGAGGCTGACGTCGACGCGAACGTCCCGTCGCGACGACAAATAACTCGGCGAATCGGGCGAATCCAGCGTGTCGCGACGACCAAGATGAGAAAGTTAGGGCGGGGAATAAAGCGGTGCTAATTTAAAAGTTTCGGCATTTTCGGGGCCAATAACGACACGGATAATTTAACCGCGAACGTCGAAACGAACGGAAACGGACGCTGCTTCACGGACCATTAACCATTCTGCATCTGTGTCGGCCGCACGAAATTACCTCGAGTCGGGTTTATTTCTTGCCGAGCTAATTGCTTATGAACGATTCGTCCAGACGCCGCGGCCGGCGAATAAAGTTTCACGCGAAACTTCAAGTCTCACGCGTCCCGTTTTAACACCGACGGAGGGTGGCACGGGGGCGGCCTAAGAATCGAGGAGAATAGAAGATTGCGTAAAGTTTCATTGCACCCTCGAGCGAGACAAACGCGCGTAATAAATTGGGAGCGTCGTTCGACCCTGGCGGATAGGCGACGAAACGTTGAGCGTTTTTCCCTGAAACAGATTAATTTAGAGAGACGGAACGTACGGCGTGTGAACGGGGCAAAGGCCACGGTAGACCGAGAACGCCGGTGAAAATGATATTAAGGCAGAGAACTGATTGAAACGTGGGAAATGGCGATCGTAGGGGCTGTTAGTGAAATGAGTGCCGCGCGTTTAAGTGTGTGGTTCGGCGCTGTTCTGTTCGTGGCAACGACACTGGTCCACTCTCAGGTCACATGGACGCCGATCTACGTGGGCACGTACAGTGAGTACTTTTTCTTTCCTATCAATCTTTCGTACGTGTTGCGCCGTAAAACGTGGCCTTATTTTTATGACGGGCAGCATGGATTCGGTATCGGTCTCGTTTTACTTCGAGTAACTTTAATGGACGTATGATGCGAATTGTTTAAATGATTATAATTGAACACGAGAGCGCCTGTCCTATTCAGAACAACATCACTGAAACACACTACATCCGACCCCTTGAACAGAATGTACAAAACAGCAAATCTCTACTTCCGTAAACTCAGCTTCTTTGATGTCAGTGCCTATATCTTCAAAAGCGTACTGTACAAGCTAATAGATTTAGACTTAGATTTAGATTTAAACTTAGAATAGACGAACATTGCATTTAGTTTAGACATTAAGACTGATTAATACAACATAAACAAAGGTATTACGTTGCACATAAAGGGTTGCTACCCGTTAAACAGAATAAATAAATAATTTTTCAACGAGTTGCGATGTAACTCTCGTTCGATTATTATCAATTGATCTCTTCGCCCGATAAATATGGCACGCAATTAAAATCGTTGCTTCATTCGTACACTTTGGCTTGAAAATTAATAACAGTCCCGTCACGATTGTAACAAATATTTCCGCGACACTTTAGCGAGCGATACAGCCCGTACAACAAGTTCGATTACGGCGCAAGGGAGAAATATTATCTACCACGAATATAACGCGACAGAACGAAATGTAAATACGTCTACGTAATTTAAACAAATGCTCGTAAGAGTGGAAGAGCGTATCGTAAACATTTTGACACGCGAACGATCCGCGTTCGCGCTATTATGAAATGCTATACGAACGAATTCTTATTCGAATTCAGCCGAACCGCGGTTATACACTTTCCATAAGTCAACAACGGTCGGCGGCCGTCGATGTTAAATATTGAAATATTTAAAACGCGGCTTTAAACAAAAAGTGCAACGAACGATTCTCTCGCGCGTACATTTCATTCGAGTGGCTCGGACTGGAATTTCATTGGCGACCGGGGTATCGCATTACCCTCGCGCGGCACTCAAGCAAGTCGAATTAAGCGTCGGTTAGGTCGGGTCGCGCTAAATTTTAGCCGCGCTCGCGTCGCCAACGCAGCGCACGTCGGCTAATTGCGATTCGTGGAACGTCTGAGGCCCGTTAAAAGTAAAAAGGGGAAGGAAAAATAGCAGAAGAAAGGAGAAAAAAAAAAACGTTGCTCGCGCTTGGTCGTAGCTTATGAAACACGCGTCACATCGTTCATTCGCAACTTACGCCGACGATTCGTAATCCGCGCGGGACGGTGCGGGAGAATCGTTTTCACGTGCCGGCAATATCTCCTACGGCCGATTGATCTTCGAACGACGGTGCTTCCGTCTAGCGCCTGCTTGACTTACAAATAACCGTATCGACACGCTCGGTTTACATATTCTCGCGGCTCGCCGCAACCGTTGCCCGTGGCACATCGAGCGCCGCGAAGAGATATGTGCGAAGAGAAATGAAGAAAGGCTGCGATCTTTCCGTCGCGCGCGACGATCGCCTCTCGAATTCTATGAAAGGCGATCGATCATACACGCGGCGGTGCACGTGGGATGCGACGAAAGGATCTTCACCTCGACGAAAGTAACGCGACTCGAGGGGGAGTTGGGAAAAAAGATATCGTTTCATCCACCGGTCTCGATCCTCCCCCCATTCGTGCCCCCCCCCCCCCCACGTCACCGTTATTTATCACTTTTCGCTCTTTCGCTTCCGCGTCTTTTCGATCGAAGTTCGCCAATCAGGCGTGCAGCCGCGACAAGCGGGGAACGTCGGTCGAGCGTCGCGTCGGATTGATCGCGTCAATTAACGAGCCACGGCCCGAGGTTCGCGCGGAACTTCGCAAACGAGTACAATTAATGGCGCATCGAGTTTGTGCAACGCCCGGGAAAGTCTGCGCGCACGATGACGGCGAGCAAAGGGAACAGGGAACGGGGGCAGCGCGGAAGCTGACACGGGAGTGATTTGCAACGGCGCCGATGCGATCTCGGAATTCACGCGTCGGCTCGTCAACCTCTCCCTAATAACTCCCCGGGTAACGTGAAATTCTGCGTACAGTCGCGGCGGCGCGTCCCCGTTCGCCGAACAGAAGAGTCGAGCGGAGTTTTAATCAGCGCCAGACGATCCGGGTCAAGTGCAACGATCAATCCACGTTCGACGACTTTCCACCTTCGCGTCGAACGAACGACGGCGTCGTCGTTTCAAACGATCCGCTCGCCTGTGTTCGAAAATGAAATGCTTGTCCCGTGTTTCTGTTCCTGATTTCTCTCTCTTTTTCTCTCTCTCACCCCCCCCCCCCCGCTCGTTTATTCTCGCGCGTTTCATCAACGGAGATTTTTCGTTTGCTTCCAAAATCGACGCGCAGACAATTACACAGTTGTTCTGGTCGCTGAACGTTATCGCGAGAAGATTTGACGCGGAACAGAGGGGCGGTTAATTTATATTTCGTGCTGAAGCAGCTGACGGTTTTATTAGACGAGGCGATCCTGAACGATAAATCGACAATCGATACGGTTCGGGCGCGTTGCAGCGTTTATATCGGTTAATTGCGTCGCTCAGGCGCGTTAAACGGGACGGCGAATGAACCGCGGAAGCTGTTAATTTTGGCCCGTCGATTCGTCGGCTCGACGTTTATAATGCTTGCGCTGTCGATAATGGCGCACGATGAAAGTATTACCGGACGGAATAACTGGATTCCAGTGCAGTACCGTCGAGGCGGGGCTAGTTAGAATTAAGATTCATTGCGTTCGCCCGTCGACGCTTCTCCGGTGAAAAGTTATTCGGCGATTAAATGTTTGCTACTCCTTTGGAGGAATCGCGGGATTCGCTGTTGAATACACTATCGAGGGACAGGGACTCGTCTTTAACGGATTACCCGTTGGCAGAGAAGAATAGCGTGGCTCTGATGCGGCGCATTTATTACCAGGGAGAGAGAGAGGACAGGTGCCGATTCTTTTTCATTACGGTTTATAGAGCCGGTAATGGTGGGGTCCCTCATCAATAGCGATGCATCACGCGGGGATCGAATTATCACGCTTCAGGGACAGCATCTTTCGCGGTTTGAACGCCAGCGTTTCGATGATCATTCGATGCACGTAGATCGGATCGAAAAGCGATTACGCAACCCGGCCGCGAAAGGGCACAGTCGGCTTTGAAAGCTGGGAATAAATTCAAAACGTGCCGCAAGTGTCGTAATTTCCGGGCAGATACACCTAATAAGATTACTGGCGCGATTTGTAAATCGTTTGATACTGATTACAAAAAATATACCACTCTAGCAACGCAACGTCTGACTATAAATGGTGTTATTCACTTGCTCCGTACGATTGCAGATACTTCAGATCTCACCGTGGATTTCATTTTTTTCTTATTGTTTATTATTGTTAATTTTTATCATTTAGCTTGGTGTACACTGCAAGAGGCTAACAATATCAATCGAACATTTATCGCGTATTGTTTCATTGTACCAGATGAAATTATGCCCAGCGTAAGTAGTATAACCAGACGCGTGGTCAGGCGCGACTGTCAGGCGTACCTCCCTTAATGTTTAATCCTGCGTCTGATAAGGGTGCAGCCAACCGTTTAAAATATTCAGGTCCCTGCCCCTCACACTTACCCTTAAATGTAAAATAATTCCTCACAATTAATATGTAACAAACGAGTTCTATATAAAGCATCGATCAAATCATCCTAATAAAAAAATATGATTAATCTTGCAACGAACGGATCGCTCCAACAGGGAGGAATATATTTCCCTTGCTCGTCCCTCGCGCTCTTGAATTAAACACCCAATTTTCAATGACAATTCTAAACTGACCCCGCCTGGTCCGTCCCAGGCGTTAACCCAGCCCGGCGTGCCCCCTTGAAAGGTACTCACGGCTCGTGTGGAGATACCGAGGAATAATTCAAGCCACGAACATCGTGTCCGCGGCCCGGATCAGCCGTAGGGTTAGCCGTCGGTGGATGGTAGGTGGGCAACGAAGTGGTGGAGTGTGGAAAAGGGTGTGCTAGTGAAGACTGGATAGCGAAGACCCTCCTTGGCAGTTGGCCGTCGTCAGTAGCAGACTGTACTCTAATTAACGGTAGGACAACAAGAGCACCCGCGAGAGATGGAGGGTCGTTCTAATAATTCGCGAGGGAGCGCGAGACGCAAAAATTTGCGTGGCTCGGGCAAGGAAAAGAGAGCGAGAATTCGCTCTAAGCTAAGGGAAGAACGGGGAAATTATAGCACGAGGAAGATGTTCCTCGGTGTCGGTATCGGCCCTAGCTGGAGGGGTTTACCTTATAATGTTTTTAATTAATTACGAGACGCGGTCGCCCCCCCCCCCCCCCTCTTCGTCCCTTTTACCGACCGTTCCACTATCTTCGTCGAAGTTGGAAAGATCAACAGATGAAACGTTCCACTCTGTTAGCTTTTTAGTACATTTGACGGGACGGGTAAATTGATCGTGTTTAACCTAATCCAAATTAATATCAGCGACAATTAGCTTAGAGGCATATAATTGCGTGCGGCGTGGTTGATATAGCGTGATACATTATCCTGGACATTTCGATAAGTTTTTTCATAAAAAGAATTAAACACTTTCGTCAATAACATTCAATGAAATGAACAGATGAATGTCATTAACATTTTGATCTTCGATAGTACGCGAATTCTGGGCCTTTCCAAGCATTTTCGTTCATATTATCTTGCCCCTCGTTTCCGTAAACGAATCTTCTACCTTCAATCTCGACCACGATAATTTTGCGTCTGTCTTATACCCGTTGTTTAAGAAAAGGTGTAGAAGGACAGGTAGATGAGGAATTTCGAGGAGCTGAGCTTACCTGGCGTTCGCAATTGCGTACGCCATCGCGGTGAAAAGTTTGCTCTTCGCAGCAAATGAAGGCCGACTGTAAGAAAAAGAAGTTGCGGCAGGGTCAGTCGTAAAACGGTAACAACAGCCAGCCTAGTCGAACGAGGGCCAAATGTTGCGGCGATTCCGAGTTGCTCGTAAGTTCTTGCGAAGCTGAACCGACCTCTTTCGTCACGCCTCCCCTTCCAAGTCTGTCGAGACAAGCAGCCTGTCCTCTCTTTTCACTTCCGGTTGCAAGAACGCCACTCCACGCTCTTGCTGATTTTCCTCGAGGTCTGAACTTTGATCCTTTTCGTTTTCATTAATTTCAATGGCATTGTCGAGATGCTTCTTGCAATAGGTAAGAGCTTGTAATATTACTTGCCTTTGGACTAGAAATTACAAGGTCTTGATGCTCATACGAGGGAACAACAGGGGATTTATTATTCACTGCTTAATTTCGAGCAACGACGGAACTATTTCGTCGTTCCCCGGGAATGCCGGGTAACGCTATATCCTGAAAGTTTGCCGAGGTGAAAACGTCTACCTTAAGTGAACGAACACGTTGAGGTCCTGTTTGCCTTTTCAACGAAAAGGGCACGTAGCACGGTACGGAACGGAAACGATATCCCACGCTGTTCCAACGCGTGTCTAAACATAAAAGAATTCAATATTGATGATCATCTACCCTCCGCAAGCAATGCCGAGCCAACGGCTCCTGTATTCGTAATGAAACGTGCTCGCGGACTTGAAAGAAACGCGTGCACCGCTTTCTTGCCAGTGAACCGAAACGAGCACAAGTCGATAGACCGAATAATAAAAGTACTTATTGTGTATCGAACGGAGGCATGTCTCTCGCGTGTGTAAATAAATTTACGATCGAACGTCGTGAAACCTTTCAGACGCGAGAGTCTTATTTAACGTTCAGAGACGAATCAATTCGGTCGATCAGTCGATTCATTCGAGACAGATTTTTCCTCGCACCCAGTCCATTAACTTCGATTCGCAGCAGCCGTACGTTCGAACCCCTGTCTCTCATAAGTTCGCGAACGGTTCGAAAGAGAAACGAAGAGCCAGCGAGAACTTTAATCGCGTTTCGGTCGAAAACACGGACGGGAGCGAAACGGACGAATCCACGGGGACACCTGCGCGCGACCGGTATGCAGGTGCGTTTCAGTCTCGCAGTCTTGAACCGGCGTCGAACAGCCAGGCGAGGTCCGTGAAGCGAACTGTAATCCTGTTTTCTAAATGTAACCCAACTTCGGCGAACATGTGTACGTCCGACCGCAAGCACTGTTCGACAATTTGTCTCCGCAGCCAACACGCTGCCTCCTCGTCCTTCCCTCGCCATTTCTCCTCTATTTGTCCCTATCCGTTCCATTCTCCACCGCCAAAGCAGCCGCCTGTTACCATTCCTCCGATACACAGCCGCCTCCGCACTTTCGTACCCACCCTTCAACGTCCCCGGCTAAGCTTTCAAAATTCCGCCGCTGGATTAGCAACCGCGACGAAGTCCGACCGCGTCGAACCTCGCCCCCCCCCCCTCTTCTTAAGCAGGATTTAACGATCTTGATTGCCGACACTGGATTCAGATTGCGTTTCGCCGTGCTTCTGAAACGTTCGCGATTTCTCGTCTAAGCCCGGGCGCACGGGCGGGGCTGAAATTCGGTAAAGGAGAACGATGTGTCTCGCGGTGAAATTTTTCCCACGTCTGTAAGAATTTTGTTTGCCGATCTCGCGCGGCGATTGTTAGGCTGTTTTCATGAGGCGGCCAGGCGGGGTTCGTCGAGATCTGCCGGGATTTAAACGGCGACGGCGCGCGAGCTTCTTTTAAATTTTACGGTCCTGCAAAGTGTTTGGGGGGAATGTCTGGAAGCAAGGTAGAATTGTTCTGGGAAATGCAGGTGTAAAGTACCGCGCGCAGCGAATTGGACCTGAGGGAATCCACTGTTCCAGGAATTTCAGTTTATGATACGTCCATTCAGGGACAGGGGTGGGGCGGGGGGGGGTGTGTGGTGATAAAGTCACTTCTTGAACGACGTTGCTGCGTTAATGAAACTGCCAGGTGGGATTATACGTCGCAAGAATTACTCGGGGTGGTTTGACAGCCGTGGAAATAATGAACGGGATGGCATTGAACGAAGTTCAAGTACAGTTTCTTAATTGATCATTCTCCCCTACGCGCTTTCTTCGTTTACCGATGCTGCGTTCGCGTAATTATTTTTCTCCCCGCGGCAACGTTATCGTCGGTTCGTCCAATTCGTTGCACGATCATGCCTCCGGACGGAGATTATTTTCGCGAGGGGGTTACTTGAAATTAATTACGCTGGAAATATCGCAGACGTTGCCCGGCAACTCGGACCCTGTTCCACGACTACAATGCATACGCGCGGATATACATATGTATGTGCACTCTGTACGGTCGGGCAGGACGGTACGGAGCGTGGATTAGAGAAAGCGGTAATTTGCCACGTGACTGGCGCAAGTCCTTCGGCGAATCGCATTACCATATGGTAATCATTGTAATTTCGTTATCATTCACCCCGATAGCGGTGAAATTATCTCCGAAATATAATATCTAATCGCGTTCGCCTGGAGACTCTTCGCCCGACTAATACCGTAACAAAGGGCGGCCTACACCTCTTGCTCCAATTGGCAAATTATTTGGTTCGTTCCTCTAGCGAAAGTTGCATTATTCGATGGCGTTCATCAATTTAGCACAAACATTCGTGCCGTCGGCATAGTCTAGTTAATTTGTTTAGCGAAGTTAATTGCTACCCTCAACGATAATACCTCGTAGATAGAGCGAGCAATTATGCCAGGGGAATAATTTGTCTCGCCTCGCGTCGCAGCTTGCCAGGAGCTACGCGTCTTGTAATAAATCGTAATATTTAATCACCCCGGTAGGTGTCATCCGATCGATCATTTAAATAGCCTTCTGTTTTAGTTTTCCCGATGTACCTGTTAGTGATGCGTGTTTTTGCTTCGCAGAAAGATGAATAGATTTTTCTGTGATTGATCGAGAAGCAGATATTAATATGTACGTAAAACAATATATATTAACATATACGAATATAGATGAACAATTCCTTCGGCAACTTATTATTCATTTAATTCTAGTTTATTCGCGATCCCAGCCGAGACACACCTTCAGACGTTCGATACTTTCCCTCGATGCATGCTTGCCACCCTGCTTGCCACCTTAACCGATATCGCTTATCCTGCTGTCAATCGCGAACCGTTTCGTTGCCAACTGTATCGATCGCTGAAAATCCGGCAATCTCTCGAAAAACGAGCGCTAGTCGTTGCTCGGCGGCGGCTCGTAACTTGTAGCTCCGCCAGCTACAATTAGTCACGGGTCCGCGAAATTGGCGAGGGCGATACAATTGGCCCGCCCCTGTCCCGTCTCGTCATTCAGCATCGCCGTGATTCACGTGCAAGTTTCTGTCGACGGTTTCGTCAGCGGCACGATATTGTTCGAAATTTCTGGAACTGCATCGTGGTATCCAATGACGGCGTGGATCGCGGCCCCCTCTGTTCCCCAAGTTGCGCCGTGGAACACGCGATGCCAATTAGACAGGAGGACGGTCGAGCAATGACGAATCATGACGTATCGAACCTCAGAATGGAATTTCAATCGCACGACGGCGAGAGGTTTTCAATTTTTCGAATGTTCGGCTTGTCCGCTGATTACCGTCGATATTATTAAGTTAAATGAACGAAGCTACCGCGTCTGCTCGAAACAGAGGTAATAATAATTGTGCGAAATAATTTGGTCGCGGGCCGCGTGGCAGCCTCGTATAATCTACTCGTTTAATGAAAATTAACCAACGCCACCGCGTATCGCGGAGTGCGCAACGCGGCAGTGAACTGTTGAACAGGGGATTTAGGTAAAGAGGGGCGGAGGGTTACGGGGGAAATGGGACGGGGTAATAATACCGAAGGGGTTACGTTTCAATTTCGACTTCTCGAACGCAGGACGAAGCAAACGCGTCGCTGTTTGCTTCTCGACGCGTAGGTCAGCTCAGCGCGAACAATGTCTTTTTACTATCGACGGCTCGATATTTCACGATTATCCCCGTTGCGAAATTTATAGTCACCCGGTGCGGATTGAATCATTACAGGAACGAAAAAACCACGCTGCACGCGGGTCGGGAATTAAATATAAATTGCTTCGTTTCAGCTGCGTCGAGAAGTGAAGAAAAAAAAAAGGAAAGAAATAGGAAAAACGGCACGCAACAAAGCAATCCCCGTTTAATTTAGCGCGAATTCGCATCGGTGAATTTCAATTTTAATAACGTCCATGGAACGCGCTAGGTTGCCGCGCGGTTTCTTACACGATACTCGAAGTGCGAGGACGGAGCAGCCCTGCGGGAGAAAAGGAAGTGCATGAAACTTGAAAGATGACGAGAAAATCCTGCCTCGTTTTCACGGGTCGAGCCGCTCGAATCAGTGTTTCGCGATGTTTCTAACGAATTCGTGCCGTTAAAATTCGTATCGCCGGTCCGCCCGTTGCAAAAGGTATCATCTTGCTGTTGCTGCAAGGGCTTGCTCGTCTGTCCCCCTCTCTGTCCCGCGAATCCTCGCGATATTCAGCTCGCAGTTCGTGGCGAAGGAAACGCGCTCACGTTTTTCGCCGTGTCCCGCAAATATACTCGAAGCTCGTGTTTATTCGCACGGTAAACGATTTTTAAGAGAGGGCTGCGCGGCCTCCTCTAGGTGCCGAGAACTTCCGCGACCCTGCGATGCGTAATCTTTACTGCAAACGGAACACCACTGGAAATTCCGCTCGTTCTCCGGGGAAGCGGTGTCCGCTCTCTTTTCCTCCGATACTTTGTCGCTGTTCTTTTTTTTTGTTTTTTACTCCTTGCCCGAGAGTCGCGATCGTTTAATGAGTTTTGCGAGCCATTGATAAACTCGCTCCGAACATGGCAGTTCGATATTCGAGTTACTCCCAATCGATAACGTACGTAGGAAGTGTTGAAACAAGGTGACGAATGTTTGTCCACATCGTCATAGGGGCGAAACGAATATGTTGGTCGCTGTGAACATAATACGCTTAGACGCGTTCCTTGTTCGATATAATTTACGCCAAGCGGCATTGGAATCATTAAAATTAGATCGAAACGTGGTTAATCGGACGCCGAGGAGGCGCAAGTAGAACGAGACGTGCCACGTCAGACAACATTTAAGTAGTATTTACGACGCTGCTGTTCCAAGTCACCTCCGCGCCATGCAGTTTCGGCATCGAAGAACCAGCAATCTCTTCGCCAACCTCGAGAATTCTCTTTTCGGTCGATCTATTGCGGGTCGCGCGAAATACCATCCCATTCAGCGCGGTATCGCGCCATGGTCGTAAAGGGTGGATATCGGATGGCTCGATCGGCCGACTTTAATCAAGACTTATACGCGGACCCTTGCGACCCGCCGAGAGACTCGCGTTCGAGTTAACGAGCAGCTACTCAGTGTTCGATGCGGAAAGATAAGTAGGCCGTTAGCTCGTTCACCTTGTAACCAGCAATTTCCGTTTACGAGCAGCCGCACGCTCGACAGTATACCGATATGTACACGGTCGTGAACAATCTGCTTTCGTCGTCTAAGTTCCGTTATGCGCATCGCCGTTGAAATTGAGCCGACTTATAAATGGGGGAATATCGCCAATCCCTCTGTATCCTCTTCTATTCGAAGAGCAAGAAATTTTGCGCCAGGGAGGCGCGCGTTATTCTCGATTATTCGCGACGGACGATTAAATCGAACTCGACGGCGCTGTCGCCAATACAGAATGCTGTGTAATGTATGAAAAGTCGAGTCGCGATTTCTTTGTGAGAAATAATTCTCGCTTGCAAAAATCCCTCTCTCTCTCTCTCTCTCTCTCGAATAAGATCACGGTAAATGGCTTTACCTACGCGATCCCATTTCGCCCTCCCGCGAGAGGATGGCTTCGTAAACTTGGCTTCGACGATTAAATGGAGAGTTTGCCCTTAGAGGGTTGCTTCGAATGTTTTCTCCCGCAAGACCAGGAAGCGGGCATCCTTTGGACAAATTTACTTAGCTGGGCGCTCGGCGATCACGGGAGATCGCGTAACCGAGGCGCTCTCTGTGAAATAAAAGGGGACGACGGCGCGAAATGAGGTGAGAACTCCGTTCGTTTGAGGAAGCAAAGGGAAATGTGGAGTGTTCGGTCCCCCGGAATTCTCCAACGACTGTCCGTCTTGAATGGAAATTTCACCGTGACGCTGTAAACTCTTTGGCTGTGTCTCGAATCTCGTCCGTCCGGATGATCGCGGTGAATTCTGCTCCCGTTTCTTGCGTTGCTCAATGATCACCCCGCGGAGCTAGTTTCTCTGCTCGTTGTCGCAGATAGGGGTCAACGTTTTCCACGGGCACT
Organism: Nomada fucata; assembly: GCA_948146005.1. Taxonomy (NCBI): domain Eukaryota; kingdom Metazoa; phylum Arthropoda; class Insecta; order Hymenoptera; family Apidae; genus Nomada; species Nomada fucata. The sequence continues at coordinate 2,282,926 of OX411277.1, read as the reverse complement.
CGATACCCGTGGATTTCGTTATCTGAATGCGATAAAGGGATTTAGATGACGAGAATTTAGGCGACAGCGAACTCTCGGCACATTTTACCGCGACTGATAACATTTGTCGGACTAATATGTTCTTTCGTTACACCTCGACGATGCGAGCAGAAAGCGAATAAATAGCAAGGAATTCTTTTGGGAAAAATTGTCCGCTCGTCCTTTCGTTAATACGAAACTTTTTTTTTTACTCGAGGAAGATATGGACAATGGAGTTCGATTTTCGATAAAAGGTAATGGTTGTGGCACGAAAAGATTCTAATGAGAGGCAGCGGCAGCTGCCTAAATCGAGTCGCATAATTATGCAGATCTGTTCCGGGAAAGGTTTCTCGCGGACAGTTGAACAGCTTAAGCGTATCGCGACGGAGAAACACGATCTCGCCATTTCAGCGAAAGCCTAGCGTTCTATTGCCTTCTTCCTGCTCCAGAATAAAGGCAACAAACGTGTGCAACATTTACTTTGCCCCGCTCACTCCACGCTTTTATCAATCGTGATTAACCTTGCGATTAAAATTGAATTATATAAAAATAATAATAACAGCCGCTTCGACCACCCGCAATCTTTTTCTCATTCAAGGTTCGCCCATTTTCTCCCCACACATTTGTGCACCGAATGCGAAGGCAAGCACCCGTGCAGTCCATTGCCGTGGCGTGTTTATCACGTTGAAGCACCGCCGGTATATGGGCTCGCCTCGAGAAATTGTAACCAAAGGGACGCGCCATAGACCGTCGCGAACTGTGTTCATTCGCATCGCTGTATCTTAGTAATACGGTGAAACAGAAAGAAGCGTCGGATAAGCAACACTCCCCAGGGAACCCAGCAACAAGCCAGCTTTGATAGCTTTTCAAAGTGTCTCCGCGTCCTTCGCCCCGCCGAAGTTGAAGCGTATCCCGTGCTCTGTTCCAAAGCCTTCGGTCCTCTTTTCCCGTGCCCGCTCTATCCTTCTATTCGTTCGGGACGAAAGTACGAAGAGGAAGAAATACAGAAGGGGACCGCAACGTGGACGGCCACTTGCGTTTCGTCACAGCAGTCGAAAGCAGGGGAGAGGGATAGAAGCTTGTCTCGCGGCGGACAGTTTCGCACGGGACCGTCACGGGGACTCTGTTATCGAGCTACGTGGTTCTGAGTGCTCCTCCCGCTATGGCGCTCCTCTGCGGAAAGCTTTCTCGGGCCACGCGAAATCGACTGCCGCGATAAGAAAGGGCGGAAAAAGTATGGCGGAGACGTGCAGCTCGAAATCGATTGAAAGATCGCGTGGAAGCGTTTCGAATTGAATTTCGTATTGTGCGGGGCTCGTAAATTTTTATACAACCTCTCCCGAGTTCCAAAGGCCTCGTCGGATGCCCCGCGCGGAGGAAAGATATTGTAAACACTCGTGTCGGTGAATCAGCTCGCTTGAATCGGCGAGATGATCGTTCTTTAATTCAGTCAGCGAAGCGGAACACCGGTTCGTTATTACACGATTCTACGTCTGTCTCGAAAGGCACGTTCCACTCGACAAATTCTTGCCGCGAAATCGATTCGCTGTGTCGATACGAACACCCTGAAGAAACGTGGAGCAGCTTTTGTATAGATGCTGTAATTCGTCTGAAAAAGGGTATTATCTGTCGAGGCTCGTGATTAATTACCGAGGCAGAAAGCAACGGGCTGCTTTCCTCCGGGCAAAGTGCTGTAGAGTAATGTTTCCCGGTTATGGCGGCGGAAGCGCGAGGCATCGGAAGTATTGTCCGCGGTAGACAGTCGGCGACAGTGGTGGAAAGGTTCGTTGGAACGAAGCAAGAGCGGACGGCGTGAAACGGTCGCGCTAAGTTCAACGATTCCCCGATATCGATTGGGGAGGAGGTGGTCGACTGGTAATTAGAAATTTCCTTCGATCGACCCATCGCCGTTTTTCCGCCACTTCGCAGTCCGATTGGCACGGCCAGAGTTTTTAATCGTTCGCCCGGCTCGACCTGTCGCCGAAACGACGCTCACGTTCGAGGCGGTCACATTTGCATGCATAATTCTCCGTCGGCCCGCAGGATTCTGTCAATAATTTATTATGCCACCGCGTCGGAACGTGCGACAATTCTCGGAATACGAGAGCAGCCGCGATTCGCGGCTTATAGGACCAGTCTTTTGTTCCGCGAAGCGATTCTCTTATGCTGGCCTGAATTTTCTTCGGTTTCGTTGTTTCTAACTGTTAACAAGCTTTCGTATGCCACGCGCGACAACGAAATTAAGAGGCAGCTGAATCTCAGAGGGAATAATTGTCGATTTTTGAACTGCACGTAATTTCATTGGAAAGAATCGCACTTCAATTTTTATGTGGTCCTTGAAAATAGGGAGACTTGAATGGTCGAGTGAGTGGTGACTTGAGTGGCGAAAGAAAATTTTTTTTTGGCCCTCGTACATATGTTTCATTGTGAACAGTTTTCGCTGGCGTAGAGCACCTTCAGTTTTTCCCCTCGTTTTCTAACATCAAAAGTATGAATCGTTGAGAAAATTCTAGAATATGGCAGGAGGTAGAGGTAATACTTTTTTCGCGAAGTTACAGCCGTTCAAAGATCGACGATTCTTCGTCGCCGCACATTTCCGTCGAACTCGAATCTACTGTGTCAAAATTTGAACTCGAGAACATAAATCCGGTTAAGGTAGAAGTATTCCAGCCATTGCTTCGAGCTCTGCTTCCGCAAAATCGATGAACGAATAATGAATTGGTTTTTTCGTTTACCTAACAGCTCACCATCAGCAGGGACGTAACAATGAAACGCGAACATGTACTTCACCGCTCAACGTTGAGTCGTCTCGCATACCTGTCACGGTATAGGGTACTTACGTTCAAACGTTCCCGAGTTTAATCATTCCAGGAATATCTTCCGGGACGCCCGGTTCAGATGAAGCCGGATATGGAGCCACAAATCGGTGTCATTCAAATTCTCGTTTCGACGCCACATTTACGTGCCCGGCGCTGAAATTGCCCAACCGCGAAGGCTATTTTCGTGTCCACAAATATTGAATTTACCGGCCGCTGCTGGCACTCATTGTGCCCCGCGAAAAATCTGAATTATTAAATACATTGGACGCGTTCAGACGTAGTCGATTAAACGTGTCCACGATCCGGTTACTTTAATAGCTCCCGGATGGACAATAACGTCCGATGCAAGCTGCTATGACTGTGCCACGTTTCGCAATAAACAGCGAGTAATACCGTAATATCGACCGTAAAGGTAGAACGTACCGTAGTGAAACTTTAACCCGGCCCGAGAAGCAAGTTCCGGTCGCAGTCGAAGCGTTACGCTCTTTTTTTCCTAGAGACCCTAAATAGATCGTTGCACCGGCAGCGAATTATTGTCGTTAATTGATTATCGATTTTTCGAGACGCAGAAATTAATTTTTACGTTATTCACGGACAACGGCTCGCGCGGATAAAGAGTCGTTAACCGAGATTGATTGGATATTTCATCGGTCGCTTGGAAGCGCAGATTGAACGATCGAATTATCGGCCCCCTGTCACGGTGTTATTTTATTCCCGTTTCTTCTTGCTTTTGTTTCTCGTCGATGAAATAAAGTTTGTTCTTTGAACGGCGAATAACTTAATGGTCAGTCGGAGTTCGCGATGGAAACTCGTTTTACGATACACTCGACGTGCGTTCCCCCTTGTTTTCCCTCGTTCTGTGTAGAAGTTTATCGTATTATTCATTTCCGTTATTTAGTCTGTCCGTGAAATTTCGCCGCGATCTGAAGTGAAAGCACGAAGCGAGCTGGAAGCTCGAGGAAAAACGAAATTTCTTTGCTTGCGAAAGAAACGAATAACTTTCCAGATCATATGCAAGTATAGAATCCATAAAATAATATATACAAGAATGATATTTTTGTCCATTATCGTGGAATTTAAGCGCAAAAATGATATTTTTGTCCATTATCCTGGAATTTAAGCGCAACATTTCGAGGATCATCTTTCGCAACGCACAGTCATCCCTGACGCGTACGATGCGTACAATGGAGCCCCGAAGCTTCTGCGCTCTAGGCACACCACTTCTCCCAAAACGATCAACGCGAATGAAGCTTCGCGAATGTCCATTCGTTTCGACGTCGGGGAAGCGCTCCCATTTTCAATCGATCCCCCTCCATTTTCGCTTGACAGTTCGGTTTCTGTCAACCGCGAGGCGACTTTGACGAGAGAAAAATGTGTTTACCGCGGCGAAACGGCCGGCGCAGCGTGCGCACTGCTCCGCCGGCCCCGTTGGCAAGGTTTCCACGAACTTTTTCCCATCGCAATTCGGCCGCGAGGCCACGAAATTGAGTTTCGGCTCGTCCGTTGCGCTCCCTCGTTCCGTCGAAGTGGCCACCCCGACACCGACAACGACTTCCACGACCCTTTTCCGCGGAGCGATAGAAGCACGGTGCATCGGTGCGCTCGTTCTAATAGCCCCGAGATACTTTATTCGCGTAGCGGTTTACGCGGCCCGTTCGTAAACACGTGCGTCAGCTCCTTTTAATTGAAACGCTGCTGAAACGTAACGCTGTTCCCTGAATTTAGGTTTCACGTGCGCGGCGAATCGCGTTAGTCGCGTTTCGCTGTGTTCAGAACCGATGTCGATCGACGCGTGCGCGTAACGTTTCGCGGTGTAGCACTTCGTTTATTTCATAAAATTCACCCTCTTCGCATTTTTTACAACCCCGTCGCAAAGCGTTTTTATCTTTTTCAAGAATTATCACGGGTCGCGAGGAAAAAGGTACGTCGAACTTGTTACGAATGCATCTGTGAAGAGCCCGTCGCCCCCTGGTCACGTCTCGCGACAGGTTCTCGTACTTAAACGCTCCATTATGTTAATAACACCAGAGGCTGGCGCTGTAACGCAGTGGTCAACGGGTACCGTACGTTACGAAGAACGAATAAATTTGTCGAAAATATCACGGCGCAGTGAAATATTTCGTTGCCTCGCAGAATGTCTTCCGGTTGACTTCCCTTCCTCTCCCCCCCCCCATCCTTTCCCCCTTTCGTTCCGTCCGACTCTGTAAACGAAACGAGTTTTCCTCTTGGCGGCAAATCCGCATTCGTTCCCACTGACGTTTCCTCGCAAGCACGCGCGGCTTTCAGCCGGAAAAAGACTTGACTCGCTAAAACCGGCATTTCGCCTCCGCGAGCTTTATACCGCGTCGCGAACAGGCTACAATTTTCGGAGAATTTCGCCTTATACGAGTTCTATTGTGCGCCCTTACCGGGATCTAATTCGCTGCGGAAGATTGCTACGGGGATCGTGGAACGCTCAGCGCGCGTATGTTGACACTGTGATAAAACGTTATTAGGAATCTCCGTTCGCCTAAATGTGCGGATTCTCCGTTATTTTAATCCTTTTTGCACAATTCGATCTGGGTTTCTATTAATCGAGAGGCGCGTTCGGTTCTCCATTCTGTTTTTTGATATGAAAATTTCTATAAAAAAAGAATCCATCACTGCGAATGGAACTACAGGATTCGCGCAAGATTCCACTGTCTAATCGCAGTGTACGTCGCGCGAATTGCACCGTGGCTCAGGACCACTCCCCGTATCACCTGTCTTTGACTACCTTTCGATTCCACTGTCGGTCGAGTGGCGATACGAACATTGTTATCGAGAGTGTGAAATTCTCCGCGCTATTTTTTTTATTGTCCCTCGCTCGATGATTTTTGCATAACCGCGACTGTATCACTCCCGCTTTACAGCCGATCGTTATTCGAACAATTTCGACCCGGCGAACGAGCCCCCGCGTTTGCCCGCCCGTAGCGTCGGCGGATTGCCAATCAAAATTCCTACGAGTTCGCTCGCGCCCGGCGGTTTTCGAAGTATCGCGTTTTATGGAAGGTCTGTCGGCTTTCGAGTGAGCTGTTTCGAAACACGAGAATCGTCCTGATGCGTGTAAGCAATAGAGAGCAATATAGGATATATATATATAAACACCTATATAAACACCTTATATATATATATCTTATTGCAGGCGCGATGCAAATGAAAGTGATTTCTTCTGTTACCATAAAATGTCATATGAATTGAAGGTGTTTATGCGGACCAAGGTAGGACGTTACTATTGCCCGAATCTGTTCAAACGAAAGCGAAGACGAGCGACCTGAGCGAATCGAATCGCACGAATCGCAACGGACAGCGGGCAAAGAAATTTCAGGTTGCGTATTGCAAAAACGATTTACATCGTGCATAAAATTGAGGAACGGTAAACCTGAACGAAGTGTTGCAATTTTATACACCGCGCAGCGTCGGCGTATCCGAGATTGATTAATTACAACGGCACCTCGATCGACTTATCATAAGCTCTAATAAATTCCCAAAGCACTATCCATCCCGCTTCCAGAACTTTTCCCCGCCCGTATTCCGCCGCGAATAACAGGAATATCCATTTCAATGGTCCCACAGCGCAACCAACGAACCAATACGAAATTCGCGATCGGCCTTCGTCCAATTATACGAGCGCCCCCATAAATCTCGCCGTCGAGGCCTCGAATGATATAGCGGGGCAGGCATATTCCTCGCAGAAGTTTCCAAGTTCCTCGCCTACACCCTCGAATCGAGACTTTCGCGTGTTTCCAGGGGAGCGTCCGTATCGCGCGACTCGTAAATAGTCCGGTGCATCGCCGAATTGCAATACATCGTACGCGTCCCGAACGGGACGAGCGACTTGTCTGTCACGATCGGCGTACCTCGGTTACGGGGGGTTGGAATCGGATGATCCGATCGCGGGTGCACGCGAACGCGATATCGCGGGGGGCAACGTCTGAACGGAGCCGTGCGGAAACAGGTAGCCGTAATTGTTGCGCGATACCGAGCAAGACAGTTACTTTCCGGCGTGTACGCGCACGCGAGTAACCAGAACACGAGTAATCCTGGGGGATCCGGTTTCGTGGGGGATTAGAATTGCGTTTAGGGAGGACGAAATGAGCGTAGTTGAATCTTGATAATGTGCGTCCGTTACGATGGGATACACCGATACGGTGGCGTTTGATTTTGGATGTGGCTTTATGGTGATGCGAAATAAATGCAGGGGGGGGTGAGAGCGCATTGATTTGATCAATGCAGAGGATGCACGATACAATCTGCACGAGTAACAAGAAAGATGATGACGTATATCGTGGACAATTATTGTATACAGCTTCAGCAAGCCATCGTTTAACTTCTGGGAGAGAGATAGGGAGTTGTAGAAAAAAAATGGGACTCCGGGAGATATATTTGTCGAATGCTATCCTTCTTACTTCTTGTCGGTCGTGCGAGAAAGATCGTTCTTGTTACTCCTGTTTTATTCGAAGGAATTAAATCGCCCGAGCAGAATCAAACGGCAGAAACGCGCATGGAAAGGATGGAGGTAAAGTTGCTAGACAACCTTTCGAACTTCCCACGGAAGGACCTTCCCAAACAAGCGGTATATCACCGTGGTCGTAGGGGGCGAAGAACGAGGGTAAGTCTAGCTTTTCTTCTCCCATTCTTTTCGGCTCGGGGCTTTAACGCGGCCTCTTGAAGGGAAACGGTGCCATTTTTAACGCCTCTAATTAATCGCTCCACAAAAGGTGGACGAAAAAGAAGAAACGTCTATTCAGGCTCGCTCTTTTTCCTCCCCTTCGTCGTCGCTGCCAAGGGAGGAATTCAACTAATGCGAACACCTCTGCCTAACACCCTTGGGGGTCAAAGTACATTTTTCTCAGATGGAAAAACCGGCGTTTAACGCATGAAAGCGTTCCATCGCTCTTTAATTTGCATAGTTATAAAATACACGCGCGCACACGTGCTCCCCTTTGCCCACGTTTTATCTAATATATCGTGTTCGTATGTCGAGCCTCTATTCTGACGAACTGCAAGCCGGTTCCGTTTTTAATAAGCTCAAACTTAACCCTTTTTCTACGACGACGCTGGAAAGACGGAACACGTGCGAATAAATGGCCGTGCGAAGAAGAGGTACGATCGAAGGGGAGGAAAGAATCGCGTAACGAGACGAACAGAGTGAGATGCAGGGAGGAAAAGGTGGAGGAGTTAGCTGCAAGAGGAAACGAGGATGAAAGGTTCGGTTAGTGAAAAATGGGAACCGGCTGGTGCGGGATGGAATGTTAAAGTAGAATTTAGATTTTAATCGTCAGAGATGATCGCTAAATTGATCGAAGTTTCTTGACGGCTGCATTTTCCTCTCGCCCGGGTTCTTTTATTAAATTTTCCTAATTTGTGTTTTCAGTTAGTCAGATTCTTTTAAGGGAATTATTATAACAATGTTTCCACGGCGATTCCAATTTTTCTTTGTCGACATTTGCCAAGCGACGCTTGCATGGCATTTTTGATTTCCGTCTATCTTGTTTCATCTGTCACGCGTTGTACGATTCGTCGACATTGACCCCTCAGTCGATCAACGGAATATTCGATGATTAAATTCACGAGCGTAGCGGACAGGTGTGCGGGATCTTTCGAGGTAGGATGAATTTAGTCCGGCGAGAAACCGCGGTGCACAGACTAACCGGGTCAGCGGCTCGTTCGTATTTCGAAATTGCATGAAAAAATTCATTAACGAACGCGAAAGCGGAGTACCGTACATCGAGGGCCTGAATCAATTTATTTTAGTGCTCTTGTTCTGACGCGCGTTCAGAATAGTGTACGTTATTTTCGTGTTATCTCCGTTTTAATGTCAACGATATTACCGTAAGATATTCGTACACGCAGTTACTCCGTTCGCTCAGCGTTCATTCAGAATTAACGGGCTTCCCACCGTAGTGAAGTTTTTAAGTATTTCCAACCAGATAATCCGTTTATAATCTTCCTTGAAACTTCCAGGCCGTGATTCGATAAATTCTAAAATCCACAGGAAAGGGTACCGCGCGGAGAACATCCGAGAACCGTTTCGTAATTTAATTAAAAATAATCCATCCTGAAAACGGAATCGGGGATTTTATAGATAGAATACGTTGTACAGCTCGACGGAGTACCTTCTTCTTTTTGTAACGAAAGGGTGCAAAGACGATCTTCGGGATGACAGAAATTATGCGAACCACTTCAGTCATCATCTGCCTGCCACTCAGCATCACACCTAATGACGAAAATGAATCACAAACATGTCTGCAGCCGTGCATCGTTCGCCTCGTTCCACAGGTCAGAACAGATTGTAGTACGGTTAAAGGTTTAACGAATTGAAGCTTGAGCAGTAATTTATCTACCAGAGCGTGGACGACTTCCACAATAGCGAGGAGCATCATCGAAGAGGCACGACGCTCACTCGTGGAAATGACATCGCTCTCAGAGTTCCTCGTGCGAGAATTAGAACGAGATCAACGTGAGTCCAGCGTATGAAAGGGCACGACGTACGTACGCAACATGTCGGCTGTTTAAACGTACAAAGTTCGAATATCGTCGAGTACGATTTCTACACTCACGGTATTTCCTATTTCAACCAACGTATCCCGATTCACGGCGCTATCATTCTCTATTCGCATAACGTTCACGATGCACTCTGCCACTTGGAGAAACAAGTAAGTGGCGATATCCTGGTGGGATAGTGGCAATCCGTGGTACATTATCCGCGAATCGCATACGTATTCCACTTCGGGTAATGCCGCCATCGTTCTTTGGGAATGGGTACCGAACGGGACGTGAATTCTGCTAATAGATTTTTTAAACTGACTCCAAGCACCCGGAGATAACACACACGGTTGCTGAAACGGTGTTGCTTGTGGCGTCGATTTTTTCCAGAGAAAATAAGTATTACAATGTTCAAATGTGCCCTCTTTAAAAATGCATACGACAAGTTAGACATCGTGCATCTATAATTGCAAGCTATGAACGATCCTTGGGAGGAGGGAATTAGAACGAAATCAGCATAAATTAGCTCCGGCGAATCTCGTCGTTTCCGGCGCCCAATAATTGGCTTAGGCTGGATCTCTTAGGAGGACAATAGCTCGCGGGGAGAGGACGGAATAGGAGGGGAAGCAGCAGGTATTTCCCGTCGCGGAACTTCGACGTCGTTCGCAAGCTCATTCGTATTCATTGCGTCCCAATTAATTTCCGCGAAGCTGCCGAATTATGAAGTCGCGCGTTCTGGTCCGGCCGGCTGCGAATCGAACACGCTGATGCTGTTCCTGTCTTTCGAAGCCGCGGATCTGGCCACGACCCGCGAGCCGATGTATCCCCACGAGAATCCGTTCGGTTTCACCTGTAGTTTCCTCAGAGGTAGCCTCCGTCCCGAGAGATCAACGGACATTGTATCGAGTTCAGAAGTTCCTCGCGCATCACCAACGATATATTAATAAGTTGGACAAACAAGTTTTCCGTCCGCGGTTTCCAATATTCTTCCGCGACGGTGGCTCGCGAATGGAAGCGGTGAGAGAGAGAGAGATTGAATTTTATAGGTCGAACTCGCGGACAGACTGGCAGTTATTTACAAAGAGCGAGCGGAAAAGCCAAGTGCCGTAACCCTCCGAGCACGGCGATTTAAGTAACAGTTAGTGGAAACGATTTGTCAGCTTTATGAGCCATCGAAGTGACCAACAACGCGATCGAATGTATGGCCCCAAGACGGTCGTGACTTCGGCCGCTACGGTTGGGAGTACGTATTCGTTTGTCCCGCGGCTACGCGACGGAAATAAAAACCACATGGCAGCGACATTTCGCTGCACGGGGAAAACAACGCGTCCACGGGAAGTTTACGCAAAAGGGCCAGTGGATGTTTTGGTCACGAACCGCTACCCGAGATTCCTCGATATATCGTACGTTTCGCCCGAATTTGTTGCCTCGCGATCACTCCAGAACTTAGCGTAACGCTATTTACATGAGAACGCGACAGAAGGATGCGCCGGGGGGAGTAGTATATTTTGGTTGAGGCTGTTACAATTGTACTGTAGGAAAAAGAAATAAAGTTTGTTAAAAAGTTAGATGATATTAATACAATATAAAATAAGACGGTGCTGTTCACTTGCGTCGTGTGGCAACGTGCAACTTACAACTAACTTCGTCCTCAACGACGCAACGCTCGCATGTTTTTCGGCGATGCGCGTCTGTTCTCGGGGATCGCGCATCGCTCTTTTCGACGCACACAGTTCGCTCGAAAATACTACAGTACTACTACACGTGCAACGAAGTGGTCAAAATTTGGTCATGATTTGTATTGCTCACTTTTGACTGTTACGTCGTATCGATATTTTCTTATCAATAGTAATATCGCTTGAAACGCGGCCGTAGTTGAAGCACGATTTTGTTCATTTAGTAACTGCCGATTTTATAAAAACTCTTTTCGTTCGACGAATTGATACATGCATGTATTGGAAGTCAGTCTCGTTATCAGACCTTCGATACCATCGCAAAAATTCGTCTCAAACGAGTCCCGTCGACGCCGATCCAAACTCGCTTATCATTCACATTCACCGCGCGAGAAGTTCACCGGTGCCAGCGCTAATTTACGAGAACAAATTCCCGAGAATCGTGTATTCGTCGGTCATTTGCTCGGGCGTATGAATCAATTCCCGTCTCACGTACCGTCTGCCCAAAAACACAGAAACCCACGGGCAACGTTTCGAGCCTGGCAAGTGGGGCTAGTCACCGTCGAACGGCCCTTTAATAATTCATGCTAGCGAAACAGAAAGGCGGGCCGCGAACGATGGAAATAGTTCGCCGATATGTCGAGATTCAATCGTGTAACACCGTTCGAACGTTCCTCGAATGCGGCGTGCCCGTGACCGGTAAGCCTCCTGTACGTGTTTATTTTCTACATTCCGCGAGGTCGTCACGTTTCTCCGACGATGTTTGTTGCGCCTCTATCGTTGACTCCTCTTCCGCTCGCGGCGTTGCTTATTTACTCTCCGGCGAGTTTGTAGTCGAGGTGTTCCCGTGGCAAACGTTTGCCCCTCGGAGCAATTTTTATGGAATACGTTCGGTGCAATTGAAGTTTCACGTCATTGTCGTTCCGTGTACGTGGGGACAAAAGAAGCGACGGGGGACGGATTCCGTCGCGCAACGGAGGTGCTGGAAAGTGTTTCGTACATAGCCAGGTAAGCGAGGAAGCGTGGAGACGTTTCGCTTCGAAATTCGTCGACTATCGTAATCGCTATCAGTGCAATTTGAAGATTTCTCTTCCGTCGATGTAACTATCGGCACGTGTGCAATAAATCCTCGATAATTCATAATTTATAGAAAATTAATAAAATAGTTACGTAAACGTTCCCCACAGAATTATACTTCGTTTGGTTCAAGGAAACGTTCGACTAATTTCATTTATCTCTGATATTATATCGATCCAATTACTGAGGACCTCTTGCATTTTCGAGCCTGTCAGTCAGAAGATTGGCGTCGAATACTTAGTCCGTTGAAACGTAGAAATTTCACGATTCACAGAATCATTAAATAAGCCTGTCGATGCGCACCTCCCCGTATTACTTCTACCATAAAACAAATGTTCGATATCGGTGGGATATTAAGTAGCTCTCTGGGACCTCGACGCCTGTGCTTTTTGAACGATTCGCCTGTTTACTCCGCAACAAGTAATTCACAATTCCTGGGTGAAGCGCGGTTCTCCCTCACCCAGGTCTTAAGACATTCACTCATTATTAAGAGGTTCCTTAATCGAGGCATTCCACCGTCGGTCGCTTTAGGAAGACAATTTACAAGAGATCGTTGCGTCCTCTCTCTCTTCCTCCCTCTCTATCTCTCTTTCCGTCTCTCTATAGCTTTTGTGTTGCGTCACCGCGCCCCTAGAATTCACTTTTCCCAATTTTCGCACAGCGTGCTTAGCAAATTAATTAAAAGCTCGTCCCGTACGTCCGCGCTCTGTTTTAACAAGGACGCAGGATAATTCGAGCATTGCGCACATTAGCCAAATATTTCTCGAATATTTCGCCGGTGCTGCGTATACGCATGTACGTACACCGCTTTGACGAAGGGTGGCCTTTCGGCAGTCACGCGTCGCGATGTTCCTGATTTATTGATGCGACTGAACGTCTTCGCGGGGCATAGTTTCGCGTTCTCGGTAATTGCTGCTCAATTTAACCCTTGAGTGCCACTTACGCGTACGTTCAAGCTTTCCAGACAATATACGGAAGCGTATCGCTCGCGCCCTCTCGCATAAAGTCAAATATTATTCTTTCGTGAAGTTTGTCGCGAAGATTTATTATTTCTAGTCAAGAGTACTAAATTACGATTGTCGATGCTTTCGTGAATCCTTGCGCGCCGGATAAGTAGCGTTAGAAATCGGTAAGTCGCGGGGAGATTAAAGGGGCTGTTATGTAACGTCCGACCGCCCGGATATTATTCGTGCCATTATTTCGCTGAAAAGCAGATTTGCCGAATAAGCGGGGCGTAACGGTCAATGAATAATTGATGCACTTTAAACGGGCTGCAAATCTGGACGCGACTCTCCCCAAAAACAGCGCGTCGAGTTTCTGTTGCGCGGCAATCACCGGATACGGAAGCTCATTATTAACCGATATTTCGGCGCATCGACGGGCAGATTAAACGACACCGCGAGCGTTCGCCCTCCTTCCTCCACCGATGATAATCGGCTCGAATTCGTACACCCGACGCATCGCGTAATCGTTTTCGCCCGCCTACACCGGAATGCCGCTACTCCGGCGCGTGTTCGCCGCGATATTTCCAACCCTTTGTTGCGAAACAATTGATCCGCGACCGCGATAGACAGACCATTTCCGCGACTACTTTGATACTTTAGAATCGTTCGATTGTTCAATCGAACATAGGAGGGGTTGGGGAAGGGGTTGCTCTCGTTCAACGAAGAGCGCGATCACATTGTAGAAGAAAACATTTGGTAGCATTTTGTTGCGTATATAAATCGATGCGCGTAGCGCGATAATGCGCGCCTTGTAGTCAGTCGAAAGCCAGAAAACGTACGAAAAGGACGCTTGTAAAGATTATCATCGACAATGAGTGCAAGAGAAGAAATTTTACAAAAGAGCAGGGTGTGATCGGCAAAGTTCGTGCGTATTCCTTGAACCTACATTACCCCACTGTAATGTATGCACCCCCAAATATCTATATTAGTATTATGACATATCTCTGTACTACTCTTATTATCTACTAGTCACCTAAGGATTCCTGTATACAAATATTTTTAAGTTCCGGTCGTCACAAATACTCGTCATGGTACCTTATCGAGTCACCGTTTCCAAAACACCTAGTCATACTGTCTACAATCCTTAACCATCCAGAGTCCTTTGGACCTCGCCCTCACCGTCCCTACTACATCCTTTCCAACACCCTTTAAAAACCCAACGTTCCCTGACTCTTTAGCTCACATCATACGAAATATTCAACCGACATAGTCTACGTCCAAGTGATAATAAAACCATCTCGAAAACCGAAGTTGCGAGTTAAATTTTCTCTGTGTCCATTACACCACACCCTACACATTTCGTTAGTTCTTTCGGTGTCGAATTCTTTTCATTGCCATACGTTTCCTTACTCCGAACTTCCCGACTGCTTAAATTTTCCGGCAATTAATACAATTTTATTATATTTTATTTGATTAAATTTGATTTTATTATTAGAACATTTTATTTAGCAATTAACTTTTCATCGGTGAGTTTCTTCGGGGAAAAAGTTGGCAACGCGAGCTTCGGCGCAACGGTTGCCGTTGCATCATAACCCTGGACAGGCTTGTTTGCTTATTTCGAATGACGTTACAATCCTCCACGTTGCTGTGAGCCCGCGAGAGCTTATCATTCGAGCATCAGGTAAAACAGATGAATATCCATGAAAGTGACAGCACGCGTTCTGAGGTTCGGAATATCGATCGGATACAGACGCGAGGTTATTATCCGTCGCTTCGACGTATTGGAACGCGTCCTCGCGGTGCCCGTAACGACTTCATTTGTTTTTTTCCTTTTCCACGCCAAAGAACAGCCCGACATTTCGTATCAGCGTCCCCTCTAATCCCCATCGATGCCGTCGAAAATCCGTTCGGAACTTCTTTCCATAGATCTCCATATCCGTATGAATTTTTCGAATCACGTTCGCGTCACTCGTTTCGCAAATATCGCTGGACAAACGGCAAGCCGAGATGTTCCGAACGGTCTCATTGGAGAATTCACCGCGACACATTTCCCGTTTAACCCTTACGACGATATTGTGGGATGCGAGAATTCGTAGAAACGGTATGAGAGGGCTTTGTACGAATCGTGCGAAGGAAAGTATCCAGTATTACGCGAAGTGCGAATGAAGAGTGTTAGTCGAAACGTCGAATGCGGACCGAGTGAATGTTTATCTCGAGGATAGAGTGGATGGTTTCGGGGAATGCACGTGGAGTCTAGGAAGCATGGTGACCCGTGGTCGAACTGTGACACGTGGTGAGAGTGTGCGTGTCGGTGTGGATCTTAATGAGTGAGAGCGAATGATGAAATAGAACGAGAGGGAAAATGCATGAAAGAATATATACAGCGGATGATGCGTGCGAGGGTTAGAGTTGAGGTGGAGTTGAGTTGAGTCGAGGCAGAGTTGAAGCGGAGTCGAGCGAGAATTGTAGCGAGAGTATTGTTGGGATAAAATATATTGTGTCGCGAGAGAGAGAGCGATTAAGAGACATTTAATAATAAAGTGATTTTACGAGAAAGGAAAGGCAGTCACGATTTCCCCTGAAAAATAATCCTACAATATCGCAGTTACGATTTCCCCGGCCGCACGGCACAACGTTTCCAGGTCGACATAGGCGAAACGGGCACGCGGAATCGTTCGTGGAGGTATTAAAAAAATGTAAGCCCGAATCGTCGTGGTGAATCCGGAGTCCGGAACAACCGAGAACCTGGCCTCGTCGAGAGCCGCGTTATTAAGGAAGCGCGGAAGCACCCGGGGAACTATTTCGAAGAGGGCTGGCAAGAATGCCTCCCCCGCTCCGATTTCCACCCCGTTTCTAGACCGCTGTCGTCGATCGGCCCTGTCACGGCCGTGAAAGCGTCGAAATCGACGAATCATTAAAATCGAATTCTTTCGAGGCGACGACGTCGAGCGTTCCAACGGCGACGCTCCGTGGGGGGGGTGGGGGTCGAAGCATATTTAAGATCGAAAGGGCGACAAAGAAAATCGGGGGAGGGTCTTCCCGTCGTTGGCCGGCAATTGCCGTCAACTTTGAAGTCTCGGGCATCCGGTATCCGGTCGGAAGTCCGTACTCGACTTATTGCCCCCCTCGTCGTTGCTCGCGTCGATCGATAAGCCTATGAAAATCGTCCGGCTTATCGGGACCCCGCCGATAATTTACTTTCGAACAGAAATTTTCAGACCCTCCGCCCGAAGGGGAAATTGGAATTCACGGGGAAGTCGTTGCAGTTGGAACAAGCTTGAGGGCGGTGTTATTGCATTGCAAGGGGGGTGTCCGTCGAGTCGGTTTATTATATTAAATATCGAACGGGGGAAGAATCTTGGGTGCTCGGTAAATTGACTAACGTGATCGTGGCGGATTTGATTTCGGAATAAATTTATTCCGGTAATATGTACCCGAGCCGCGTTACGTTTAACGCGCAAATTGCACAGTACATGGATAATTAGAGGAAGCCGTTTCTACGTTTATTATTCCAACGATAATAATATTTCGATGCATGGAATTAGTTAATTATTTGATACAGTATATATAATGGACTATGTAATGTGCAATGTGATATTCCATTGTCGTCACTGTTGCGTCACGAACGCGATAATTGTAATCAGACACTCAACGCGAAATTAAAATCAAGGGTTCACGTGCTCTCCCGGCGAGCCGGCGTTCATATTTAAGAAACGTCGAGCAACGTTAATCGTCCAGTCGCCAGGACAATCGCAGATATCCACCGGAACATCTCTGCCCTTAATCTTTACAAATGGCGAGGCCCATTATGGACCACTAACCCTGCCAGGTCGCGCATCCGTCAAAATCACGCGAGCCCACTGCCATTTCTCGTTCCCCGTTGGGGAACGGCCGCCGTTTCCGGCCCTTCCATCATTCCAACGTGCACGCGCGTCGCCAAAGATCGCACCTATCAAAATTTTCCACGTCGACCGGATCGAATTGTTATCCGGGCCGAGACAGATCTCTCCTGGAAACGAAGGTCCACTTCCACCCCTCGGCAAAACGGGCCAAGGTCGCAGATAACCCCCATCGAAATCCACCGACCGAAGGGAATCTCGCCGCGTGTTCCACGTCGGGAAACGAGGGCAATTTGAATTCCACGCGTATCGATATCGCCCGCTCGCCGCATTTAATATTCGCCCGAGCAAAACTGCTCGCAGGAACATCGCTCGCCCCCCGGGGGGGACAATTCCACGAGACGGCGAGACCGGTCCCGTAGATTCCAACGACTCGAGGCCTAATTCTGACTGACGATTATCTCGCCCCGCACCCTTCCTCCGCGACCCTCCGCCCGGCGGACAAGGGGCGACGGGGCGAAATGGACGAGACGTACGTCGAAGATACCATTCGAATTCCGTGCGCGTTCCGCCGCTGTAAGTTTGCCATTCGTTCGGGGCAAATATGGCCGACCTCCAGGCCAGGCTCCTTGGAGGCGTCAGCAACCGTAGGTACAGCTCGTTTCAAGGATATCTGGTATGCACCGTAGTCCATGGGCATAATGCAGCCCCGGCCCGCACATAATGGCAATAGTTGGCACCGATCCCGGTGGCCCATCCCACTGTCAGCCGTGTTAGCTCTACTCGTCGTCCCTGTTCGCCCACACCCCGTCACCGTCTGCGACTCCTTTTACCGTATCTGTGCATTCTGGTTCGAGGTACGTCCTTGTACGTGCATGCCTAAGCGACGCGACGATTCACGGCCATCAAACTGGATATCCCTAACGAGCCAGATCCGAGATTATCGATTCGGTAAGCGCCGCGCGGAGGATTCTGGCCCGGGGTAGGGTTGACGGGCGACACTAATAGGCGTGAACGTATAAATCTCTCCGGTTTCGCCGTGAACGATTTTCACACGGACATGTCTCGTTCTTTCTCTTTCCAGTTGCGAAGCAGTCACTGCATTCCCCCGATTCGGCACGCTTCCAAACCGGATCGCGGATTTCTCTCAACCTGTGCGTTCGTCGGAGATGTTTCGTCCGCGATACCCTGGGCTCGGCCAGCCGGGGATAATTGTGAGTTTCGGTTGCGCGGCCGATTCTTCAGATTCTAATGGTTCTAGTGTATTTTACGCACGGATCTAGCCGCCCGATCTGGACCGTTTTATGGTTTTTTTCTTTTTTTCCCGAAAGAATTGGAACGTTTGAATCGAAAAATGTGAATATCCGCCATCGCGGAACGCTGTATCGGTACTTTTTAAAAATTCATTCGATAGAAATGCTCGCGAGCTTGGAAAAATTTTACCGTAGACGGCGGAGGGTTATTTAACTCGAAGTTCATTGCGGTGCTTGGTTTGTAATTAATAGCAATGTTTCAAGAAGCATAAAATTAAAACTGTACGGGGAGATAATTAGCGGCCACGGGACCAACGGTTTTAAGCGGACTGGATACGATTTTACGGGCGACTGAGCGAAAACAGGACGCGGAGCGGTGTTAGAGAAAGTAGAGGTAATCCTGCTGCATTGGTGATATTTCTGAAAATGTTATCCAGCTTTATAAGTAGTATGTACCGTGCCTTGAAACTCGCCAAACATTTTCGAGATCCATTAAATTATTAGACGTTTGATAGGCTTCACAGGCTTCTAATTCCGAATAATAGGAAACCAACTAACTAACGACCAATAAAAGATAAAATGTACAAAAATTAAAAACGAACGACGCTGGCTTTCTTCCCTCGTCGGCATTCAATTTCAGTTCCTGCCACAGAAATTTCCACATCTGCTCACACTTGCCAGATCCAGATAGCAATATCCGAAATCTCCATAAATCCGACTGATCGAAAATGGAGAAAAGAAAAGTCATTCAATTCTCCCCCAATCTTTTCACAATTAAATCCTCCGAGCTGTGATAAAATCAAAATGTCACCCTTAAATTATTCAAGATCCCCTCGAATCCCCAATTAAGCCCGCGAATTTAAACCAACCGCTGTCCATCGATCGACTCGCAGCGTCGTTCTTTCGCGAATTTCTCCCGCACAACCATAAGTCGTTCCATCTAATTTACTTGCTTTGCAATTCATAGACGTGGCTTGTACCGTGCCGACTGATATCCACGACCATTGTTCAATGGACGAACTTCGCTGCTAGATACTCGAAGTTCGACCCAATTTCGATAGACGTGTTATGCATTCTTCTCCCATTGAAAAATTCACCAGTGCAACAGTAGACTGATCTGTGCGTGCACGATTTTTAATGCAACATTCAGATGCGATTATTTGTCACGTTTGGTTGTTGGTTTAGTCGCGAAGGACGCAGGTTCGATGCAACTTTCCCGAGTCTTGGCCCGTGTAGAGTGTTCCTTTGACGAAACAGAGACCCTGGCACCTTAATGGCGTCCCGCAAAGAAACTTCAGACCGTTCCACACGGTTATTACGCGGGTGCGCGTGCGAAAGATCGCGGCAAGTTTAGTTCCGCCGGCCCTTAGGCGAAATTCTGCTTTTCGATTCCTCGAATTTTGCTGGAAATTTCCTCTGCAATGTTTGCAACAACGCCGAGGGATATCGGATTTTGGAGTTTCGTCGATTACCTTGCTAGAACTGTATTGTCGCTGTCGCTGCAGGTAAAGGATATTCTTGATTCCAGCTGGACGTTAACTACAGCGATGTAATTAAAAGAAAATCAACGGTACTCGATGTCTCGGTTAAAATTATTCCTGCAGTCAAATTTTTTCTCACATTTTTGCGGTACTTAATTTGGAACTAATAGAGCTTTTGGTATTCAATTTGCATTACCCAACATTACAGTTTCGTGGGAAGAATTGATTACTCGAATATTCTGTAGAAAGTAGAATTGATGTCCGGCAAAGAGTTAAAAAAATATTACCGGAAAAATATGTTTCTAACAAACGTAGAATCAGAATCGACGATCGATCGGTTCGAAATGCTGCATTGTTCGTGTTGCATTATTCGAAACGATGCTCGAACTGGTCGTTTTATCGGCGACGCAGGTATCGATCGAGATGTTTTCCGCGCCTCTGGAAGTGCCGATCGCAGCGTCTCTCGCGTTCAACTAAACTGCAAGCCCGTTATCGGAGCTATTTTCGCAAATATTTATCGCCAGCTCAACCGGGCTCGGTGCATCGATGCGTCCATCGATACGACAGTAGATACGACGTGCACAACGTATTTGAAAAACGTCGCGCATAACGCGCGTGTCTATGGGACAATTTCAATCTAAACGTTGAGAAACTATTGAATAGCAAGCCTGGATCGGAAAAAGGGGCTGACGTGTCCGAAATTTATGTTAGGAAAGGAGGAATGAAACGTCCGAACGGGAAGCTCAATTTGTCTCGTAATTGAACGAGCTCCGTTTCTGTGTTTGAATGTTAGTCGATGAATGAAAATTTCCGGTGCTCCCCTTTAATATAGATTTTTTTTTTAATTGCCATTCAACTTTCTCGTCCAATTTCTGCTGTAGCTGATTGAAAGGCTGGTTTTGATGTTTCGCAATAATTCGCTAATAAAAAGTCTCCACTCGTTGTGGGATGATTGCATTTAAAAATCGCATTTTCTTACGCGCTGCGACAGGCACGGTACGCGAACGAATACCGACAAAACTGTAGACATTCGAGGGTCCGAGTTGCCCGTGTGCCTCGTTCAGAATGAACAGGCGGAATACCTTGGCTCGTCGGACGTCTATTCTCTGCGATGGGAATCGTCGATCCTCGGTTTATCCTTCGCGGATAGAATTTATTGGGATGGTTACTTGTATCGACGACTTCGCGTTCCATCCCAATTCTCAATTATAACTGTACAGGGGAGCTTTGACGTTGAATGTCTTCGATTTCATGATGATGGCCTTCTTGAACCAATTTTTTCTTCAACTTATACCCATCGTCTGCGGTTGTTTTATTTTCACACCGGGAGAAATCCCGCTGGAGAATTGTGCTACGTCGCTGGAGGATTATCGATCGTTTAAAGTTCGAACAAAATTGCGAGCTTTTGGAACAATATTTGCCTCTTCGTTGGCGGCGCGGTTCGTTCCAGCGAACACTTTGTTAACCGGTTTCGTTTAATTGTAGCGTCGCTGTTACGGGACCTTCAATGGCAGCGGTATTTCCAATTCAGTGTTCGAAAAATTTCAATTTGATTTCATTGGAAATTTCTGGCGAATATCGCTGGACATTTCATTCGTTGAATTTTTTCCACCATTCGATGAATGTAATTATTCGTGTAACGAAGCGGGCCTTACAGGGCGTCGCTCTTATTACTCCATGAGTTATTGGCAATTTGAAAAACTTCACAAAGAAATTTGGTTTTATTCGGTATAAAGGCAGAAATGTAATAGCCTGTCAAACGTGAAACAAAGTAATGTATGTTTTTGCATAAATACTGAAAATGAAAGCGAGCGACAATCAGTTTGGAAGAAATCGCAGTGCGAAGAATCATTGCGAAGTAACGCAGGCGGATAATGAAAAGCTCGCCAATTCGTCAAATAAATATGACAATATCAATTTAATTCGTATATCGACCGCGATAGACTCGAAGTTATCCTCCGGGGCGGAGTTTTATGGAAATTCGCGTTCCAAGTGGCGAATTTTTTCAGGAATATCGCCATAGGGAAATCGAAATCGGATTTCCTGTTTCATGGTTGCTCGGCACTGAGCCAAAGCCGATTATGATAACTCGTCCGCGTCATCTTCGACAGTAATAAGGGCCGGTGCAGCCCCGCCTCGATAACAGTTGTTTCTCGCGACTGACGGTGATAATTGGCACGCTCCCTGCGAATCGTTCTGCCAATGAGAATTAATCAAAAGTGCTTCAACTTCGATATCGGAAACTCGTTTGTTCGTCGCTACCAATCGATGAATCGGGGGACACGATTTCGAATACAACGAAACGCTGTTCGAAGTGTGACGAGACAGGGAAAAACGAAACGAAAGGACGTGCAAAAAAATTGACCTTTATCATTATTTACAAGAACAATCGAACTATCGCATAAATATTCTGTAATTGTCAACTATTATGCAAGCCTCCAATAATTAATAACTTAACGCCATATTTCCCGATATCCTTCGTAAAATATACGAACTGACATCGATGATCGTGATATTTCTTTAGAAGGAGTGCATAGTGTAGCATCGATTAATTTCCTTCGTAATTAATTTTTCCAGTACTAACGATTATGCATCTAATACCGATGAGCAGCTCGATAGCAGCCGGGGTCGATTCGTTAGTCGATCAAAGAAGGTACTTCTGTAACCCATCGTTCGATCGTGAAGCGGTGCGCATGGAAATCTCCGCCACAAGTATACGGGAAATTGCCGCGAATTAATTTCCACCGACGTCGATGCGATATCTTGCTAATGCCCGAACAGATTCGGTAATTCTGCCCTGTAACTATCAGGATTCGCGTGGACTAATCCGCTTGATCGGCACGAGCGGACGCGACTGAGCAGAATTATATCGGAGGAGTGATCGGCAAAATTACTTTCTCCCTGCAGTAATATATCGATGGCTCGAATAATTGGACATTAATACGGGAGGGGGGGGAGGGGAGAGGCACGGCTCACGATTTCGTAAAACAACGCATCTGATCGATACTCGGGCAACAATAGATTTTCTGAGGGTGCAATCCTATTACGCCACCGTCGGCCAGACAATAACGAACGAACACGCCGCTCGGAAAAGACTGACAGAAAGTTTCCATTCGCGTCCATTAACCCGATAACCAGTAAATTACCTCGTCTCTCTGTAGCGAATTAATCTTGCGCCAGAGAGAAGCTCAACGGAAGGAATAATATTGCAAATCCTTCGCGGAAGCACAGCGCAGCATCCCCCAGGTTCGTAGAAGACTCAATACCGAGTGCCTTATCTGCATTAACTTTATCGAAGGTAAAGGTTACTGTGCGCGCAAGAATATCAAACGTAACGGCGCGTCTAAATTCGCCAAGCGGAATTAGCTTTAACCCTTTTGCAATTCTTCGCGATTCCAGCACTCGGGCGAATTCGCTAAATCGTTCTGCGAACGAATACACAACGGAAAGGGGTGGTGCGCGGACTATCTCGTTCGTAGCGAAACGCTACCGATTCGCTTCGACAGGGCATTTGTCACTCAACGTCCGTCGGATCGCATGTGTCTCGAAGCGTCGCGCGTTTCACGACTCCGCGACGAGGAGAATAGTTGCCCCTCGAGGATTGTCGCGTGCACAAGTTGGCCAGACTCCCGTCGGGGTCCAACGGGCGAGGCCCAAGAACCTGCGACTCCGGGATCGTGCGCGTTGCTGTTAATAAATGTACTGGCGTCCCGTTATTCTATCGATATCCGCACGTACGCGCTTAGCGGCTTGGAATGCGGTATCGCGAGCGCGGGGACGATTAAAGTGCAAATT
Organism: Nomada fucata; assembly: GCA_948146005.1. Taxonomy (NCBI): domain Eukaryota; kingdom Metazoa; phylum Arthropoda; class Insecta; order Hymenoptera; family Apidae; genus Nomada; species Nomada fucata. The sequence goes on along the minus strand of OX411277.1, from coordinate 2,259,520 downwards.
CATGGAGACGCAGATGGAATTCCAAGTAGCACGGTGACCGGGAAATCGTCATAAAACCGAAACCCGGCCCAAACTAATCGACACCCGCTGCTGCTGTGCCAGCCTGCGCCCAAAAGGGGCGCGGTTGGGAATGCGGGGGAAAAAACGAACCCGACGCCAACAGCCAGGAGGGTGGTTGATAGATTTCGAGGGCGGTGGATTTCGAGGCAGTGCACCGGATGAGAATGTCGTGTTGGTCGAACGGAGATATCGAGACACGATAGAGTGTATATACGATTCGCGCAGTCCAGTGCGGGAGGAATTTATCAGGATCGCAGAAATGGCGAATCACTTCGCGACATCCGAAATGTCGGAAGACGTGGAAAGCTTATTCTCGCTTGGCAAAAAGTTAAAAGGTGAAATGTTGAAGCGTTGCGTACCTGCAACGCGTAGCGCCGTCGTCGTGGAATGCGGACGATCGCAGCGACGAAAGCGGATCACCCTAATTGCTGTACAAGTGGCAGCTGAAAATATACCATCCGTGTTCGACACGGTTTACGGTCAAATTAGACAAAATTATGCTACGGTCGAAAGTCACCGGATATGTTTACGGGCTTTATCGGAATCGAAAATCTCGTGCGGGACGTAATCAAGCAAATCGTGCATCACGGAAGCGTGCATGTATCGCATGTGTCGCGGTTAATATTCCGATATTGATAAAATCAAAGTGAATCGGTCGGAATACATATCCGTTATAAGTGGTGGAATCGCGAGCGGCATGATCGGCTCGATCCGTTGGCATAGTCGCCAAAATTTTCGTGCCAATCGATACAGCAAACCAAACAAATCCACTGCAAGGCACTCCGGTGGCGCCGAGAACGGAGGGCGAGGGCAAACAGGGAAATGGGATCGTGACAAATCGAATCATCATCAATATCACAGGACCGAGTAAACACCGCGGCCGACGTACCTCCGGTATCGAGGTTGATAAATTAATAACGATGAACCAATGGAGCGGACAAGGCACGCGTAGGCGCAAGGATCGGAAAATACGAGTGAAAACAAACGAAAAAAGTGTTCAACTACCATGTCGAGTCCGGGGAGCGTGAAAAATGCAGGGCGTCGCGCGCGTATCGGGCCTCTGCTCAACAAATTTCCATCCCCCTGCCCCGTTTTCGTGCCCCTGTATTCGGTACATATTTCGCGGAACACTCGCGTCCACTCTCGTCTCGAAAATTCGACGATTTCGCGTGTCGCAGGCCAAACGACCGGCTCCTCGTTCTGTATAAAATACCGACCAACGAATCCCGGTATCGAGCGACGATTTTTCTCCCAGAAACATCGACCGGCGATTGTCTGCCCCCTCGATAAATCGAATTTATCGCCCTCGAGATCCCCGTTCCGGTCGATCGTTCGTTGCTACGAACGATCGTTCGTCATCGAAGACGCGTAGCTGTTTCGTTATTTCGCTTCGCCACGAAACGTCGAATTTCCCGACGAATTCACGAATACGACCGTCGCCGTCGACGGGACCCCGCGACCAACGATCCCCGTTCCGTCTATTAGCCCGATAATGGGGGCGGCTCTTGTCGCGGGCGAGCAGCTGCGCGCAAGGGTCGGTCCGCTCGCGTTTAAACGAAAATTATTAGACACTCGCGAGGGGCTGACCGCAACCGACCGTCGACTGTATTCAGCGCCATTACGAGGCGCACGCCGCGGAGGCGGATCGGAATATTACGATCTACCGGAAGGCGGCTAACTGAAATCGACCGACGCCGCGTCCGGTTCATTAGAATTTAACGTCGGCCAAAGTGTACGCGAAGCGGATCTTTTCCCTTCGCTTTCGGCGAAGCCCGTTAAATTCGACCCCGCCGTAGCTCGACGCTGGTTTCGCGCTTCGCATTTTAAACGCTGGGGTTATGAACGGAGGGGGAGGATGAACTTATGGTGCACGGGAATCTCGTGATCCTTGAAATGTGGGTGAGAAGATGGATCGGGTGACGCCGCGTTTGGGGTGCTGGTCGTGTAAGGGAGCGTGGTAGGGGGGGGGGGTAATGGGAACGCGAGTTTGAGTTTGATAAATTTGGGGCAAGTTAGGCCGAGAGGGAAATTTTTGTTGGCGCTTGTCAGTAGCACGTCTTCGACGAGTTTTTACGTTGGGGATGTATTGTGGGATGGAGGTGTCGAGGTGGTGAAAATGTGACGATCAGAGAGGAAATCACGTCTGGATTAATTTTAACGATACCTCCTGAATTCTTTTTAGAAACTTCTTTTGATATATTCGTGACGATAACAGAGACATATATTTGTTATCTAAAATAAGGATAACATTTTAATTCTGTTGCAGTTATACGAGTGTTTTAATTTCGATCTCGTTAAATCACTGGCTTCCGGTATCGCTAAATCAAAGCAGCAAACGTTTAGTTAAACGGAAGATAAGAATAGCCGCGTTAAAGGTCCTGCCGTGCCCCCTGTCCATAGCGAGCGTGCGTTGTCTTGCCGTGATTCATGTGTCCTGCGGGTCACCATGAGCACACCATGGGGCGGGCGCGCGCGCGCGCCGCTCTTAATGGTTCTGGGCGAAACGGGGAAGGAGAAGCCCGCCATGGCGAGGGCGGAAATTCCAGGGAATAAAGTGGCAGAGAAAAGCACACAGACCGAATCCTGGTCGCTTTTTGTTTGCCCCGGATTGCCACCCTCGTGTATGATTTCATCCCCTCGCATCTAACTCATTCACTCTCGGCCCTCGTCTTTCGTAACAGCCTTCACCCGAGCTCTTCATCTTTCCTAATAAACAAAAAACAGCACGCCATTGGTGACCTTGCTCCTCGACTTGCAAACGCGTTGAAAAGCTTTCCGCCCCGTTCGATATCGACGTTAAACAAACCCATGTAATCGAATCCCCGAATCGACGGATTAAGAATCCAATTGGATATGCCCCGTTTCACCCTTTTCTCTTCCGTTCTCTCTGCTCCTCCGTGAAATCCAATGAAATCCATACCATCGACGACCTTCTTAACTACCTCTCTGGCGCATTCACGCTCCTAAAGTGTTCGTCCGCACAGGCGTTTTTCAGAAATACGTGTCCAGGGGTGGCCGCGATGGTAGCTGGGTAGCGATCGCGGTGACGGCGGTGGTTGCGGCGGTGTTGGTGTCGGCGGTGGCGGCGGTGGTGGCGGCGGCACTTGCAATAAAGTTTGCTTTATTTTTACTACCCTCCTGGCCAAGTACCGCCCCGTATTTCCTCGGGATATTGACATATCGGGGGGTGGCTCGGCTTCCCCTCTTAACGCCCTTTTTACACTGCCATGGAATTTATGTCTTCTTCCTCCGCGTCCTTTTCTTTGCCGGACGACCCACACGGTTTTACCTTTCTTTTCCCTCCTTTGCCCCGATCTGTGCGCGTCTTGCGCCGACCTCTCATTTCCCCTTGCTGGCGTTTACGCGGAAACCTCCTCTAATCTTCTGCCACATCGGTACGTTTCTATGGACGTCGCGACGGTGTTCTTGCTTGTCCTGCCGATCGCCGCGGCGCGAGGCACTCGCGTACCTGTGCCAGCTAAATTACGCGTGCAGGAATAAATACGGTCGACTGCAGCGCACGTGAACTGTTGCGATTAATACGATTTATTTTCTTATAATTGCACGGCGCACTGTTGAATACAGAAATTATCTCGAGGCCGCTAATTGTCTCGCAATTTTCACGAAAGTACCATTCCGCGAGTGATAAACGAGAGACCGTACATATAAATGAACGGCACGAAGCGCTTACGATTTCATTTAATTCGACTTCAATTCGGTATACGCTGAAAAATTGTATACCGACGGGGCACCGCTGCGTTTTTATCGTCCCCTTTATTATACAATCCGCTTCAGTAAAGTACCGTTCTACCGAAGTGCGCTCTAATCCGTATTCCGTAAATACGAAACGGAATTATCTCACGAATTTCTTTCCGTCGACCGTACAACGTGGCTATAGGGCCAGATACTTCGATGTAATACACAGCAACCAAAAAATGTATCAGCAATAAATTACATGCTGTCGATGCGTCGCGCTGCGAATCCCTTCTGTTGAGATTCTGTTAAAGATCGAAGTCACGCCAAGCAGTATGGGTCTTAGAACAAAGTCTCGACGATCGACGATATACTTTCAACTAGTAGCCTTGACGTGACCAGCGCTGAGCGTCCTGATTAAAACGACGGTTTATTAATTTGCCGCGATATGATGGCACAAAACGAATTGTGCAGCGATAAAAGCGGAAAGTGGAAAACCGACGGGGTTCCAGTCGGCAAAAACAATGAGCAATTGCTCGTCCGGGGGCTTATATTCCGCCGCGTGTTGTCCTTTTGCGTTCCGTTTCTATTTATTGGCGTCCTGGGGCAGGCGGGCGTAAAGGGAGATTCGGCACAAAAAAAAAACAAAAAAAATCGTGGCTGGAGGGCGGTCGAACGGGGCACAGAGGGCGGGCGCGATGGGCCACGTGGAAAAAACGCAATACCACGATCGTAATGTTAGGTGGGAAACGGATCGAGTGACCGAGACAAAGGGAACCGGTTGGGGGAGAAAAATCGTTGGGACGTTAATTTCAATCGGCGGCAAGAACGCGAAAAACGCGACGCGTTTCGTCACTTTACTGGAGCTGTCGCGTTTTCTGGACGGCTTGGCAATGACTTGGTTCAGGTCGGTACACCTCTCGAATCGCTACGAAACAAATAGGTTCCAGCCGGTCGTTGCACACCGCAGGTGCGCCGGTGCACGGTTGACTCTGTTGCGGACGGTTTTAATCCGAGTTCAGTCCCCGGTCGGAATACTTTATTCGAATTGCATAATCGCGACGGCGTCGATTATGCATTGGTTCCATTGAAATTATAGCGTTCGCGCTGTTTCGCTTTTGGTGCGGACACCGATTCGTGCAGCCTTAATTTCAGGTTCGACTAATTGAACGCCGGGCGACGGGTTCGTTCGGAAAAGTTCAAGGCAAAACGTGAACGTATCTATATAAATTGTATCCAAATGATACGTACGCATTGCGATTAATTGAACGAATAATCATTAGAACAAATATCTGCGGGAGAGTTCGGTTCGTTTTACGATTCGAAAGGAAATAATACATTTTCGATACGTTTATCCATATGTCCTGAACAATATAATTTCCATTCCGCTAGTGTAACTTCGAGAATCAAGTATCTAGAAATAAAATGGTAAATAGAGGCCGACATACGTGTTGAAACTTGAGAAGACATCGTCGGGCAGAACATTGCTGCAAACCTAATATGTATATAATTATTATTTTATTTTCCAAATTACAGAATTCTTCAGTTTTCCATTACCTCGGTAATCTGACTCCTCCCGTGATATAACATCGAAATGTAATCGTCCACTGCAAAATACGCTCAAATATTTACACCGCTTCTCTTTCTCTTTTCGGCCTTTCCTAAAATACTGCCCCATTTGCCGCCCCCTCTGCTCCCCCCCCCCCGTAAACTGTACATTTTAAATAGCACTCCTTAACAGCGGATCCTGAAACGAAATCTTGCCCCCGCGTACAAAAGTGCATCGCGTTTAGCATTTCCTAATTGCGTGTCCCGTTTCACGAGATACCTCCGTGAAACAGCGTCCCTAACATTTCTCGCATCTGCTTCCAGGTCAAGTGGACCTTTGGACACAAACGACAAAGGGCTGCGCGTGCAGCTTTAATTCGTCGAGCAACGAATGCGCTTGCTGCGTCCCGTCCGGAGGATGCAGTTGCGGGGCCGCGTCGCCGGACAGATGCGCCCAGTGCGGCTTGGAGCAATATTGCGCCAACAGTAAGTAACATCGTTATGCATGATGATCGTTAGTCTCAATGTTCATTGCGTGAACGGTAAACGGCGTTCGCTACTCACCAGGCCATTCTGCGTTTTGGCGAAAGCGAAAAAATCCATTCTGTGGGAAAGGCTCGTTGGCGAAACCGTGAACGTGGATATCTGTTACGCTTCGGCTACGATTTTACAGGGGTGAATTGTACGCGGAGCTTTCGGGGCTTCCGATGACTGGAAATCTGTTCGCTTCGATGCGCAAAGGAGTCACTTTATTTCATGGGGACCAGTGGAATCGAGTAGCTTCTGTATTCACGATTGTTTTGAGGAGGAAGTGAGTAATAATTATTAATAGAGCATATGAGTAATAATTATTGTAAATGATAATAGAGCATATGAGTAATAATTATTGTAAATGATAATAGAGCATATGAGTAATAATTATTATAAATAATAATAGAGCGTTATCGTAGATAATTTGCTCGCCGATTTGCCTGAACCCCGGTCGCTTTGATCCATCGAGGCAACGACGATCCAGTGATTTCGAGGACGAACGGGCAAAGGGCCGCGCTCTGTTCAGCATTTTTGCGTGCGCGATGTTGCACTGTGCAAATACACCGTACCGATGTGAGACTCGTTGGAAGACAGAGATCCGGAGCAACTCGAAATACCATTACCAGTTCCCTTCGACGGACGGCCAACTGGCCAATTGCCTGATCCGTGAATTTACCTTCAGCCCGGACAGTGAAACGTGGTTAAGTGATCGCGGACCGCTATGGGTCGGCCCTTCGAATCCGAAACGTCGTTAGAAACGAGATTTGCGTCGTTAAACCACTTTCCGCTCCCTCGATCGCGGCTCTTTCACCTTTTTTTCTGTCAATTTTGTCGCCGGAACAAATAGGAATAAGAAGCGTGTCGGTTGGCGAACCCCGTTAGAGGGTACGCGTTATTCATTTGAAATGCGAAACGGTCGAGCTTGTGGCATCGGGAAGGAAATAAAAAAGAAACAATGCAGATTTAATTGCGACGCACGGACGAAGGAAGGAAAGGAAGAGGGAGACGAAGAAACTTGGCGGAAATCCTCTTATAACGCGAGAACCGATCGGTAATTCTCGAAAGACAGCGTAAAGTAATGTTAGAGGAAACGTCGGAGTGGGTGGTTGAAAAAGGGGGATAGGATTTCTTTCGAATGTTTGCGAACGAACCACTCTACTCGAGTCGCTCGCCACGGTATAAATCCTGCCGCCGAAATTACTGCCGCGTTTCAAGCTTTTCTTTCCAGTAACTAATTACGTCGGTGGTTCTTTCTACCACCCTTCATCCATCTACTCCTTTCTCTTCTCACGTTAATTACGACCGGCGTTATTGCCCCCGCGTCCCATCCATCAAACCTTTTCTTTCCTCCCCCGAGTCCTTCTTGTACACGCGAATAAAACGCACGACCCTCGCCTTTTAATCACATCGGGACCCTTAGCCCTTTCCACTTCTATTTATTTATCTATTTTCGATTTTTGCCCCGCGTATCGACACGCGTCGTACACTTATCAACGCGACCGACGTTCCAGCTTCACCAGGCGAACGGGGCTCTTCGCTTAATCGATTCGTCGATTAAACGGTGTAACCGTATTCTCGTTAGGCCGACGGCCCGTTGGTACGTTCGAAAAGAACAGAAGAAAGCTTCGGACCCGGTGAAATCGATCGTTCACAGTTTCAGTGGGACGGTTTTATAGCCGACAGGAATTATCAGGCGGAGTTATTTAATCATTTGTAGCTTTGACAGGCGCAAAGTAAATATTACACGCTGCGTTAAACAGCGAAATTTCGGCTACTAAATTCCCCCGTTAATTTCTCCGGCCAAATATTGTCGCGAAATTGAACTTCCGCGTTCGTTGCGCGGCGTTTCCGTTCGCGTAGGGTAATATTAATTTACGTTCGGTTATCCGTTTTATATCGCGCTTAATTCGAACCTCGTTACATTGGCGCGGTTCCCCGAGCCAACCCCGTCGACGGGGAAATTAAAAATCGATTCGACGAAATGAGTCAGAGCGTCGCGCTTCGGCGTCGCGACAGTTCGTCGCCTCGAATAGAACAGACGAAGGGCCGTCCGGCCTCGGTCGGGATCGAGGGGGCGATATAGGCGAGGAAAATCGTTATAAACGACGCAGGACTTTCCTCTCCGGTCAGTGTTTCGTTTTCCACGTGGCACAGATTCCGCGGAGGCGACGGTGAAACGTTTCGTTCGACGGGGCCGCGTTACGATGAACGGTTCTTGGGCAAAGTTTCGGTTTCGGTATGCGCGTAAGTGATTGAAAAGATCGGTTCTATTCCGTTGCCATTTTATCGCTGTCATGGCTACTCGGGTTGCTCGAGCGAGAGCTTCCATCGGATGATATAATTGAGTCTCGCCCCGAATACGAGATTGTTCCTGGGGTGAACTTTGTTCCGTCGTGACGAGTCCAGTTTTGTTAAAAAAAAAAAATAAATAAAAATCAGTGGGAGAAAAGAAGGCAGAGCACTTCGCGTCGCAGAATTGCCATTTAACTGGTCAGTAAAATATCTCAGCTGGACGGTGCCTCGGATATCGGAATATACAGCGTTAGTTCAAAAGAACCGATGACGGGGCGAAAATTTGCGAGAATAGGGAGAAGCCTGGAATCATTTATTGGCTTGGGCACAATGGCCAGCTCGCCTACCGATAACGGAACGAGTAATAGATGGTATTCTGTTCCTTCCTTCCATGAACAATCCGTCACTCTGAGAACGGGTGGAGAAAAGTTGATTCAAGATTCAATATAACAAGAAATCAGTCACACGCCTTTTCAGAAAAGTTTGATTCAATTTTCTCCGCGAACAACCGCGCGCGTTTAATTGGCATCGATCTGTAAAATGATGCCGTCTGATCGCTCGAACGCAACAGGTGTTACGAACATGACATTTTTCAAATAATACCTCGCTGCTGGCAAGCACGCGTCTGGCGTTCAAAAAAGACATCTACCTATACGCCCGTGAGGCCTAATCGACTAACTTCGCGAACGCCGTCCCGAATGGAAAATAAACAGTGAACTAAACAAACAGCAATCACCAGCAATCAAAAGCCGACAATGCTAAAGCATACACGCGCTTCACCGAATCGTTTGATAATACCTCATTCGGGTGATTACGCGTAATTTGTACCGGATTATTGGCACAAGCGGTAATACCGCTCCCGAATAGTTTATTAACGCGTTAAATGATTGCATCGAAGGCTGGATCGCTCGGTTCGTAACGCCCTTAATTTTTCATTGTATTAATATGGCAAACAGTGGATTGTTTATCGAGTGTTTGTCGCGTTGAATCACCTCGTCGTACTATAACCGATTCGCTACCAATAAGCTACCCTCTCTCTCTCTGTTTCAGTGTGCAACATAACGCTAGACAGCAGACAGTTGTTCAGTAAATCGGATCGCGGTTTTGGGCAAATAAAGTCGCCGTCCCTGGAAGGGCCCTCGAGGTGTACCTACAGGTTCGTGCCCGATACTGGCCAGCGAGTCGAGTTGCAGATCTATAGACTGATCTCCATTGGACGACATAATGGCACGGCGTAAGTGGTTCTCACGTTATTTTGCTATTATTCGGTATCATCGTTGGACTGCCGGTGGTATCGTTCATCGCTTCGCGCGATGATTTAAATATAATCGGATTAAATATAATACAGTTGAGTTCGGGATCGAAACTCGAACTGTAATGATAGTTACGGTTCGCTCGCATTTAGCGTGAAACGGTGTAGCGCGACGAAACGACGCTCCTTGTGCAGAATTAAAATTTGCTCCCATCGACCCGGTGGCGCAGTATAAATGAAAAATGTCTACTAATCGCTACGGGCAAGCGATACCCTCTCGATGGGCGTGTGTCTCGCACTTTTAATTAAATTAACATTCTGAATGCCAGCACAGAGTCACGCGCAATTCCCGTAGCGGTCAAGCTACATTCCGGCCGTGGAAAATGGTTTCTGTCATTTTATCTAGTTCTGCCTGGTGTTCGTTGCATCGAACGTTCGTCGCGAGCGAACCAATTCATGTCTCGTTAAACAGACAAGACATTTGCACGACGAAGAAAACTGTGACAACGGCAGAAGTAAAAAATTATTACGAGGAATGAAATAAACAGGCATCGTCGCGAGCATCGTGCTCATTTTAAACAAAAGCCCCGATACGGGCCGGTCCTCGAGGAAGGGGCAGAAGGTCGACTTATAGTGGTCGATAGGATTGGAGATCGCCAGTGTCGATGGTCGTTTCAATTTGTCATATCTCCGCTCTTACGTGGACACCATCGTCGCCACACTCGAGTCCCTCTCGGTGTGTGTAGACGAGGCAGCACGGTTCGAGAACCGGCCGAGCGGCCCGGGGAAGAAAAATTACTGTTTCTGAGAGCGTCCGCCCTCCCCTCGGCTCGACCGGGAAAGCCTACAAAGTTCCCGGCGAGCGGGAGAGACCTTCGACAAGCTTCACGAAAGTTCTTACAATTTTTCGACGAGACCCACACCATCCTCCCTTGTTCTTTTCTTCCGCTGCAGTCTAAGAGGGGCTTACAACTCGAATGCACGTCGTGTCTGCAGACACTTTTGCGCGAGTACTTTTCGTCCATCAGCGTGGGCAACGCGCGAATAACAATGAGGCCGGCAGAGATAAACTTTAACGTTTGTATCGGTCGCCTGCGTAATTACTTTCGGCCGATCTCGACGGGGACGAGATTTATTTATTTATACGTTATCTGGGCGGTCGCGTTTCGTTAGATTTTTCCCGTGGAATAATAATCGAAAATGTACCTTTGGTTCTTCGGTTCGAATTACAAGTTCGATTTACAAGCGGCGTGTCTGTGGTACAACCGTTCTGTGGCTGTTGCCCTGCAAATATTTCCTTCCGACTCGAAAGGTTTGTTAAAATAATCTCGCAGCGACGAGCAATTCTATATTCCTGTTTTTTATCCTTCCTGCGCAGCGTATCGGGCGCCCGTTGCTCGTTCGAGAAGCAGTTCTTAAGTGGAGGAGAAATCACGCTGCTCAACAAAGCTTGAATCTACACAGTTTCAAAGTGGACCTCTAGACGAGGGAACGCGCACGGCTAAAGTAAAAATAATCGTTCGTACGAGCCTCGACACGACGTGCCCATACCGGCAGCAATAACTTCGGATAAACTCGATAATCCGCATTAAAATAGAACGCGTATTATGATTTTTCGATACCGTCTTTCGCGTCTCCTCGGACGTATAACTCGACCGTCGACGTTAATCTCCGTAAAGTGCCGATATATCGAGGACAACGGGACGGCGCTTAACCTCGTCGACTTTCCCTGCTCCCCTGAAATATCTTCGAGAATTACTCGTCGCGATAAATCCTCCGGTCTTTTCGCTAGAGACGCCCCCCACGATTCTCCTCTCGCCGGGCCAATTATGAAACAGTACACGGGCTTTTCAATAAACGATCTCAAAACGAAAACAAACGGCCGTCGGAATGCCCGGCGAAGTTCTCCGCCGCGCAGCGAACCTACGAACGTTCTACATTCACGAGGCTGTTCATTACACCCATCTTTCTTACGCGGCCGGGCCGCTTTATTTCGCAAAGTTGAACGATTTGTCACCGAGCCTGTCCCCCTTTAACTAAAAGCGGCCGAGAATAGAGCCCGTAAAAAATATGAAAGCTCGCCCGAAGTTCGCCCGTTAACGAAAGCTAGCCACGGCGAGGTGCGACGCAGCGGCTTCAACCGAGAAATATCGTTACACGCGCCCGCACCCTGTTCCTTGAACGTTGCCGTTCGCGGAAGGGCGAGAAAGCTGTTGGCGGAATCGCGAAAACACCGACGTTTCTCCGCCGCGAAAGTATATCGGGACGCGAAACGCCGCGAAGACCACGTTAATGCTCCCGTTGACTGTATCAGCGGAACGTGCGGGCGGCGAGATTTATGATTGCTCGCGTGGAATCGCCGACGGTGCCGCGCGATTCGAGCTGCGCGAAGTTTTCGAACGGAAAGACGAGTCCGACCCGGGCTGCGTCGAAACGTAACGATCGTACGTGCAGCAAGATTTTACAACGATCGTAAAAGACCAATCCCATCGGCCGCTTCCGATAGTTACTCAATTACGGACGTAAAACTGAAAGTAAAAAGCAGGCTCGATGTCTGACCGTGCACCGGGCCAAGCTACTTAAACCCCGGCTGACTGAGCACATACGTGTCCTACTTTAACCCGGCTGACCACGTATGCACGTGAATCACTTGTTCGGTACTTGATAGTTCTTCTTGTAAATCTGCCTATTAAAGGGACGCTTCTTCGTGTTACTATCTCGGGGATCGATTTTTAGGTAAGACATTTTAGGTAATTCATGCGTCATTTCTAATTAATTAAACGGTGTAATTTTATACCGAGTTGGTCATCAACATTTTATATGAATTAAATTTTTGAAATAGAATTTAGCGCGCGTGCACTATCAAGTTCGAATATTTTTTTACAATTGATGACTGTTCTCTCGCGTTCCTCTCAGTGACGGTCACATTATCTTCGAGAGCTGCGTCTGGTCAATGACGCGCTCGTACTACTTACGCGAACCTCGCTCACGCGATCCCCCATACACACAACAAATCGAACAGTGCATCCAAATATTTACTCATCCGGGCGCCACGCCACGATGCCTCCCTATACATTCGGTCGAAATGAAAGGCGCCACGGTTCCTTGTCGATCTTTCTTCGTCGGCCGCCTCGCAGAGGTGCAAGAAGCCCGGGAAGCACGTGGGGCGAAATTCCGTCGCTCGACCGAATACTATTAAGCGAGGTAGCAGAATAGAATGGGCCCCGTGGGTGATGGATGACCTTAATTTCGCTATGATTACCAGCGGCTCGGGAATTTGTATGAAACTCGCTCGGGGCTGGTTCTTTCATGATCCTGCACCGTCGTCCTCCACTCTGCCCCGCAGCCGGATAACCGTTTCTCGTTCTTCCGTTCGCGGTTCCCATATTTTTTAATCGCCCTCCCGTTCCTCGTTAACCAGCGATCGCCGACTGAAAAGGCGAACGACGTTGACGGACGCCACGGAGAATCGCGTAATTTCGAACGCGAATAATTTCCTCGTATCCGAATAAGCGAGATTCGATTATCCGCTCGTTTTCGACGGCGTTGTTGCGCAGCGTAATAATTGCGGCGTATGATATTTGTCATAGGTACGAGAATAGTAGAACAACAGCGGGGTCAGGTTATTTAGATTTCACGGTGCGCGAGTATTCTCGTCGTGGCGCCGCTGCAGCGACTTAAACTATGTTCCTTCCTTCGCTATTCTTCGGTTCTGCCGCTCCCCCAGGCATGTATATACGCCCGTATCTTTGTTCACTTGCCAACTCGTACAATCTTGTCTCAGCTTCGTTCCCTCCCCGTTGTACTTTCTAAGTTCTAAAACATTTTCGCCCGCGTCGCTTCACCGTCTACCGAAACAACAATGTGTTCTACCGTTTCGAAACAGCGCCGCCTGTACCTTGCAACCGAATTGCATCGCGAGAAACCTGTCTAGGAATTAGAAGAAGAAAAAAATGTCCACGTGTCTGCTCCTCCACTGCGCAATTCTGCATCCGTCGCCCGAGTGGTATCGTCGCGAAGACAAAGCTACCGTTTCGCCGTCTTGGAAAAGTGTTCGCCCCTTTCAGACCCGGCCGCTTTTCGCCGCGCGTCTCCTCGAATTTCGCCCGATACAGCCACTCGATCCATTTCGTACCATTCGAGGGGCCCTCGTTCACGTCGTCGCTGCGAATGGATCGCGGCCAAACTCGCGGACCGTACCCGTGCGAAATTCACGTCTAATGCGTCCACGGTTCTTTTCCCGGGCTGTATTATGATGGTAATCTCGAGAAACACGAGGCGCCAGTGTTCCGTGCTTTTATATATATATATATATAGGGGCAGGCATGAAATTCGCCATGGATGTAGACGTTGAACGGCGACGATAAAACGCGGGGACCGTGCAGGATGTTCGTTCAGCTTTAACGTTCCGCGCAAAATGCCGCGGCGTATTACACTTAAATTCGCGCCGTTCGTTCCGTACACTGTTTCGCGGTTACTCCACGACTATTACGCGACCCGTTGTCGTTTCCTTCTCGTTGTGCTCGAAAACGTTCCCTTTTTATATCGACGCTGGTGTCGCCGGATGGAACGTCCCGCGGCAGACGTTCCCGTAACGTCTGCGGGAATTCTATCCGCTGGAACGACGGTGCCAAAGATTAGCTCTATCGCGGCCGTTTGTTATTCGATGGAAATCTTCTCTGTTGGTTAGCGGTTTATTCGCGAGCATTGTTCGTCGCGCAATTTCGTTGGGTGTTTGTGAACGCGTGAATATAACCGTTATTATTCGCGTTTATTATTCGATGGATATACGAAGCAATTAAGTTTAATTAAAAGTCTCGCGTAATGTCACGTAATAACGCGACGGATTATTCGTTCGCAGCGCAGTTCCTCGTCGGGAGAAGCGTCCGGTAGTATTTCATTTTCCGCGATGTTTTTCCCTTTTATTCGTGAGTCGTTGTTGAAAGGTGGAGCCTTCGTTCGAAGCGACTTCGTACCTACTGCACGTTGATACAAGACGCGGCTGTTTATTTTAAAGGCTTGTTTATTATTTTGCAACGAGTAATTTGCCCTCGCACACGCAGAACAGATTGCAGGTCATTTGCCTCGGCGAAGCTGCCGCTCGCTTGCCTCGGTTTGACAACGCGGAATGCACATACTCGCAGAAGTCGCGAGACAGGAGTAAGATAACGCCGATGCGAGGCGTATAAATGCCTCGAGTCCCGCTCGACCTTTTATCGCTGGGGACCCGTGACCCGGTGATAAATTACCCCCGCGGAATAACTTTGATTTACGCAACGTTTGCCGCACGAAACGACGGTGTTCGTTACAACAGGCACTCGGATACTTCACGCGATATCCACACGCGCTTCAGTCGTGAAGCACTGCTGCAATTATCCACCGCTTCAATATATTCGACGCACGCGTGACCATCGACGTCTAATCGATCTCATTTCCGACGCGAGTATAGAAAATTTCATTTCCGCGATTCGAATCAAACGAACAATTGCACTCGAACGAAATTGTCAACATCAGTCTCAATCTCGCCTAATTAATTCGCGAAATCCTGCACCCGATCCCCCGTTGTATTCGCGTCGCATGCAACCGAGTAAGGAGAAGAAGCGAGGTTCGGCACGCGAAGAATTATTCGAAGCACGAATTGAACCGGCGGCGTAATTCAATTTTTAACGCAGCGGGGCCTTCAATCTCGCCGATATGAGGGTAAGCTCGACCCGCGACCATTTGTTTCACGTGCGCTGCGCGGCAAAGAAACGAATAAAAAGAAGAAGCGAACTCGCCCGTGCCCTGCAACGATAATTTCCGTTCGAAGAGTTCATCTCGTTTGAGCATCACGAGCGGCCTGTGCTCGTTTGCGGAGGAGTATTATACCCGGGACCAGGGTTTAAGTAGCTTCATAAATTACGTCACTTTTACGGCGAGATTACCTAATCCGGCACAGGGAGAGAGAGAACGAGAGCTTGAGAGAGAGAGAGAGAGAGAGAGAGGGAAAGAGGACGGCTTTGGCTTTTCATGAAAGCCGAGCTGCACCGTGGACCGTCGTTACAAAACTCTCCACAGACGAAACTCACCTTGCGACGTATCAAACGATTTTCGCCCTCGAAGTAACGTTTCTGCTCGGACAGAATGCTGGACAATTTCGGGGACCGTTGCCACACCGAAGACGTTCAACGCTGGAAAATCATACGGCGGTTTCTTCGCGAGCTTTCATTTACGATCGACGCGAGAAGCGAACATTTGCGTCGCAATAGACGTCCAGAAATATTGCAACGGGGTTGTTTCACGCCCCTTTCCTTTATTATCGTAACACTCGTAGCGTTTTATCCCGACTACAAAAGTGATATAACGTGGATCGTATCGAACGGGACCGATAGAAACATCGCCGCAAGAAGAAAGGAATACGCGGCCGAAGTGTAAGATAGAAAATTTCATTGCGCCTCATAATAAATCCGAATCGCCTGGGAGAGGCGAAGAATGATTTCGGTAGACTCCGGCTGGCCCTGGAAGGTTTCGCGGCGGTATATCGATCTTCAGCCGTTCCCGGCGTGTGCCGAAGAGCGAATTCCTCTGTCGGTGTATGCGTATGCACGTGAGATTTCTCTTTATGGCGGCCCGTTAATATTCGGCACGAAAGAAGCACTCGACGCCGACGCGGCGGCAGGGCGCGAGCACGCCTGAAATACGCGTTTCTCCTTCTATCGCGAGCGACACCCCTCTTTTCTTTTTCGGAAGCTTCAGAAATTCTCGCCTTTTTAAACCTTTTTAAACCCGCTTTTATTTCCTCGAACACGGCAGACACTGCCGCGACGTAATGCCGAACGAATATTGTGATACGAAAGCGAAGGAAGCAGATATCTATTCTGCATGGAAAATAGATGTGCAATAATTCTAGAAACATTAACCGTATAAAATAACGATGTAATAAATTGCCGTGCCTGCAATTTCTAGCTTGATCAACTTTGTTCCTCGAAGGCCTGACAAGTCTAATCACTGTCCACTTATGAATTATACATTTGCATTAAACAATTATAATTTATCCACCCGGGCCAACGATTTCTCCACAAAGCTTCAGTCGCGTTAATAACCAGCGAACGATATGCGGCGAGAACGAAAATCGTCGCCCGTCGTTAACGCCAGTACAGTGTACAATTCACCGTGAGCGATAGAAATAGATAAAACGCGAGAAATTCTGAAAGCCCGGATGAAAACGAGGAACGACAAAAGTCCCAGGATTAGAGTCGGAGTCCTAAACTGCGGATAAATCGTCGGAACGATCGTTGCGGGCCGCGGATGCAAGCAAATTCTGCGCCCGTAATGCAACGGAGAATCTGGCTAATAAATAATGGGACCATTGTTTCGTCCGTTGCAGTCGATCGCGAAATCACGGGACGGCCGATCGCTGCAGCTGCATTATTTCCATGGGTCGCGTGGACGCTCGTCGACATCGATCCGGCCAAATTTGTTTGACGCGATCAATTGTCTCCTGTCCATTGTCCGCCCGGCCACCTGGCCAACGTTTCTCTGGCCAGGGTGTCGAGGCACCCTGAAAAACGCGTCACTCGGATCGGTCTCCCTATCGCGCGGATAACAATAATCGCGGGCGATAATTACGCTCGAATCGAACGGCGCGTTTCGTTCGGACGGATAAGGGCTCGATTGTCGGGGATCTCGTACGACATTTGGGATTTTCGTGCTCGTCGTTCGATTCAGCGGAGGTGCTTAATTGAAGGGACATTGTAGTATCCAGTAATCCGTGCTACCTGTAGTCCGATACGTGCAAAAGGAAATTCTCTTCTCGATGCGAGCGTTACATTCCGTAGGAAGGTGCTATCGTTAGTTGTTTCTTTTCATTTTGTACGTGTACTATATAGTCCACAAAAAAACCGTTAAATTTGCATGCAAGGGACTTAAGCACGCGAGTGCCGAAAATGGCAATTATGTAAATTCATGCAAAATTTACCAAACAGCGCCGCTGCTTTTAACCCGCACTTCGTGTCTCCCAACTCCGCCGCGAATGATCCGCGCGTAAGTGCGACGCTCGCGGAAATATCGATAGCGCCGTTCGTATCAAAATATAACAGTAATCTGTTCCGCCGTTATTATCACCCTTTTAATTTCGCCCCGAGTGCAAGACGAGACTGATAGCGCGCCGCGCGCTCGAAGGTATCAAAAGCGAAGCGTGCGTGAAAATTCGCGACGAACGGAACTGCCGACGAATCGAATGGCAGACGACGCGCGCCAGCCACGACATTGTTTCCGTATCGAAGCTCGATTCCACCGCGATGCTTGGAACTCGCGGAGCAGCGAACCCAAGCGGGGCACGAGGATGTTTTTTCGGGGAACTTCCGATTCAATTGCCGAACTTTTCGCATTACGACAATGCCGGCCGAGTTCGAGGATTCATCGAGCTCGCCGGTTCGCGCGCGAGCAGTATTAAATGAGAAAGGGTTCGGTGCCGGGGCGAGGTTCTAGGACGAGACGCTGGTCGCCCACGAAAGAGAGCAGACACGCCTGTGGGCATGACTCTACCGCTGATTACACGCTCGGCGACCGAGCGAAATTTGTCTCGCCGGAAATAAATTAGTTAATGGATCGCTCGGTAAGAGCTGAAGGCTCCGAGCGGAAAAAGTGGTTGGACGATAATACCCGCGGAGGATTTTGATTTGGAGATTGGATTGATGGAATTGAAGAAATAATCCGGGGACCCTGGTGCCGAAGGATATCTTGGGGTCGCGGAGCCAATTTTTCGTTCCTCGTTGAGAAAATTTCGACGGCCCGCGTAGCGTTCTGAAATTGATATTAAATTATTGCACATCATTTTTTACGTATTCCTGAAAGAACAAATGTAATAAAATTATAATAAAATAAGATAAAAATATAATAAAATATAATAAAAAAAAATATATAAAATTCTTCGTAATAATAGTCGCATTAATTAAACCGTTCTGAGTGCGAACGGTTTCGACTTACTTGAAGCGCGTCTGACCATACACGGGCACATACTACTTGCTCGCTAAATTCCGCCCGTATACACGAATTCAACGACCACTTTCTCTCTTGTCTCGTAGCATCAACGTGCTATAAGGTTCTTCAAATTGCAAAAATCACAGTCCTAAAGAAATTTGACCTTTCTGATGACCTTTCGAGAGCCGTTAAAAATTCGAATAAAATCCACGGAATAACGAGCATAACTTCTTACTTGCTTTTAATTCGCGAAAGGGACGGTGCCCGCGGTGGGTGCGATAAAAATACGCCAAGAAGTTCGTCTAGATCCGCAGGGAACAAGCGGCAGCGAAAAATACCCGATCGCCAAGCGGTGTGCGCAGAATTTATCGACGATCGTAATTAGTGACAAATCTTCGCACAAAAAAAAGAGACGTCGGCGTCTCGGTTCGGCGTGGCCCCGTTTCAGAGCGGCAACCTCGATTCGGGTCGCCGTATCGTTCGGAAAACGGCACACTTTTCGCTTATCGTTTTCCGTAAGCTTCGCGAATTTACGCGACACCCGAAAATTGCTCGATTTCGACCTAGCCGCGCTTCTAAAAACGACAGTTCCGTCAACAATGTATCACGATGTCCTCGCAGGGGAATTCCGGCGTGGCGCTCGTCGTCAGCGTAACAGGTGTTAATCACGAGTTAATTTGGCGAGCAGACGGAAGCGCGGATTTCATTTTCAGGGCGTGATTACAAGAGCACACGAAAGGAAGATGGACGTGACGGGGCGCGGTGGTCACAGAGATCGCGGGATTTACGGCCGGTTCGTAATTGACGACGTGGCCCGGCGAAATAAAATCCGATCGAGCGAACCCGGTCGTTGTCGCGACTCCGCGAGCGTTGCGGGAGAAATTTGTTTTGCCGCCTGGTTGAATTATATTGAAAGGGCGGACCCTTCGTTCTCGCCTGATCGATTTGCGTAGCGCTACTTTAAGATTGTGAACGCTCAACGAACCGCAGTTCCTTTTTACTCGCTTCAAACGAACCAATTCGACGATGCACGGTGAGTAACAATGATGTTCGATGAACGGTGTTGCAGTAAGCACAGACCGAGCAGAATATCGTCAATAATCGAAACGGCATTGTGATCGAACGTTATTTAGGGTACGCTGATTGTAACCCAATTTTACGGTGCTTTTAATGGAATTCATTTTAGAAATCGTTACGTTTGGATCGAAATCGAAGTGAAGCTGGAACGCGAACGATTTTTCTATTCAAATGAACGCCGCGTGAAGAATCTTGCAACAGCGTATCTTCCAGGTCTAAATATATTTCCATCCACCGCTTCTACATATACATCCTCGCGTAAAATCCCTTTCAAGATTGATACGCTGGCACCAGCAAAGTCTAATTACCTCTGAAACTGTGTTGAAAAACTACACAACCTGGGGAAAACTTTCTCCATAAAGCCTCCGAGCTCGAGGGAGAATCTCCTTCTTCAAAACAACCCATCTCGCTACCCTCCGTCCGCACACTTGGTTCAACAATTCTCCCCACTCGGGGGAAATCGTTGTTAATTTACTAACGATCCAGTGATTGGGCTTAAAAGGAGAACGGATCGAATGATATCACTCAATTTTTGAAAACCAAACGAACGTCCATTCAGGACGGAAACAACACCCCCTCCCTGCCCCAAAATATTTCACGATTCTCGCATCGTTTAAGCCGTTTCCCGATTTTTCCTGCGCTCGAATCGACTTCCTACATCAATCAAACCGTATCGTTCAGCCTCCCCGCGGTTCCATTTTCATACCGCTACTAAAAGGGGTTCGGTTGGGGTTTGGGGGGCGGAGTAAACGGAAGCGTGTTCCAGTGGCACGCGGCGAGTCGCGCCGGTGAACCAGGAATCGTTTCGATCGTTAGAAATTTGATTTCACGCTAACCGGGCCCATAACGTCATCCTCTCTGCGCGTGCATACAACGGTAGAACGCTAAACTCACGGGGGAGTAATGGAGCATGGAGGGCAGGGGGTTATTGTTGTGCACACGAGGGCCGAGGTTCGTCGTAAGTTGATCGAGGTCGGTAGGCTGTAACGGTGAAATATAAACCAGCGGCCAGATAGAAATTCACGTTTGGTAGGGTCGTGCTCGCGGAAATGATTCGTCGCCGGGCTAATGTCGGCCCCGTGGCCTTTCCAACGTAACAGGAGCAGAGATAGCGCGCGGGCCGGAAATGGGAACGGAGACACGGGGTCTGGCGCGGATTCCCGTGAATCGCGCTGCCTGAAAATTTGTCGATCCACCGTGTGATCGAGAAGTTTTCGCCGTTTTCGTATTGGGACGTTGCATCGCGGAGCTATCGTTCTTTGTAATGTCGGATAGGGGGGACGTTTCATTTTACGAGCAGACGTTTAGAAAGTATCGTGGTAGACATTTTCGCGGAAGTGCGCGAGAGGTATTGGTCAGGTTGGGATACCATTGTGCTCGATGGTGGAAAATTTTTGTCGAACGAAACGATGTATGTTAAGCGTGTCCCTTTGTAAGAAAAAGGATAAGACGTTTCGTGTTTAGAAGATTGCTGTTACTACGGCTGACTATCCTGGGATATTATTGTTGGTTTTTTTGTCCTCTTAGTTTAGGATATAACCCTCGTTCAACGAAATAATTAACTCGATTAATCGATCATTGCAGTCGGCACCGCAACGTCACGGTGTATTCCAAATAATTTTCAATCGAACGTCCCGTATATAAACACGGTCAAGCAAAAATGAAATGGCTCGACGAAGTGGAACATATTTTTCGGCGTCCCACTTGGTCAATATCGTTTGGGATATTTGCATCGGTGGCGTCGAATATTTTTCTTTTACAAATAAACGAGGCGGAACATTTGTTTAACCATAGCCGAACGAAATTTCGTTATTAGTTCGCGCCGGGTCACCCAGTATGGCGGCGCGAACTTTTCATTTTCTGTTACACCCTCTCCTATCTACCTAGCGTAACGAGCACACTGGAAAACGCGAAATAACTCGTATAAATCACCGATGCCTGCATGCACACATTTCACGCGATTCCAGCCGTCGAGCCGGCAATGTTTTAATAAAACTCAACGAGGCCCAATTATTCAACTCAGCGCCACCCACCTGAATTTCCTTCCACCGTACTGTTCCCCATTTCTTATATCGAAATGCAGTCCGTGCAGAAAATTCCGCGCATCCTTGGCACCGCCTTCTCGCATAAAATGTTCGATAACAAAATGCCTTCTTATCACATTGGCCCAAAGGTACATTGCTTAACACCGCAAGCCTCTCCATATGTATTTAATACTTTCTAGACAAAACTATTTCAACACCGGCAAAAGACGAGTTCCCTCGAACGGGGCAATAATTGAAGCGTCCGCTCTCTAAAATCGAAACAGCCGCATAATAAAACTCGCGCCGTATCGAAATCGAAGGAGCAGTTTACTGAATGCGCGAGTCGACAGCTCCGGCAGAATTTCGCGAACGCGATGCATCGTGGCAGGAAGGTCTCAACGGAAAATCATAGACTGGCCCTTTCATCCGGCATTTTTGCGAACTACCATCCGTCTGAAATTTCGTTCCGCCGTTTTATCGTTAAAGCAGCTTCGCCCGCTTGGCCTCCGCCCGTCGTCATCGCGAGTCGCGCGAAACAGGTCGGACAGGTTCGAGCATCAGCCGCGATTTTCAGATGCCGTCGTCTCGTAACGTTGCCGTGCAGCGTTTTCGAGGATTGGCCGCGGCGAACGGGGCGAATGTCAGATGCCAGGAGCATGCGTGGAAGTTTGACGGGTTTCTGACGTGCTTCAACAACGAGGTACCATTTGCGGGGAACGAAGGTGCGAATGAAATTTTAGATTTCCGCGTTGCCTTCGCTGTCGTTGTGGATTAACTTTGGGGGGGGGGGATTTCGCAAAAATGAAGGAGTCGAAAATGGGACGAATTTTAGGCGAACGAGTGCTTCTGAACTTCTACGTTATTTGGATTCGTTCTGATCTTGATTGCCATGTCTGTCTGTTTTCCACTTTGTCGAGCTGTTGTTTTCGACGCAGTGTTATTAACAGTTTCTGACGTTCTGAGTCTTTCCTTTATGCCAGGGGGTGGAAATTATTCGTATTCGTTATTATAGCTGAGTCTAATCTTCTTTGTCTAATTTATAATTTGGTTTATAAATTGTGCGGTTATTTATTCGATTTTATAGGAGTACTATACGGGGAGGGGGATTTGTTATTGAAATTGAAGGGACTACAGCGGAACAGTGACGGGGAAGTGTTTTGTACCTTTTATAGAAACAGCTGAAGGCATCTGCTCCGAAATTTTCCACTCGTTCACCGAGAGTCCGCTTTTCGCGATTAATTCACCGGGTGTACAAGCCCGGGAAGATTTTCAATGCATCGTAAAGTAGTTCAGACGGGACGGGTTTACAAAAAAACAGGGGGATAAAAGTTCGCGAGTTTCGTTCTCGAAGTTAAGTGTTTTCACGAAACAGTTAAAGACTCGTGCTTTTATTGTCTTATTATGCAGCAGCAACAATTCTTATTTAAGTTTTCCTGCGAAACGTCTGCCACTGGTTCGCCCCAAACCATTTCGACCAATCTCGCTCCCCTCTACCGATCGGCTTCGCCCTTCGCCAAATTAATCGACGGGTGAAACGAGGCAATCGGAGACGTACATAAATGCGTATCCGATATATTTCAACAGACAATGCCTTATCGAACCCAGGAAAAGGCAAATCGAATCGTCACGAAATGCCAGATTCCTCTTATCGTGGCTATCTGACGTTGCAAATTTTAATCGACCGCAGTAAAACGATTGCTGCCACGTACCTGCTCTGCCAATCAGCGTTCCAAGTTTATTTCTTGCACAATTATCTAAACCGCCGAACTATGGCGCAATAAATTCCGCGACTTTCGTATTCCAGCTTATCTAAAAGTATTCGTGCTATATGATTCATCGCGATTCACTGTTCATATTTTCCACCGCGGGCACAGGATAGCGATCGTGCGCTTACGGATACCTTTCTGTGACTATATTTCTTTTAAATCTCGCGACGCCGCTCACTGAAGCACTCGACTTAACAATATCGTATCGAGAACTAACAAAATTACCCAACACGCAGACAGGAAGCTTGCGATTCGCAACACAATTGACTCGCGTTGCACCCTCGATCTTACTCGCCCATGTCGTTCGCGTTTTCTCCTTACACGAAATAACGCGAGGGCGTCGAAGTTGACTCTTCAGACCGCTGGCATAGAAATGTAAAATACCAGACGATCGTGGAGATACAGCGCAGAGGTGGGCGGAGGTGGTGGTCGAGAGGAGCCGGGAAGCAAGGGTAAGGTAAACGATTTCCAGTCGACTGGCTGACATCGGTTGCTTACTGTTGCCTCGAGGCAACCTTCTCGCCGCTCGCTTTGCTCCGCTCCCTCGACATGGCCCCTGTAGGTGCAGCCGAATCTACGGACGCTTCTTCGACGTCTACGCGTCCCTACACACGCGACCGTAACGCTGGATATATAAACGCAACGGTGTACATGCATGCCCGGGCCAACCGCTCCCTTCCCCGCTGGAGGACCCTGTCGCGATTAAGCTCCTCCGCGAGAACATGCGCCTAATTGCACGGCATTTCGAAGAGGCGGATCCGCCGTACTCGTATTACTATCATCCGTCTGACGCGGATCGATCCTCGTGATGCAGAATTTCGTCGCTCGAAGAAGGCGTTCTACCGTCGCCGTGGCGGATGTTTCATTGAGAACGATTGCATTTATTGTCGATGATTGGGAGGGCCGATTATCTCATTCCGTTTTATCCTTTTGGTGCAACACCGCGATGGAGTTGCCCGTGTCGCAACGGGGCGACCGGATATTTCTGTCGAAACGTTTTGGAGCGGACAGTTGGCGATTGAAAGGCACAACGTTGGGTGATATTAGGTGCGCGAGGTAGCGACGACTGTCTCGTTAGTTGTTAGCTTAATCTTTGTCTTCGGGGCGGGATGAAGTTCGAGGTGGGAATGATGTCGTTTCGATCAGCTCCCGAATCGATAAGGATTTTCGAGTCTGTGTACGTGCGATATTTTATCTTTCGTATCGCGTTATCTGGTTGCGTCTGACGAGACGAATTTCGTAGCACATTCTCCGGGAACTGTTGCGATATTTTTGGCCCGCGATCTCGTGGGTGAAATCTTCTCGAACGTTTAATTATTCCATCGCCACGCCGCTCGACGTATCGTACTTAATTCGAGGCACGATTATTATAATCTTCAAGTACGCGAAGTCCGGATTTGATATCTCACGCGTGGAGAAGCTTGTCCAGCAGTTTGGCTATTCTGTGCCGGCGCCAACGGTGCGATTACAAGGGAACCACGGAGACAGGGACAACCAAATTGCGTCAGAGTGTTTCGCAACTTTGCTCGAAAGCGACGCGATATCCTCGAGGGAGCGGAGTGCGGCAAACATCGCATTGCCGAGAAATCTCGGGGACATGTATGCACACTTTGTCACGGTGCAATGGAAAAGCTTGACTAATACAATTAAGAGAGACGGTCGGATGACGCGCTCGATCGAGAATACAGATGAAAATTCGTCGCTGTTACGCGTGCCGCGCACTGACCTACTCGTTCTGCTGTAATTAAAATTTCGTTGAACGCTCCGGTAGATGTATCTAGGTATACGAAGAAAAAAGAACTCTCGAATATCGGAATAATTGGACGTTCAGTGAAATTTTACAAATGACCCCGGATACATCGAAAAACCGTTAGAGCCCTCTCTTGAAAGAGTTCATTTTATTTATTAACGGTAAATTAAAATCGTTACTCGTCGACTGTCACTCTCGAATCTGACAAAATCGTCGGACATTCTACCAAACGAAAAGCAAATTATTCATCGAAATATTTCGTCACTCTCGAACGCCTGCCGTTCGTCGCCAATCGACGATACCTTGCGCAGCGCGACGCAGCGCGAAGAAAATGACATTCACCGACGGGAAATTTCACCTTTGTCCGGACCCATTTAACTTCTCCCGACGCAGCGCGAACGAGTTTGGTCGCGAGCGGAACGAAATTGCATTCTTTCGAGGGTATCGGCGCGCACAGGGCCCAAACAGATCGTCGCGTCGCGTCCACGGGAAATCAAATGGACTTTTCGGCCGTGGGTTAACTCCGTTTGACGAACGATGACGCACGTCGACGCAAGGGAAACTGGCAACCGTACACGGATAAACGAACGGGGAATGGACGGAACGAGACGGACGACGGGCTATACAAATGTACATCTGCGAGGATCAAGGGAAAATAAGGGCAGTCAATTTCCTCTGGACACGCAGTCGAATCTGACTAGATTTCCCCGTCCTTTCTCTATTTTCAATCGCCGTGCACACTCGGCATCGTGAAACGGGAGGAGCGAGCAAATATTCTCGCTTTGTCGTCGGGCACGCGATGCCAAATCCAGCTGCTAAAGCGAAGCGCAACGCGCCACGCGATCCGTACGCCGTTCGCGGTGAAAAAGGCGAGCAGCTTCTGGTTTTCGGATCCGTCTGCCATCGCGGTGAACACTTTCAATTACTTATGTCGCACCGCTGGCAACGATCGCGCTTCGCCACCGCGATATGCTCTCGTCGTTCGTCCCTTTTTCCTGGATCCGTGTGGCATCGCCCGATCCACCGTTCTTTACTTCTCTTGACATTCTCCTTAGCTTGCACGGTAATCCACAGGACACCGAACAATCTCGACCGTTCGAATCGTCGCTCGTGATTTCTCCATTACGGGCTGACGGTTCTCTGTGATTCTCGTCTTCATTGTTCGTTTAAATAGTGTGCTACTTTAAACGGTGGCCGAAATGTTTGCTGGTAATTGTTTCATTTCGCGAAAATTTGTCCAGTGCGCTGCGGCGAATTGTTTAACGTTATTTCTATAGCAATTACGATCGACCGTGAGAAGATATCTCGAATCTTCCCCCCCAAAAGGTGTTCAGATCCCGAGAAGTAACTGGCGACGGAAAAGCAGGCAATCCGCAAGTCAGTTGAAAGGAGGTTCCCTCAAACGTTCACCTTTTAAGTATTCCCGTTTGCTCCTCTTCGCCGTTATTATTCCGCTGGCCGCAGAAATGTTTGACCTTTTTATTTCTAACAGAACCGTCGGTCGCCCGGTATCGAGAGGGGTTTGAGGGAGAAGGGGAGGACGCGGCAACCGTTCATCGAACGGCTCTCGCCAAACAATATCGGGTCCCCCAAAAAGGAAGACGAAAGGCGGAAAATAATGAAGTGGCGTAAGCGAAAGGTTTATTCGGTTGTCCGTCGTTTCGCCAGTGAAATCGCAGATAAAAGTGGAGCGTAATTACTTCCGTTTTCGAAGTCATTCTCGCGAGCATTTTCATCCTCAATGAAACGGAAGTTTCCTCTCGCCGTCTCTGCCGTTCCTCGCGTCCCCGACCGACTGTTCCAATAAACCGTTCGAAAAGGTCGCTGTCTGAAACGGGCGAGCGAAACGCGCAATTAATGCCCAATTACCCGGCCATATAGTCGGTCAACGCGTAATTACATTCAGCCCGGCGTGGCGTTTAAAACACGCTTGTTTATGCGCTCTCGTTTCGCGGCCATTCGCGTGTCTATAGTTTTACGGCGAATCGATGAACAGCGAGCGAGAACGATAAAGTCGAGGATGGGCCACGCGATTGTTCGTGACGAGTCGAATGAAATATGAACAAGAAAGGAGAAGGGAACAATTTAAAGGGGAGGGGGGGTGGCGATTGTGCACTCGATGTTGTCGCGTTGCTCTCGTTGCTAGTTTTTTCCACGCTTCGCCAGTCGTTATCAGGATCGCGAGAATCGCGTAAACAGGGTGCGCGAGGGCCGCGGATGAATCATGTCGCGGTTACATTTTCATCGAACGCGAACGAAACTCGAGTCGGTCGGGTTCGTTTTCCACGGCGAGGAATATATACTCGCCCGAACAGGACAGGTATGGTGGATATTACCATTCTCTGCACCGGGTAGCGATACCTCAAATCATTTCGAGGGGCAGACGCGCCAGCCGCGATTACATCGACGCCGATCCTTTTTGCCAATTAATTGCCGCGGCAATAATTTCCATTCAATCGTCTGGGAATCCACGCGACAGCGGCCGGAACGAAACGAAATCGTCAATCACGCTAATGGAATAATACGATCCTCTCGAAAAATAGAACCCGGTAAGAACACGGGGCAATTCGTTCAACTCACAAACGCGTAAATAACAAATATAAATGGATCTGCGATAAAATTGAACAAAATTCTACACGGAAATCCGTCAGGCAATTGTATTCTTCCAGCGAAGTTCGAGCGGCGTCGAAATAGAGGCAGATATCAGGTTGGATATTCGATAGTCAGATTTCGTAGACACTCCCGTATCGAGCCTGGCACGATCCACGGCGACATCAATAACGTTAATTAACATATCAACGAGACAACAATCCAGGAGACGCGTTTCCCGGTGGTAATGCCTTTGCCCGGCCAGTGACCGTTCCGTATATCGGAGCAGGCTCATTCAAATCTTGATAGAGACGCGCACGTGTGCACGGAAAATCGTGTTCCATTGCGATGCATTGTCGCGAGCGTCCGATGCGTGGATTCCACGGTCAACCGTTCTGACGGACGCACGGTTCTCGAATTAATCGCCGCACGGCGTCGACGTAATTTCGATTCAACGTTGACCGAGCGACGTCGCATCGACGACGTCCACGGTGTTTTCCCCAGCGCCGTTAATTCATCGCCGGATCAAAGTTCCGCCGAGACTTACGAAACGAAATACTTCCCCTTTTCTTCTGCTACGTTCCGTCTTTAGATTTCGTTTAGCTTGCACGCGGAACGCTCCTGTTTCGTTCGCCTGGTTGTCGGATATTTTTGGTCAAAGTTCTTTAAAGGATGAATAGCTTCGACGAGTTAATTACTCGGTGATTCGAAATAGACTTTTCGCTTTTACTGCGGGCGGTGAATACCCGTGGACGTGTCGATTTCACGGATACGTCTAGTCTTCTTTCGAGCGCTGCCTCTCTTTTATTTTTCAACACTGAGCAGGAATGGAAGATGTTACGCGATCCGGATAGACGATCCAGCGCGTGTGTCGCACCGGGGGCGCAGTGTACTCGATGGACTCGGTTAGACAATCGAAACGAGTCAGAGGCTGCGGGAAATACTCGAAGTTCCGCGAGTTCGTTGAAGCAACAAAGAATGGCCGGCATTTATGCAAGTTCGCGGCAGTGTATCCCGGTTAATAAGTATTAAATGCAGTCGCCGTTAATCACGAAACTTCTCTGCGCCGTGTACGTAAACACTCCTGCGGCGCCCGCAATTTCTTCTTTCTTGAAGCTCCGCGAAACTTTTCCCCGTCCCCCCTGCCTCCCCTACCGCTCGTAATTTCTTCCAACGCGAACTCGCTTCGAGGATATCGTCGAATTCGAACGACAGATATTTCGTCGAGCGTTTCGCAACGGTTGTTTAACGAAGCGACTTGCATTCCTCGTAGATTCGCGCGACGATATGCACAGAACGGTGCATTTAGCGGCGGCAATTACGTAAATAAGCGTAGAATCGATGCTTGTTCTTTCCTTTTCGTTCGTCTCAATGTGCCGACTAACTAACCAATGGTCGAAAGGATTAATTTCCATAATTATTTCAACGCGACGACCGGTCGAACGCGCACGCGGCTGACGTTCCGCGAACCTTTATCCCCAGGCTGTAAGAAACCGGGGCAATTATGGAATTGCGTTTCGCGTGCCTGCAATAATAATACGGCCGCGTCGACGTCGCGACGCTGTTTCGTTAATTAATGCCGAATTCCGGTAAACAAGTTTGGATATCGCTTAAACTTCGACGGGACCATTCGGCGACGTCTTGCGTTCCGTGGAGAACTTGGAACCGGGTCACGACCACTCGTACAATCTCACCGTGAAACTTCGGATAATTTTCAGACATCTGCAAGATTAAATTAGCAGGGCAAAGAAAAAAAAAAAAAATTCTCCGCCGGCAAATAGGACTCCTCGGATTAATTCCTCGGCTTCGGTGTTTAATATTCTGTCGCGAACTTATCCGGATCCTTTAACAAATTCATGAGTCCAGAGGAAAAACGTGACGCAAGGTTCGCTTACTGTACCTGCCGATTTTTCTAATGCATCCCGAGGCTAGAAGACAATTAGTCCGTATAAATAATTTCGCCGGCCAATTCATTCTCGTCATTACAGATCGCGACAAATTGTTGCGAAGCGTTTGCCACTTAGGGGAATAAAACGCGAAAGCCGCTACGATCGAATCAACACCATCCCCCATCGGCGGCTGCGTGTTCTTCGAACGCGTAACCGATGGAACCCGTAACCGTTTACTAACCAGAAACGAACCCTTTGAAGTAGCGGTCGATCGAAGAAGCAATTTCTACCTGCCAATTCGGCACAGGGTGAACCCGCAAAGAGCGAGGACTGTCGAGGTTTAAGGATATCTCTTTGACGATAAATCTCGCCAAGAACGCCGGAACGTTCGCGCTGAGGGAGAATAAATGGAAAAGGGGTTGAATGGTTTAATGGAAGCGTTAATGAGTTACGCGGCTCGTCGGAATCGCGAAGAGCGCGTATGAAACCGGTTGCAGCGTCGCGGATAAAATCGCAGGAAAATCGCCGAACGTGTAAGCTTCGCGGCTCCGACGGGCGGAAGGGAAACGGCTGACTAAAGATTGCCGAAACTAATTAACCTCGAGCAACTAAGGGGACGCTTTTGCGCACGGGGAAATAACGGTCGGTTACTGAAGTGCGCGCGGTCGTTTTTGTTACAGGTGCGTCGGTGGTTGGCTGCAGTTCGAAGGAGGTCCCCGGGTCTGCGGTCGGAACGAACGCTTCGATCGACCTGTCGTGCTGTTCTCCGACAAGCCCATGCCGGTTCTCCAGATGCAGTAAGTATCGAAATTACTGTCCGGCATCGAAATTTTTCGATCGGGTCTTAAGCGAAATAGAAATTTCACTCGATCTCCCTTATTTCGGGCTCGAACCCCGACGCCATATATCTGATCGTAGAAGACGGTGCTATATACCAGTTTAATTCGGCTGGAAATTAACGCGGTAATGGGAGATCCATTTTTAATTAAACGTTTTACTCTTGTCTGCGTTTTAACGTAGAGCGCGCGTGCCCGCCACGCGAATTGTCAATGCTTGTAATTTATGGGACCTCTGCGAGGTTTCGTTCGCGGTACCTTCGTTAATTTATTAATTAAATTTTTCCGGCGTTGATGGGACGAATGATTGCGATCGCGATACGACACGCGTCCGTTAGAAGGCCCCCGAGGTGTAACGGAAGAGTGCAATCGGGACGAATTTCTGCTTCGCACCATCGTTTTGACATCCTGCCGCGAGTTACTCGGAACACGAAGGCTCGACAACGATACCGCGAAACGGATAGAATTGTAGCTGAATTGCGAAACGGAAACACGTCCTGGACAAAGTGCTCCTTACCATCCGCAGGCCCGGTGTCGTTTCAGTTAGCCGAACGAGGAGCGCGAACGTTCGTGCATCGAATTTAACTCTTCGAACGCCATTAGCTCAGGAAATACAGGAAGGATTTCCATCTGTATTCGATTGAACCGAAGGATCGAACGAAATCGTTGTCGTAAATTTGAAAAGGTATGCAGCGGCGGTAAAGTGGTCAGGGAAGTGATCTTTTTTGCCGAAGGAATTAAACAAAGAAGGTAATTAGTCCTCGAGAAGGTATCCGTGGAATTTACTTCTCTACCGGGAGGGGTCCTCTCGTAATTAATTAGTTCCCTTTTCCCTTTGTCCACCATTCACACGGCGTTATCCGGCGTTTTTGCTCGGCCTCATTTAAATGCAAATTAATTTACCCTCTCGCGAAACGGAACGTCTTCCTTTTCGCCGACCATTCGCGGACCGCGATTACTTTTCGTTAGGAGAACCGTGTCTGACGTGGATCCGTCGCCCCGCGATCGTCCGTCGATCGCGTCCTCGTAACCCGATTAATATTTCACGCTCGCTTTGTAGCGTTCGCCGTTAACGGATAATTTTTCGTTCGCGGAGCAAGCTCGTCCGATATCGTTCGATTAATTAAGAGACCGACGAAAGGAACTTCGCCGAACCTACTTATTTTTATTAAACGCTACTACTGCGTGGAAAGACGTTACCCGAAGATATTTTTTACGTTGCAATTCTCTTTAACATTTGCGTATGCGATAACTAGCCTTGCTGAAGGTAATCATAATTTCGAGAGAATTGTATTAACATTTTGCAACACGTTTCACGATATATGCTAAATGATAAAACACCTGAATTCTCTGCGTGACAAGACGAACGCGACCCTATCGTTACAACGAATCTAATTTGACAAATTTCGCAGCCTGTATTATTTCAAGCGATTCATCCTCATAATTCAATTATTCCCACTGAAACAATAATGAAGATGGAGCCCCGACTAAACAATTCCAACGGCCGCGCCGTTCCTTCGGGATCGTCCCGACGGGGAGGGAACCCGGAATCTGAATAATTGATTAGTTCGTTGGAAAATGTGGGGAATCGCAACGTCGGGTCGCGGATACACAAGGGTCTCACGCGAGCCTAAAAAGGCAGACGCGCGTTCGTTGCTTGCGCTCCTTAATTGGCGAGAAAACGAAGGACACGACTGGAATACCGCTGTCTGCGAGAAACGTTTTCGTTACGGGAGGCTTCTTAAATATTTATGGCCGGAATCACCAACTACGGTGTATATACGTTATCCACGGGCGTCGTCTTATACATAAAACATTAGCGTTTTGCGCCACGCATCCTGTGCTTTTTGTTCGCGAAGGATCGTCGATCCTCGTGATTCCTTCTTCCCGATCAAATTGCTCCCGACGATTTTCACAGTCGACGGGAACGCTTTCCTCGTGATCGGCTCTCGTTTCGTCGTTTGAACGAGATCCTCGTAGGGAAATTCCAGTCGTAGATTTCCGGCGATCCAGCTGAACGGAATCGCGTCGAGACACCTCGTGCGCCTTCCTCCTTCCGTTTCATGGATTCATTCGGTTATTAATAACTTTTGTGTAAAATATTGGGCAGTCCATAGTTACACTTTCGTTTCACGCCAGATCGCTTCACCTTCTTAAAAACTTTTCCTCTGCGCCACTGGCATCTTCGCGACAGATCTTATTTTAACCGCAACCGATCGTAATCATACGAACCAGGTTGTTCCGACAAATTTTAACACAATTGTTGTACGAGGTGTTTCACACCGCCAACACTTTCAGAGAGCCGCGCCATTGGAAACCGAACGATATCTGTTTTCAATTTCAAAGCCTACGCGATAGCTGCATTGACATCGATTGCTCATTTCGGT
Source organism: Nomada fucata (assembly GCA_948146005.1). Taxonomy (NCBI): domain Eukaryota; kingdom Metazoa; phylum Arthropoda; class Insecta; order Hymenoptera; family Apidae; genus Nomada; species Nomada fucata. The sequence goes on along the minus strand of OX411277.1, from coordinate 2,226,865 downwards.
TTTCACCGCGGATCCGTGGTCATCCGTCGTGTCACAGCCACCGTGTCCCCCCATGTAATCGTGACGAATCGGCAATTTTACGTAGAAACTGACAATCCGCCGACCGGCAACGGCGGTGGCGCGTTCTCAAAATAAATAAATCGGCTTGATTGCGCGTGTAATTGGCCTCGGTTTCGCGGCACCGCGATGCTCATGCGATCAACCAATGGACAGTTCATCAATTTCATAAATTGTAGCGCTATCAGCTGGCGGATTCACAATAATCGGTCTGGTCGCGGGCTAACTTTGTTCCCGTCGGCTGTATTGCGGTCGCGTTAATTGGGAAACGGGGAACCGGGAAATTAACCTTTCAGTTTGGCAACCGTAATCATTATCCATCAAATCGCGTTCAATTACGACCCGTCTACGCGCATGCGCAAGGGACACTCCCTCTGACTTAAACAGCTATTCAATTTCTGCGAGCGAAGGGTCCAGAAATTCCTGAAACATTTCGACAACTTTTGTCCCCATGAAACTAGCGAATGTCGTTCGTGCTGGGGGAACCTTGGTAAAGAGAATATTCAAGTCGCGAAGCTGCGAATAAATTGTCCGCGCGTCTCTCGAATATAATTCGCTTTTCATGCATCGTACAAAAATTAATTACGTACGCAACCGTAACGGCTGTTGTCGAATCGAAATTCGACGCAACGAGCGTCGTGTGAACTTCCACTCGCCCGATATTAGAGCGGAGGGCAAATAGATAGAAGTGGAGCTTCCGACCCGAAAATGTCTGCCGTGCTATTACCAGCCGCTTTCACAGCGATTCGCCGAAGGAGTTCGGCCCGATGAAATTTATATAAGTTGAGAAAGTCGAGTGTAACGCGGCGAACCGGCGGCGCGCGACCGGCATAAATGTGCCAGCGCATGATTTATGTCGCTTAACTTCCGCCCCTTTAACTTTCACGAGCTTCGTGCCTCCCCGTGGAATCGCGGAGGAGCGTATCGGCGATTCGGTTTTTAATTTACCGCGTGGTTCCCCTCGTCCGGCTTCCTTCGACGTTCTCGAACCGGAAGAACGTTTCCCGCAGCATAGTCGTCGATGCGTCCCGACGGATGGAACATTTGTTCAAATTATTTCAGCCGACTGGACGCGGTCGAGCTTGTATCGCCTGACGATCGAGGCGCGGAACAGACGAAAATTAAATGAAAACCATTCGAACGTGAGAGCGATAGTTTGAAAAAGTTTGAAAGACCCCGGACGTGGCGAAAGTCGTAAAAAATAGAAATTCCACGAACAATAATTTCAGAACAGTGCCGTTCTGCTTCGCCCCCGCTTCGAACAATACCTGTCTGCCCTACAATTCGCCGAAACGTAATTCGCGCACGATTGATTGCCCCGATGTATATCGCGATACCGTCGACGATACACTGTCGCCCGTTTAGCTCGACGGATCAGTGTAAATAGGCGGACATTACGAAGAAATTGATTCACGGTCAAAGCTATGAAATTACCGATTGAAAGCCCGTGGGCGCGTCGTATCAGCTGCAACGCCGAAAGTAATAGGAGAATTAACGGGTCGATTAGCGATATGCGAATTCACTGTTGAACGGCGAATCGTTCGATTCGACGAGCGACCGCTGTAATTCGTCCGCCGTCGTTTAAATTCAAGAGACACGCGGCCCGTTCGACATGATACATATGCAATTTCGTTCGTTTTTCCGCGATGGCTCGCGCGCCATCGAGTCTGTGTTGGTAATAATAAAAAACAAAAAAAAAAACTTTGAAAAGCCCTCGTCTCCGTAAATGCGTTTAGTTCGTTCGTACCGTTCGTTCGTACCGGCCGCGGTTCACGCGAAACGATCGAAACGAAACGAATTATTGCCATCGTAACGTGGCCGCTATCGTTTCGAAAAGTTTCCCTGTTACGTCACAACAACGTATACCGGGTGTAATTCCGCTTAAACCGTGGCCATCGTCCATACGGGGCATGAAGTACAACGGGGACGACGTACGATCGGCGTTCGCGAAATGGGGAAACTTTGAAGACGCCAAAGACAATACCGTTTTGTTTCTCTGCCAGTGGCGGTCGTGCTGTGCACGGCGCGATTCGTAACCGGGCTGCCCCGATCTGTTCTGGAATTTCTGCCCGTCCCGGTTTCGACTGGTTCCTGTACATTTTTGCCATCGAGTGGCGATGCTGCGCTTCTTGCGGCGACTTTCGACGACGGCTGGCTCGAAGTGGAAACCGAAGCGCGCCACGGTAAAAAGTTTAACGGGGATTACGAAGGGTTGGAAACGCTGGGTGCATTGCCGCGACAACTTTGCTCGCTTCTGTTTGTATTCGTAACGCGAGGAGCGCAGCGCGATCGCCACGGTCGAGAGTATGATTTCCGGAACCCCGTGACTGGACTTTGAAAAGAAGGCGCGCGTCGATCCGCCGTCGAACATTTCTATGTTTCGCAAAGAACGGGTCACGAGTTACCGTCGCTGCCCTAACAACGGAATTAGTTCGAACGGAATCTCCAAGAATATTTTACGCCCGATACGAAAGTGGTTAAGTGGATTTCGACGGGGAGGAGCGGTTTGGCACGAAAGCAGGATCCCGTGGAACGAAATCGCTGTCTGCGCGGAAGTTTATATCGCAATGGTTATGGAATTAAAGGGGAATGAATTAGGGACGGCCAACGGGAACATCCTCGTTGAATACCGCAGTAGTCGTTATTCCCTTTATAAACTATAATACTATAAATGCCGCTTACAAATTTGCCAATGCCACGCGTTTATACTTTATTCCCTTATCGATACTCCGCTTGGAGAAGTCGACATTAAACAACGCCAATCAGTCGACGCTGTTCCCCGCGGGCCAACAAAGAATTACGCGTGATAGAAGCGAGCCAATACGAACGAGGCGACTTTTTCTCACCTCCGAAGGACGGCGTTTCCGGTTTTCGGTTCGTATCGCGCGGCCACGCGGTCTCGTTCAACTTCCGTGAAACTTCGATGTAAGATCGATATCTCGACAAAGGCGCTGCCCCCGGGGCCCAGGCGTGCATTATACGATCCATTAGACGAATCAAAGGACGTCGAGGAAGAAACGGGACACGCCGAGGGGAGCTTCCATTCAACTCGCCCGTCGTTTCGCCGTCGACTTTTCTTCGCGGACGAAACTTGCACGCGCGCAGAAAACATCCCCGTGAATGGCGACGCGTGTATCGAGCTTATTGGCGAACAACGCGAAGGATTCCAGCGGATGGAGTCGCGCAAGAACAAAAAAAAAAAAGACGAAGAAGAAGAAATTCGGGAAATGTGGCCAATTCGGAATGGCTAGTTGACCAATTGTACTATTTTCTGCCCGTAATGCGCGTGTCTGCGAGTGATGGGGCGAATCGATGGATTGAGAGAAACCAGCAAGAACCAAGGAAGAAGCAGAGAAAGATCTTCCGAGAAAAGCAATGCGATTACATTGTGTGCGGTAAATGAGTATTGCTAAAATTGCGATAGAGTAATACAGAATTAAATTAGTGGAAGAATCGCAGAATTAATATAACGTTGAGAAACTCTGCCTACGTCATTGTTAATTGCATAGGAAGTGTTTCCTGTCGCGCATGCTCGCGAATAACATTAAAAAATTGCGCTGCTACTTAAAACGAGGACTCCGCGCAAAAGATTTGGACCAATTCGATGCACCATCGCTGTACCGTCGTCGAAAGTTTCAAATACGAAACACTCAACGACATAACAGCCTTCGAACACCTCCCGGGGTATTCTCCCGGGGTCAATCGTTGCTCGCCACTCGTTCGTTAACCGACCCTTTAGCGAGACGCCGTCACTCGTTAGTAGCGGGCGGGTTGCCGCGATAATTTCGCCGGGAAGCCATGAGAACCGACGACAAATGAAGCGGCCCGAGTAGCCACGGAAAGGTAAACACCGCTGGAAATCCAGGAGAAAAACGAGGAGCGGACGACGCGTTCGTGGGGAAAACGTTTAATGCTCGCGGACAACGAAATCGCGACGCGTCCCTCGCGCGAAATGAAACTCGAGGGACGACGAGAACTCGCGGCAGCGAACGGCAAGTGGACGAGAATAAAAAAAAAAGCGGACGGCGATATCCGCGGATTGCGATGTTTGCTTCCGCGAGTAAGCTCCTCTCGCTGTCGCTGCTCGACCTTCCTTTTCCGTGGGCCTGGCGCTGATTGGATGGATGCGGGCCGTGCCGCGTCTGCATCTTCTCGGTTGACGATTGTCGAACTCGTCGCGTGGCAAAATTGCCGGACCGATGACAAGCGCGAAACGACCGAACGAAAGAAACGAATCGAAATTCAATCCATTATGACCCGTCGCTGCGCCTCGGTGCATTCGGGGATGACGTCGGGCAGAGAGCACTTCGTTGTTTTTTTACTCTTTTCTTCTTTTTTTTTTACTGCGCACCGAATCGAACTCCGACGTGGCTGGAAGGTATTTGGACTTTCGGTCGCCTTAAATAAGGTTGGCAGAGTGTAAATGATATATGTAATGTTTTGAGGGCAAATGGAGGCTTCCTCTAGTTCGAGGTGTACGGTGGAACGGAACGTGACCCGAGCTCTCGCATGTCACGGGAAGGCATAGTTAACTTTCTTTGTTGAAAATATAAATTCCAATTTTCCACCGCGACGAGAGACTGCAGCGTACGAATACGCGTGCGTCGGTTGCAATTTAAAATAGAAGATAAAGCGTTCCTATGATGGATAGCACGAGAAGAATGACTAAGGTATTGCGCGGAGACAACACCGCCTGATAGCTATTCCATTGCATCCAATTTAACAGGGGCGCATCCCAACAACGGGACACCGTTCAATCCATTCTGTACGCGTGTTGCACCGCCTTAACTTCGAACTCCGTAAGCCCGGCATCGAGTGGAGGAGACCTTTCGTTCGCCGTTTCCATAAGGGGATTCAAACTTTTCCAACGCCGTCCCATCTGCCTAACATCCGGCTACCTGAAACGCGGCGGAGAGACCGCGTCGCCTCGAGATCTCTATTCGTGAATCGTCTTAAGTAGTATTAACTCGCGCCGCGTCGGACAAGCCTCGAGACGAACAGCTGAACGGACGCATCGCGATCCGCCTTAATCAAAATGGAGAAATTAGATTGGACGTTGTTTGGTTAACCGTGACGAGCTCTCGGACAACTCTATCCGTTCGCGACTAATATATTGATTACGGTAGGAAATTTCAGGCACGGTTCTTAATCTGGGAAAATTAATATCTACCGGTGCGCGTATTGATCGTGTCACTGAAAGTCTTATTTTCAATATAGATATAAAGTAGGTTACATCCGTGCTCCAGTATTTACGTCGTTTTGTATATTTCCTTCGCGATTCGAAACGTATTCAATCGTTCTTTCCGTGAGATGTATCATCGGCTCAGGAAAATTGATGCCACGTGTGCGTTAGAACTATAGGAAACGTCGAAGTAGCCGTGGAACGAGCTCGTCGCAGACCAGGCTAAGATAAACGCCGCGTCCGGAACTTTTAATGAGTGCGTAAGAAAGTTATAGAAAGAGAATGGAGGAGTTGCGAGAAACCGCGAAGAGTTCGCGATTAAGGCCCAGCTGTGTTTGCACCAACTTTTATCTCGGTCCGCGCAGGTATCGCGTGCACACAGGGATTAGCCCCGGGTTGAAACGTTCGGCTCCAACTCGATTCGAGTAGTCCTTCCCCTACCACGACAGAACTAACTAATTCCACGCGATAAAAATAACAATGCTCCTTTTCCTCCCTTCCAACGATAAAGGTTGCGCCGAGGTAATAATCTCCTAACAAAACAGCGCGTGAAATTAATCGTCTCGAAATAAGCACGGGGGCGAAGCATCGAAGAAAAGGAAAAATATCTATATCGTTCACAAATTCCAACAATTCTTCACAAGACCAGAACCATTTCCGTATGTAACAGAACCAAAGTACTCGGGAAAGCTCGCAGATAGAATTTCTCAGAGTACACTGCCGTGTCGCGCGCGCGCTGTAACATTTTCGCCCTCCTGTTTTCCAACACAGTACGGTCCCACCGTTACCATATAAACAGCGTATAAATAACCGGAGCCGGCCAATTTCTCAGACCGCAATCCTTCTAATGCTTGGTTTCGTTGCGTCCGGAACTAGCCGGATTACGAAAGCGAGAAACGATGTAGCGTAACACTTCATCGAGAAAATTACTCGACGCCGTTTCCTATTGCCGCGACGTCGCCTTCGTTGTTCGTGCTAGAAAGGAAGAAGGTGCGCGTGTCGCCGGTCTGCGTGCGTATACCTGTGTATGTACAACGCGCACATGCTACAGGAGAGAAGTACATACGTGCCACGTTCTGTATGCAACGGAACAAGGAAGAGATGGAAAAAGGCGCAGGGTGCAGAAAGATAGAATGGCGAGAAGAGGGACAGAAAGAGACAGAGAGAGAGAGAGAGAGAGAGAGAGAGAGAGAGAGAGAGAGAGAGAGAGAGAGAGATAGATAGAAGAGAGCACCAAGTGGGTCTAGAGTGTGCAAATTACGGGACTATGGCGCTAATGTTAACTACACGCTTTAGTAGCCTCGTTACCAGACCATCCTGATGCAGTCGCCTTCGTTGAGCGAACAGAACGTCGTTAATCGTGCTACTTTTAGATACCATTGTGCAACGCACACATTCCGCTCTCGCGTTCTCCTTTGAACAGTTGAACGTTTTTTGAAACGGTAGTCAGAAAAAGGGGAATAGAGGAAAATACAACGGAGCCGACCGAGTCCGGTTGGTTCCATCTGGACTGAAACGCCGTTTTAATTGCTTTAGATTTTTTTCCCCGTTTCTCTGCGACGCTTAATTGCAAGCCATGTTGTTTCTCACGCGACGTGAATTTTCGGGGACGACGAATTCGATTATCAATATCGTGGAGTACGCGTTGAACTCTGTCGCGCTGCTGTGATACTTTTCATCTTGTATTAAAGATACTTTCATTGTTGAAATTGTTTCATGCATATCTTAACAATTGCGATCGTACTCGTTCTTAATTTAACGGTTTGGATGGAAGTGTGTAAATTGAAGGATACTGTTTTAATAATAAAATTATCCCCGTGTCGAGCAACGATCACCATCATCCTCTTCGCGTTACCGTAACACGACGAACGGTCGGTGGATTTGTCGCAGCGGTGATCCTCCCCGCGGAATCGAAGATGAAGCAGGCTCGCCGTCCCGTAAAGGAATGCAAATCCCCCGAAAATTCCTTGCTCCGAGGATAACGGACGAGGTGGTCGTCGAAACGGTCGATCGCGAGGCTCTGGCTTCCAGAGACACGTGGAAATTTCGAAGATTCCAACGCGGCCTGCAAACGTGACAGGAACGGTAATTGCGGTCGGTCCAGTCGAAGCCGGCGACGACTACTGCGGCACGGTAGAAAATTTCCCAGGCGTCAACGAAGCTAACGAGCGCGAATTGAAACGGCGACGGAGGTAAATGGAGGCGAAGGTAAAAAAATAGACGGGGAGGGAGAACCGCGTGGAAAAACGATCGGCGAAAACCGGCGACGTGGACCGCGCTTGAAACCGGCTTGCTGCGAAATCCCGATACGACACGGCCAATATTAAGATCAGCGGCGAACTAAACGCCATCTCTTTTGATCCCCTTATACGAAACTAATTTTCCTTTTACGCGTTCGCCCCGTCTAAATATATTCATCCTTCGACCCCGTCGCTGGTCCCGGGTGCTTCGAATCGTCGCGAATCGGGTTCAGATCGGGCCACCATTTTCACCGCTCTGCGACACGCTTCGTCGACAAGGGAAAAAAGGATGATCGTCGAATCCACGCTGTTTCCCTGCGCCCTTTGCGCAACGATGTTTCAAAGGCGACTCGACAGGTGACAAAATCGACGACGGGCTGGGAGAATCTCGAGCGAAAAATTCCGAGCCACAGTTCCCCATTAACGTTACAATTGACATCGACCGGCTCGCCTCATGAATTCCCATCGTCCGTGCTCTTGATACAAGTTGACACAAGCGAGAATACAGCCGCACGAAAGAAGAGTCGAAATCGTTTCGCACGGCAACTACGAAACTCCGCGCGAAGCAGACCTCTCCAGTCCTATCATTTCTCGTATACCGTATGAAACCGTTCGGGCGATATGCCTCGTGCAACGTTAATCAAACAAATTCGAATACCTTTGAACAGGCGGGCGCCCTTCCGGGCTTGGTAATTTCCAGTTAGCGGCATAATCAGTTGCACGCGTAACGATCCGCGCGTACCTGGCGCGCTTGGCGTACTGTCGTCGAGCGTGGTTTTCGGGGACTCGACGTCGCACGATTAATGAAACCCCTGGTAAACTTCATCAGCCGCGGCACGGCATTCATAACGATTCCGATAACGGTTCGCTCGCCGGATATTCGATCTCGAGGCGAGGTCCGTCGCGTTTGACGCGGATTTCGATACCGGACGAGCCGGTGGACGCGGGCGCAAGCCGATATGGGGTGTCCGCTCTTGTGCACACCGGACGTGGAACGCGTTCTCGAACGTCCGGCTGTGCATGCACGTCGCGAACAAATAGGCGAACCCGCAAATTTCCTCGTCGTCGTGCTCGCTTACGCCGACGGCTAACCGCCGCCGCTGACGCCAAATTGCCGTCGTTAATGAATCGTACGTCCACGGGGACGTATTCGGTCGTGTAAACCGTGGCTGATCGGTATCGAGGACGAGCGAAATGATCGGGGGGTTTTCCTCGAGGCGGTCGAGCACGAAGATGGAATTTCTCGATTGGGAAAGCGAGATCGTAGATATTATCGCGGCGCGATTAATAATGGGCGAGTAATTGGTATTCTTCTTGCGTCGTTACTGCGCTTAACCGAGCGACGCGAGAAATAATTTTCGTTGCGTCGACTGCAACGGTTCGTCGTTGAAATATTTTTGCCGATCGCGGTTATCAAGCAGGAATTTTCTTCGCAATTTAAACTTTCGTTCAAAGTCGTGCCGTCTGAACGCATAGATATATATATATATAACACTGAGGAATCTCTGGGCCGCTTGAAACCCGCTCGAAGGATCACCGCACCTGTGTCAAGCACCCTTAAAGATTTCCCGACCCGGCCAGCCCCGTGCACGACACTTCGGCGTGCCCCGCTTACGCCCCGACCGAGTTTACACGGGTCGCGAATACCTTTTGCCCGCTGCGGCCTTCGAGGAATTACAGCGACTTCCACAATCTTCGACCAGACAAATAATCGTAAATATAACAACAGCCTAATCGGCAGGCATGATTCGTCTAATCGAATGAAGCGATTGGCGTATCGAGAGTGTGCGGCAAGCCTCTCTGTTCGCGAGATACCCCGTAAAATCTCCACGTGGCACGAATCTAGAAGCAAGACGTCCAATTAAGCGGCGAACAACGCAACGGGAGAAACTGCGCCGGTTCCAAGCATTAATCGGCGTCGTTGTAGCGCTCTGTTGTTCTCGCTAACGGGAACATCGAGGGTCCTCCCAGCAAGTTGGACGTTCCGAAACCACGGAAATCCGTTTTCCATTCTCCGGAGGGCGAAACGGAGCTGTTCCCCCAAGACGCGACCGGCTGCTTGGCTAGCCTGGATAACGTTATGGTCTGCTGATCGTCGGGGTTACACGAGTTCCGTGCACCTTGCGAAACACTTAAACCCCTCCCCGCGCGAAGACCTGGTTCGTTCCACGCTTTGGGATAAACGCAATGCCACGATCCTGTTCCTCTTCCCCTCCTATTCGCCACGATTATCCTCGTTCGCGTGTGCACATCGATTGTTATTTATGCCGTGGACGTGAAAATCGTCGGGCGTATTTTTAATAAGCGTCTTTCGACGTATCGTATTTATCTTCTGGTCCTTGTTCTTATCTTTTTGTTTTTTTGACGATAGATTAAATTGCTGGTATGTCGAAACGAGAGGCAATAGCGTTTCGATAGATCGCTATCTAACGGCCTTCGTTCGGCGAACGATTGAAATGGCGTGAACCAGTTATACCACAGTCGGCTAACCGTGAACACAAGCGTTAACCATTGTCACGCCAATCACGTAGGGGTTGCCCAGACACGATTGGAATTTTCGTTCTAACTCTTCTTCCCGGCGTCAACTTCCGGGCTCGTGAGTTCCCGCATCTAGCGGCCACGTGTTCGTCAATCGTCCGCGATACGAAATACAACAGCGCACAACTTGCCGGGAGAAATGTAACACCGAGCACGATGCATCGAACGAAGCTCGTTAAGATTGAACTTCGTTGGAATCTGTGACGACGCGACACACATAAAACACTAACAGGTGGTTTATATCCGCGGAACGGTTAAACAGTCAAACGGTTCGATATCGCTCGTCCGTATAGGGGAAAAGGATTAAATTGTGTTTGCACGCGATCTCAGCGGACGACTGTTAAATTTTTCTACGCTGCTGCCTACGCACGCCTTTCCCACCGAGAGGGTTGAAGCATTTTTAATGAACACATTTTAATTTACTCCGCGCCGCGAACATTCCCTCCGCTACCATTATAATTTCACAGCGAAATGCTTCTAGAGAAGCGAACCAAAACACCCGTACAATCTCAAAAACAAAACAAAAAAACCATTACAAAAAGCAGACTTACCATATCCAAGGGTTTACTTAAATTTCAACCGCAAACGCGCAAACCGGAACCGTTCGAAACTCGCGGCGCGCCGAATACTCTCGCCGCTGCCTCTCGTCGCTCTCCCAGTTTTCCCGCACAATGACCGCTCTAAAGAACGCTCAGCCGCGCCGATTCAACAGCGAACGCCCCCGTTCTCCAGCAAAACCCTGACTCTTGAACAATGCGGCAATACTTTACGCTCGGGGAAATCCCCCGTCGTTTCATAGCGCGACGCGCTCGAACCGCCGCGTCGAGCAACAGAATCGTCGGTCGCCGTTTTGCGTTTTCGTTCGCCGTCGCGATCATCGTTCCGGGGGCTAATCTCTAGTCCTTATCCCGGGGTGCAGCTCGCCCCCCGGGGTGCAGGGATCCGGTTGGATTCGTGTTCTCGCGGGCGTCGAGGGAAAACGGGTGGAACACGTGTTCGGGAACACCGCGGCGGACGGACCGCCGTGCCAATTCACGTTTCTTCCCTTTAAATCTGTTCGCGAACGTCGGGATAAAGGATGACCGTTGCTGTCTCAGCGCCGTGGCAAATGAAAGGCGGCGCACCAGTTTTAGAACGTGCCTACGTGACCGGCGAGCGAAAAAGCACGACGTACGTCCGACGGCCAGGGCCATCGCCGATCATATCGGACAGATGCTGCTTTTGGATAACGCGCATACGTCGCGGAGAATTAATTCGCGGCGGATGACCCACGCTTTCGACCGTCTCGCTGTCTCGCTTATGAAAAAGGAACGTCAGCTGGGGGCGGGGGGTTGATTTCCTTCGAGATATTCGGTTGGTTTTGAAACGAACATAAATTGGCGCACGGTCGACGACGCGGCTACGAATTTAATTGAATCGTTCGATTAAATAATATGATATTGAAATGGTTAAATTGATTTCGTCCCGTTTCTGTTGTCTCTGCTTGCAATTAGAACAGTCTTACGCCGGTGGAATAATTCATTGGGAGGTTCTGAACTCTCGAAAGACATTTCTCGACGCCTGCGGGGTTCGGATGAACGGGTTTCAGCAGGCTGAATTATTCCGCGGAGCTTGCCGATGTTTGATAACAGGAATACGTTCCCATTTTCACGCTATAATCTGGACGGATCGCAGCGACATATTTGGCGCTCGGGTATCGCGAACGTTTCCCCGTGAACGATGGGACAACGAAGGAACCGGGACACCGTCTATTATTTCAGGCTTGCCCTCGGCACTCGTGGAAACAGCGGGATATTACCCTGTCGACTTTCCGACCATGCTGGCAGAGAATACGGAACTAGTTGGAAATATTGGAAATGTGGAAGGAAAAGACAGTAACGGCGTAGGCGCAGCGTTCGATGATCTGTGATTGGGAGTAGCGGCGAGATCACGTCTGTTTATAACTGGCCCTTCGAATACCTGGACGATTATTCTTCCATGCATTCCTTGCAACATCGCCTCGAATTTAATTCATTTCAGTAGGAGTGCATGGGGAATTTTTCTTGTAATTATTATTACAGTTGAATGGTAAAGCTCTCGCCCTTCGAAGTGAACCCACGCAGACCATCGTAGGATTTTTTTTCTCACGAATTTGCAGAAGTCCAAGGATCCACAATTCTTCAGTCAAGATTTCGTAGACCTTTCTTTTCGTCCCCGAGCTTATTTCCAATAATTAATTTCTCCATTCCATTTTCCTGTATCGATCTACAGGAAAGAATGAAGAAAATTCGCAGCCAAAGAATGAAGAAATCCAACGTCGTAAATAACCCTCAAGTAACCCCAAATAACAAATTAACCGAGCACACATTGTTCTGTAACCGCGACAATGCTTCGACAGCTGATTAATTCTCAAAGTAAGAAATAGCCGGCCGTTGCCGTCACAATACAAATTCTAGTTTGCCGCAGCGGCGAAGTTACTGCCGCGCAACAAAGCTCGCGGCCCTTTTAACCCGTACCTGTCCAGGGCTCGAATGTTACGTCGCCGCTCTCCAACAGAGGTGGTAATTTGGTATTTTCAACGACGCCGTCACGAACGTCACCGAAAAACACGTAAACTTCCATACGTTTCCTAACCACGTCCGCGGAGAGCAACGGGCAAATCACATTTAACTTGATGCAAAAGGTCCACGGGCGCGGCGTGCACGAAAGTGAGCCCCCTTTGGGATTATAATCCGGCATCCCCTCAAGTATCCTGTTTTCCACGGCCGTGGAGGTAATTTCGCCCGAACCGACAGCGGCCAACCTCGACAGTCGAGCATCAAAAGCCGTACTTGAAAGGAAGAACGCGAACCGCCTCGGGACTACTTAATTTTCAGGATTTTCCAGCGCGCCTCTATCCCCGGAACGATCATAATTCGCAGGCGCGTTTTAATAGGAACACGGACGTTACAATATCGTCCGCGGATAGATTCTGAGAACGAGGATGTCCGTGGACGTATGTTTTGTATTATCAGGAGTGTACAAATTCTTGTATGCAATATTTTCGTTTTTATAGAGCGAATAAAGAAAGCGAAACATAATGTTGCAAAAGCAACACTTACGTTCGCGCTTCCAGTACATCTATTCGCAGTATCAAAAATTGAACTAATCGTTTGAAATGCAATTAGCAATTAATCATCCTGCAATATATTAGCGTTTCGGTATCCCCGCCCATCTAGTCTGTACGGCAATCCGCAGTATTAGCAGAGCCCATTACGAAATCCGATGGAACAAACCGATCGCAGATAATAACCGAATAGAGAACTCGAACCTCTGTGTAATCAAACGCACATTATATGGCACGGCCGATCCGCAAATGGAATTAACAAAATCGTTTGTATCGGTTTCCCGTGACGAAAGAGCGGCGACAGTCGCGCGGCCGTCGCCACCAGAACCCCGTAGCACTCGACCAATTATCGATTCGCGAATGACGATCAGTCTCGCGAAGCGGCGAAGACGCGGCGAGTGCGAGCCGCGAGTGGCGTGAAACGCGTCGATCGATCGAAACTGAGTCGACGTGCGACCGTCCGGCGCGACGGTTATGGGGCCCGAACGAGTGGCCGAAACTTCATCAAAGTTTCGCGACGCTTGACGTAAATTGGAAACACCTCGAACTTATCCCGTTCCCCTCGGTAAATGGGATCGCCGTTCCAGCAGGAACGGCGTCTTAACTCTGCATTAGAATAGGATGAAGTGGACGCTTCGGGAAAGTTTCAGGGTTACATGTGTTACTTCGCTCGGAGTTGTTTCGCGATCGTTGCAAGGCGCTACAAATTTACACGTTACTCAGTCACCATAGAATTTACTGTTCGCATTACCTGGGAAGTTTCGTCTTCCGCCAACTTCCAGCAGGATTCCACGCGAAGACACTTTTAATTATACTAACTTCTAGCCAGGGCCTGAAACACCTACTTCGTTCCACAGAAAATTTCCCTCGAACGCGCGACAATTCTATCATTCGGAGTCCGAATCGAATCACCCTTATTGCAAGCCTGAAAAATGTATTTCGTTTCGCGTTCTGTTCAATTTTGTCGGTCGATTTCGAATTAATTTTTCGGTTCGCTTGTAACGAAATTACGAGGACAACGTAACGGTGTATTTCGCTCTTTAATTTCTTTTTATCGCCTCGCTCGATGAATATCCAATCTTCTCTCAATTCCCAAAGTTTTCCGCGCACCTCGATCTTTCGACAATCCCCGGTGTCAACCGGGCGACACAGCCTCCGCGGCAGACGTTCGTTGTGCGCGGCGCGGCGGCTTAATGAATTCCTCCCCCGAAAATTGGAAAAAAAGTACTCGCTCCCCGTTACCCCTTGCCAAAGTTATACGCGGCTCGAATCGGCAGAGGCGACGCGAGTTTCGTCGATTAAAATCCGCCCTCCGTTTCACGAAATTCAGGGAGGAGGCACCAGACCACTCCGTCGGAGTTTTAATATCTGCTCGCCGCGTGACGGTTTTGGGTAATCGAAAAGCGGAGAGACGTTCGGCCGCTGTACGTGGACTGTTTATGACGGCGAAGATCTGCGCGGATCCCACGAACCTGCTCGCCCCAGCCTTTCGAGATCTCCGGCAAAAAGGAAGATATTATCGGTATTCCGCGAGGTTCGATTGCCGCGGCACCGAGCTCCACACCACCGCCTTTCCATTTCCTCCGGTTCGAGGGTTATCGACACCCTGTCAACGGTTTCGCACCTTCGTTGTCGGGGATGGCCCACTTGCAAAGTCGATTCCTGTCGAACGACAAACAACGCGGCCGACGGAAAAGCCGACGCTGAGATCGCCGTTTTCATCGAACGACCGATCGCGACGCCGCCGTTGCGACGATAATTACGCTCTCGCCTTCCCTTTCTCAATCTGTCTTTTTATCTTCGCCTCGAATGCGTCAAGACGCGCGATAGATGGAAACCCGCGTATCGTTAGACGCCTCGCACCGCTCTCGATCGACCCCTCCGTCGACCGACTGTAATCGATTTTCGTATTTCGCCCCGATTTGTTCGCCGTGGCCGCGCACGGCGTACCTGGGAGGGTTGCGACGAATCTCGCGTAATAATTATTCTCGTTGATTGATGTTCCGCGGCGGCGTGACTCTTTTTTAGCCGTTTTTCGCGCGATTCTCCGGCTATCGTCGGATCTGGGTCAACGGAAACGTATTTTCCATCGGAGGAACGGAAAAACGATGCAGCGACGGGAAGAACTTCGATCGATCAAAATCGAATGACACCGCGGGAAAAAGTTCGCTGGATGGAAATGGCACACTCGAGGAAAATGTGCCGGTTTTTTTTCCCCTTCCTTTTTCCGACCTATCCCGCCCGCCGCCCTCTGGATGATTCCTCCTGCCGTGCGGGCTAAATGGTTTTTCGCGAAGCCGGTTATTGTCGCCGTCTTCCCGTTGGTTTACGTCCGACCTGCGGGAATTCCAGAATTTTTTTCGTTCAACTGCGATCCCCTCGGGTGTCGCTGCGTTTACGAATATTACAGGGACGATGAAATCGTTTATTTTGGTTGTATTGCGGTGCTCGTGCTGGCCACAGAAATTAAATATGAGTGTATATAGAATTTTTCGAGAAACGACTCCGCGTTGTTATCCGAATTTGAGAATCAACGTTCAATTGTTACTTCATTGGAAATAGAGAATATCGGATTGAATCATTTGTACGACAAATATATTATTCGGAATGAAAGAACCAAAGCGTAAAGCTTCGGATGGATTATACCAGGCACGCGACTTCAAAATCGGTTTCTGCCCTTACAACCGACCGCAGTCATTTTACTTATCCGCTGGCACGCGAACTCGGATATTACGAGCGCCTTTCGTGACTCAGTTACGAGGAAAAACTTTGTTAGCCGGCGTCGGTCGGTTCCGTTCGCTTGTTCCTCCGCGAAACGACGACAGCCGACCCGCTCGGTCATGAAATCGCGTCAGCGTACTTCGATGGATCGCGGTATCTCAAGAGCGAGACTTCTCCGTGTCCGAACATACAGCGGTGGCTTCTTACGGGCGAAGATGTCTCTCGTCGATACGACGAATAATAGCTGTCCCATCTGTATCCCGCGTCGAGTGTACGTCAGGAAGGGACGAGTTTATTTTCCACGTTCGACGCGATTTAGTCGTCGTCGAATCCAACGCGTCTCCGGGTCGACGTTCTTCAATTTAACGTCGCGCTCCCCCGTCCTCGCAAATCGGATTCTGCGCCCTTAAATCCGCAGACGTTCCCAAACACCCTGACCCAACACAGATTCGGAGAGCGATTACAGTCCGAGATTTACCTGCGATATCAATTTTTACGGGAACGTTACTTTTCACTGACGCGGGGCTCCGACGTGTTTTTTTTTCTCGCTTTTATCCTCGATGGGAGATCTTATTGCTTTAAATTCAGAACACTCTGGAGACGAATCGAACTCGGGTCGAACTGATTCGACGAAACGGTTACGGACTCGTTTCTCGAAGGAAGCGTGTCGGTGGAAATACAATCTCTCCCCTCCCCCAAAAAGAAACAAGCGAGACAGACTGATCTCATTCACTGTCGGATTAATCGCGTACGACTCGATAAATCTTTGACCTAGACGATCCTCCCGTCCCTTGCGCGCGTACATATTTTCAGGATCGTTTCGACGCTCGGGGCGATGTCAATAAAAATGCAATTTCCGCGGGGCATATTGCGCAGCAACGGTCGTAATGCTTCGCGAGAGATTTGTTTGCTTACGTATCCGCCGTACACCGGTCCAGGAAATATGGGTTCACGCCTCGGCAGAGAGGGACGAAACATTCGGCGGACGAGCAAAGGAATTGACAGAGCCTCTTCGCTATCCCGCCTCAAGAGCTCCGCGCTGCCGACCCTCCTCGTTCCGCCAACGTCGTGGAATTTTCTCGCTCGCTTACTCGCGCGCCGTCGCACCCTTTATTTCCCTTACAGTCGAACCGCCTTTCGATCAGAGGCTCTTACTTTTTTTTTTCCTCCACCCCGTGGCAGCCGGCTGTCGAAGTATTTTGTAATCCCAGAAAATGGTGTATCTCGAAGGGAAACAGATTTCACCCCTGACGGCGTCCTTTATGCACGTCTGAGCTCGGCGCTCCTGTTTCTGGCCGAGGTTCGAGATTCGTCGGGAACTTAACGCGGAAAGCTCGCCCTCCCTCGACGGTGAGATGTTTCCGTGAACCGACGTCCCGGATTTTTCGTTTCTTCGGTACACACGTCGCATTTGCTTCGCGATCGCGGATCAAACGAAAGAAACGGTATTTATTTGATTAAGCACTGGGGCCGGAAGTGCATGAATTTTGAACGACAGCCTGGACAACGGGCGAACCGTTGAATTCATTTGGAATTCGTTTAAAATTGAGAACGTGCCCGGCACTTGAATGTGTCATTAACGCGACACTTCTGAGGGCACCCGATCGGAGACAAGTTTAATATTGAATTTATTTCACCGCCGGTTGCCTGTCAAAGTTATCTACGTATCGTTCGTTCGTTTAACAACGATACAATTGTTGGGTGACGTTATTAAACAGCCGGCGAATTAGAATCTACCTACGCTGCGGATAGATTCGTATCAATCGTTTAACGAATATACCTGAAGAAGAAATGTATCGTTCCTTCAATTACGTCAGTCGTTTAGTATAATTCGAGAAATTGGCACGGATTTATTATTTCGACTTCCCACTTCACTCTATGTCTCGTTGAACAATCGCTCGTGGCATTCGACGATAGGGATTATTGTTCGTTCTATTAATCGCACTTAGGCGTTAACGGAAAATCTTTCGTCGAGCTTCGTAATAAACTTGCGTGAGCTAAGCTCGCCGCATAAATAATGCATACCGACCGCGGAGTAGAAGCGTCGAGAAGTCGGCTTAGTGGCAGATAGCTTAACGCCGTCTGCCCTCGATTCCTTCGTTCTTTTTTTCTTTCCTATCTTTTGCCATCGCCGTTCGTTTAATCCCAACGAAGTTCCGCAAGAAAACCGTTCGTTGTTATTGCCAGAGTCTCGATCCCCGAGCCGGCTTCGTCTCCATGCAAATAACACAATTAAGCGATTCGAATATGGCCGAGATAACGTTCTGCCGTCCACAAACAGTCAACCTTTTCTTTCCATTTCCCTCTCCGCCGCTCACTTTGTACCTTTTGTGGACGATTTGCATGGAGAGTCAACTTCTAACCTAGTCGCAACGTTCCCCATTTTGATTTTCATTCTTCTCCTTGGACCGACGACCTTATACATTTAAAGAGATATTCAATTATCGCGGAGGATTTATCGTTGCGAGTGAATAGAGCTGCTTTCTGCGAAGAATCGAATGACAGGAGTGGAACGAAGGTGGTTGTTTTAGTCGAACGGGGGTGAAAGATGAAATCGTATAATTAATAGATCAACTCGGCGTCGATCTGTTCGT
Source organism: Nomada fucata (assembly GCA_948146005.1). Classification (NCBI taxonomy): domain Eukaryota; kingdom Metazoa; phylum Arthropoda; class Insecta; order Hymenoptera; family Apidae; genus Nomada; species Nomada fucata. Next base: position 2,208,448 of record OX411277.1, on the reverse strand, counting down.
TTAATCTTTCATTTTATCGAGATAAGGATAAGGAGCTTTGCATATCATTATATTTATTTCTAATCGTTCGCGTGGACTTGCAATACGCGCTAAAGTATTGTTTCACGCCAAGCATATTATTTAAACACCAATAAATCCTGAACGAAATTTCAATTGAAACTCCATGCGATTATAATCAGCACTGTATCACTTTACGTAACGCGAATAAAACTGTACGTTCGTGTACGGACGAAGGTTCGCGCGAACAGTGAAAAAGTGTGTATCGCGAGAAGCTGATGTTCGGGGAGCTGCGAACGTGGTTAGAATTCGGATACCTCCGCCCGTGGAAAGAAGTTCGTTACAGTAACGAATGCCCTCAAACCTTTCCTATCTCCCTCCCAGCCCCACGAGTCAGACTGTTCTTAATTTTCTTTCGGAGATAGCACGCGAATCGGAAGCCAAGAACTCGCGAATCCGTGCCGTTGACCTCTCGCACGTGCACCGAACGTTTCCAGAATTTTCACAATTTTCAAAGATAACAACAATAATAACAATACGATTCGCGCGGCGCTCGAAATAATTCTCGACGCGGCGAATGGAATTTCCAGCCAGTTCCCGTTCAAAAGAGCCGAGGAATTTCTCTATCCACCTATTAGTCTTACGTTCCTCGTGGACAAACGAGAATAACACAATCGTGCATGGAAGAATCGTTTGCCACAGCGTCGATTTCTCCCCTCCCACCGGTTGAAGAAAAGGTTATTCACCGTCTAGGAGCGCGAAGTTAAGAGGCCGAGCCCTCCCCTTTGTCAGCCCTTTCGATGTTAACAAGAGGGCCTTCGGCTTCCTATTGCCGCGACACAGCTTCGACAGATTTTCGTGCACAGGTGGCGATCGATTCAACCCTTTCTACCCGACCTCTCGCCCCACCTTTCCGACCGGTGAAATCTTTTGTGCCCTCGAATCATAAAACGAGCCGGGCTATCCTCGCGGATAGGCTGGATTCTCTCGATTCGCAGGAAGGGTCGACGAGAAAGCTTCAAGGTCTATGAAAGAATAACGAAAAGAAGAAAAAAATGAGAAGATGAAAAAGACGCAGGGTTAATAGAAAACGCGGACGAGCTTCGATAGTTGAACGAGTTTCGAAGAGTCGCTCGTAAATCACACATTCGCTACTCGATTCGCAGCGTTCTATGGTACGACTGCGGGGGACATATTGTCCCCGAACGATGGGGTTTCATAAATCAAACGCGGCCCCGAAGTTCAAGAAACACAGAAAGTTCGGGACGACCGCCGAGGGTACAGCCGGATTGGCAGCTAATCAAATCGCGCGTCACGAATGAAGGTGGATTTATTGTGAGTAAATAGAATTAGGAGTTACGAGTGCCTTGAGTAACCTCTGGTCCCGGTTGCTGTGACGCTAACCCAACTAGAGTTAACCCGGCTTAACTAAATAATTCGATTAGGAACGCCGAAGACGGTGCACAGTGTCTCGGTACACCAAATCTCGGCTACACTCGTTGGTCTGGTATCTACGTGGCCGCGTTTGGATCCCTCTGTGCAATCCTCTCCCTTTGTCCATTTTTTTTTTTTTGCCTTGGCAAACTGTCCATGCGTTCCGACCAGGATAGACGAAATCTGACATGTCGAGAAATTGACGATCGATTTTAGTGGAGGAAATAAGACGGAGCAAAATAAGTGCATTGTACCCGACAGATGATGCGAAATTGGTACTGCAATTAGAATTAAACAACATGAGAGTACACATAAAGTGAAAGGAAGGTGTTCTTTTAATTCGAGCATTTAACTATTATTATTTAATTGCAGCTTAAATAAGCCTTAATACATTGATTGTATAAATGCAATTGCAAGTAAACTAAATTAGGAGCCAGGAATGGTTAAACATCCTAGGACCTATTTTTTATATACACCATCATGTACCATGGTGGTCGTGAGAGAGTCAGAACACAGAAATCGTCGTTTCAACCTGATCCAACGATTGTCCGTGTAATCTCGCGTCCCTGGTAACGTCATTAACGCCGTCTGTAATACGCGGTATTATTACTCGTCAAGTTCAATGACTCGTGGACTATCAGTAGACGGTCTCACGACCCAAGAGTAGCCAGGTAGGGTCGTTCGTCCCGTGGATAGGCGGATATCGTGCTTCACGCTCCGAGATAACTAGTTTCTAGTGCTAAATCCCCAGGGTCGTCTGTGTTGGGTCTCAAGGCACAGGAGTCATCAGTGTCGTGCCTTGCGTTTCGGTGTCGCCAATATTGCCCCGAGGAAACCTTCTGTCGACAATAACCGGTTCGCCGTTTTAACGTTTCGTAAAACCACCATCACCTCGCACAGATTGTACTGATCGAATGAATAACGCTACTTACTAGGTGACGTATAATAACATTTCACATGGATCAGCCCGTACAAGTTCCTAGAAAACATCTACACGGGGCTCATTTAACTTCTGCCCGCTTATGAAAGTACAGTTGGAGAATGATAACGTTCTGTCCGAACAAAAATGGAAGTGAAACATCGGGAAAACTGGGAACGACCCTCTCGATCCGTTTCGCGGGATAGAAACGCCCCGAAGATATATCGGTTTAATTAAAAGAACGGTGAAGTAACGTCAGAAGTGCGAAAGTGTTCTGCGGGCGATAAATTTTGATGTAGGACACAGGCCCTGCCGTACCGGAAAGTTTCTCTCTCGAGGAGGGGTTCAGATATCGATTCTCGTCCATTCGAAGAAGGACTCGGACGTGCTTGCTTTCTAAACAGTTCCTCCAACACGACGAACGACCGCTCCGATCTCGGATCGACGCTCGACCAATCTCTGGGAAACGTCGTGACCCATCTTCTCTTCTTTTTTTTTTTCCTCCCTCCCCTCTTTCGAGAACACGATTCCTTCGACTGGGAGATACATGCTCGACCATCTCTTTCCCGTCATCGTCGATCGTTCCGCGAAACTTTTCGCGCGCACCAGCCCCTGGGAAAAGTTTCAGAACAGTGTTGAAACGGTTCGATCCTCTTTTTCATTCCGCCACCGGCAGTTCCTGCGTAATAACACGTCGACTCGCTACGTTTCGAAGCACGTTTCCGTTGCCAGACGCGCGGCCATCTCTGTGGCCCCGCTCGATTCCTTTTCTCTGGAGAAATTAATCTGTATAGGAAGTGATACAGAGTTAATTGGTATATAGGTCGATGGAATGTTGCTTCGTGCCTCTCTCGGTTATAAAGAATTTTATTAACACTTATAGACTTCAGTTAATTGAAAGTCAATGTCGAATTGCTGTTAATTATTCCTTCGAAAGTATTAATATTGTGCGCTCGCTACACCAATTTGTATGCATCTTAAAGAAAGAGAAAAAATAATTAACATCGTCTCGCGGTACGATAGATTTAATTAGGAATTTAATTCGGAAAGTAGTATAGGTCGTGCGCGCGTCAGACGCGTAGCCGAGTCCAGTTCTCCTTCTACGCGATAAATTCTATGCTTTTATTATTCTTCTCTTATGGATAATTCGTATGTAAGGGAAGCACGCGTCTCATCCGTACCCGCAGCACGCAAATGGATAAAAAACTGGGCGTATCTTTCGCAAGCGCCAGCTGCCTGCATCATTTACTAAGTGTTCGCAAATTTCCCCAGCGTATGCCATAAGGAACGAGACAAATATCGCGCGATATCGTCAGTCAAGGGACAGCACATCTAATAATATTTATCACGGGTTTTCTCTGCAGTTTCGATGGGCAAGAACGCTGTGCATTACGTGTCACAGAACCATTCTGTGTAAGATTGTGTCTTTGTTGCAGGATAAACGAGAATACGACGAGATCACAGTTCCTGGCGTATTTCAGTTTCTCGTCCAAAGCGAGCATGTCAGTTGGCTGGCCAGTAAAGGGAGGAGATCCGGTGAACAACACTGGTAAGTGAACCTCTTCTCGTTCTATCGCGACTCAAAGTGTTCTGAAACAACGAGTGTCTTGTACTCTGAATTCTTTGGCCACCGTCAAATAACAAATGCGCAATACGAAATGAACGCACTTTGCCGAGAGATTGCGAAATTTTCATTTTACGCGTAATGAAATATTTAATGTATGTGAATAGTAATAATGGCAATCTTGATTGCATCGTTCATTTTGAATTACCTGCAGACCCTGTTAATTTTCGTGCAACAGTGACAGGCGAAGAAATATCTTAAACAGAATAAAACATCCGTGAAAATTGGAATATCTGATATTTAAATATCTGCTTTCCCCATCTAACGAAACGAGTCCTGCACCAGTTTAGGCAGTAGTCCCGTTCTAATGAGCAATGCAAACTCGTACCGTGAAATCATAAGTCAATCAGAACAGTTAGAGCTATCGAACAACACGTCGGAATTACAGCTCTACGTAAACTCGCCTCCTGAAGCGATATCGAGCTGCAACTGGGGCTGAACGAGTACACTAAACTGTCCTAGCTGGCAGATCAAACATTGATCTATACCGGTTGCCGGCTTCGTTACCGATAACTTTATCTCGCTGCAGGATATTACGCGATCGTATCATTAGCAAGTTCATTTTCGTCCTTAATACGCAGAGGCTCCAAATTCACGTGTGCCACCTTCATTCTCCCTCCGAACCGTCTGAAAATAAATTGGAATTAATATTTTGTACGAACCTAAGAATTAACGTGCACCTGTAAATAAAGCAACAGGAATCTAACGGTTTTGTGCACGGAGTAAATAATGCCATAAATATTCGCAAATACAGTTAGAACGACATTAGTGTTTTCTTTAATTATTCAAGGCCATGCCACTACAAATTTAACAGTCCTCCAAAATTGCCCTCGAACTCAAAAGAACATCGTAAAACGCTTTCAACGAACGCTAAGATATTCCCAAATCGAAAAATCAGAAACCATTGAACTGAACTGGTGCATCGTTCGATTCCCGTCTACCGATGAGAAAATTCTTAAAATTATGCACAAGGATATATATATACCAGTCTCTTCAAATGGACCACCGAATTACTTATTCTCTACTCACGCTCCCATTTGGGGAAAGAAGGACAAGACACGAGGGTAAGGGGGTTGGACGGTCCCCGTAACAGAGACGACCCGGCGATGGTATTCTTTCCACGAGCAAAGTCCGGCGAGAAAATGCGAGAAAGCCTCGGCTTTCGAGGACTCTCGTCCTCGTGGAACGTTTGCGCTCGACGTTAATTCCGGAACGGCCGGTGGAACGAGCACAGGCGCTCTGGAAGAGAAGCAGAAGGTTGCCACGAGGAGCGGGACGAACGAAGGGAAAACGATAGGGGCCGGTGGACGTACGAATTTCCTTGTGCAAACAGAGAAGAGGCGTAATTTCTGCCTAGTTAGGACGAAAATTATGCGAGCTTAAGTGCGGGACAGTCCGGGCTTAACCGAATAAGGGCAGTTCGGGTTTCGAGGGAATTTAAACCTGGCCAGGCTAAAGCGTTAACGACGCGGGTCCCTCGGCTACCAATCGCCATAGAAACTTCTGTAATCTGCCACTTTGAAGGAGCGGTATCGTTATGTCGATACTAATAAGATCGTACTACTTGAACGGGTGGTAGATGTTGGAACGTTCGGGGGACGAAAACTGTCTGGGAGGAAATTCAGTTACGTTTGGTTCGGTTTGGCAGATGGCAAATGGGGTGAACGTTCGGGCCAGGCAATTCGTTCGTAATTTCGTGGCCGAAATATCGGCAGATTATCGAATGGTAATGATTTCTTAATGGATGCGGCTGAGGCGATTCGCGGATGTCGCGTGGAACGGGAGAACTTGTGGACATGTTGAAATGTTCGTTTGCACCGTTGATCTTTGCATTTAGAATATCTGATTCTCCGTTATTTGCGTTATCGGTTATCAAATGAATGGACGCTTACGTAGGTAAGAGTATTTGCCGTGAGGCTCGATGATGCTTTTTCTGCTTCGTAATTAAAAATGTTCTTCGTTTAAAGGCCGCACTAATACCTGTTATATTCGTAGCATTCATTTGAACACCGTCTTCGAACGTGAAATTTATATAATTTGATTTCTCACTTGCGAACGAAGGGCCACGCGAAACCGACGAACGAATTTAGATTATTTCATCGCGGTTTAATATCGGCGCAATAAAATTGCGGGATGCAAATTGAGAAACGGCTCGATATTTTGGGAACGGGATGCCGTGTGCCGGTGACTCTAATTGGATAATGTTTCCCGGTGTGCAGTGCTCCGCGCATTAACGTAAATTCCGCGGCTGCGGTGCGTCGTATTTGCAGCTGCAGTATAATAACGGAATTGGTCGTTAGGACAATTTTGTTTAGAACGCTGCCTTATCTCAATGCTGCAGGTATTTAACGGATCGCTTGAACCACGGGCAATAAACAAGACCGGGCATTATCACGCGTTACCCACGCTTTAATTCATCGAAATTATTCGTGCAAGAATATCGTTAATCCTGCAACACCGGTTTTTCCTATTATCCCGAAACGTTGGACGCACAACTCTTAATTATGGTTAATGGCCCCGGCCGGCGAACACAAGGGCTCATCAGACGTGCGGAAAATCGAAGGGGCTGATTTATGAATTTAATCGACGCACAGGAGAATCCAACGCACTCGATGCAATGCCAATTATCTCTCCGTATTGTATTCAGCATACATATTACTTAAACGCACGTTGCGCCACGCGGTGGGAACAATGAATAATTTATGGTGACCGAAATTGAGCCTTACGCCGCCAACGGCCGGTCGTCCGATCGATACGGGTCGATTATTAACAAACTGCGACGAGCGGAGCTTCGCGTGACGCACGCAATAAAGATGACGGTATCCTGGATAGAGTGGAGACATTTCGACACGATGCATGGCGTTCAAAAAAAAAAAAAAAAGAAAAAAAACAGCCGAAAAGCGAAGCGAGAAAAAAAAAGAAAGTAATATAGTTGGACATCCAAACGACCGCAGTGACTTGCCGGTTACATCGACGTCACATTTTTACGACATCTCCGTTCAGTTTTTATAGGACACCGTATTTTCGTGGTAGCGACACGACGAACGAGTGTCCATTTCGAGGCGCAATAGCGTTCGACTATTTGCCTCGAGTGTACCTTCGTGAATGAGAGTTAATCTGAGGGTGTCTCTGTTGGTGGTGAAAGAACAGAATCGTCTTGTGCTTCGAACGCGTTGCGGTAAAACATTTTCGTTTTCGTATTATTATCATTCTATTGTAGGGAAGATGAGGGTCAGACTGCGACTTCTCACTTACAATCACTTGGCAAGACAAACATGTTAATGAAACGTAGAGTAATTTAACGCGACGTCCACGTAAAACAAATTAATTTAATTGCAGAAAGACGTAAGAACAGAATGCAACAATCGATGGAAGGGCAGTCCGTGCACAGATACATATAACAGACAAAACTAAGTTTACAATTTATTGCAACCACATACAATATCGCGATATCAGCGAAACTGCGATACAAGCGTTCGAAAAAACGACGAAACAAGCTCGACCCGCGATTCGATACGCGATATCGCGAAAGGAGGGGGCAACAATAATTTTCCCTCTCGAAGAATAAAGAGGACCGGCCCCAGACACTGCTGCTCAATATCTCGGCGCAGCGGTAACAAGACGAGGAAAACGAACGAGTAAAACGGGAATAAGAAGAAGGCGAAGTCTGATAAAACCGAGCCAGTACCGCCGCGGTATTATTATTCATACACGCGCGCACGATGCACACGTATGCAACGAGGTATTTCGTACGTCGCGTCATACGTTTCCAAAGAACGGATCCTAAAATTTCCTTTACATCGAGGCACGCCGCGCCGGGGGTCGACTGTATCGATAGAAAACGAGGCTCGCGGTGGAATGAAAGGCACGTCTTGTCGAGTACCTCGTAGTGGAACGGTCGTTTCACCGGTGCCAGAGTAGCGCTAAGAAAGGGTAATGGCGGATGAGTCGGTTGGGCTGGTGAAAAACCGGTGAACCTTAGTGAAAGATCTTCCGTTCTCGTTGCATAGGGAGAAAACTTCAGCTCGCCTTTAACGAGAAACGACAACGATTCTCGATTATCCCTGGGAGAAAGCTCGGGTCCTTCCATATGCGCTAGACGTACGATTCCAAACGAGAACGTGACCCCGCCTACCCGGCGACCTCCTCTTATCTTTCCCTTTTTTTTTTTCCACGCCAACCATCGTGAGAACTGGCTTTATTGAGGTTCGCCGGTGAAACGTGTGAAAGAGAAAGGGGAACAGTGACGAGCGGATACGAAAATAGAGAATGGGACGGGATTGAAAAGAAGCCTGTGGAAAATGAAGGAGTGGATGGAAACGGAAATGTCACGGTCGCTTGACAAACAGATCAATCGTTCGGTTTTGCCTTCCACCAATTCCACCGTCACGCGGTTCAAATACATTTTTGTCCCCTTTGTCTTTTCGTTTCGCCTCTCTCAATGTAATCTGCAGGGTGGGGGCTTTTTCTTCCCCCTTTTATCCTGAAAACCCTGAAAACAGCGAGGGAAAAGGGAAGGACAGAGAGCTTCTCGAAGAAGTTCAAGAGACCCGACACGACGCCCCGAGCGATCTTTCAAGCGTTCTTACGGTCTCGCGGTGACGCGGGCGTTCAAGTGGTATAAGTCAGCCGATTGTCAGACCGCGCTGGCTGGAGTGAAAGATCATTTGGTGAATCGGAATGTTTTCGAGGACGCGCGAAACTACGGGGTAGAGATATCGGAGGGAGACGTGCAGGAAGTGTAGGGCAACCGAGCCTGGAGACGAACGAATCGTCGTTCGATTGACAAACAGATCAATCGTCGGCTTTTACGTATGCGATCCTCTCGCCCCCCGATTTGTCTGCTCGACCTCGGACTTCGAAGGATACATTTAAGCTCGATATTCGGATGCTTCGTAAGCTGGTTTCCTCGTTGCCCCTCGAGAAAAACATGTTTTTATCTTGATAGTTATCTCGATGTTTATTCGAAATAAAGAGAAAAATATTGCTGCGAAGCAACCGCTGAAGAGAAGCGGTGATTACTTTGCTACACGAGGCATAAAACGAGCAGCGAGTATATATTGCAAATGTGCGAATGGTACGTAGTAGAACGATACGAGATGATTATTATTATTATCCTTTAAATTATCCGCCAATCCTCGGGTGTTCCTTTCTCAAGCTTGTTTCGCAATGAATATTTTCACGATCATTTCAACCTTACCTCCCGATATTTCGTACGATTTTCCAAACGGCGGATGTCGTTCGATCGTGCAAAAATTCTGCAAAAATTTCAAATGTAAATATCTCACAGCGTAAACGACAATCAAATAATCATTGGGCAAACGTTTCCCGTTCCGCGTTTTTATCATTTCGCGGAATGAACGAATACTCGTATGCATATTTCGATCGGAAACGTTGGACAGGTTGAACGAAATTTTTATCCCGACGTTGCATAATTTTCGTGGGAATGCCGTTATTAGATCGGCGGGCGTTGAATACTGATGAGGGCACAGTCTATTTGCGACGACAGGTTGTGTCACGGTAAATATGTTGTATCGTGAAAATACAAAACTCGCGTTCGAACATTTCGCCGTCCAACTGAATGCACGCGAATAAAATAACCACCCATTTGGGGATAAAAAAAATCCTTGCACGGATATACATATACGTGTATGTGCGTATAGTTTACGTTCTGTCTTCCGGCTGATCTCGATAACCTTCGCAAGGTATGCGAAATCGAAGGCGTTTCTGCCACGTGGTTGGCTACACCTGTTCCAACGCGCGGGCACCGAGAAAAATCGTGAATGGGACTTGGAAAATAAAATTCACGGTTAAGGGATTTTTGGCGTTTACTCGCGACAGCCATTGAGAGTTGTTCTACTGAAATCGGCTGGCGTCGCAGTGGTACAAGTCAGCGGCACGTCGGACGTAGCTCACCAAAGCGATATTAATCGTTATTTTAGAAGGCAGTGACGCAGATCTGTTTGAATGCTTATGCGAGAAACAGATAATCCTTGTACGAAAGTGCACGAAAGTAGACGAAAATGTATCCGGAAACATACTTCGCGCGGGTTTAATTATTCAATCGGTTCCCTCGCGGCAGACTTTCCAACTTTCCGGAGGGAACAGAAAGGATTAGTTCTTCAGCTTCCCCCGAGATCTTAATTAAATTGAAGTTTCGTAAAAGTTCGCAAGAGGTGCGGCAAATTTCTCTAAATTATACGCGTTCATAGAAAAATATTCGCTATGCGTGTTTAATGAACAGCATTCCGCTAACACACCACCGCCTGGCCTCGTTCCCTTCCGTCTTGTTCCATTTTTCGTGGAAACCGAGTGGAACAACTTCCTCCCACCCTTGTCTAGCAGCAGCCATTGCACTCGTTTGCGCACAACAACAAAAAAGAACCGCTCCACTGTCACTGCTTTAATTAACACATCCGTTGGACATCAGAATTTGACTACGAACGAGGCCCTTCGGGGTTAACGCGTTCCACTGCGTACTTAATTAAGGAGAAAAAAGAAACGACCAACAGCTGTTCAACCGACATGTCTAGGTATCGCTTGTCGCGTTGCACAATTCCAATCTGCGAACTAATCCAGGCGGAGTATTGAACATTCTCGAACGTCGTGCGTAAGTTCGGCGATTTTTAGAACGATCTGCCCCTGTACGAGGGTGCACCGCGCTAACGCGGATATTCCGCTTAATACCGATAGCACGTTCTTCCGCGTCGAGGAAGGCCGACCGGGAGAAATAGAAAAGCACGGGCAGGAAGATGAAGAAAAGAAAGGAATGGAATTAAACGCCTTCGGACGCGAACAATTAGGTGGAAGAGAAGAGAACGAGTAGAATTCAGAGCGGGGAGTCGAAAGGGTGGACTAGAGCGTGGAAAAAAATATGCTAAAGGACAGCACAGTAAAAAAACAAACGGCACCGAGGACGCGGGATGCATTATATAAATTCAGAGAGACCGAGCGTCACGGGCTGGTCGCGTCCCATCTCTAATGGTTCCACCCATTATGACAATTGCATACCCCGGATATATAAAACTGAACAAAAAACATAGGGCACAGAGGATGAACAGCGAGGCGTGACAACGATACGGCGGTGTTTCCCGACACCGGAAGAAAAGGACGAAGAAAATGGAGCAACGCCGGATGTTACGCGGCGGAAAATATTGTTTCACCTCGCGAAGACCCTAAATACGATTTTCATTTCATTTTTCATCGTTGGAGCGCAACTAATAACCTTCTTCTACCAGCGGGGTACAACAACGGGTTGTACAATTTTGTACAATAGCGACAGTAACATTGTTGTCGCAGTAACCAATAATTGATCCAACAGTTAATAATATTATTCATCTGTGTGGTGAATTTTGAACGACATTACGGATTCGAGGAAAAAGCTGTTCCTCCGTTTTTGGTTCGGTTTATGCACGAGATTACTCGCGTTCTCGTGGCGGCCTGCAATTCGATAGGAAAAAGGAGCGACAGGTAGACGCCGATTCGTAAATATCGCAGAGCCGCTCAGTTGCACGGTTTGCTCGTTAGACAATATTTGTTTTAGCGTCCCGACGCCGCTCCTCTTCGCCGGCTGCGCGCATTCTCGAGCGTTGCTCGAAAGTAACTCTCAAATTTGCTCGCAGTTATGCCACCTCGTTCCTCTGACATCGCGATCCGTTTTCATTTCCTTTTTTCGCCTGGAAACGGACGAGCATTCGTGGAAACAAGAATACACCACAATTTACGGAAACATTTGTCTGCCCATCTTAAATTCAATCGTACGATCGTGCGGTTCATCGAAATATTCCTTTAATTTAATCGTTATTTATTACCGCGGACGAATAAATATTTCGTTAATAACGTTGTCGTTCTACTTTTGTTATTCAAGGGTCGAGTCGCAAATAATGCAGCGTAATTGAAATTCTTCTCTCGCGCGTCGCGGTTAGTTCGTAACGCCCCGATTCATACACCGCGATAGGGTGTCGTTTTTCACGGGACCCCCTCGTTTTTTCTCGATCATAGCGGCGCACTTGAACTATCGATAGTCGTCCAACTACGCCAGCCCAGCGCCATAACTTTCCCGTAATATCCGTACACTGTGCGAGCACCGTTGGCCCCGGGTTGGCGCGATTAAATCGCCCACTGATATTGGCATACGGAAAAATTTACAGCGAACACTCCACGACGTTCCTAGCCTGGGTTTCGCGGATTTTAATTGAATGTCCTGTCCGCCGTTCCACTTCCCCTTATCTATCCCCGAACCTCTAAATTTCGCCGCGAGTCGCACTTGTACTTCGCGTTTCGCATCGAGTTCGCGTGCGAAACAAGTTCTGCAAACCGTCGGAACAACGACAAGCTCCGAAATGCTACCGCGGTTACTTTATCTTGCAATAAAAAACAAAGAAAACGTAATGGACTTCGAAGTTAGAAAACTGTTTAAAAGAGAGATTCAAGATGCACGTGTCTTTGTTCACAGAATGCGACTGGGTTTACGAGGACACCGACTGTCACCACGGATGCGTGCTGGCGAGCCCCGGATATCCTGGCCTATATCCTCCGAACATCCGGTGCCGGTACTTAATTACTTCCGGTCCACGGATGTCCATCGCTATTAACTTCACTGCCGTGCTCCTGCCTCACAAGTGAGTACGCTTTAATGGTATTTCTATCCTAATCTTTGTATCGCCGTTTCGAACCACCGTGGTCGCATCTTGCCCGTTCAATCGCGCGTATCAATCGACGAACAAAGAAACATCTCGAACTGAGCAACCATTTAAATCGAAGCAGCAGCGACATCGCTGCGGTTATGATTAACTAAAACGCGCCTGCGCGAACGCTAGTGCCTCGATAATAGTATCACGTCTAGACTGCAAACACGCAGCACGTCCTACGAGGTGCCATAATTCCAGCAAATAGCATTTCCAGTCGAGCTACGGGGACTTCTGGCATTCGACACGTTCGCAAATATTTAAATAACAGCCCCTCGCCCGGGGAAGATACGGCTGGAGGCGTCCTCCTCTAACACCTGGGAGGGAGATGGGGCTGGGGGTCGGTTTTCCTGCGCGTGCAAACGCCACGTTTTAATGCCACGCGGCGACGAAACGCGGCGAAACCAATTTCGAACGTGAACGAGAAGGCTCTTGTGCAGTCTCTGGCAGATGACGACGACGGGGTCTGAGTTCTTTGTACAAATCCACGACACCAAGGCTTGATAATGCGCCGTGCGTCTCGTTTCGCCGCGTCGTCGACGGGCTTCGGTGTTAGCTTCCTCGCCCGTTTCTCGAATCGTCCCCTCGAGCGGCTAAAGAAACGCCCGGGAGCTCTTGTTATCCCGTGTATCGAGTTACCCTCAACCCTCGAGCCAGACCCGCTTTTCTCTTCACCCCCCTGGACGACGTGGATTTTGACAGGCGATCAGGTATCTCGGGTTTCACGGATTCTCCACGCACTTTTGCCGGTTGAGAACGCTGCGGCAACACTAGGCGCACGCGGAATCGTTTGTCCTTACTTTACTGGTCCTTAAGTTGAACAGCAGATGACAATTGCTTATGTGCCGAAGAAAGTGGCGCAAGAGATATCGTCCATCGAGTCTTCAGAGATTTAAGGATGTTAGAAAATCTGACACCGCTGCACGAACGAGGCGTAGCCGGTTGCGGATAGGCACCCTAAGGCCAGCACGACGACGTCGGGTCCGGGCAACGCGACGCCAGGCCCCCCATAAATTAGATCGGGCCCTACGGAATTTAGGGCTAGGGAATGCGCTAGTCTTGCACAGACCTTCGAGCAAACATGTTGCATTTTAAGCTTGCACCGCCTTACAGAAATACAGCATTTCTTTTACACCTTCATTCCACCCCCATCCCCCGCCCCCCCTGGTTTTGATTCTTACAAGGAGTTCAGCTTGCTGCAACTAGCCTGGTTGCCGTCGAACATTTGAGAAAGAATATTTTAAACCGAAACAGCGCGATAGAACCTCTTCGACGCGCTTAGCTTGGCTCCGCCGCTTAATGAGGGGTCCGATGCATTGAATCGGTGTTCCAAATAGGAGCACCTTTAATACGAACGCGGTGTCCCTTCGATGGTAGTCGTTCGACGCGTCACGCGAACGAGTCGGACGAACGAGTACCTCGACGAGGAATTGTTCGCAATTTCTGTACAGCGGGCGTAGAGGAGAGAGGAGAGGAGAATAATCACGGCGCGAGCTAGTAGCGCGGTACTCTTTTATGTTCTTCATTTCCAGCGACCAGTGTTTTACGACGCCCGGGCGCTACAAAGCACTTTCATACGAGGGGCAGCCGTGAAAAGTACACCGGGCACTTCCCCTTTCTCTCAAACGTGAAACGCGTCCCGTCTTTCCGTTCCGCGACCCCTTTCGCTTTCTCCAGCCGTCGCGTGCCGCGTCGTTCTTCCCGTCGACGGACAACGATATCGAGAACCGTGAAATCCGTCCGGGACTTCTTCGCCGGGAATGTTGAACCGGAACGAAACGACGAAACTGCGCTCCCTTTCGAAACGTTCCACCGTCGACGCTGTTGCTACAGATTCGTCGCGACTAAGGAAAGAAACGAGATAAAAGTTTTCTCGCTCGCTTCGCAAATTGCAGCACGAATAATTGACTAATTTGTTTTAATTTTAACCTCTTTCGTGGATGATATTCGCCGTTCGACGTAATCAATGTTTTTTGGACGCTGGTATTGACGGAATGCAGTTCGTCGCGCTCCCTTCTCATCAGCAATTTAATCGAATCAATGTCTCACGCTGGGGACATGAAACGAACGTCAGCGTCGCGGGGAGAATGTTTGTAAGAGATTTCGGCTGCGAGCGCCGTAGCTGGGCATCTGGGTTACGTCAGCGCGGGGCCCGATAGCGCACGTACCCATAGGAGACCGTAGGCTGAAGGGAAATACGCGAGCGAGGCCCTTGAAGCCATGGCGTCTGGAAAAAAAACCCCGACAACGCGTCCTTTTTGGCGATCACGATGCAGCATGGCATTCTTGCATCGATCGTTGAACGAAGCAGTCGTATTGACAAATAACAGAGTGCAAACGGAGTAATTCTTGTCGAGACCGTGTAAATAGATCTGTCCCATCTTTTTACACGCTACTACATCCTTCTACGCTCTAGTATTGCTTTGTATAGTTTTTGTGAATAATAAAGAGAAGGAATAATAGCTTTCACATCGTCTTACACATCGTTCGCGTGTGTAATAACTTGCACGATTCGATGCTTCTTCTCGCTCGAACACCTTGCCCCAACTTAAACCGTATAAACTCTGAGACGCGTTTCACCTTGGCTACGACGTATCCGCGTATACATCAATCGTCTGTGCCGGACGAACGCGGAATTTTTTAAACAACGATAAATCGTGCAGTATCGTTTAAACGTATCTTTCATCGAGGCGAAAAGAATTGCGTGAAAATGTACCGGCAGCCAGGCAACGCTTTATATTCGCAATACGCCGGGATATTTATGAGCCGACGCTTTCGCCCTAACGGTAATAAATTTTCATAGAATATTCGATCCATTTTGATTTCCGACCAAGACAAACAACGACGCGAGCGAAATAAGAAGAATCCCCCAAGGACCGAGCTTATTTCCCTCTGTGCGACGTGATCGAAATTCTAAACAGTCCCGAGCACCCTCTTCTTGCCTCATCGTCGACCTGCCGTAGCGTCCGCGGGGTGTTTCTCGCCCCGTGAAGAAGCAGCAATTTTTTTTTTACGCTCCCCCGAACGGACGCTAATTGCTTCGCCGTTCAGCGGAGCGGGCGCGATGTGCGCGAGAAAATATACCGAGCCGAACGAAAAGTTTTGATTCGTCGGCAGCCGCGATTGTCTTAAACTTTTCTGCAATAATTCGCCACCACTCGCCCGGCTAACTTTTCACCCCCCGAATACGCTAATCGAGACGAGAAAAAACGTGGCCGTGAACGGGAAAAAAGGGGAACGTTCGACGACCGCTGCTTTCTTCGAGCAACAGTTAATCGTATCAGCGACGTTCGTTTATTAGACATGGGACTGCACGGAAATTTCGAATAACTAGAGACACCAGCGATGTCGCGGTTTCACGAGGGCTATTTTTCATCGCAGAATGGCAGAAAATGTGAATAGTATCGGTAAATATATGTGGGATGCGAGAATTCGTAGAAATGGTATGAGACGGCTTTGTATGAATCGTGCGAAGGAAAGTACCCAGTATTACGCGAAGTGCGAATGAAGAGTGTTAGTCGAAACGTCGAATGCGGACCGAGTGAATGTTTATCTCGAGGATAGAGTGGATGGTTTCGGGGAATGCACGTGGAGTCTAGGAAGCATGGTGACCCGTGGTCGAACTGTGACACGTGGTGAGAGTGTGTGTGTCGGTGTGGGTCTTAATGAGTGAGAGCGAATGATGAAATAGAACGAGAGGGAAAATGCATGAAAGAATATATACAGTGGATGATGCGTGCGAGGGTTAGAGTTGAGGTGGAGTTGAGTTGAGTCGAGACAGAATTGAAGCGGAGTCGAGCGAGAATTGTAGCGAGAGCATTGTTGGGATAAAATATATTGTGTCGTGAGAGAGAGTGATTAAGAGGCATTTAATAATAAAGTGATTTTACGAGAAAGAAAAGGCAGTCTCGATTTCCCCTGAAAAATAATCCTACATATATTGGTAAGAATTTCTGTTCGCTTTGTCGAAGGCTTCTGGATATAATTTATGGCTTTGTTCGGCATTCGAAGACGGAACGGAATTTCGTTTGCATAATCGTCAGTGGTATCGAGAACGCTGGCAAGCCCCGTTATCACGTGGAGGATAATTACAAAATTAAGGGGATCCCGATAAACGTGTCAGAAAGTGCGGTTGCCTAATCACGAAAGTTCCAGCAGCTCGCAAGGTTGTCTATTAACATTAACTCCCACGGAAACGATACGCACGGGTAACGTTAATTACCACGCGCACGCGTTTTGCGCCGAGCATTTCGTGATTTCGTGCCGCGACGGTGCTCGTCACACCTGCTCAAAGACGGAGCCCAACTAATGACTCTCGTCGATCGACTTTTATCCGCAAATTGTATCCCCTGCCTCGTATTTCGGTCCAAACACACCACGCGTAATATTTAACATCGTTACAATTATCGGAGCGCTACCCGGTTTTAACTTAAAAGTTACTTCAATTTGCGTGATTTTTCGTCGCGCGAACGCGAAGTGCGTTGTACGCGAAAGAACGAGCGACTTTCCCCACTCGAATATATTACGAAAATTAATCTGAATTATCCTCAGAAGACAAATAATAATGTCCAGCTCTTTCCAATCCACTTTGTCATATTCAGTCGCATGGAATATGATACGAATTACAAGAAATACAGAGTCTCTATTAAAAGACTTAACTTCCGCACTCCTAAATTGTTCGACACCGCCCAGCGCACCCCTTCGTGTCGAACAACAATCGCGAGAACGTTTTTCCCATAACTTCAACCCCTCGCGAAACACTCCATCGTTTCCAGTTAATCGGGACACCGTCTGCAACGAACACACGCTGCGTAAAAAATCGTGCCCTAACCAGCCGACACGGAGAAATGACAACGCGCTCGCCCTGCTCTAGTCATTTGAATTCCTTCGCAATCCGCCCAGGAATGCGAACCGGCAGCCGGATAACGACCGGGTAACTTGTTCGAGCATCTCGCAGGGATCAGCCCTAAAGGAATCAAAGTGGCGTAACGTACGGGACGTCCCGGCTCCGTTTCCCGTCCCGATTCATTATTCAGACCTTACTTTCCGCTTGCCGTTCGAAAGACGCTGATCGCCCGACGCTGTAGCGAATTCGCGCTGTGGCTGATCGTCGACCGTCTCGAAACGACGAACGGGTTGCCGGGGATAAGGCCGACAGCCGCCTCGTCCGTGCAAACGTCGGAATTATTCCAACTGCGTTTGGGAAACAGTGGAGCAGCGATTCTTTCGTCCTGACCGATTCCCGTTCTCTCGCCGCTTTTTCGTTCGTCTCGCCGTCAGACACCTTCCGCGCATTGTTGGTTCCGCGTGTTTCTTAGACCGCTGTCCAACGAGAAACGTGAAATTCACGGAATCCGTTCGCATCGGTGACAATTTTCTTTCCTCGTTAAGAGATCTCAATTTCTTTTCTTGAAACATTGAACCGCACATATGTAGGATTGGAAATACTGCGTGAATGTTTAGAATGATTGCGATGTATGAAAGGTACGTTCGGAGCTGAGTACTTGAGAAGGTCGTCTGTATGGGGGGAGGTACAGTGGCCCAAGGGTTCGGGTGGTCGGGACCGACCACCACCGAGGAATGACTGCGGGCGTGTGTCCTAAATGAGTGAGAGCAAACGAGGATTAGAATGAAAGAGAAACTAAGAGTGAAGGAATATAAAGAATGAATGAGGCAGAGCTAAGGCAGAGCTAAGTGAGAGTGACGAGAGAGTGGAAACAGAGCGTAGTGCAAAGTATCGTGCGTTTAAGTAACGTCGTGTGTCGACGTATTTATAATAAAGTTGGTGCTTTAATGAGAGTAACTGAAGTCTTATTAAATCACCTGTCCTCTATTCCCAACTACGTGGGGTTTACAAAAAATAACTTCTACACATATTTCTTGCATTCGCCTCTAAAGGAGCATAACTTCCAGCGCGTTCGATCGCTCATTAATTATATCCCCCCAGGAAACTGGCGAAACCTCGGCCCGCACAGACTCCAAGAGCGTTCACGTGTCGTTGCGTTCCCCTGGCCCCCTCCCCTGTTCAACGACTCATTTTATAGCCGACCGCGTCGCGAAAATAAAAATAACTCGATCGCTCCAAAATGTCGTAAAGCCGTGGAACGAGCCATTAACAGTAACCCCGTCGGGCAGTCAAATCGAAGGGTTCGCGATGAACGACGGTGCCCGGCGTACAATAATGGCGGGGCCTCGCGTCGTCCTTAGCGATTCTCGTCGGCTGGAATTTAATAAGAGCCGCATAAAGTTAGAGAGGATTCCCGTTTATTCGAGACGGCTTCCTGCTCGTACCTTGCGAGCCAAGGGGACGCGCGTATCCCGCCTCCGGTGTCTCTGTCGTCGTGTGTTCACACATGCCTTCGATCCGTGTAAACCGTAAAACGTAGGGAACAGTGGGGTGGGGGGGGGAGGTGGGGTTGCGGGGTTCTGAAAGCTTTTGTACTACCATCCAGAGTCACCTAGCCGCCCGACCGAGCTTTCGCCACTGGCAGCCTGCGCTCGGTATTGGCCGCTTGGTATATACACCGCCGGACCCGCAGCTTTTCTTGTCGGGGAAACTACGCTCGCGTACCTTTGTGGCGTCGGAACGTGCCAACAGCGGCGCATTAACGTAACATCCACGGAATTGACGACGGCTCCTCGCGGAATTTATCGTCGATCGAAACGTTTCTCTTGGAGTCTTCTATTAGCCGTGGCCTGGTTTTCGTGCTCACCAATCGAGGCGTAGGGAATTTTAAGGACGCGAGGATGCACATTTCTGGAAGCTTGCGACGAGCTGTGACGGGGGCGGCGGTTAATTGGGAAGATATTTAGGGGGAGGCCTTATTAACGCGGCGATGGAATTTATGCGTGGCCGCGGGGCGAATACTTTGTTTAGGTAATGCGTGCGCATAGTTTCGCTGGAGTCATTATTATTATTGTTCGTAGCGAGATTGATAGGCGTAAGTGCTGGAGGAAAATTCGTTAGTGAAGTTTGTTTAAGTATTGTTGTGGAGCCTATCGTTTTTGCTGTAATTAATTACTGGAGTTCGCGAAGCTTTCGAAACGGGCAGGGGATACAGTATCCCATTCCCGTTCGTATTAAGCGAAATGTTTCGAAAACGAAGGACCTGTCTGCGTTGGCACGCTCACCGTGAAATAAATAAGTAAAGTAAAAATGTCGGTCTTATCCGGGCCTGATTAGAGCGCAGGAAATAATCGCTGTCGACTCGCGACGAGCGCGTCGCAAATATTTTTAATGAAATCTGGTGTAAGTTGGAAAACGCGACAACGCCGCGACCGCGTCGTCTACCGAGAAATCTCGCGTGCGATTAAAAAAAAAATATTACACTCTCCATACTCCTGTGAAAGTTTTAAACCTCCGGACTATTAGCAACGCATTTTCGCTCGGCTTCGCCGTTAAAGCGACATCGCCCCATCGCTTGGAACATTAATGAAATCAGCAGGGTGCGGTAATTAATGAAGTGTCACGAAAATCGAACTATATGCAAATTCGGTGACGAGTTCAACGCGGCCAACTCCGTCCGCGAAATCAAGTTAACCGCGACTGGCCTATCCACATTCCGTGAATGTTGTCGAGGAAAATAGAAAATCGGTTTATCAGCGTCGTCCCTTCACTTTACCCGCAGCACGCGTATCTACGAACGCGTGATGAAAAATTTACCTGCGTATTAAACTCAAATAAAGAACGCCACAGATTTGCCGAATAATTGTACGCGTCCCTCGCCAGAAATATGGAACGACCACTAAAATCCCACGTAGCCACGAAACATCAGCAGCTAAACGGAAACCTCGCGAACACTATTTTTCAAATACCTCGCACACCTCTCACCCGACGGTCAATCAATACAGTTATCACAGAAGCTCGTGTCCTCTAAAGCTGTTCGTTCTTCCACGCCATATTTCCCAATGAAACAACCGCCGATGGATTCGCCGCGGGCGTCGTAATCCGCCGCACTGTAATATCCACAGAACTCGAACGGCTAATTTCCCGAACTCCTGCGAGAGAATCTTCCCCGGCGCAGCCCGGCGACCTGCGTGTTAGATCTTATTTTATAATTTCAATCAACCGGGTAAAAAGGCGTCTGTAAAGCTCCAAGGTTCTGGGGTAAGTGCTTCTGGGGTTCATCGCAGTCCTCTTACCAGAAGGCAAAACCTTCCCCACTCCGTGGCCAGATCCTAGAGGAGCAGAGTCCTATTCGTTAACAATACGGCGTCGGGCCGCTTGTCCATTCCGACCATTCTCTCTCCTTTTTTAAACAGTACACCCTTCGACACTCGATAACCGAAAGACCCAATGTAGTCAACAGCTAACGCCTGCCAACAGGATGTTTGGACCCATTCATACAATCACCACACCTGCCATAAATCAGTCAATCCTAGGACATCCGATAGCTGAGTGGCAACGAAGCCACCAGCCATCGTCTGCCGTCCAGATTGCGCATCCTCGCAACAACCTCATCGAACGCCCATAAACTAAGACCCTGATATAAATTATACCCTGAATAAATAGTATTCCACCGATCCAGCCATATTCCTTTCTTTAAAAATACGCTGACGCTAACATGCGGGAGCTTTAAAACATACTCTCCGCGGCGCATCGCGAGAAGAGACCCGCGTGTCCGGGTGCTAGGTTTCGCGAACCGAAGATAATTGGCCGTACGAGCGTCGCCTACCCTCTAAAGTCGGCGAGCTATTAACCGTGTTGTTCAGCGAGTTTCCAACGCCGTTCTTCTCCGCCGTTCGCCCGGACCGGGGCAACGAAATTTCGCGAACCTCCGTCGTTCGGACGCGTTCGTCGGGGGAACCGGTTTTAATTTGCGAAATGAATTCTTGATGGCGCGTCGACATCGCGACATCGGCCCCTCGTAAATCGGCCGTCGCGCGACGAAACCCATGTTTCCTCGTTCAACCCTGTTCCGTTCCATACACCCCCCGCCCTGTGCCCCTTTCGACTCGCCGACGTTTCCAAACACCGGCAGCTAACCCCCCCACCCTGCAAACCCCGTGTAAATCGTTTTTCGACGAACGAATTTGCGCCGCGAACGCGGACGATTTATCGCGGCCGCTTTTTCCGCGTCGAACCAACCCCCCCCCCCCCCCCCACACCCCCGGACTTATCATCGCCATTTTTCATCGCGCGTATTAAGGCTTCGACGTAACAGTCGTGGATATTTAATCAAGCCGGGGCGGACGCGACGGTTTCGATTCGCTGCACGGGATTTAATAACGAACGGGCCCGGCGTGAAAGTTCCGAACCGGTTGGCTGAATAATTTGGTGTTTAGCGCGGCGTTTGATGTATGTGCAGATCGAACAATGGGGAAGAAAGTTTGCACGCCTCGCGGGAGCCATTCAATGGCGGGGGAAGTGAATATCGCGTTCACTTTTGAAAATGCATGTCGAATTGCGTTGCTGAACAATTCTTTTCTTTCTTTTTTTGTTTGTTTTTTTTTTTTTTGTTGGATTTAATTTAATAACAATGAAAGGGCGCTTGGAACGATACGCATTGTTTCGCGAACGGGCATCGTTCCGTTTCTGCGGGTCGTTCGCGATTTGGAAAAATGAAAGGGGCCACGAACTCCCCGGCGAGTGTTTCGATATTTATCGCGCGCGTTTCGACCTCTTTTATATCAATGGGCTCAATTCGAGGGCCGAAATCGAATGAATTGAACGCGTCCAGCGCGGTTGGTTAATCGCGCTAATATAATTCTCGAATCCGCCGCTCGTTCCATGCGGCATTTCGAAGGATCGGTTCGCGAGATATACGCCGTTTCACCGGTTCGCGTCGTCGCTGTGGCGCGGCGATTTTCTCGTCGTCGAACGAAAAACGTTTGTTATAAAAGTGATCAGGCGTGCAGGAGAGAAACGCGCGACGGGAAGTAGCGCGAGACGCTTCGGTTGAATTTAATTATCCGAATAATTTGCTCCCTCTCGTGGAACGCTGCGTCAGCCTCGCGGAAAATCAGCTCGTTCGTTATTTCGATAGACCGCGACGGGACGTCCAGTGCGTTCCGCCGAACCAGCGACGAACTTCTGCGAAAAGCGAGCGGGGGGGGGAAAAAAAATTTGTCGTAACTCGCGGCGTTTGCTGACACGCGAGATCCCGATATCGCGTATTCAAGCCCGACCCGGTGACCAGGTTTCTCCGTGTGCGCCCGCGATATTTATATGTTTATTTACCCCGTCGGTTCGACCGTGGCCCAGGGGGTGAGGAGCACCGCGTGGAAGAGAGAGGGGCGGGCGTGATTTCCCTATCGCGTGAAGCTGCAATAACGTCCAGCAAACGAGCATCATCAAACTTTCCTGCCGATGTAATAACAGCCGACAATCTCTGGCGCGGATTTTGCAATAACTTCGAAAGCGCCGGCGTATCCGCACGCCGTTTAAAAAAAAAAAAAAACCCCCTACGGGATCCCGGGATTTCGCTGGCTGTCCGCGTTAAACGGCGCTCCATTAAATGCTTTATCCGCGCGCCCACCGTTCGGCAAGTTTCGTAATTTCTTTTAATACTTGCGCAGAACGGAATCTCGCGGTATAAACGAAACGACTGGGTCGAGAAAGGGATCGCGCGGTTGTTGGATTTTTCTTTTTGGTTTTCTCCTCGGATGGGGTTGAGAAATGCGTACGGGTTTTACGACTTTGAAGCTCGTTTTCCTTGCTACACCTTTGCGGTGAAAATGAATTTGATTGGGTCATTATTTAACGCTGTCCTGCCTGGAGAAATTAGGCACGCTAGTTTCGCAAATCTTGGCACATTTGTTTTCTAATAATTCGTTGAAGTGCTTTGGTGTTTGCACCCATTACAAGTTTAAAGCCGCAAGAATGTTCTCCTCACGGTAAACTATTTGCAATCTTTTTAAACGTGAAAGTGTAAAAGACTCTGTTCCACTGAAACGATACTTTCAACGTCCTTCTGAAAATATTTTATATCCCGTTCAATGTTCCAGGTATAAATATTCGACAGCAATTGATAAATCGAACAGGAACTGACCGTGTTCCGCGAGTCCTTTAAATCATATCACTGTACTTATTTTAATTGAAAAAACATAGAGGTGAATAAATACGAGCGAGTGCAACCGGTCGCACTGGAATTGAGCAACGCTCCCTTTCTGAAACATTGCGACAATAGCAACGACAAAACTTTCCCGTCGCGTGTCCCGTCGAGCTTTTTCGTGCCCGATAAATCAAGTCGCGGCCCTGTTGAACAAACCCCGGCGATTTTCGCGTGGCACGAAATCCTCCCTCGAAATTTAAATAAAAACGGTACGTATGCGTGCGCGTACCGTTACACGTGTTCATACCCGAGCATAAAAGAGAAGAGTCGTAGAAAAGCGTATCACCGGTAAGGACGATCGTCAACAAACGTAAACACGCGAATTCCGAATTTTCCAGCGCCGACGCGCTGACCAAAATCTCCCTCGAAAGGCCGTCGAAAATTTCTACATTAAACGGCCAATATTTATCGCATCACGACCAGCATGCAGGGAACGGTCGTCGCGTCGCGACGTCGGCCCGTCGCGACGTGGCTTCCCGTGTATCCGTTGCACCGGCAACGACGAAGCCGTAGCTCGCAGTATTGCGAGGCGAGGTAGTTTCCAAGGTGTTTCTGGTGTCGCGTCTTCCAACGGGGCGCAAACTTTTGCCTCGAAGAACGAACATTAAGTGGACCGCCCGGCTGGCGTGGCGTTTCGGCTGCGGCTCCCATTCACTGGCGTGTCTGGTCTACCCCAGGGTGAATCACGGTATCGCTGTGAATAAGCGGTTTGACGGTTTGTTTCGTCGACTGCGTTCGCGTGTTTCACGAGCCCCGCGGTCTCGATCAACTAAACGCACCGCGTGCTCGAGCGAACTCTGGCAGCTGAGAGTATTCCGGTTTAGATAGGACTTCCGTTAGATGTACAGTCGCCGTTCGTAGAATTGCGGCGTCTTCTGGCAAAGTTTTTACTAAGATTGTTGGGCTATATTTGGGGCGGTGGAAGTAGCGATTCGATTCGATTCGGAGGCTGCGTTTCGTTGGCGGCGAAACGGTTCGGTGTAATTTGATTTATCGGTTATTCATTGATGGAAATGTAATGATAAAGGGAGAATGGAGGAACGGTGAGGGGAAAACAGATGCTCGTTTAAGTTCTTTGAATTACTGAAATTACGTTGCTACCCAATTTGTCGCAACGTGCGAAGAATTGTCCGTGATTATCACCTATCGTGGTTCGTGAAACGAAATCAAGTACCCGAATTCATCGCACGGCAGGCCGTTGTTTGCAGCCTCGCGGAACGCACAACGAGCGCGAAGTGATCATATTATTTAAATGAATTCCGTTGTCAGAGTGCACGAGTCGTAGTTGCTCTTTTCCAACGAAAGATCAATCTTACTTGAATAAACCGTGGACGAAAACTTAACACCGCGTTGTATTTAAACATCCAGCAAATATCTGACGATCGTCCCACGATTCCGATACGCCAAATTACACGGAAACAGGACGCTCGTTAAAAGATTCGTCACGCCTCCAGACATTCCGTAGAGGATCCGACCGATTTTACTCCCAGCCAATTATCGGTCGGTTCTTACGGAAACAAAATAATTTACGCAACAGTCCGGAATCACTCTTCGTCGCGCGTGCTGCCACCACGACGAGTTTCTTTCCGGCCCTTTGTAAGAATACACCCCGGCGCAAATTATTCGAAATTGCATGGAATTTGTGACGCCGGTGACACGCGAATCTGGTAGGCGAATGCTTTGGCCAAGTCGATCCCCGTAGCGGCCTCGCGCATTTGCCTCTAATAGCCGTGCAAATTAATTCGCTCATAATTGGCCCGGTGTCAGTGTTGTAAATAAGCGACCGGTAAATTTCGTAGCTGATAAAAGGGGGTCGCGCGTCGCGGTGGATTATTTAATATATAAAAAATATACGGGGCGGGTAACATTTATTAATGCGCCATTATCCCGAACCGTCCCGTGTCCACGTTAATTACGAACCGAGCAGCTCCAAATATTAATCATGTTAATACACGTGCGCGAGGCGCGCGGCGGCCTGTTAGTTACGTTCAGATATCATTGCGCGTCACGGTAACGTTAACACGCTGTTATTCCGCGATACGCAAACCTGGCTTGGACAATCGCGCGTCGTTGCCCCGCGAAAGAATTCATTCTGCCTGTCGCGGTGCTAATTGGCTAATTAGCGTCGTCCGAACAATCGATGATTATTACGTGCCGCCACCCTCTCGAAACGGAAAAACTTGTCAATTATCAATGATAAATTCGTATCGTAGATCGTTTTATCGCTCGCGTCCGTGCGACGTTCTACGAAACGCATTCGTTGATCAATCGAAGGACGCTCGTCGAACGGCGGTCTCGTTGCACAGTCGAGACAATGGTTGTCCGCGGATACGGTCCCAACGACCGCGGGTCACAGCCATTTCGGACCTCTTATTCACCTGGAACGCCTCGGTTACACCGCGAAAGAAACGGTCGGGTCGCTCGTTAAAACGTATCGCTGCGCCACGCGATTACGTTCGTGCCGCGGAACGCGAACGACGGTGGGTTAGGTAAGGGAGAAACAATGGGGGTTGGGGGTGGGGGGGGGGGTGTAGGGCTGGCGAAGGGGCTTGGAACGAAACGGATAAAAAGAGAAGAAAGCGAAAGGCCGAGCAGAGCCACGGGCATTGGCAATAGTCCGGCCACTCGGCAGATATCGCGGACGCGTTTCCATCCACGGCGACGGTTTGCATTACCGTTGGAACGACAATCGTCGGATCCAATTATATCCGCAAGAAGATACCTATGAAGAAGCTGCCAGCTGATAATCGGGCTACTTTGCATTCTGCCGCAACGCGACGGCTCGCAGTGGAAAGAAAAGAGAGTCCAACCGGGGCGGAACGGAAGGGTGCCCGCTAAAAGAAAGCTGGCAAGCACTCGGCGAAATGGTGGATGGATTGGGGGGTGGGGGCAGGGGAGGAGGGGGGCAAGCGGGGGCGACGGTTCTCCCCGGAGAAACAGCTGCAAGAAGTCGCTGATAAAGAGAGCGACGCCGGAGAGCGGTGGCAGTTCGGTTATTTAAATCGTCGCGACGCCTGATTGGTCAAAGCGATGTAAATGCTCGTTTCGTTCTCTGCACCGTCCGCCCTGTCCTTCCACCCCGACGCACCCCTATCGCGACGTTCATCCGCGAGCGCCAGCCATCCCGCGACGACAATTTCGCTAATGCGAATCTCACCTGAGGGCCTGACAGCGATTTCAAGGGAACGACGGGATGGGCTCGTCAGATCCATCCGGACCTGGCCTCTCATCCAGCGTACCGTCTATCCTCCTTCGTCCTTTTAATGCTTCCGAGCATTTCTTGCCCTCGTCCGCCCGGTTGGAAAAGGGTGGTGTAAAGTCTGCTGCTGCCCTCGCATCCCCCCCCGCCCCCGCCCCCTCCTTGGCTCTCAAGGCGTATTGATTTATATCCTGGCACCCCATGGGAACGAGATAAGACCGTTCGAGGAACGAGATAACACCGTGGATTCTTGGGAACTCCTTGCAATCTGTCGGGCGATAACTTCTGCTCCGACGCGCCTCGTCAGAGGGGCCATCCCCTGTTATCGGATACGCAAAAGTTCCGCGCACCTCTCGCTCTGTGCGCGAATTCGTCGGACGGGATAAACGAAATTTCGGCCGATGGCGGGTAACTACGGGTGTGAGATTTCGTCGAGGGTGTGGATTTCCCTTTGGTCGCGGGGACGGAACGGGGATCGAATTTAAATAAGATAGTTCGAGGCGCGCGGCGGTAATGGCTGCGGTGCTCGTATCGATTTTTCGCGATCTTATTTTGTATTTGCGGCGCAATTGCGAATAGAGAAATGGCGTGGAGTCGTAGGAATTCGGGAATATTTTTTGATTGAATCGGATGGCTGTTGTAACGCGTCTGTCCGTGAAGTTCGAGGATAAACAAATTTTTGTCGCGACGTCGTCGATCCTTGAACTGCTGTAACTTGGTAAACAAACAAATCGCACGGCCTCTAGTTCGGCTGTACCTCCGTTCACTTTGCGTCGTGTTGTTCCTCACATCGTCCAAGTATCGTGTATCGTGGACAGGAAAGTGCAAGCAGTGCTTCGTCGATTGCTTTTCGTCGAAAATTATCCGAATTTCAATCGTCTCCGCGAACCTCCAGGAATTCTTCTCGCCGGCTAAAATCACCACGGATTCGAAGGTACGCGTCTACAGTTTACTACGACCGTCGCGACGGCATGAAATCTGCTAACGTTCGACGAAAAATGCTGCTCCCCGAGTTCGCAAATAAGAAAACCAAAATCGACGCATCCTTCCTCGCATATTTAACTATCTCGGACAACAAAAATTGTTGTCTCTCGCAAAACTTCGAAAATTCACTTTTGTCCGGTTTTTCGTGCCAAATACCCCGCTGTGCGTCGGCTAATCGGTGCGCGATATTCTCCAAACATTTCATCGCACTTCGACTTGAAACAGTGCACGCGATTACACAAAACAGCCGCGCGCATAATTTCCCGTACCGCGATCTTTAAGCAAGCGCGCTCGGCCCACAGATTTCCCTTTCGACTCGCGGCGAACGTTTAATCCGAGGTTCGTGAAATATGCATCTTTTTTCGCGTGGCCGCCGCTCGTGGTCATCGGTCCAGACAACCTTAAACCGCGCCGGGTCCACCGCTTCGCGGACCCGGTTACCCCAGCGCCGCAGAATTAATTAACACGCGGCCCTTGCGGCCGCGGTTTAGCGCCGGCGGCTGCACCCGGAAAATCTCCTGAAAATAATCCGAAGAACGAGCCCCCGGGGGTCTTTAATAAACTACCGGGTATCGACGAGAACGACGGAGGGCTGTTATTAGCCCGCTGACGCCCCCTCCGCCCTCAACTTGAAACCCCCCCGTCCGTCGTGGCAATCGGGGCGACCGAGCAAATTTTATTACGAACCTAAGAGGTGCGTCAACGCTGCCGCCGGTTGTGCCGCGTAATTGAAGATTGATCGCGAGACGATCCGGGGACGGAAAGGAGTAATCTGAGGAGGGGAAAGGTACGTTTCGGTGGCGCGGGTCGAGGGTCGGGCCCGGAGGAGAGATGAATTTTTCTCATCGACGACAAGGTAAATCTTCGTTCGCGAGACAGTTCTAAATTCCCGGAAAGCAATCCGCGCGAGCCGAATGGAGAACACGAGACGGCGAGACGGGGAATCTCTTGATTTATTGGCGAATTTTTGGAAATGGGTAATCTCGCGAGTGTCACCGCTATCGCAGTGCGGGACACGCGTCGCCTTCGTTCATTTCTATTTATTTGTTCGCGCGATTCGGTTTATTTTCCTTTCGATCGACCAGCGTTCGTTTTTGCCCGTTGAAGTTATTCCGTGCGAACGTTTCGACTAGATATTTCTTTCTTAACGGATGCAATGTATTTTTGTGTTCGAGAGAGTTTCGAGCGTTACTGTCGCTGTTTCGGTATGGAATGGATGCAACGGTTATGATCGAACGTTTTCGTCGAACGTAATTGAACGATTCTTCCCGATTAGTTACAAAACTGTGCCGTCCGCGCGATTCGTAACGTTTTCGTCTAATTCGGTTGAATCCCTGTCTGGGAGGCCATCCAGATAATGAGTTCGCGTACAAGCAGACCGCGCAGCCCAGGAAATCTCGGTCGGATACGAGCAAGCAAGGGGATACGACAGAGAGGGCTCATTCGCCCAGAAGGCGATCCACCATCCGCGTCTTTCTTTTTAATGCCGCTACTCAAATTGAAGGCAACCGTGGAAAATTTCTTCCCGAGTTACTTTGCGCATAATGAATTTTCTGATAGTACACGCTACTGTGAGAATGCTTTTAATCATTTATATTTTATGGACTCTTCCCATTCGGATCGCGAAGGTTGTTCCCCGAAACGTTCGAGAGGCTCCTCGAACTTGCTGACACCGTAATTTGACGTGGAACGAAAAATTATTTTGCGGGATCTTCTGTAACGAACGCGAGATTAAACGTAAGAGGGAAAATCTCCTGGGGGGAAAGAATGTTCGATTTTTTTTTAACTACTTTCGAGTAGTTTTTAACTGCTTCAATGTCGAAACTTTAAGTACGTGCAGTTTTTCATTGAACGGCCCGGGATTGATATCAGATTATATTAAATGCATGTCATCTTTGCAAGTTCAAACATTTATATGGAGGATGCAAATTTAAATTTATTAAGTAACGACCGATGAAAACGCATCAATTAATTTTTGTACGATATTAATGTAGAAATTCGGAAAATTTTTAAGCGCATCTCGTTCAGCAAACGCGAATGTTTAACATTTCTGATAGTTGCCTCCGAAAAAATATTATCCGCGCTCGTTGCAGCCTTCGCTCGTCGCTCGTTGCAAACACGCAAAAAAATTCTTCCCAACGGAAGCCCTTTGTAATTCAATATTCCTGTTTCCGTTTTTAGAAATGGCCAAACAGCACAAGCGAAACGCAAACGCAATTTAATATTCAGAAAATTACTTTCGCCTTTTCGTCTCGTTAAAAATCATTCGGTATCTCCGAAGAAATAATATCCCCGATTACTACATAATGAACGATGAAATGTCGTAATGAAATAGCCTTCCAAAAAGCAATGCGTATAATTCTCTCCAATGAATTAATGTGAACTTCGATCGATTTTACTGTCATCATTGAAACATTTAATACATACGAAAAAAAAGCTCTCTCGAAAGCCAGCAACAAGTAGACCCTCGCCACTCGTGCGATCGCAGAAAGTAGAAAACGGTCGTGGTCCTGATTCGCGTTATGGTATACCGCCACGAGAACAGGATCATGATCAATGACTGGCCGCGTAACCACCAGCAGTTTATAGCAGTCACTGCGAAGGCCCGGCAAGAAAGGAGTTCGGGCAAAGCCATTAATTCGTACGTGTTGGTGTCAGCCAAGAACGGATAAGTGCGCCCAACGGAAGATGTATATCTCCATTTAGGCGAAGATGGGACTTACTCGTTAAAACCAGACCTTACACCAGCGCCGCCCGGTTGACTTAATAAATTCTCCAGCTTCGCCTGCACCGTGAACTCTGCTCGCGGCGCGGCGTACAGTGGGGATGATATTTGGAATCGATCATGCGAGGAACGGTACTTTATAGCGCGAATCGTTGTTCGGCTTCGCGATATTAAGGGTGACATTTTTCATTCTCGTGTTGAACCTCCTCGCGTGCCCCGTATTCATCGGTTCAAAATGAAGAAAAACGTAAAACCTTTATTCTGGTTTAATTAATGAGTTACAGTGTAAATTATTCGCTAGAAATAATTACAGCTGTGTAACTGAACTCGACTTCTGACATCTAAGAGATCCTGTTCGGTGCACCGACTGCTCGAAAACGATTTCAAAAGCGCACGAACGTATCGATCACCCTCGTACAATCGCCACTCGTGTCCCCGAGCACGAGTGAGCACAAGTTTCGTAAAATTCTTACGACGGAATGCAAAATCAACGCGACGAATGAAAAAACGAATCGCCCAGTGTCCCGTTTCGTCGGCTTCCGATCGCCAAGCCAAACTCCAGCTAAAATGCTGGAGCACGCCGTGCGCGAGGCGTGGGTTAAACAGTAAATATCCAGTACGGGCCGGTTCCTGGAAAGACAAAGTGGCTCAGGTAAATCCATTTTCATCGATGATTTCTGCATAGGGAACCCGCTTAATACGCTAGCAGCGTTTCGTCGACCAATCCCATCGCGCGTGTCGAGCCACTAACCGGATTGATTTTGCCACGGAGCTACGTGAATCGAATGCCTAGTTTTCCTAGAAGCTCCCGGCTGCTTCCGGTTTTCGATATCGTCGGCTAATATGCTCGCGTTCGCGTCCACAGAATGCACCATGTCGATATACAGGGTGAACCGAGAGTGAGCGGTGAGGGGGATGAGTGGGGGCAAGTTTCTCTTGCATCTCTGATAATCCATCGTAATCCCATTTTGCTTCTCGACGCCGTGATTAGACGGTGTAACGGCGACGTATAATATTATAGACGTCGGTATTGCTTTGGGGGGCCGTTCCACGCCAAATCGATCACTTTCGGGCGTCACCGTGGGCGACGTTGCTCTAAATGAAATACGTTGTAGTACATGTGCAATGAGTGGGGAGTTTAAGTCATCGTTCTCGCGGTTGACAGTTTGTTTAGAAAATACAGACCTTCAGAGTTCGCGATTCCTGCCGTTTTCGCGAAAACCGGCTTCGCGCAGGAATTTTTGTCTCCGGGAACTGTTCGTCCGATTGGACTAGGCGTTTCAAGCGGGCCCATGGGCGATACGCCGAAGAAAATGTTCCGAGAACAATGTTCGCGGCGGGGTTACCCGGCGAATCTGTGCCAATTACGATGAAACGTAGCCAGAACTGCGAGTCATCAACGCCTAAGTGGATTCCCGGTTCGCAAACAATCTCGCGAGACGGAGCCCCATAATCCTTTATGATCCCGATTAATGCCGAGAAACATTACACACGGATTAGCGCGGCGCGGTAATTCGGACTAAACTAAAGCGACAATGAAGTAACACGGGCCAAATTAGAATAAATCGTTTTCGTACCATCCGCAAACGCTCGTCCTCCCCCTATCCGCACCTGGAGCGCCGCGAAATTCGTTCTCCTACCGTTTACTTGCGGGCAATAACACGATCAAAGGAAACGTCCACTTTAGAGTTGAGAATTTTTCCGATTCTGTATCCCCGTGTAATTTAAATGTGATTTAAATAATGCACGCAAACGGCGTTCTACTGATTTCGCTTGGAATAATCGTCTGATCATCGGGCGTGCTCGCGTCGACGATCCACGCATTAATTAATAGCCGAAATTTGGAATTGATAACGAACAAGTGGCCGATTCGTCGACTTTCGAGGCGGTTCGGTCGCGTCGATTTATGAAACTGATTAACCGTCAGCATAATGGTTGCTCGTTTTCGACTCGTTTCGCCGCATAGGCGCTTTGAAGTAACTGATTGAGAGGAATGTCGCTCTCCCTCGTCAAAGATCGGTCTGCCTTCCTGTCTGCTTGGTAAATACTTCCCGCAACGTAGACGAAGGGCGGGTCGTCGAGCACTCCGACGGAACTTTGTTTAATGAAGGAAAATTGAACGCGGCGCGCGGCTACAACGTTGCAAATTATTCGTGGATTACGAAAATGAAACGTTTCGCGTGGACCCGATAAGCTTCTACCATAACGTTTGGGATAGTATTTTTGCGTATGGACGGAATAATCGCGAACGCGAGGCGGCGTCAGTTTTATCAATCTTCTTTTCGTTATTGTTCGTAACGCTCTCGTTCAATAATCGCTCGGTGAAAATATTGGGTATGGTCAAAATCGAAAAGAAATATTTGCCAGCGGTTGGGTTGCCTTTATAATGCATACAAAAAAGAAAAAAAAAATGGAAGTATTGCGTGCCAACGGAGATGGAATTAACTGAATCGCGACAGCAACCGTTAGTCGATCGCCCCTCCATGGACTGGCGATCAATCTCATCGATTGGTGCGATCGGATACCCACGATACTGTAGGTCATAGTGTCCATCGCCGTCTTTCGTAATTTCCCAATCGTTGCCGTCGTAATGAACTGCGGCTGATCGTCGAAAATTGTCGCAGCCAGGTAGCGCCACGGCATCTCTGTTCATCTTAAAATAATGGCCCTCGCTATTATAAAAAGGCGCCGCAGTAAAAACGACAGCGTCGACGTAACAAAAGATAACGTTGCATCCGGCTTGCGTTATAGCCGAATGACGAATAAAAAGTTTCCATAAAGATTCGGTTAAAAAGATAATATGCACAGCAATATTTGTCCATTTCACAGTTTACGCTGCTGAAGGTTTTACGAGACCGCTTTATAACACGGTAAACTAACTTTCCATAATGCCGTCCCCGATTCGGCGATAAACCACGCCAGCAAAGACCAACCGAACTGTTATCAGTTACCGGTTGCCCTTAAATTAAAAATATGAAAACCGTCGAAAGTTCGAGACGCCGAAAATATTACGGTCGCGTTCGCGATACGTTTCCTGCTGTAAGCGGACATTTTCTCCACTTAACTGCGAGACACAACATTTTCCTACGATTCTGACTCCCGACCCCGCACCGAGTTTCAATATTTGCACCTACGCCCCGTTTGCCCCATAATAGAAGCAAATAGATGTACAGGGCGTCGCGCATCTGCCTGGTACGTCTAGCTGTGTCAATCAATTACTCGATTACTATTGGAGAATCCTCGATTCTCCTCGTCGCACAAGAGACACTCTGCCGCGCGGCACAGCCATAAGGCGTTAATGGTTGAATTATTCGAAGATGGTAATTAACTAATAAGCACATCCTAGAACGCCGTTTCCTCGAGGAGGCGAGCCCGAGGGGAACGATTGTTAGCGGTGAAAACGATCCTAAGCAGTCGTGACTAATGCGTTACGGTGGGCCACCCGCAAGAATTGCCTCGCGTGATAATTCATTCATCAACCGACCGGCCATTAATTACACGTACGCTGCGCTTTACGCCAACGATGGGGACTAAAATATTACGGAGAATCGCTGGTGGAACAATTAACAGAGACGGTACAAAAGATCAAGCATTTGGAAAATGTTCCGAGGAGAAGCTCCGCCGTTCTTACAATTTAGTCGCGCCGCAGCTGCTTGTCCGCCTGTACAAAGGGGGTACAATACGGCACGACGTAAATAAAGAAAATGATTGAAGATCGCACAATCGGAGCAACAAATGGTACGAATAAATGAAAAAACTATTAATCTCGTCGACGAAGTAATATCATACATAATATACAAATTCTTATCACCCAAATACATTTTCAGTGCAAGAATAAAAACAGTACGAAAACAGAATTTTCAAGTATAACGTGCGATCGATCGAGTACAGATTACATCGCCATCCCGAGAGCCTCGACTTCCACGCGAATCAGAGCATGTTCCGAATTAATTAGGAATACCAATATCGCCCATAGCCAGAGAGTCAGCTCTCCCTCTCTCCCTCCCTCTCTCTCACTCACTCTCTCTCTCTCTATCCAAGTAATCGATTCCCCCGCGGGAAGTTCGCGAAAGGATCGTGCCGTTTGATTGTTCGCGAGTCCCCGCTGTAACTGGGCCGTGGTTGATCGAAACATACAAAGCGGTCGTCTCTCTGGAAACAATGAAAACCTCCGTGCTGGTATGCGGGACAGACTCGTGTTTAATCTACATAGCGATAGAATTCCCGCGGCATTTGCATTCCCAACACTTAATCGCGTTTCCCTAACCTCGCCCGCCGTCCGAAAAGAAAAAACGCAGGTATCGAGGCAGGTGAAGTTAAGTGGCGCAGGTCGCGCGGTCCACGGATGTATCGTTAAATTAATCGCACGTAGTACGGTCCGCTGTAAGAATAGAATTACGGCGGCAGCCGCCAGCCCGGTTTTAGCGTGGTTCACATTTTCCGTAGCGTCGTTCGGATTATCTCTCGCGAAGGACCGACCTTTCCTTTCGAGAGGCGCTGAAATTTTTCGGTCGACGGACGCGCAGCTCGATCATAATTAAATTGCCGGTTAATCGACTTTTCACCCGCTTGTTGATCTCGGTTGTAGCGCGGACACGGATTTCCTCGGTGGAAAACGAAACAAGTTCGCCGGTGACTTTCCACGGGGTCGTATTAG
Source organism: Nomada fucata (assembly GCA_948146005.1). Taxonomy (NCBI): domain Eukaryota; kingdom Metazoa; phylum Arthropoda; class Insecta; order Hymenoptera; family Apidae; genus Nomada; species Nomada fucata. The sequence goes on along the minus strand of OX411277.1, from coordinate 2,173,168 downwards.
CCCCCTCGTGCCGCGGTAACTCCCTTACCAACTTTCCACGCGATTTTCACCGTTTTTGTCGCGCGCCCTGCGCGACGACCTCGTGCACCCGCGCGGTCGCGTTTCGTCCGCGTAGTTCGTACGTCTATTTGCGCGTAATTCGGAGTGCGGGGAATTTCCGCCAAGTCCATTAGCAGGGGCGGAAGGGGTTTTTGAATAAGCGCGATGCGTGACGCTCCTTGAGCTTCGTTCGCGCTTGACGCTGGGCGAGGCGGGTGTTTTTTTTTAACAAAAGGTTATTTGAAATGGTGTCGGTGTTGGTGATCTTTATTTATTGCGATCCGCGTGTCGATCTGGCGGTGCCGTGGAATTTATTGCGGCGCGTCGAACGGGAAGGGAAAAATTCACGTCTCCGGGGAGTAACATCGATCACCATCGCGCGTATGCTTATCGTTCGCCGGTTCCTGCGCTCGTTTCTGGACCTTTCGCGGAAAATTTTCACGTCCGAGTTTCATTCTGCAGTTGGATTGGTAAAATGGATTGGATAGATAGTTTTCGTTTCCTCCGCGCCGAATCGTGTTCCACTGTTCGCACTTTCTTCGATGTTATTTAAATTTGAACGGCAACGCGGTAACGAGTAACGCGTTCCTGATGGTTAGTGTTTTATCGAAAATATGCGTTAGATTGTTCGAGATTTGTACAGCCTTTGGTTTAAATGACAATTCTCAGATGTATCTGAATCGTCAGGAAGCATTCCTGACAGTGCACGAACGATAACTTGAATTATTCGTTAGAATTGTTCAATATTCCGATCGGGTGATTTTCCTATCATTACTTTTAAACTCCTTCCTCGGTTTTATTCGACTTTTATTTCCCTTAAATATTTCAACGATCGCCACGTGCACGTGCGTCAATTATTCCCGAATATTTGAACACAGAAATGTAGAAAGAAAGAAGATGCGCGCGTTGTTTATTTAAACCATCAGTGGGCGATTTTATGTCGTTCGAATAAAAAATTACGTCGACAGAAGAATTCTTTTTCTGTCCCACGTCGATAGACACACATGGGTCAAGTCTGCATCGCGAGTTCACGGCTTAATGCTCTTGTTCCAAATGCAAGCCCCGGGCATAGTCATGCATCGCGCGGACGATCGATCTTGCTCGCCACTTGACTCCCTTTGGCTGCTACGTCAGAAATTTCAACCCGCCCTTACGTCAATTTCACGGTCCTCCTTCCGACGATCTCAATTTGTACGCTTAAGAAAGAATACAATTATTCCAAGGTCTACAATAGAATATAAATACGTCATAAATAAGAAAATTAAACGAGATAGAAAATAATGACATAAATACGGTACTGTTTTCTTTATGAAGCTTATGAAACCATTAGTAAATAGAAAACCAATCAGACATAATGCGCCTTGCACGCGGCAAGCACGTATAAACTCGCAATAATTTCCAGGATCCTCGTCAAATTTGAATGCCGATAAAATCGTCGATATCGACAAATTCGTTCCCCGTTCCCATACTTTATTCCACCGTTTCGTCGTCGCATTGACTTAAACGCACCCCGTCCAGAATGTCAGACGGCGTCCGTTATTATCATACGGCGTTCTGCTATTATTTGCGGCGTTGATTCCGACAGTCAGTTTACGACGGGCTCTCCTCGTATCAGAAATGCTGTCAAGTAATATTTCGCTCGCAAATAAAACTGTGCACGCGATCCTTTTGCTCGACGAGATAGACGTCGTAATCTTTCGTCTGTTCTCTGTTTTCCCACGGTATTCTTATTACTATTATTCGCGAGGATCCTCCAGTGTCCATCCTTGTGCGCGGTTTCTCTAGCCGGTGCATTTAAAATCGATATAAGTAACGCGGAACACGTCGAATAACGCGAACGATGAGAAAATTCGTTGATATCTCGCGTAAATATCTGCGACAGAATATTCCCTCGATATCTTCGGGCGAGAAAAAATCATTTCCCCGCAAGAAATAAGGGTATACAGAGCTGAGAAAATTTAACGTCGATACGTGGAGAAAATTTCGGTTCAGGTGGTCGAGAAGTTCCTCCCTTCGAATGTCATATTTCATCGTCGCGCATAGGGATGTTTATAACGCGGACGTTTCAGGCGAATCTGCCGATTCCTTATAAAAGCGTAATAAAAGACGCAATGTCCTTCGAGACGTGTAGCTTATCGGTGTTATTTCAGCGACGGTAGAAGTGATTCTGCTGCGTTTCCACAGCCGGTGTTATTTATAACCTCCGCGAGAAACCACGCGGAGTACACACAGCGATCGATCGTCTATACGTTATGGACCCTCCGAATTCTTTTCAAATATTCGGTCTACTTTTTCATCGGCTATTCGTGTTGTTAAAGATTCGTTTGAAAGAAATAATGAAGGCGTACCATCGTGGATATTTGTTTAATTATACGAAAATTTGTAGCTTACAATTGTTGAACGAAAGGAGAGAGGTAAGATAAATTTTCAACGACTTCGAGGGGTTTATTTTTTCACGTATTCGCGTCCAAGGAAAAATATCGCTGAACTGACTTATATCTTTCATCTGAAAAACGTTTCCCTTTTACCTTTATCTGGTTGCCTTGAAAGGGAACGAGGCAGAACGACCACGCCGAGAAATAGCATGGCCCTCTACAGAGAACACCGGCTGTCAAGAATTTATTCCCGACCCTCTTCGCACCTTGATCACACGAGCGCCTTTCTACTCAATTTCTTTTCACAAGGATCGTCGAAAAAGTGTTCGGGGCAGACGAGTATTTTCAGAAACTTCATTCGATACAAAAAGACACTTCGCGAAAGCGAAAACAAAACGAGAGGAACGGATAAAGATGATGGGACAACGAGATTACGTGTACGGAATTGCCTCTGGATGTTTCTGCTTTTTCGCAGACTTTTGCCATTGGTTTAGATTCTGTTTACTTCTTTGAAATCCAAGTGTTGTATTTCCTATAATGTGTTGGATAGATGGAACCGACAGCAAAACTTATAATCGAGAGCAAAATTGCGTCGTGGAATTATTTATTATTTCACAAAGTCGTGAAAAAATTGTGTTTAAATTTTCGTCGTTCGTTCGTAAATCGTTAATAACCTTTTATTCGTAATCCTCGATTACAATCGTACGTTTTACACGTCTGTTCCGGAGGAACTAAAGTTTCAAAGTTGTTACAATCATACGTCTAAGTTTAATGGTATCGCGTGTCGTCAGACAACCAAGTAGTATACTAAATCCACGCGTGCTTAAGGGGAATTCCAAGTCGAATAGACCAGGCTATGGTCAGGACACAATAGAACACTGTACACCAGACACTGAAATAGACGAGCGAAATAGGATCGCGCGTACACATGGGGTCAACAAGTAGTATACACCGCGCGTGGCCAGACGTCGTTTAAAGGGAAGCAATCACTGAACCAATAGTTTATATTTATTCGCAATCGCCAAACGTCGCGGGCCTGCGCCATAACGTAACTATCGCAAGCCAGCAATTTCTTTTCGCAAACTAACAATAATATACAAACCGATTAATATACCAATTTTCTAAAAAACAAATTTCCCAAAGCATAACCTTCCTAATCAAACCCTTCACAGGTCTAATTGACATTCTCGCCCGCGATCCCAGTTTCTTCGTAATTAAAATCCAACAGCATCCCACGATCTTCCTCCCACCTTTGCTTTCGATCTTCCCCTCCCCACTTCTAAGTTGGAGATCAAAATCTCACCGCGAGTCCGGACTAAACTTCGATCTTCCCCCGCGTAGTCGCCCCCGCCGACTTTACTGCGAATTCTTATATCTCGAAGTCGGTGTACCGTTTTTTCTCGAGCCTGTGCCCCCATTCTTCTGATCCGCTTGGAAAGTTCCCCGTGAAATGTAGCGACAAGCAGAGCCGCGTAACGGCCAACGTTCAGCGCGTGAAACTTCCGTCGAAAAGCCGTAAGAAAGTACCCGTCGTGCGCTTGCACAGATCTACCACTCGAAGTTACCCCCGACACGGCTGATCGTCGAATCGTTGAATTTAATTATCAAACTACCGTGGACCGTTTCTCGAACCCCTTGCTCGCCCCCGTTCGCCACGACTTTCGTCGCGGTTGAACCATGATTGGACTTGGTACAAATCGTTGAATATGTTACAGCCTCGGCACGCCTCGGCCGTATTCGCAATTAAACGACGGGACAAAACGGGACGGCGGAACAATGACGAAATAAATCCAACGGACGAAGCGACGCGACGGTGGGATTTAAACGGCGCGAAAGTTCGCCTCGCCGGACGAGGAGGGTTTCGCAAAAGTTGCGTTTCTGTTGCGGCAAAGTTTCAAACACTCCCTGTGGGATTTGTGTTCTTGCCTTCCTCCCCCCGCCCCCCCTTCTCTTCTTTTCTATGCCTTTTCGCTCGGTACGGCCAGCGGCGGGCAACAGGGAAAATGAAATGCCAAATGATTTTTCCTCTTGAGCAGAGAGTGTGCTATTGAAAATTACGCTCGGTAAGGTTGCGTCTTTCGAAGCGTTAAAAGATTGATGAATACGTTGGGCATGATGATGAACTGTTGGCTCGATTATAATTTCTATTTTGTCAGTCTTTTTTTAACAATGTTCATACCAATATCGCCGTGCTGAGCGAGTAAATTTTCATTTCCTTCTTGGAAACAGATTTTATCCCCCTCGCGCGTCCTAACGCATGCAACGCATTTTTCGATCCTTCGCGTAAAATACCACGTTACTTACATCGGTCGGCTGTTACTTTGAAAACAACTTCAGCTCGTCACATTTATGTTCACTTTCAATCAATTCAAGAACCACTGTGCGATATTTTATTTCACATTTCGCGTAGTTACGTGTATGCCGCGATGTAATCGCACCTTGTAACTGAAACTACTCGACAATTGCGAAACGCTGGCATTCCCGATCTATCATCGAAAGCAGAAGATGGCGAGCGCCGTTACGGTCGATCTCATTTTTATTCGAACCGCGGCCGCTCGGGCCACGAAACTTCTTCCGCTGGCGCTTTTAATAAACGTAATAGAGTGTAAAGCTTAGAGATAAGGCGTCCCTCTAGCCGTGCACCGGCTTCTCGACCCGACATCAACTATGCTCCGCTCCGCTCCACTCCACTCCCCCCCGATTTGGAGCCGCTTGAAAATTCACCCCAAAAAGCGAACAGCCGTGAACAATTTCGCCTGGAACGACGATTCCACTCTACGCTCGTGTGAAATACTGGATTTCAACTGGGAATACTCTTGACCGATCTACTTGCGCCGAGTGTACAATTTTAGCACATTTTTCTTTCGCAGCTGTCTTGCAGAAAATAAATTATAATCCCGGAAATTTTAACGCACGACTGGCTGAGTGCGTTTAAATCCGGACCTCGAATAACATTTTGCTTAGAGGGTACGTTAATAGGATTCATAAATGCAGTACAGCAGGGGGATGAATCGAACGTATCAGCTTCACCATCTGATCGAACGCCGTCTGTCACGAGATGAGATCGTGCGACTCGACGAGTGCGTCTATGGACTGGAGTGAAAATGAGGAGCAGATTTTCACGTGAATCCACTGATAATTCGTTCTGGATGCATCCCTTATTGCAAACAGCTCGCGATTCGCGTCTATGCCAACAATCGTTAACCATATCCGTCAATGATCGACCGACTAATCGAAGAACGTCCAAACGCAGCGATATCGTTGCGCGGTAAAATATTTTTTCCCGGCAACGAAGGAAAACTGAAATGAAATGAAATAAACGCTCGACGGACACGCGAACACGGTATCGCTCGTATCGCAGCTTCTGCGAGGCGACCGAATAAGTGGTTCGTCGAAAGTTAGTTGCGCGAAACAAGCGGACGCGATGCAAATCCATTTTCACGCTTATCGAGAGGCTCGTTAATTTCCGTGGGACCAACGACCGCTGCCAAACTTCGTTATTTCTGATTTTCCTGTACCGCATCCATCTTCCTCGGTCCGTTCTCGGTTCGGTTCCGTTTGTTAAACCGGCCGTTTGAAAATACGCCCGGCCGTGGAAATGAAGCGGCGACGAAACAGGATAGAATTAAATGTAACACGGGGTCGCCAGCTTCCGTTTTTCCCCGAAGCGTGGCCCGGAAATAATATCCGGCACATCCTGTTGCTCGTCCTCCGTCGTCTCGTATAAATTTCGTATTATACCCGGTATGTAGCCGGCACGGAATCGCGCAGCGAATCCAATTGAATTTTCCGGCTAATCCTGATTATAGTTTAACATCGGTACTCGCTGACGTAACGAGATTTACGTTTAATTTCGTTCAATCCGTAGCGCGACGTGTTTCGGCAAATCGAATTGACCGATACGAAGGAATAATTGTAGTGTCCTCTTTCGTTTTCGATGGGAAAAGGAAAAGGGGAGTCGTGTAATTCTAGGATATACGGGGCTGGGTAAATTGGACAGCGGATGGCATAATGCCGTATGAAATGACGCTGTTGAATTTGAAGTTCTTTTTAAATAGACTGGAAATTGGAAAGCTCCTGATCTTCTATTAATTAATAAGATAAACGTTTCAATTCGGTTCGTCAGTTCTAGCAATATCGTATCTCTTGCTGACTTTCGATTGCTTTTATGTTAATATTTTTGTCAGAAGCAAATCGCCTTACTTCTTCGATGCGGATACGTACGGAGATTATACCAAATTTTCAAGCTTTATGGAAAATTAATTTCCTTGAAAAGAAATATATATATATATGTATATGTATATAGACCGATTGTGGAACCTCTGGTGATCGAATATTCTTGTGAACTAACGATGGAATAGATAAGAGAAAAAAAAAGTTCGAATAGCCACGATTTCGAGGAAGTAAAATTTGTTCCTTTCAATCCAAGGGAATATTTTCCAACGAGTGTCAATAATGGTCGGCGGTGCTAACAGAATCAGTCCCGTGAACAAGTTCTCCCTCGCTTGAATTTTCCATTTGCGGAAATAACTGATTTACCGGCGAATCGATTTAATTGTATCCAAAGGCCGATGAACCGTTTTGCGATCGTTTCAATTTTTATTTTCCCAGCTTCGCCTCGGTTTCCTTGGATAGCCTCCACCTTTTTTCAATCCCACATACATTTCGTAAATATCATCCTCCCTTTAATACGTTCAGCACGATATTAAATAAATTCCTTTTAAAGGGAGCAAGAAATAAAATTGAACTTAACTTTATACGCTACTTGAACCACCGGCCCATCGCTCTAATATCAATATATTTATTCGTAGTTTGCGGCAATCTAAATGTGACTCTCCCGAAGCTATTTAACGCATTAATAAATGCAAACAAGAAACTTCGTTTCATTTTCTTCCCCTTTGCCCGTAATAAACCGTCTCGCGAAAATGTGGTCGACAGTACGGCATTGTATTTTACGGCAGCAATCGCAAATAACAATGCGACCGAGCCGACAGAATGGAGGATGCACGCTGAAGGGTCATTTGCAAACGGCTACAAGTTTCCCGGGGAGAGAAATCCAGTCCTATTTCACTTGCACGACAACAGCTGCAGCCGCAACAAGATAACGAGCAGTGGATTAAGTCCTAAAGCAGTCATAACCGCGTATCGACGGTTAAAAGCTGTTAAAACGCGAAACTCACGGGCAGCTTTCTACCAGAGAGCTGCTGAACAATGAATTATTAATTAACGTTTTCAGTGGAAGTTCGATAACTGTTACCCAGCGGCGATAGAGGGAAGTAAAAATTGTTCGACCAGTCGCGTACGAATTCGAACATGTCCGTACGCCAGTTTGCGTAGCTATTAAGAATTAATTCAAGGAACCATTCGACCGTACAAATGTAACACAGATTGAATGAAAACAGCGCTATGCAAAGTCCAAATTGAATCGAAGATAATCGTAGACAAAACGCGGTGTAACGTTTATTTCAAATTTGTTCCTTTACTTTTTTTTTGTTAAACTCTTCGACCAATGCCGGATATGGCTTTCGATTCTAAAACATTCGAAGGGGACTTTGAAACTCATTACAGGATGGCTCGAAGTGCGATGGCGACAGTGAAAAGGGGAAAAGAAAAGCCCCAATGAGATGCTTCGTGGCGAAATGCTAATTCGAGCAATAGGTAAACATAGATTCCGTGAAAAACTTTCAGCTCCGATTTAACATCCACTGGAAGGCTGATCCAGCCACTTCCTTATTCTATGCTAAGTTACAGCCAGTTTTCACGGAAGCCATTATTAAGGATAACCAATTCCTCCAGGACTCGTTCTATTGGAACTTCAGCGAGAATGAATCGAAAGCGGGAAGCCGATAAAGCAGCGAACCATGTCGCATGGCGGTTGTGGGTGGATTTGGCCATCGGATTATCGGGCCGTCTGCTGGGACGAGCATTTTTCCGTGAACTATATCCGTCGGGCCTCGGGGGCTTCCTTGGATTTACTTAGAAAACCGTGAGAATCGTTGCAAATATGAACGATCCTTTTGTTCCCCGTGTTTCTAATCAAGCTCAACGTAATAACTACAGCGATGGGTAAACCGAAGTTAAATTATATTCTGCAGTTCTTCGACAATGGATATAATTATAATTTATAGCCGGGTGACGTGCATCCACGTATAATTCACAATATCATGAGATAATAGCGACATGTATGTATAGCCAGGCACTGTGCTCACCGACGTTACAGCTGCGTAATTACACGGCTGGTAAACTCCGTACAGTCTTGATTATAATTACACGTCTTGACCGTAGATCAGACAAGCTTGTAGTTATGTTAAGCGCGAGGGAACGAAAATATGAATAGGCAAACGAAACTGGGCGTAGAGTCTCGTTAGGATGTAGTATTTATAGGTGGGAAAATAGTCTGGCAAGTTCTGGTAAGGAAGATATGATTGAACGTCGAACTAATGGACCTACGAACCCTCCAGTGTGCGAACGTCTAGGCTAAGTAGAATAGCCCGGCCCGGGTCAGACGGCGAGGCAGCGAAATATGAATATGTATTCAGGCAAGCGGAAAACAGAAGCCAGCGAGTTGAATTGTGCAACTCCGTATCCGCGCGACTATCAAGTAAAATGGGTCGATTATAAACAGACATCCTCTAGTTACTTTGTTCGCCGCTAGTGTAATTACCGGCCTGTCTGAAACTACTTGCGGGATGTTTAACTCGATAGGGGAATTATAATTTTTAAGCACGTCGTTCCTTTATTCTCTTAACCGTTCAGCCAGCAAGTAACGTACCGGACAATTCGGAAATGTTGTTGAAACAAACTAGTTCATTCGCGACGCTTGCCCCGCTCGTATATTCTAATTATTATTTATAACAGTTTCGATTCATTCTCCCGTCCGTCCGCGAACAAATTTCTCCGCTCCATTATCGCCTCCGTCAAATTGAAACTAATCGACATCGAGCTTCGTCGCGATGAATTTCATCAATCGAAACTACAAATTTGAATTCGCTACTCACTTCGAGAATGGCTAACAATTACCGACGCATAATTATCCCGCTCGCGACCATCGCTCTCGCGATTCAACCGATCTTTTCGCAGATATAGATCCGTGACCCCGTTGCGCGACGTCCCTTCAACAAAAGCCAGACATTTCCGTAACCGTCCCAGCAACCTATCACCCGCGCCCCGTCTTACCGCCGACGACAAACGTACGTACACGCTTTCACGTATCGCGTTATCACGCGACATCGGCTCGCCACACGTTTCCACCGGTGCCATCCGCTGCACGCGATTCTTCGGTCGGCAGATAAATTCCTGTCTCGCGAGGATTCGGGCGTAATCCGCCGGGCGTCGAAGACAATTGCGCGTCACGCCGACGCGACGCTCGCGGAAGCGTCGCGCATTAATCGTGGCGGAACAGAAACCGTGGGCGGTGAATTAATTTAACGCGGCGCGTACGATTCCTGCATTAGTTACACGCAGTTACGTGCAATATCTGTTGGCACGGTACTGATTACGCGGCACGGATGCACATGCCGCCGCGTCTAATGTATCCGCCCGCCCGGTTATTGCCATCCGCGGGATTATTTCTGTAATTGCACTCGTTCGCAATTCCCCGACGCGATCGTTCCGACAACCTCTGGGTCTTAATGCGCCGCGATTGCTCAAGCCGCCGCGGCGTTTTAACCGTAGAAGTGTACCGTGTCCCGCTGCGTAACTTCGTCACGCTCGCGTTAAATTAAAATACTGATCAATGAACGGGAACGACTGGTGACAGGGAAATTAGATTAACGGCGGGGGGGGAGGAGGGAACGATGAAAGCGTCGCGGCGACCGTTTCACGAAGGAAGGTATCGCGTTCGTCGGGTCGCGGCGGAAAAATTCGAATGGCCGTTCATCGAATTACGGTAACAGCGCTAAACTGTTCGAAACGCTGTCGCGTTGGTCGGGCATTTGACGCGTCGAAACTCCCGTTGCAATCGCGCACGGTTATCGTCGCGAGGACGCGTCCCACCCGGAATCGTTCCAACAAACCGGACGTGCGCGTTCGCTCGCAACCGGGATCGTTTTTGCCGCGGACCGATGCTCACTCGACGGACCCTGCGAAGAATTTTCACGCGGTCGCGACGCTTCTGCCGATGAGTTGCGGGCGCGTCGTTGTCGCGAAGTTTTATATTTTTGTGCAAGCTGGAGAGCGCGGTCGAGTAACTTTTCTCCGGCGCTCGGATATTCGCTCGATCGAGACGAGAGTATGTTTCGAGCTATTGGAACGAACGAAACCGTGGAACGCGTAGGGCGAAATAAACGATCGCTGAGGTCGCGAGATTCTTCGGAATACGTTTTCCTGCTTTCGCGTTTTCCTCTAGAGCGTTCCATCGGGGAGGAATTTATTCCGCCGATTACTTCCCTCCCCTCGGGTTCGTCCGCGATTGTTCCTCCAGGAAAAACAGTTGCAACGACGGTGTGCGTCGTCGTCCGTAATTTCGGCTTGTCGTTGGTAGATAAACTGAGCGATTAAACGGAATGGAATGCCTCCACAATGGCGATCTAATTAGATTCGCTCGATTATTCACGCGTTAAGGCAGCGTTGAACGGGAGTCATTCACTCTGTGCTATTGAGAACGTTATAGAACGAAGGCTGTACACGTTGAACGATCACTTTAAATATTAATTAACTTCGCTATTGGGTGTTGCAACGTTCGCGGGCTTTATTTAGAACACAATTACAGTCGATGAGGAAATCATTTACTACTTTATGCTTCTATTCCATCAGCTGAGTATCGAGCTTAATAATGATCCCTGCCTTAAGCATTAAAATGTATTGTGATATACGCGAACTTGAGCGCGACAACGAAAAACGAACGAGAAACATCGCGGGCTCGTTCAGCTGATAACAAAAGCAAGTAAATAAATGAAATAGTGGTACTCTCGTCCGAAAAAAAACCAGTGAATATAAGAGCCGCTCTAAATACAGAAAAGATAGTTTTGTACGTCATTTTCTACAGGAGCGGCCTGAACGGCAGAAAATCGTATTCCCCCGGCACTATTTCGTATCAATCTAGCCGCGAAGCGGAGAACAAAAAATTGCAGGACCGAGACAGAGAGAGAGAGAGAGAGAGGTGGGGCAGAGCAAAAAAATTGCACGGTGGGTGGTGTATTGTGAGCACTCAAGCTGCTATAAAATTCCACGGAATTACCCGTCCGCAAATCCGCCGGAGTAAATTAAAAATTTCCCACTCGAATATGTCGATCGCGTCCCCCCTCGAACAATTCCTCTCTTCATTCAATTCCGATAGAACAAAAACGGGTTTAAATCGCACCGCTTAGCCTCCCCCCACTCTGCGACCCTTTCTTTCGACCACTGTCTTGCGTTCGGTTTCTCCCCTTTGACAATATGAATTCGTAACGGAATTAACGATACCCAAACCGGTGTCCGTTCGCTGCTACGATACGATGGTTCATGAACGTTTCGTTTCTTGATAGAACAAGAAACATAGTCCATTGCGAACACGCTAAAACTCTATGATTGTATGGCACGGTTTAATGTTTTTATTACCGGCTCTTTCCACGGAGCGCTGTAACTTCGTTGAGATAGCAATTGCAACAACCTTTTTTAATATTCACCTGGTGACGTTGCATTTTTATAATCGGTAAAAAATGCAGGCGACGCACTACGCCGGATTAAATTTTCGCCCGCAAACGAGAACGACGTTCCCGTGTGCGGGCGAAAGGTATCGGTATAATTGAACGGCACGAAAGCATTCGGGAAAAATTTTCGTTGAAAAATGACGAACGAATATTTCATTCGATCGCAATGATATCGCGATACGGGAAACTAACACGGGCAGAAAATATTCCCGCACGTTCGTTCGGGGCGTACGGCTTTTTGTAACCGGCGTTAATATAATTTCATTCGGAATAATGCGGCGGCCGGTGTATTGTGACCAAAGTAATTAGTTTCGCGGGCTCGCTTAACGAAGTATCGCGTCCCATTTCAGCTGCAGTTATCCAGGCGAGGAGGCCAGCAGTGCCTGCGAGAACGGCCACGTGGCTCGAACAATTTTATAATTTATATGTTTACACGGAAGAAAGTGAGACGACGGGACAGGAGAAAAGGACGGGGACTCAATTATGGAGATAGCGCGCACACCCCGTGGCCCTCTGACGGTTAATTATTCAGAAATTGGCGTCGGGGCCACGCGTTTCATCTCGGCCGCATCGAGCAGACCGCGTCGACGGAAGTCGAAGCGATCCGGCGAAAGGAATTTCCTCGTGCACAACGAAATTGAACTCGAATCGGCACCGTCGAATTTTTCCCCGTAAATTGCTTAACGCCGTCGGTGCGCGCCGATTAATTAGAATAATGGAAGAAATTCTGAAACACCTGTTACGCGGTTCCAATTATTCCGTCGCAGTCCCCCTTGTCCCGGCGGCGAAACATTTTCGAAATAAGTTAGACCTGCACTCCGGAGGCCCGGTAAATCGATTAAGAGACGGCTGCGGAAAAGCACCTGTAGACGGGCGCGATAATTGACTGATATTGGTCAGGGGATGCTTATTGAATCTTCTCGAATTGGTCGTGGTAGCAGTGTCAGTTGAAATTTGTCTTCGCGCTGTACACGGGAACGAGATGCGTCCACCTTCTGTCAGGTTTTATACCGCGGCGCGTGCAACGTGTCCCGTAAAAGGGAACATTCTACATAAAGATATACATCAGGTATGAAGAATGTAAACTTCTTTACGCGAGACGTTCGTTGATATTGGTATTAAAAGCTTGTGGACCGGTTACCATTTTCGTGTCGGATGTTGCATCGAAACGTGTTGAGACTTTCGAAGTAACCGCGTAATTAGACGCTCTTTTGTTTTTACGAAAACCGACCTCCTTCATTCTTCCCCTAGCGGACGCCCGAGCGTGAACACGTGCGTAAATACCAACAGGTTATGGGCCCAGGGACTATATAACCAAAGAAATTTAAAAAAAGTGAGGTTAAGTGTAACCAAGTGCCAGGTGTCGAGAAAAAGCAGCCAAGCATCATGAGCGTCGCAAGCACACAGCATATCGAAAAGCTAGGAGATGGTAATTATGAATCTTGGAAAATTCAAATGAAAAGTATTTTACGTTATAACGAGCTGTGGGGTTATGTAAATGGGACGATTATTAAGCCGGAAGATAATGCTGTCCAGTGGACACTTAAAGATGAAAAAGCTCTTGATTTGATTCTATTAAGTTTACATAAAACCCAGTTAAACCATGTTAAAAGCATCAACACTTCTTTAGAGGCATGGGAAGCACCGATAAAACGTATATGAATCAAAAGGACCCACGCGGCAGTGTGTCCTGTTCAAACAATTGTACAGAATGAAGAAGGAAGGGGACCAAAGTATGGCACAGTATGTGGACGAATTGGTTCGCAAAGTAGAACAACTCACAGAGGCTGGAATAAAATTGCCGGACACAGTGATACCAATTATGTTGTTGACCTCTCTGCCCATTCAGTATGAAACATTTTGTATAGCCATCGAATCACGGGAAAAGGTGCCTACCCTAAACGAGCTGAAGATAAAACTATTGGAAGAGGAGATACGAAAAGTAGACAACGATTTATCAAAAGACGTTGATAAAGGGGCAGCGTTGTTATCTAACAAGAAGAGTTTTCAAGAGAAGAAAGCACAGAGGGAACCCTTCCAGAAGCAGAGACCCAAGAATATCAACAACAGGAGATATAATGAAAAATGCTATATATGTGGTAAGACTGGACATATAGCCAGATTTTGTAAGAACAAACAAAAGTCTGTCGCATCGAGAAACCAAGCAGAGGAGGCAATGACAGCAAGTGCGCTCGACACTAGTCCCATTAAATCAAATGAATGGTATCTAGACAGTGGGGCAACTGCACACATTTGCAAAGGCAAAAGAATGTTTGAGACACTCAATGAAGAACACAAGGACAAGGTATACACAGCCACAGATAGCAGCACCTTTTCCGTAGGTAAAGGAGAAGTAAAAATAAGCCTGAACTCAAGAAACAAACAGGTTAGTAATATTAAATTACAAGATGTAATGTGGGTACCTGAATTCAGAACAAACCTTATGTCAGTCCCAAGTATAACCAAGAATGGATACAGTGTAACGTTCTATAAAGACTCAGCTGTCATAAAGCAAAAGGATGCTACTGTTGTACTGACAGCACCAAAACAAAATGATTTATATGTAGCCAAGCTCTCAAGCGAACAACAGATGCGTAAATCCCAACAAAACGCAACGATGTCCCTTGCTCTATCAATTGATGGGAATGTCCAAGTGGTACGAATAAATAGAAACTTTTATCTGCACCTATCGGGACAGCAACAATCGAACCTGCTGGCATAATTTCTCTTTAGCTTGTAAAAGAAAAAAAAAGAAGACGGGAGGTCTGACTCAGTTTCCTGATCAGAAGAAATTCCCCGCGGCAGGATAATACATTTCACAGATTTAGACGTCGCAGAAAAGAACGTTTCATGCAGAAAAACACCCATCTTTTCCTTCATCTTTTCACGGAGAAGATTTTCGCCGGCCGCCTCGTTTATTACGCGCGACGCTCTGCTATATTTTTGCACGACGCCGCGCAGCCACGACGGATCCAATCTTAACTCTAAATTACACCTTAATGGTCGGGCATCCGTCCGTCCGGTACCCAGGGCGTTCCTCTAATTTGAGCAGATTATTAAAATCGCATCGTCGTGATCCTCGAAATGAGGGATCGCCCCGGTAAGCAAGCGACGATGGAACTTTTCTCGTAAAATAAATCAGCCACTGCTATCGCGGTAATTCGGCACAGCCGCCTCTGCCTTGCCAGTAATATTGGATATTTTCTTAATGGTGAAACTTCCATAGAGACCGACCCCTGTTCATCCTCATGAACTCTTGGATAAATCGGTGCACACCATCGCTACTGTCCGGGACTCTTCCTTTTTCTACCATTGCCGATCTTGCCGTCGTATTTTTCTTCTTTTCTTTTCATTTTTATTCAAACCAATTTGTGTTTGTTTAATGTCAAATACGCGTATCCAGACGTTGCATCTGACGCATCTTTCCCTCCGCTTTTTGTTCCAGCCACTGTCCAAGCGACTATATCGCTGTGTACTCGGGTCCTACAACGTCGAGTCCTCTTTTGAAAATGCTTTGCGGCAGGGAGAGGACCTCGTTGACGTACAGCGGACAGAAACTATTGGTCGAGTTCAGGTAATGAAAAATGAAAAAGAAAGAGCACAGAGGAGGAAGCCTTGTGCAGGACGGTTGAGATATCTACGATTAACGTAACGTGAAGCTCAATTGAAACGTTCAATTTGATGCACCGAAGTCTCTATTCTTTCGCTGAAGAATAGGGGGCATCGTTTGAGACGAGACCTTTGCTTTCAGAACGGGCCCTGAAGTGCCGCCTTTTGATTACAATGGCTTCGTAGCGAGTCTCAGCTTCACAGAAATTACTACTGAGACGCCGACGACAGTCACTATGGACAGCGTGAACAAGAGTGGTAAATAATATAAAGTATAAAATTTCTGACGAAAAGTTGTAATATATGATTCTAGGGTATCTATATATTTTCTTTTGGAATGATCGCAGTCGATACGATGAAATCGTTTGGGAACACCGGTTACAATGTACGCTATAGTAATCGAGATCTTCACGATCATCGAAAAGATCAAGGCCTGACGACGAGCACCTGCGACCTGGAGGTTAGCGGCGAGAAAGTTAGAGCCGGCCACCATGATACCAGAGGAAAACTGAAGTCCACCACGTGCCGGCTCGTGCTTCGTGGACGTGCTTATGACACTGGACACGTTTCATTGGCCAGCTACAATCTCAGGTAATGCGTATACCTCACGAATCACGTTCTTCAAATTTTTATATCGCTCTATGCTTGCTTGTGATATTTGCGAAAAGTGCATTACGCTGTTTTTATAGAATATATTCTTCGAACTATTTGTACGATTAGTTTGTACGTGTTCGTTGCTCACTCACTCTGAGAAGGAATTAATATTTGTTTAATTGCATTGTGTAGAATTATCTAGAATTAAATGAACACGCAGGATATGTTGCTTTGTTCGTAAGCAATTGAATTTGTCCTAAATTCACGGATTTAAATAGAATCGTTAATAGTACGTGACTAGGTATTCTTCTGTTTCACTAATTCTTTTCAATTTCGCACGATCCATAGCTGGCAAATAATTTTATCGCCGGTCGTTTAGATTGTTCGATTAGTTTCAGGTGTATGCACGTAATACCGCATTTCTAAGCAGCCTCGCAATTGGAAAATTAATACGACCTAAGAAAAACATTTTATACAGCGCCCTATTTGTTCTACTTAGCGCTCAATTTTACCAATACTTCCACTGGTTCGGCTGTCGCGTGTTTCCGGTCAAGGAATCGGGAAACACGATCCGTCAGCACGATCCGAGAAAATCTTGAACACAGTTTTAAGGTGATTGCATTGGGACGCAGCAACGAAGCTAGAAGCTACGAACGAAATGCAGTCACGTAGCAGACCGTACGCCACCATGGCATGCTTGGAATTGTGTTTCGCTTGTTTGCCCTTTTTCCGTAGAGCCTTCGTCAAGGGCTCTCGATACCAAGCGAATTCGGCTCGTGTTAGCATCCCCCTTATCGATCCGTCGGTTATAATCGAACGGGAAGTTCGAACCCGTGTTAATCGCTGACCAACACTTCGATTTAATTACCCGCCCCTCGAGCGAAGAAGCTCGTTCAGTGAGATACAATATATTAAGTAACATTGAAGTTAATAATCGATAGCACTTCGTCGGTACGGTGTTCCAAAATTGTGCGCGCACGTGTGATTCGAACGGGTTTAGAGGAAAACGGAAGATAAGGAAAATAAGTTCGGGGATAAATTCGACCGGTTTTATACAGAATGGGCGAAATAAAGTGTTAACAGTTTATTTTATTTTCGTCAAATTGCACAGAGGGGCGAATTATTTTATGGGCGAGGAGACTTTCTGGAACGGCTGCTAGTAAGGCAAAGGGGTGTCCCTCATTCTTTATTAACAGAATGACATATCAATTTTCATTTACTCAGACAGATCTTATCGACCAGTCACACTGTTCCCTGTTCTACATAATTCAATAATTATCAGCAACGTGGACACGAAAGTCGTAACCCTCTAAATCTCCAGAACAACGGCAAGCCCCCAAAACGTTTGACGCGTGCTTCCTTCCGGAAAACTCGGGGAAATTTCGATTTCCATTCGCGCGTATCGATCAGCATAACTCATCGAAGAAACGCCAACGCGCATAGGGCTCAACCCTACCAGTTTCCTCCAGCCATCCTCTTGGAAGTAATAGATACGAAGTGGCAGTAAATCACACGAGAATGCAGCTGGCTCGTATCCCTGGGATTTTCAATTATCATGCACAATGGCTGCAACCCGCGAGGACCATGCATTCGTGGCTTCGCAGATATGTCCCAGTAGGAGATGGAACACGCGCTGGGTGGGCTGAAGGGTCCCCTTCCACCGTGTTGCCACCCTGGGAACCGGGTGAACCGTGGCCAAGGAGCGAACGTAAGCCCGTCGGTTCTCAAGCCGGCAGATATATAACCGGGAATAAGCTAAGAGGAGACGCGCACACAGCGTCGTACAGAGATATACAAGGAGGGCAGAAGGCTGATAACTTGGTACGAACGGTTCGTCGAAGACGGTATCAATTTGGAAGCGGAGTACGTTCGCGGAAATCGAGGAATCGTTTCGCAGATATGCGCAGGTTTATCGAAATGAATGGATCGATCGTTGGTAATTAATTTCCAATTAGTTGCTTGCCCCTTTTGATTGTTCGCTTCGCGTCTGTCTTTCATTTTTATCTCCGTGGGCGTTGCGCGGCTTGTAGATTGTTGTTCGTGTGATTCGATTGTTTTGGATCCCGTGGATATGACGAGCGTAGGGAACGCACGAGTTTCTAAGCTACTCGCAGGGCTCGCAGCATTCATGCATATTACATTCGACTCGCGATATGTCAGATCCCGGCAGAATCGAACCGGGGCTCCAACTTCAGCCGTGTATGACGCTACAATACGTGGCAGTTGCGTGCTACACGCGTAATCTGGATATCGTGCTGTAAACAGCGGGTTCGGGGGGTTGTGATTGTCGGCGGATCACTGCGCGAGCTGCGGAGAATTCCTGACGGTAAGGCAGCCGGGGTACACGAATCGCGAGAAGGAAATTTTGTGGAAAGCGACGGGAAACTTTGCTCGATGCTTCGATCGACGAATTTCGTTGAAACGCTTCGTCAATGACGGATACTCCGCGATGAATTCTAATTATTGTTATTTGTCTGACAAACTGATCCTGGCTCGGTCGATTTGTTCAAATTTGGCCAATCGTCCGGTCGCATATACGATCAATCTACCGACAAATCTATAAATCCGTACGACGAATGCGGAAATGAAATTTTCAACAGTAGGAAAATGTTCCCGTGCCACGTTTCATTTATAATTTCTTTCGTCCGATGGTAAATCCGTTGGTCCACGGACCAAATGACGCTCGAATTTTATTGGCTGACCTTTTCCGCTCACGTTCACTCCTCAAATATTCATTCGTCGAAAACTAGGTGCTGGACGCAGACATTTTTTAACAAACCCAACCGCCGCAACCGGTCTATTTAACCTGAATGATTCATCGCGATCCATATACACGCGTTGCATTTAGATGAGACCTTCTCAGTGCTTTTAATACTTATTCCGTATAGCAGATGGGAAAATCAATATTGAAATAAAAATAAATATAAACGTGTGTTCAGGTTCCTAAAAACGCCCGATTGACTGGTCAGTACTAATTGCTCCCCGGTGTCACGAGGATGTCGTCCAAATGCAGCGGGTGTATATGAAATTATTTCCAAGGAAAAACATTTCTTGTTCGACGACCCCTTAACACTTTTATATTACATTCATTTTCCCCAAGTCACATACACGCGCTAATATTTTCTTTAAGGGAACCTAGGGGAATTGATTGTTAAAAGTAAAAAGAATTTAGTTCGTTCGAACATTTCCGTTAGATTTTAACCTTTTGTCAAACTTTCCGTACGACAGTCCCAGCTACTCCTGTCTCGGTTTTAATCGAAACGAATTACTTTCGTGCCAAGAAAATCGCACATCAAGCATTGACATTTCACACCGAAAACGGTTACCTATCGTTCCTATTTTCAACCAATTCCGACACACTGGAATATGGGTAGACATCGTAACCCCGACTTCCTTAATCGAAATAAATGCAATAACCAATATCTTTCTGAACATTCCAGCGCCCAAGCCTGCCAATCGTCGATCGAAATATTCGACGGTCTCCCGGTAGGAGGGTTGCTTGGCAGCGCAAAGTCTCTCGAGAGGATCTGCAGTCCTGCGCAGAGGATTCCACGGGAATTCGTGCAACAAGATACGTAAGTGGATTCTCCAGTTATTAGACGAGAAATGCCGACTTCGTCTACGATGCACGGCTTATTACACGGATACTGTACTAAGAAGTACTCGAGATTCCGGTCGATTCGCGATACGAGACGCAAGCCGCCTGTCCTATCTATTTACGAATTGACAAACAGCCCATTGAATTGTCGAGATTATAGCGAAGAACTCGTCCGTTCATCGGCTACGTTCCGTTGATACTCCCATGCCGGTACACATTTCCATCCACCATCGTCATCCACGAAAATTCATATTAATTAATACATAATCGATTGGCAATAATAATTAGCCCCGTTCTTTCGACCAGTAGCATACAGCGGAAATTATTACATTAAATATCAAATATTTAAATATTTCTGCTTGTGCACGGTATACTTACGCAGGCACAGTCTGCCAAAATATTTGACCCGCAACTATTTCTTCGTACGATCGATATTTATACCCATCAACTGATCATACCG
Source organism: Nomada fucata (assembly GCA_948146005.1). Taxonomy (NCBI): domain Eukaryota; kingdom Metazoa; phylum Arthropoda; class Insecta; order Hymenoptera; family Apidae; genus Nomada; species Nomada fucata. Next base: position 2,152,864 of record OX411277.1, on the reverse strand, counting down.
TATATTAAAGCGAACAAATATCACGGCAACTTTCCTGTACGCGTACGTCGCGCGAAAGACAGCCATCAATAGAGTCCAGGACCTCAAATTCCCGACGTTCCCGTCGCCCCCTTGCTCCGGCTGATAAAACCGACGCAGACGTGCAGCAAGCGACCGTAAGAAGCAGGCCGCTCTTCGATCAGAAATTGCGCAAGTTGATTAACGAGTGGTCTCGCTCGAGAGTTGCGAAAGGAAAGGGGTACGCGTAATCAGGAAACAGCGTCCGTACGTTGCTTCATCCGGTCAATAGAACGTGACACACGACGGCACGTTCGTCTCGTCCGACGTCGAGTATGAAAGATGATTACAGGCCGCACGATACGTCCCGCACAGGGTTCGTGTTTGCAATTTACGTCGAGTGCAGACGCTCCAATAGGAACGACCCTATCGCGGACCGAGGAAATCCGAGTATCCAAGGGGGATGAGTTTTCGTCCCAGTCCTCGCCGAGAATGGCGCATGGAAATGCACGTCCGCGCGCGGGCCGACGCGAAGCCGCGCCTCGCGTCGCTCGGTTCTTTTCACGACGTCGTAAAATCGTTTAATGCGGTTCGATTTGCTCGCACGCGTAATATCGGGACGTCGTCGAGGCGACGGGACCGCCGTCACCGTCGGAGACGGATTCCTCTGTCTCTGCGCGCAAGCGAAATTTGAATATCGCCCGCGAACACGATTTATGCGAAGCGGTTGGCTGCTTTACTGCGGCCTTTTTTCTCCCCTGTCCTGCCTGGTTAGCGAGGCAGAATGAGAGCCGGAGATCGTCGTTGCGACGAATAACGGCGTAATCTCGTTTCGTAAGATCGTTTTACGACGGTGGGGAATTTTCGTGAAATCGTTGCGAACGCGGCGAAGGATGTCGAGGCCGGGGCGAACTACGGTGACACCGGGGAATGACAAGGATCGGGGGATTCTGATGGAGGATGCCTTTAACTGTCGTGTAGCCTGCATGCGTAATTCGTGGGCCTGTCGGAGGTACATGCGTGTGTATGCGGCGCGTGTCGAGTAGAGTGGGGCGGTGTGTGGTCAGACGAAGGAAGGGAGACGTAGTTGGGATTGTCCGCTGTATTTTGCCCGTTCACCGTTCGTGCGCGAGGGAATTCAGTGAACGGCAGTAGAGGGAAGAAATACGAGATTGAAGAATTATTTTCGTGGGATGCTTAACCCTAGGAACTGCCAGATTTCCTTTACAGCATTCGTGGAATGTAGTGCAAAACGAGCAAAAATGCTCGTTCAGTGTTAACACGTAGCATTATTATTATGCAATTTTAATAACGAAGAAGCAGTTCCGTGTAGATTACTCCTATTTTTTTTTTTTTTTTTATTATTTGAAAATAAACGATATTCTATTGGGAATCGGGGTGGTCTCGTGAATGTATCAAATGGACGTGAAACGGTCTCGTTGGTAAAGCTGATTAATGTTCAATACGTTTCCATAGGACTGCGCGAAACATTCCCAACGGAACTTACTAAATACCGTCACAAACAATATTCTTAATCAATTGCGAATAAAATATATTACAATGATTACAATATCGTATAACATTTACAGAACTGTAAGTCAGCGATGCATAATGAATAGAGAACTTTATCTGCAGCCTGTTCCTTGCGAGAAGATTCGAAATTAAATAAAACGCGCACCAATGTTCAGAATATTTGCTCGAGCCCGCAGGGAGAAGCCTCGGCGCCGGATACGAAAATGAAATTAGCGTTTGATGTATTAAAACGTGACGTTGGAAGAGGGTCTCGCCCTCAAAGGACCGACCGTTCGATTTTAATCAGATAAATGTCAAAGTGACCGGACGAGAATCACACCGACCAGAATGGACGGTATCTCTGGGTTGAAAAACGTGTACGGGAAGCAAAGCACGAAAAAGACTTTCCCTCGAACGTATTGATCAACGTTGGCATGGGGGGGGGGCCCACGATCTGAATGGGTTGCATTCCAAATCCTTTCAACCGCGATCGATGCCCGCTCTCGCTATCCGAAGAATCGTTCGTCCAGAGGCGAGCCCCCGGTTCAGAAGCTGGACCGGAAGGATCCAGTTGCGAGATACGAAACGACTGGAATTCCAGCACGAACGTAAACGTTGCTAACGGTACGCCAGACCGGGATAATTAAACGGTAATGTACCTGCCGAGGTTCCAGGCCCTCGAGGACGAAGACGAAGGAAATACGTAAATGAATAATAATCACATCTTTCGAGATCGCGATTCCAAATCATAGTAGAAGCATGTATGCGATGGACAGCGTTATTTATACGGGTAATAAATCTGCGCGGATGAAACGAAGCAAGATCTGCGTTATTTATCTCTGAATCGGGGAACCGCTGGCAAGGTGTACGAAGATAATAGGATTAAACAATTGAATTGCACCGTGTTAGTCGTTTCACGGTGATTATCGATGTAACGTTCAAGTAAATATGCGCACAGAAAATACGGAATATCTCCAAGTATCTCCGAATCGACGACGGAATAATAAGTAATTGAGAAAGAAACACGAACGAGGAGGGATCGATATCCGGAAGCTGATTCACGGCATTGTAGACGGCGAAGTCCCGTGAGATGAGGTCGGTCAGCCAGCCGTCGAAAGAGCTCGATGTGGAAGGTCCGGCAGGGCAAACAAGGTATCCCAAGTTCCCTCCCGGGATGGAAGCTAGGGCAGAAGTAAGTGCAGATGGGGGTGAAGCTGAGTGCACGGATGCGGCGCATGCATTATGCAAGCGGTGGAAAACAGACGGACGTGAAATGTCCATGGGTTTTCACGCGACGATATTCCTGGAGGAAAAACCGACGGCCGACCGGGAGTGATCTTAAAACGAATCGAGTGTTTAATTCGCGTGAGTTTTCTCTGACGAATTTTTTACGCATTAGCAGTGAGCGATAGTTCGTCATCTTCCATGGCGTAAAAGATATCCATTTTTTTTTTTGACAATTCACGATGAGCTGATATATTGTAAATGGCGTAAGTCGATGTCGTTTAAATTGCACGATTTGTGGGTAGAAGTGAGTAGAACGATTGAAGTAATTTGGAGAAATGGTCTACCTCTGAGACGACAATCACGCGGTCAACGAGATCCATGAAACATTTAACTTACGCACAGCTCTCCGTAAATTTTCGATACCCGGTGTGTCGCGGTGCACAGACGATCAGCGTCACTTTAATACCGTCGGTCCTCTCCTTAAGGATTCACAAGAATGCCATCAAGAAATACATTAATCACAAAACGTGCTAAATCATAGTAATTTCCAGCTCGACTCTCGCTACGTCCAACAAAAACGAGGATACCGTCAGCAATTTCGCTCCGTCCGACGAGCACATACCTCCAACCTAAACTCCTTCCAGCTCCTGTCGTAAAAAGGCGTCCCCTTACCTCGACGATGTTACACGTTTTTTTAATCTACCTTAATTTCTAACGGGGACAGCTGTTCAGCCAGGATTTACGCTCACCGGCCATGCCTGGATGAACGTGCGTGCCTATGGGACTGTCGCGTGTTTTATGTCGGCTAATCTCGTAAAAATTCATGCAGAATAACGCCCATGTTTCATCCGTGGCCCGTTCTCCCGATAGCCTGGGGCATGTTTTCCATTGTTCAGCCGTGTTACGCTGTACGACTTTCGCGGTGCATTTAATGCGCCTTTAGGGGGGGGGCGCAAGAAACAGCCCGAATATTTTGCGGCAGGCAGTAATGCGATCAACCGCGACTTCTGGTTTATCGTTCGCGATGGGACGCGGCGGTGTAAGTTATTCCTGTGGCCGACGTTGGAAAAAGAGGGCCCACGGCGAAGAGCAGCTCGCGTACGAGGTTGAATGGAACGAGCGCGTGACGTTTATTCGATACTGGTCGCGATGGAAAGTCGGGTTAATTCGATCCGTTTATCTTAGGAATTTTCATACCGTGGAAGGGCAAAGTGCGCGGTAATAATTGGAAATCGATCGGGGTCCGTTTCCATGTCGTTTTGTGCGGAGGAAATATCGTTCCGTGATTCGGGCGGATATTCAAGAGACGGAACAATGCGCGGCGTACGGGAATTACTTTTGTAAAAGCTAATCCGTCGTGAATAACGCGTGGAAATATCGCAATTAATATAATTAACGACACTTATCGTTGGATAGAATAATTCGTACGCGGAATATTTGACATCTGCACTTTTATTATTCATTAATTGTGTGATTGATACGTTGCGCGTTGTTTATTCGATGCACGGCGACCAACGAAACATTCGCGGCTTTATACGACAGTATAAATGACCATCGTAACCACCTGCAATAATCCACTGGCCACTGAAAGCGCTATAAAAGTCCGGCTCCTCGGCAACGGCCGACACGACAAAACCAACACGACGAACCACCGTCGACCGCGGTTCAAAATCTGCGAAACGAAATATATAAAAGAAAGGCCGGTTCCATTCGGTGCACCGTACACTCGTCTCCCGTGATACCATAAAAATGTCCCGGCGGTCTCGCGATTATCCAAGTGAGTAGCACGCAGCATGCACCGTTTAATCGACGGCCATCCGTGAACGAGATACATCGAGGATCAATGGAGGGTCCCGTAGCCGTCGAGTAATTTAATTTTCACGCGCCAACGGTGACCAACTAAAAGCCGCCACTCTGTCCGTTAGGACGACGGCTAATGGAGCGACGAGGATCCCACAGTGTCGACGATCGTCAGTCTGTTTCTGATAAAATAAACTGTCCGCCAACTGAACCGGGTCTCGCAGTCGGGCGTTTTCAAACAACGTTCGCCCGGCCGTTCGTACTTGACCAACGCCTGTTAAGCGAGATCTGCGAGAGAATTTCCAGCTTACGAGTCAATAATAATTGATCGACGATCACCCGTGGCCGCAGGACGGGCCGGTGATTCGGCCGCTATTGTATCCCCGTCGTATTAGAAGCGTTTACTTTGAACCCCGATTCGTAGCTCGTTAACGCCACGGGGTGGGCGAAAGCTGATTATCCAGGGACGAGATTATGATGGCGTTGTTAACTCAACTACGAATGACACTGTTCGCGTGAATATCGGCCGACTGAAATTCCCGGACAATCGATCGGTACATTTTGCTGAACGTCGCAAGAATTGGCTTCTTCTTTGCTAATCTGTTTTTCCTTGCTTTCTTTTTTCTATTTTCTAAGTACAGTGCTCGCGATTAGATTCACAACTGTACTGGCACCGACATGCCAGTCACCTCGTCGAGCTTCGTCCCGGCGCGACGTGGCAATTATGTGTACATACTACTTAAGCGGAATGGCTCGAAACTAGTCTGACAATCATTACACCGTGCAATAAATCGCTTTATCCACTCGCACTGTTAACTTAGTTCTCGGCGTTAAGTGCATCGTTCCCGTTTCGGGTTTCGCAACCCCGTCCGACCCCGTCCGTATCGTTTTCCTTCCCGCGGGTGAACATCGTTGCATCTATCGCCGATACCATTGTGCCGCCCTTGCGCCGTGCAATATACCAAACGAGATATCGACGATTTCTCGTAAATAGAGACCGATCGAAGGGGAATGAAACTCAAACATAGCAGACATCGAGTGCCCAAATGAAAAAGTTAATGCCGATCCGAGCAACAGTCGAAACGGGACGCTACTTCCGTCGTATTACATCGCACGAATAATAAAACAGAAATTTCGTGGAAGCTCGTGGGACAAAACTGCTTCGTAAAACGTTTACGACCGTGACGTATGGAAACCGACTTGCAGTTCGCGTTAGAATCTCGTTCCGGTGACGTACGGGGCACGATCGGTGTCTGACAATCTCCTCGAGTAAGGTATTCGGAAAGTCTGACTCGCTATGCTCGCCCCGTCTGACCTGGTTTGCACAGGAAAAGTACACACGGTTCCCCGTGCCCTCGTGCGACGTCCGCATATCTGAAATCCGCGAATGAAACTTGAAGGTGAGCCAACTGGGTCGCTTGATCTTTCGCTTTAAAGAGCGCCCTACCAAAACACCGATGTTTCTGCCGGTGTAATGACGTTGCTCGATTCCCTGGAAGAAATTGGAATGGGTCCATCGAGCGAGTGTAAGTGGTTCTTATTGTTCGCACGGTTTTTTTCTTATTCTCGATACGGGTTCAGCTCGAGAGATACTGTATAATAGTAGCAGGATTATTGTATAAATGAGACGGAACGATTTATTCATAAAGAAAGTACGGATGAATTAATAAACAATTGAGGGCCCGTCTCGTCGAAGGACGGGGAGAAATATTTTGTTGCGAAGAAATTGCTTCGAATATTCGAACACGCGTGTCCGATGGAAATTTTTCTGACGGAAACATAGACATTCCTGATCTGTGATTTTCTTTGATATGAATTATGGGCGTACGAAGAATAACGAGAACGCGTTACAATGTCCGCCTTCGAAACTTTCCGTACGACACGAAGAAAAAGTAGGAATTTCAAGCTCAATGACATCAAAGAGTCCAACGCGTGGAGTGAAATTTCAATCAGTTTTGTCGGGCTGCACTCGTTCGTTCGGCAAATTTTTCTGCTCGTCCTGAAACGCAATTCGCGGCGCTCGTGACGTTCCGCCTCCCGTGTATTTATTATTACTTTTCTCTTCCTATTTTGGTGCAATGTTCCTTGCTCGTTTCATACATACATCAACTCGATGCCGTAAATGCACGTGCCGTTGCCATACCGGACCGTTCAAAGCGACGTGCTACAATTGCGCACGCGAAATTATATTTTTAAAGTTTTCGCCGTTATTTATACTCGTTCGCCCCTTTGCAACAAACATTCTGCCCGTGCAATTACACATTTTCCCAAGCTTTTAATCAAAGAATCCGGAATCCACGTTGTCTACCTTCGTTTGTTGGCCACCGGGGGAGGGCGGGTAGGATTCGTCGGAATATCATCGCCGGTAAAACTATAACTTTGCCAATTTAGCAAATACCCGGGCAACTAGGGCTGGTTTCGTGCCGATAATGCAATTAATCCTCCGGTTTCGTACATTCGGTTCTCCGTTGTGCTGTAATTCTCGAGACGGCACCGCCTCGTTAATTAAAACACCGTATAAACACCGCGGAATTGTATCGGGACAAGTTGACGAATCCTTTTAAACAATAATTTCGTGTTTAGATAACGCTCGAGGGAACGGGGCAATTTTTCACGCCAATTCGTGCTGCGAAACTCGTAAATTAGGTACGAGGAATATTGCGTGTTCGAAGGATTCGGAAAGTCGGAAAACTTCGCACCAAAGACTCTTCTAATCGCAAATTTATTATCGACCCAAGTCATTAATCGGTACGCAGTTCCACCGTTTAAAATCATTTTAATCGCCGCCACGAAAATTCGCGAGTAGAAAGGGGCTTTCGTTGCCCTTCGGCTACCTCTGTATCAATGAGTCGCCCGTCACCTTTCGATCGCGCGACAAACGAATTTCCCCGCAGCGTGACAGGTTACAAGTACGCAGCGCGTCAGACGGCCAAAAACCGTGCTAATTTATTCCACCCATTAATAACCGTCCATTGCCAAGCTGCAGGACGTTATCGTGGGACAAAACACAGCGGCAAACATTGACTTATCACTATACGTTGTCTCGCGGAGGGACCAGACGCAGGTTATCGCGGGGCAACGTTCCCCGGGACGTCCATTTACAACTTCGACCGGGGACGAAATGGAAGTGAACGACGTGGAAAATTTACATGGCGCTTTGTGCCGCCACTTGCCCAACTTGCCAGCCTTGCTGTGCACACGTAAGCTCGTCGAGTATGGTGGGACGTACCTCTTTGACATAAAGCGCACCAGTTTCATAATTCACGGAAAACTTCCTTCGGGCACCTCGACTTAGGGATAATGGGAAAGAAGCGACGAAGAACGGAACGGGACGAAAGGGAATCGCCGTTGAATACATTCGAACGGTGTACGACGATCTATCGGATAACACGGGACTCTAAGCGACGCTGCTTTTCGACAAACTTTCTTCATTGCAAATAGTGAAACATACTTTCACATTATTTTTCTGATAGAAGCATTTAATGCGACACGCATAGGCTTTATTCTTTATTCTTTATAATTACGCGGACGTTTACCTCCTCTCGCCTTTCAAGTTATATTCACGCCTCGTGAATATAATGACAAATGGATATAATGACAAATAAGGAACGCACCGTCCACAGATCCCCCATTCTTATTATCACGAAAGTACCCCTGCGTAATGTTTACAATACGGCACACCTGCCTCGGAACGAATGTTCCCGAATTCCATCCGAATCTATCCGTAACGACGGACGCCGCGCGATAAAACAAGGAGGCAGAATCTTTCATCAGACACGACGGTGGCACGAAACGATCGTGGAAAGGTATGTTTGCCGCTGAGCTCCTTCGTACTTCGACTCGTCGAAGCCACGAGGAACATCCGTTCGAAAGTATCCGATGGAAGATAGAGCCCGCAAGCTTTACGACATTTCTGATAGCAGCCGCGTGACTTACAACCGGTCCCGACGGAACGACGTGTTCCCCACGTCGAGACGACGCTGAATCTCGGTGCCAGCACGGCTCACGAATTACTGCCTGCCGGCTAAGATGGCTGACGCGTAAAAGCAGATTCTATTTTCGTTTTTCTCCACGTTTTTCAGGTACGCCGAGGCGAAAAGGTACTCGTCTAATGGCAGAGATATGACGGTCGTTCTGAGACGAGCATCGAACAGCCCCACCGACGAGGAATACATGGACGTCTCTTATTACTTCCACGACGGTAAGCCTCGGCTATCTTTGACATCTATTCACAGACGTGGGCCGTGACGTCGTATAAAGTACCGGATATCTTTATCTTGTTACGTTCCACTGTTTTCAATGGGATCCCGGAGATTATCGAGCCCAGGCGGATGATAGATTCTCCGGCATCCTTAGAATTCACGCGATTAATGGATGATATAATTTCACGCGCAGTATTTGCTTTATGTATCACTGCGAATTGTTCATTTTATTTATTGACATTTTATCTTACTATTTTATTCGATCTTTTACTGGAACGGTTGACGAGAATATTTTTGAACGAATAAGTTACACGACGGTGCTGCATAGAAAGATGTCAGAATCATTAATACAACAGTTGTCAATTGCAAACTGTATCGAATACCGTGCACACATCGTTCAATTCAGTCCAACGACGGACGATCCCGATTGCAATTGAAAACGTCACCCATCGTTCGTTCCTCCATCTCGTCGAACGTAATCGCAATAATTGTTAACCGGCCCAAGGAAAATCGTCCCCATCCCCGGATCGTACGCCGTTAATTGCCCCGATTATCCGAAGGAACAGCCGCGAAATTCCACCCATTAGTCTACAATTCACATGTTAATACCGCTCACGGTCTCGCCGGAACGATTCGTAACCGGCAGCATTTAACTCCGCCGTGTATTACGCATATTTCCCGTGCGCTCGCGTAATTGCACCGCGTACCGGTCGAAACGAAATAATAATGCCCACCGATTGGCGATCGACATTTCCATCTCGTTTCGCGATTCACCGTTCAACTCGTCCCGTTCAAAAATGCACGCGTGTCGACCGATTAATACGGGGCTGGGGCACAAATCGACGAAGAATGTTGTTCGATTAAAGCGTGCTTAAAAATACCACCACGGATCGACGAGACGACGCGGATCGCGGGCCAGGTGTTTCGAGGGATTAGCCCGGCGGCAACGAAATCGAGCGAGCTATCCACGCGATCCGCCAATTTATTTCGTCCCCGGTTCTTCGCCCGTGCTTTCCGCGACCGAGTGCTTCGGCCGGCTCGCTAATTACCAGCGACTAATTACCGCCGGCTACCAGCCGACATATCGAACGGCGAGACCTTAATCGGATGAATATAGATGCGTCCGTTGCGCACGATAATCCGGAAGCTCGGTTGGCCGGCGGCCAAGAACGCCGGGGCTACCCCCGTAAGGTGCATTTACAGTGTGTTGTTACGGGAGCAAAAAGCTCCGGGACCGTTGATCGTTCAATCGGTACGGCCATGAATCCTTTATTGGTTCGATTGTCGGCGTTACGATTCCGCCCGCGGTATTCCCTTCGAGAATCTCGCTCTTTAACAGACGAGACGACGGGGCAGATGTGTAGAACGACGGGAGGAAACGTATTAGATGCTTGACGGGGATTTCGTACGGTCCGCAGATTTATTGGGCCGAAGTGGACGGACGTAGACGTTTCGCGGGGTGATTAAAAGGGCATTTTATTTGGAAGAACGCGGGGGGCACTCGGTGCGCGGTAGAATGTATCGGGAGGAAAGAGTTGTATTAAATTGACAATATTGCGAGGATAGAATGGAAATAATAGCGAGACGTTGTTAAGATGCGGGGATCGCATTGGCGACTTATGGTATCAAGCGGCAAAGCTGAGCTGCGTCGTTTCGGGGTAGAAACGAAGGGAATGTCTTTAAAATTGTTGCTGGGTCTCTTTTATCGATCGTATATAAGAGTCTTCAACGTGATGCGATTCGTCTATTGTGGTTGCGTTCTACGTTAGTCGGTGATGCTTACGACAACGAGGGGTTGTACGAAAACGTATGCGCATTGTCCCGGCTATTACGAGAAAGATAAAGTGGCCCACGTTAAACGTACTTAATTCGCAAGGAATGAAAGTAGATCTGAATAGGTCGTGACTAATTGAAAACCCTGCCAGCCGCGAAACGAGAGCGTCCCGTGCGTTCCAATCGCGTTTCCCAATTGAAATTAAGCGAGAAATACCGCGTGCACGAAGGCGAACGCCTTTATTACACGGCGGCGACGATTTTATTTGCCTTTATGAGGTAGCCCGTCAAACGGGAATCGATAATGCGGATTTATTCGGGTCTCCCTTCCGGAAAAACGCGACCACCCGAGAAATCACTCTCCGCCGATACGAACGCGTAATAATAAACGATGAAAATCGTCGTGCCCCCGTCGGTGGGCGTTTAATGAAATCGCCGCCTCGCGTTCGTACAGCGGCAAGGTTAATCGCGCCGTGCAACACTTCGATAACGAGGTTTCGTTAATTTCGAACCGCGTGCCACCGATAAAACTCGTACGAGTGCGTAACGATGAAACGGAAATAAAGTGGGGAAAATCGAGAAACGGTCGGGATAAATAGAATTATAATTAAACTGCGGCGCCAATCTCGCGAAATTCGTACGATTTTCTCTGCGGCTGTCCGAACCGAGCCGAATCCAGTTGTTCCCGGAGACGTTAATGCGCCGGTCGAAATAATTAAAACACCATCCGCTGGTATCGCTTCATCATGCGTGAGTAATTTAGAAGCGCGTTGTTACGTTGGAGCACCCGTCGGTTTTTCCTTTTAATGCGCTTCTCGGTGTGATGACAGTGCGTAATTGCGTTGATTGTCTGACGTTAATGTTAAATAAAGGTAACGAATTTGACTATTATTCGACCGGGCATTTCCAAATGTTGAATGTACGAAAATTTAGCATGAATTTCGTTTACGTATTGAAACGTTTTAGGCGAGGAACCAACTCGCGAGCATAAATTACAACGGTCTTTCTTATTTCTAGGGAGAGCAGGTCAACGATATAATCAGAAATATCTTCGAACAGCAGAAATCGATACATACCACGGATAAAGATATTTCTCAAGTGGTACAGGTCAGCGGTATAGTCGAAAATATATTTCGTAAGTAGCGCAGGTCGATGGTGCGATCGGGCGTCGTTAAAATTATAAAACAGAAGCTCGCGGAAGAGACGACGAGAATATATGATTCCTGATAACGTTTCGGGTATTCACTTTTCACCTTTATCCAGCCGTGTCGAGCACTGAATTCGATCGTGAAACACCGGCTCTACCGATGTTTTCGTCGTTGTTCGGTAAAAAGGAAGATTGATGCATCGCGATACTTAGAAAGCCCGTCCAACGTTCGTCCGAGACATTTTCCAACCCGTGATTGCATTTTCCAATTTGTATCGCGAAGTCAGCCAAATCGATTGATCGTCGCTCGATGCGCCCAGACACGCGTATACCGCGCGTAAACGTAATAACGTTGACGAACGACCGGGACGTCCGTCAATCACCGTCAAATCGACGCTGGCAGTTTGTCGCCAGGCTGACTTTCCCATTCGTGACATTTGCCCGTTTTTAACGCGCGTCGATTTTTCCGGTCGTCGCCATTCTTCCGATGCATTCGTGCTACAGAACTGTACGGCTCGGCATTACCGGTTGATCGACGGAATATATATACTGCGAATCGATTGGTCAAGCAACCGAGGCGTGCGAAATAGAACGTCTTTTCGAACGAGGATAAAAACGGGGTTCCTTCAGATTGAACAAAATGAAACGAATTTTGAAGAATAGATATAGAACGGTATACTCGTTCTCGTTTCGATCAACGTCAGATGTCTTCGTCGTAACTTCGACGTCGATTTTGTCATCTACTTCGAATAAATTTAACTCGCATGTTAATATCGACCTGAGCAGGTCAAGCTACGTATCGATCGCTTGTCAACGATCAATCCGCACGAGATAATTACCGCGAATCGTTCGAGACCCTTCGAAAATCTTGGTTGTAGGAGAGCAAAGATGTACTCTCAATGGAGATATCCGAACAATCATGAGGACACATCAGATTGATCGACTAACCGCGACACGGTCATGCATTTATGCATCGGACCGTCGCATTATACGAGCGTCGGCTCGACCCTACGATTAATCGAATATTCCTTTGAAGTGTAGCTCGAATATCAGTCTCGTATACTCGACCGTACAATTTCGATCGCACGAAGTTCTCCTGTCTACGCTTTGAGGGGCCACCGTTGACGTAATATCAATGGACAATCCGTCGACGCGGAAAATTTTATATCGCCCGTGGGAACTGATTTTCTTACGTGTGAATGCTGTTCAATCGTCGACCTTTGCCTCGGAATGCCTTCGCGAAAGTTCCGCCCACGCGAGACGACCGAAACGGCGACGGCGTTCCTTGAACGTCGATCGAGAGCAAAATTCGCGTGAAAAGATAACATCGTTAATAACAGATTGGAATTAATATTCTTTTCGCGCTTTGTATTATATTTTATGTTGTGTCATTATTAGCCATTGACTTCGCCGTTGTTGGACAGAAGGGACGAACAGCGTTTTACGCGGAAGCGAATGTTACTTTTTATTTTTCGATGTTTGAAACTTCGTGACGCTGCCGCGTTTGGTATAACTTTGTAGCCAGGAATAATTCAGCCAATTATAAATCCCCGGGTTCCATGCAGGTGCATGGAATACACTCGCACGTCACTGAATTATACAGAAAGTGAAGCGTTTCAATCGCAACAAGTTTGACAAGAACAAATCAAAATTTGTTTATCAATGTTTCCATCAAAATAATTGACTGGTGGACGATAATTCAAGATTAATATTTATCGCATTCAGCTGAAAGCAATTGATACCTGATTTTCAAGTGAACGAACTAAACTTTGAAATAATAAATACCCTCGTATTGTAAAATTATTTATATGGCGCGTCATTAGTACATTAGCTGAGTTTGGGAACTTAAATATCGTTTAATATTGTACAAAATTCGGCGGTAGGAAATTAAAATGAAGCATTTTCGAAGCGTTCGCATAAAATGGGCAAATTACGTATCACCGACCTAGGAATATTTAACTACGCCCTCGAAAAGAGAAACATTTCGCATCCACGTGCAAACACTGAAATCATACACTCGACACGCGATTGGAAAAAAATCTCAAAGATCCCCTTCAAAATATTCGTTTGAGGCGGTCGGTCGCGTGTGCAGGGGTGCAATTAAAACGAAGCATCTTCTATGCAGCTGCATGAACGTTCGTATTGCGCTGCGCGAGCCTTAAACTTAAACATTCTCTTGATCCAAAATAAAGCTCAGCGAATTCTGTAACGTTACTTCGCAACTACACCGTTCTCCAGAGCTGCACGTGCAGAAAGAAATTGTAAAACGAAAGTGTCCTCGGAACGGTGCCCGACACGGAACCCGAAGGAAGGAAAACAATTTTCAGACACGAAAAAGTTAGCAGAAATAGCTGGTACGGTATCGAAGCATTCTCGTAGCGATTTTTTTCGTTCCGCGCTACAATACTTTTTAGGATCTTCGAGAAAAGCGTCACGCTAAAAAAGAATCCGAAGAAAAGAGTATCTCTACCTTTCTGATTAAATGAAAGTACTCGTAACATTACGAATGAAACGATCGATGATTGTGAACCAAATTTACCTTCACGATTTAATACTGAAGAGCGAACGAACTTATTTTTGTTTAGCAATTACAATGAAATACAAATGAAAGGTATACGGAATCGAGATTGAAACTACCAAATGTATCAAACGGTGAATACAAAAATTTATTAACTTCCCATTGAAGTGTTGTTCGCGTTCTGAAACAAAAATATCTGTATGCAAAATCTACTGTCGCGTCTGAAAGAAATCGTGAATATTTTTCCAATCAACGTGCAACATCAAGTAGAACTTGGACGACTCTCAGGAGCAATAGCACCCTTGTTGAAATTCACGTTTGATCGTGCGCCAGCTCCGTTCCTCCACTTTATTAAACGCGTTTCGAGGAACGCGATTGACGCGCGTTTATTTACCGGGGGGTCGTGTAGCACTTGGAAGTTTTGGTTAGCCGGTGCACCAACGTGCGACAAGGCTTCAAAACGTGACGAGTTCACGTTTGATGTATCGTTCGTACCGTTGAAATTGCGCCGATAATTTAACCAGCGTCTCGCCAAACGGTGAACGAAGAAATCGTCGGGTTACGAATTATTGTACACGCATATTGTATACGGAAAATCGCCCGAAATACCACGTATTTCATATTAATACGTACCGCTCATATCCTTCGATTAAATGTTTCACAATATTACTTTGTTCCGTGCAGCCTTACTACGCAGACATTTAATTGCCGATTGCACGAATTGCAAACGAAATACGCGAAGGAAGTATAAATCGAACTTTTGTTCGCACCGAAATTTAAAATAGAAGGGGCAAGGATTTTATACGCGTGGCTCAATAAAATTCTCGCTGTTTAAGTAGAGTAGGCGGGCCAGTGGTCAGACACGCCAGACGTATCGAAATAAGATCACTCTCGTTATCCTTACGTTACCACTGAAAAGCAGTGCTAATTTTTCTTCGTTCCGTGCGCACTGCATGCAAGGATATTAACAATAATTTTTACCAAAAAATGAAGCGTCGAGTCGTTCCCATCCGAGGAACGTACAATTCCGAACAAAATACAGTATCTATTTCGACGGACATTTTTACACGACAATTCACTTAGTGACAAAACGTTTTATCATGGGATACGACGGAACGTCAAGCATCGATAATATTTTTAATCTATCCGACGTCAGTTACGATTGAAATGGTACCGGCCGATGACGAGAACGACTTGTCGATATTTCAGAACGCGAGGGTGGCACTCAACAGCCGGCCAGCGTGTGCGACGTTGAATATTACGGATTGACGTCACCGGTGAAGGGTTCCGTGGTACATCCGGACCCGCACCGATTATTCGCCATGGAGGGGCCTATAAAATGCAGGCAGCACTTCATTCCGGCGGCCAATCAGTCGGTCATAATCCGCGTAAGACCTACCAACTTTACCTTACGTTTATTTCGAATACTTTGCCTCGCATATACATCTTCCGCTATCTTCGGAAAATTTCTTGTTCATCGCTCGTTCGAGACCTTCCATTCGCGTACATTTGAAATTTCCTCGCTCTCTGTTGCCGTCGACATTAATAGAATCATCACAGTTTTCATATCCGACGCGTGTATAAATTTTCTGTTCCGTTTACCTGCTCGCATTCTGAACCCTTAATTATTAGTCCTATTATTGTTACCTCCGCCGATATAACGTATATAAAACACCGCAAGCATCGTAGACGCGAAATTATTCGAAACGAACACACCGGTATCGATAATCGGGACGGGCATATTAAAATTCACCGGCGAGCAAATTATTCGTCGAAAAGCGCCCGATATCTGTAGGAAAATCAGCGTCCCAATTATCCATGGAAATTCTAGAAAGTTTAAATTTGTACGAACCCCCGATAACAAGCTCGACGAATCGAAACGGAGGTAGGGAAATAGTTCACGGGTTCGGAATAAGGAAAAAAAAAAAAAAAGAGGAAGGTGTATCGCGAGAAAGAACTGCCGGTACTGCTTGGAAGTTCCATGGATTCCGGGGCGCGCAAGCGCCCGTCCCGCGTTAGCAGATCGTGAACCAGGTCGTGTTGTTTCTTTGCTCGAAGGTGGAAAGCAGCACGAAGCAGAACCCGAACAATCCTTGCGAAACCAAGTGCGGGGACAGCGGCTGTCACTGTGTCAGCAACAAGTCCCTGGAGAACATGGACCACCTTTTGCTCGTTTCAGAAACTGGTCACATCGTCACCTGCCTCTGCGGAAATTATCAGGTAAACACAAGACGGAAACTTATCCTAGCCGACCCCCAAGAGTTGCGTGTTTCGTGCACTTCGTATGGTGAACGTGTATGCTTCTCTGCACGCTTTCTTACGATCGTCGGGTTGTGTTCGTAAGTGATAACATTCTTTGAATTCAGTGCGATGGTTCAATTATGGCAATTATTTATTTAAACGACATCTTAGATTTCAGATGATTAAACGGTTTGTCCAAGTGTCTATACGTGCAGCTCTTCGATATTAATAAATATTATATGATATATCGAGGTAATTTCTGTTCTACAAATTATGGATAAAATTGAAGATACTGAAACGTGGTCACGTTTAACCACGTGTAAATACTTTTTCAACTACTATACGCCTTTTCTACGATCGCGAAGCAGATAATACACGAGGTTCGATGAATTATTACCGAGTGTTTCGATCCGCGAGCCGCTGCCCAAAGCGTTGCAGTATCTTCGTTGGGATGATAACCTCGCGTGAACGAACGCGATCGTTTAATTTGAAAAACGCTCGCCAAGCACCATGTCCCCTTTTTTCTCCCCTCCCCTCGCCCTCTATCGGCCACCGCTTTTTTATTTCAACCTCTCACGTTCGACTGCCACCGTTTCATTCAACTTTCATTCACGAACAAACGGCTCGCTCCCCGATTGCATTGGAAGAACATTGAATGCCCTCTGCCGTTTCCATTCACCACCTATTCCATCAACCGGCGTGGAATTACTTCGAACAATTTCATTGACCGCCCGAATAAAACAAATAATGTCCACGCGCGTGGTTCGAAAGTAGACAGCGTAGACAAAAGCGGAGAAATTGTTTCTGGGAGGATCGAAATGGGGTGAGATAGCCCACTCTGTTGAACGATTCGCAAAGCGTTACCAATTGCGGAACGAAACTGCAAGTGTTCAACACGGACAATTCAATTACTTTGTCGAGTGTCTTGTGCTTTTCGATGGTTCGTTGTTATCGAGTTCCAGCTGGTATCCGCGGACGGATTTGTTCGCGTCTTTTTCGCATCGCGATTGTTCTTCGTGGAACACACTATTACAGATTCAGAGAAGATCGGTCGTGTAGAATTATCAATAAAGTTCGTAGAGTAATTGAAAATGAAATCTAAAATTCTTTGGAGGTATATCAGTGTTCTTCCTGTTTTATATATTGTTTCCTTGCTGTTCGATATATTTAAATGGGAACAATATAATTGTTATTATTTTCAATTAATTTATGTTGCCCCCGACCCCATCGATTCGACACGTCTTCGCGATAACTTGTTTTCCTACTACAACATTGAGCCTTATGTTTATTGTCCCTCTGTCCAGAGGGAGCTGGATAAACCTTGAAACTCCTAACCACATGTACAGTAGACGTCACTGGTATACAACTTATCCCACAGGACTGGCTGCCTGTTGGTATCCGTAGCTGGACACCGGTATACATCGAATGGTCGAGGTCCTCGAAGGCAGGCCTCAATTTCCGTGCAGCTTACGAGTTTATCAAGGACACTTACTGCGGTTATCACACAACGACCAAACCGGAAGGCGAGGTCAATGGCGGTGACCTGGCCAGCAGCGGCTTAAAGCTCAATCAGTATTATCAGCAACGGTGCACGTGGATCCTGGACTCCTTGACGGATCGACAGCTCACAATCGAAGTGAAATCCACTCAGAGCCGTAAGAAATCTCGTTCTGTTCGTTACCACTGTACCGCCACGTTATTACTCTCCTCGCTGAAATTTTTAGCCTTAACGATACGAATCGGTCTCCTTCTCGTACTTGCCATCGGTTCGCTCGTTCGACAATTCGATTTTCAACGCCGTGCCAACGAGCGAATATGTTTTTAAAAAATGTATCGACGCGTTGAACAAATTGCAAGGTAACTAAAAATCATCGTCAAGGCCGAGTTAATAATAATTTACAACGCGGAAATACCAACCCAAAAATCGCCGTTCCCCGTAATACTACTACAATTCCGCGAGGAATCTTCGCTAGCGCGGCCAAATCGAGCCGTGGCCCCGCAAGAAAAATATCTACGAATCGCAATTTCACTCGCATCCCCATTGCCAATCTCTACGAGTCACCGGCGAAATCCAAGAACCACCGTCGTCGATTCAGCAGCAGATCAAAGGCGTCTACTTACCAGATCCACGCTTTGTCCCCTCCGTGACTGGCCGCCGCCGAATTCCGTTCAATTCCAACCCCTCGCTACCCCGTCGGAATTTTTATCCGTGCCATTGAGCCTAGAGCGGGGGCGCGAAGCGTACCGAACGGCTGGCGAGAACCGGGGTAAGAAGTAAACAGAAAGAGAATAAGGACCGTTGAAGAAGAGGAAAGGTTTGAGGACGAGTTCCCCCGTAGAAAGGGGCGGTCGAAGAACGAATGGTAGACGGAGTCGAGATTAAAGAGGGTGTCGGACGCGACAATACAACGATAGACAGAGAAGCAGTTTCGTCCAGGCAGTCTTTCGAAGCAACCGACTTCCCTTTTCTCTCGATTTCTCCGGCTTTCCGCCGGTGTGCTCGCCTTTTCCGGCTCAACCTTTCGCCATCGTCCCCGTCTCTCCGCTACATTCGCGGTGGGAAACAACGCGATCCCCGCAAAGAGGCAAAGCTGTTGCAACGAGCCGGACCATAAATGGCTTTCGTAAAACGGACCCGATCCCCGTTTCCATTCCAACCGCCGCGATTTTCTTTCCTTCGCGGGCCTCCTAGCCGCCTGAATTTACAGAACGGTGGAAATTGGTCGAAAGTTCCTCGCCGCATTAGCGCTTCGAGTCTCGATCCCAAATTTTCACGATTGAGAAAACTGATTTTCACCGCGCGCGATATTTAAATGGGACAAGCGACGGGAGATATACAGAGTCGTTTCAGGCACGAGGAATATGTTTGTCGCGGTGAATTTCGTCGTTCAATATTAATTGTCGCGCGGCAATGCGATACGTGTTTCCTTTGCGAAGATGATAATAGTTGGCCCGCCGCGCACTGATCGATAACAGGTAATCCCGTTTCCCGTATTTAGCACGCAACTGCGTGACTAAGTGAAATAGGGGTGGGGGTGGGGGGTGGGGTGGGGGGCAAAAACATCCCTATTCCCCACGCGCCAATTCGAAAACCGAGAAAAAATACAATACTTTTTTTCAACCGATTGATATTCAAACGTTCCGTGGGAAAATATTGAAAAGAATCGTGGACTACATATGCGACCGGGAACGAAATATCGTTTACCCGTTTCCCTCGCTGGACGGATGTACCGCTCATGACGCGCAGGAAAAAAAGGGAAAAATTGAAAACGAAAAATGGAAGTCGGTCGCGCGATTTCGTGTGTACATTACTTTTCACGCATCCGTCGTGCTCGTTTGTTCTTGCTTGCCGCCGCGTGACGGAACAATTTTGTCGCGTAAAACAAAAAAGTTATCAAACCGTAAAGAACGACAAAAAGGGGCAGAGAGGGGGAAGAAAGGGACACAGGCACGCATGAAGGGACTCGCGAAAATTATACAGCCCCGGCTATGTTTACGAATCAATCCGTCCCCAATTATTCTGTGCCCTGGATGATTGCGGGAACATCGACACCGGCTCGTTTCATCGGGCCGTCAAATGTTGTATCCGCGGCAATTAATTGTGAAACGACATCCCTTAATTGGTCGTTCGGGGACACGGTCGCGCCACACTCTTGACTCGACATGGTCACACAGAGGGCTGAACACTGAACGTGGACACGCTGACAGTGCCACAAGTTTATCATTTCACGCTAACGTACGAATGGATCGTTCCGTAATTAATTGAAGCGTTCTACGTTTTGTTTCTGTAGCATCGCTATAGACAACAATCAGGCAGGAAAATTTTGTCGACGCCGTCAATGTTTTACTATTGCAATGTAATATCGTCTCCTTATCGATTTAATCAATTATCGGCTACGCTTTATCGCGATGATATATTACAACATTTATTTTTAAATATTTTCGCTATTGAACATCTAATACTTGTATCGCGATTTGTTCGCTGCGATGAGTTCCTACAGATTTTTGCATATCCGTAACGGAGAAAAATTTTAATCCTCGGTAAAATTGGCGCAGATAAGTCAAAAATGGTATCGCACTAACATTATCCGGTCGGTAGAATTTTTCCACGGCGAGAGAAACATTTGCAAAGCGACTGCGAATTTCACCGTCACCTGAAACCAATTCACCACCGTGCTATAGCGCTGCAGTGCTCATTTCTTTTGCTCACTTTTCTCGAATCAGGTCCGTGCACCGCGTGGAATCTGACGATACACGAGTACAGCAAGAACGGCGACCCAGCTGGCCAGAGATTGCACACATTCTGCTCGAGGGACACCCACAAAAATTTCACCCTTCCATGGAAAACGAACACCGTCGTGGTCAGGTGAGCCCCGTCCTTCTTTGCCGCTCGAGGAATCGATTAGCCAAAAGGTGCCTTTCAAACTTCGTCGATCGGCGCCGACTAACGACAGTTCCGCGATACTTTCGCGACGTAGATGACACCGCGATCACCTGAATTATGTGGGGGTGGACGAGGGCGATTTATACGGCGCGGGGGTCACTTTCGTACCGCCGCGAGTGGAACTTGAGAGTCGATTGCCCGGAAAGATTTATCCAGCACCGATAGAGGATCGTTCGAGGCCGGATAAGTCGCGTGGAGATTACATTTGTCACGGTTGTGTATCGGTACACCGTTTCCCGAACGGGGAACTGCGAAACGAACACTTGGACGTTCCGAGTCTGGCGAAAGATCGTTTTGTTTTCCGCGCGTGAAAAATTATACGCGACTCTCGATATCGATGGGGGGCGGTTTCGAGGGGGTGGTGATTCATTCGGTCGTGAAGTAATTCTGCGAAAACTTGACGCATCGAATCGTTCGCCTTTTCGTTTCTACTTCGGTCGATCGCTTCATTCGCGTTTCGCACGCGACACAGCCGAATGTTCTCCTATTATTTTAACCATTCTGTATTAACTAATAGCCCTTTCATGTCGTATTCCGTTCTCTGTGTATCGAATGGGAAAGTTCGATCTCAATGAAAATGATATGTAGCCGTGGAAAATCGACGATTCCGTGAGCAGGTTTTCGCGGAGAAATCGAGCACCAAGTGTGTCCAAGATGCAGGGGATTCATTACAAATGGGCTTACCGAACTTGATTGCGTTAACATTGTTCCTGTTCACAGATTGCAGGCTCTGGGGAGAACCGCTCCGGAATACACGATGAAATGGCGAAGCCAATCGGTAATCGCGAACACGCACAAAAGCGGGCCATCCCCGGCTCCGAATCACGTGCCCGGTTCCTCGCCAGGAAACGGACCACGGGAGGTGCGAATCCTAATTCTGTTCACGATGCTCCTCGCTTACGCGACCGGTTGTTGAGTGATCGAACTCGACAAACCGTGCCCGTACACGTTCCTGTATTCACGATGAGCGACAAACTATTACGAACGAGCCGAAGATTTGCGTTACGCATGTACATACACAGATTTAAGTGTCGCATCAACGATGCTCGTGGTTGGTTAAAATGTTGTTCCTGTTCTACCGATTTCTGGGATCCAGAGATTCGTTTCAACTTCCGAGTTGAAGTATTTCGAACGGTTTAAATATTCGACGGACGAGAGGGTCAGTTCTCGTTTTGTTTGATCGCGTTTCATTGTGCCTCGTCGAGCCAGGGGAGAAACATCGCAGAAAATTAAATATACATAGTTGATGCCTACCGATTAGTTTTGGCGAAACGTTGAAATCGAGTGCGTTGCAGGATTTATTCAGAATCATTTGCAACAGCGCGAGATATTTCTCAAGATAAAGATATTTGTCAGGTGATTGATAAAGATTGATGAATTCTGTGTTATGTAACTCTTTTTTTTTAATTGAAAAATACTGAATCGTCCAGCTAGCAATTGTCGCTTGGTAATATTTCGTTCGCGAACTCTGCGTTCCGTTTAGACACGAGCATCGGAATATAAATCGAAGAACACAAGAATTCCAGAACGATTTAATGGGTGTTCGAAATTGCAATTAATAAATGAATGCGACCGCATGCCGCGTAAACGAATGAGAAATTCAAAAAGGGAAATCGAATTTTGGAATTCAACGCTCTAGTCGAATTATATATAAATATATAAACTAATTACGAATCAGAGAGAGAAAGAGAAATATATATATATAATAAAAGTCACTCGGTGTATACCACTCGTTTTAACTGTAAGAGTCTAAATACAGCATGTACATATTATGTATACATGTGCATATACATAAATCTATAAACCGAGTCAGACGTGTGAAAAGAAACATTTAAATATACCAATTGCCGTATGAAATTTTCAACAGTACACGTACTTATACGTTGCGCAAATTTTTCTTTCAAGCCCCTGTCTTGTCGAAATAGTACATGAATGCTGACAAACAAATGCATCATAATTCGCATGGAAAAATACGAATTGATTATTCCTGCAAGTCTGCGCATCCCAAGAACGACAGCGAAATAAAGTGAAACGAAAAAGATCTCCTCCCCCTAACATTCGGCGCGAACGTGTGATTGGTGTGTTTCTTTTTAAACGTCGCGGAAACGCGTATAAATATAAATACAACAAGTTTAAGTAGGATAAGGGGCAAGGAAAAACGCGATGCACGGATTTGAAGTAGCGAGAACCACGCGTCGACCTCTCTCACGCAAAATGCCAAAGTAAACGTGTAAGAAGAAGTTCTATTATGTGTTATAGATCCTTGTACATACGTGGCTAGCACAGGTAGGATTTGTACAGAGTATCACGAATTAATTTAAGGCATCGGTATTATTGTAAATTGCGCGGTAATATTGTCGTAACTTGGCGTGATTCGATAGGAAAATAGGCGACAGGATTGTAATTAAACGAACGAGCTTCGCGTGCCCGTGGCACAATTCGATTAATTGTTGACGCGTTCTTCCGGACGTTCATCAAGACTATCTTTTTCTTCTTACGATAAGAAATATTTACTCTTAATGGGGAAAAAGATAAACGAGTAATCTTAGTAATATTAGTACTAATAATATTAATAAAATAATAATAATAACAATACTAAACTACGGAAGAATGCAGTGTTCGAATAAGAAGTTTCGATCGACTTCCGGAAGCACGACTGATCGTTAGACTAAAAGGACGGAAATAAGAGGAATACGGAAGGTGAATGTTTAATATACGTATCGACTATACAAAAGAAGGAAGGGACATTAAACTAACGACGAACAGGCTGATTGAATAAAGAGAACCATCCAATGACGTGGAAGCAATTCCATTGTTTTTCATAAGTTTTATAGCGCTGCCATATTAACACCATTATTTGTACAAAGTATTTACGAAGAGTATTACTTTATTTTACGGTGTACCTACTGTTGAATAACCGTGCGCTGCGTTCTAACGATCCCGGCATGATAATTTGTGTTATTTATTTTACGTGCTCCCTTATATCGTGCGGTGCCACGAGATATATCGTTTCCCGGCCGAAAACAATGCAATTACGTTACCAGAGACTTTAATGCCTGTTAAAACTTCTAATTAAAACGTGCCGCGCATAAAGCGATCTCGCGTTACATGAGATTCACCGAGTCATTACGAACCTTCGATATTATCCGTCGCATTAATGTTAATGCTCTGTTTAATATTCCATATTTACGTTCATTCTATACGAATAAATATCCCCGAGCGAAGTTTCATCCTTTGATTATTTTTATATAAACACGTATATGTTAATGACGAATGAGACCGGGTATAATAATTGTGGATTTACATTAATTTTGTATCAACGAATAGAAAGACTGACTTTTATCATAGCGAGAAGGCTGGTAATGATCGGGCGATTAGTTAAAAGGAATGATCGAACTTTAGCTACGTTGAAACTTCACAGATGTATGTATAATAATAATAAACGAAGGCGCCCGAATAGAGCGGAATACTCGAGGGTCTCTTTTCTGCAACCTCGTCGAAACAGAGATGAAAGTCACAATGTAATTAACAATCACCGTGCCAGAAACAATAGGCGACGCGAAATAAGAGGCAAGCATGGTGGCGCACATGTTCGAATAAATGTATAATTAACGCCGACGGAGCAACAGCTGCGTGTGATTTGAGTGACTCGCGTTGCACATCGGGGAATCGTGCTCTCGACCGAGCGATTCCGTTCGTAATCCCAAAGAACGCCGGGGAAAAAACTGGGAAACCTCGACGTACGAGAAATTAAGATAAACGAAATTACGATCTCACCTTAAGGTTGCCCGATTACGCCCTCACAACGATTATAATATCATCTGTTCCTTAAATGAATGTACCGATTTTGCACAAGACACGTCTAACTTATGAAGAAAAAAAAAAGAAAGAAAGATACATGTTACATTTATGTACTAGTCGCGTATACCTAAATCACAATAAATAGTCAATTGTTTCATATAAAGTACGAATAAAATAAAACCGAAACCAAGCAGCCTGGCAATTCTTCACCTAAGTGATATTTACTGCGGCCTCGCCGGGGCCATCAGGCGCCGACAAAATCGATTAATTAAGGCTACCTTATCCTTGAACCCCCCCAGAGTCCACGAGACAGGGTAGAAAAAAGAAATGGGCCAATCAAGCCTATCCCCACTATTTCCCCTCCGGATACGTCGCTGGAAAAATGGATATATTGATTTTATCCTCTTTCTTTAACGCTCGTAACGTGACACGTGGCACTTGAGAATCAAATTAATTAAGCTCTCCATTTTCGGGTACTCGACAAGTAGAGAACAATTTATCTTGATATTGCTATTATTCGCGTACGTATAAAAGGAAAATTAAACTGCTGATGGATTTGATAAAAAAAAGGACAATTTATTCACATACAAGTCTTGAATACAATCTACGTACGTATTTATACATCCTACGTTCGATAAACGAAACATGTGCATCTACGGGTAACACGTATGTGGTTTACCTCTTCGCGTTAGATGCACGGCGAAGATCTTAATTAAATAACAGTATGCTCGGATAATTCCATAAAATTGGCACAAACGGAAACGACGAGTTTCGGGTTGTGATCAATCTACTCGCGACACGCGTCGATTTACGATTCCCGGTCGACAACATTACAAGAAAATTTACGCGTATATACAATACACCTATTTTAGTTAATTAAAAAAAATTATCAACATACAATATATTCATATACATATATGTATAAATTGTTTATAGACAAAGACGTTCAATGCCGTCCGTGTGAAACGTGTTAGCGGGAAGTAGACTTCAACGTATCGAAAACGTAACATTATACTGCACACGATAATTGCGAGTGGTTCCGGTGCGTGACATAACAATTCCAATAAATTCCCATCAAACGTACTGGTACGTACAACAATTATCTTAATTTAATATTATGCTGTTCTAAACTAAGCAACGATATTTATTGACATTAATTCCCTATAAATATCTGCGGGCAACCACATGTAAATTTGTTGCACAATCATCGTACGTTAGTCGCGTATTTATGTTTATATATATTTTTTTTCTTTTTAGTGTACCATCGAATTAATGAATTATCAGTTTAAAGAAAATAGACAATCATTGGATTGTGTGGCGTTTAATTAGCATACTTATGTCATCGTATCCCCTTTTTTCTATTGCTTTTGCGAATTCTTTCTTTAACCAGACAACTTGCGAATTCTTTGGACTACGCTCATTACTTTTGTCGCCTTTTAAACAATCCGTCTCACGGTGTACTGAATGAGAATTGGTATCTGCATAATTCTTGTACAGTATGCGCATTTCGCCTTAATATCGAAGGTGATCGTTTGTTTCGTGGAAACAATCTTCACGCAGACAGCATACAAGTCTGTGCGTATTTTTTTTTTTTTATTTTTTAAATAACTATGCAAGAACTGGAAAACTCAGAAATGTTACGCGACATGTGTTCGAAAAACAGCAAACTTCGCTAAAGCAATGCGACGCGGCTTCCTCTCAGAAGTAATTGATGAAACAATTGGAAGGCGCATCGATTATAAAGTATCTATGTTACAAACTTAATGATCTATAAACACAACCAGGAGACAACTTTGCTAATGTATAAAATGAAGTATTAGACATTTATTTTACATATCCATCTCATGGACTGAAAATGGGAAACATTAACATTTATAGGGGCCCGTTTGTAACAGGCCGCCAAGAATATTAAAATCTCGTTAAAATTTCTTTAGATATGTTCCATTTATAGCAACGCACGCCCGTACGCGCCTTTGGCTACATATTTCTGTAACAATAAACATGATAACGATCCATTTAAGACTGTCCCGGACAATCGTTCGGCTTCAAGTAACCCTGTACCCACGAGAATTACACGCGCGAAGTGAAACAATTGAAACAATCGAAACGGCGAATTCGTTTAAATCCCAGCGGCACATAAAAATTGTTTAAACCAATCGAACTCAACGCGACAGTTCTTCCCCTTTGTTCGTTTCCTTCCATCGTCGAACAGAACGAACGAAATTAACGCTGTCCCAGGTAAGCTCGAAATGCGGACACTACACTACGTAAATGACTCTCATTCGAAACTAGGAACAAAACCGTACAAAATGCTTCGTGTTACCGTCACAGTGCCTCCCCTTGTCTTTAAATGCTTCTTAAGAACACACAAACTTACGCATTAAATATCATAGCGGAGTATCAAATAGAGATTCCTGTAATATGATTAGAAACGAAATCCTGAAGTACACGTATCTTATATTTACGTCGGGACGTTGTGTATGATAGCGGATGCAGAATTCAGAAGGCCCAGCCGTTGCTTCTGCTTTCGTTGCTCCGTCATCTGAGTAAAGGGAAAAATTACTCCGCGCGAATTGGCAAGGTGCGATAATTTCACTGGTTAGTTCCCGACGCGGCTCACCTGGTCGCGTAGCTCGGTGAGTTGTTGGGACAAGCATTTCACTAACACCTGGGTGGACTCTAACTGAGATTGCAAGCTCCTTAATTCTACTTGCTCCCCCTCGCCCTCGTCCGCTGCCAACGATTTGGCCCTTAACCTCGGGAACCAGTCGAGATTTCGATCCTGTAAAAAGTACACAGAGCTTAAAAGTTTAAGCACGGTTCAATTTTTTGAAGCTCTATGGACTATTACCTTCACCATGGCGTAGACGTACGACTCCGGCCCCGTGAATTCTGTGGGATCTTTCACTTTAACGAGAACAATGAAGTAGAGGTAGTGCCACATATTGTGTTCGTGTTTCACGTGCTCCTCGAACGAAACCGTCTTGTTGTCGAAGGATGATCTATTCAGTCCTGCGGAGATGGGATAACGGAATGATGCACGTCGTTATGATAAAACACGAATTTGAGAAGACTGTGGAGATACTTGCCGCATATGAAACACGTGCTCTTCAAAATCAATTCCTTTTGCTGCTTCTCCGATCTCAGATCGGCGAATGTGTCGATGATGACACCAAAAATGAGATTCAGAACGATAATTATCACGATGAAGAAGAACAGTAGATCGTATACGACCCTGGCAACGAACAACGGCTCCTGCGGTGCGGATAACATTAATGTTAGTACGGATTTGTCTTTCCTCCGCGTCCGTTATTATACTTACAGTACTTGAGGGCGCCCGTAAAATATCTCCAATGCCTCCGCCGTTTCTTAAACCTTGATTCAAAGTTGTAACGATACACATAACCAGTGAATCGCATGCCCGTTCCTTCAATTCTCCGCCAACGCTGATCACGTCTGCATTGTCCCTTTCATTCGCTGTTACGATTAGAAAAATGTTATTGCAATCACAGTAAATTGTGTATCAAATAATTTCGTGCACAGATATTTGCCTACGATAATTTTGTTTTTGATACGAAAAGGAAATTTAATAGAGAATTGTTCAACACTTTTCTAGTATATTTTAATTTCTTCGAAGAAATAATATCTTTCCGGGAAAGGTACCTTCGCGAATATATCGAGACACGGTTTCCGTTGCGTCACATTTTTCATTATCGGCAACGTTACACGTGCCTGCACTTCCTTCTGCGTTTGATGCTATAATCGATATAAATAAAATAAAAAATCAGCGACTAAAATATTTAAGTTATATATACAATATATCGTATTACGATTGCCACTCACCAACAAGATCCTCATCAACAGCCACCAGGAAATCATCTTTGAAAAACATATAACCGATAATCGAGAACATGTAAACTAAAATTAATGCCAATACAGCAGTGAGTATAATGGATCTTCCATTCCTTGTGACAGATCTTATTACGTTGAGCAATGTTTCCTCGCGGTACACTACGTCAAAGAGCTGTAAATGAGACATTGTTTAATAATATTTCGCTCGTTTACGCCGTAGACCGATCTTATCATGTAATACTTACTAAAACAGAGTAGAAAAATGGATGCATACAAATGCCAAGAACGCAAAATATAAGATATGATATATGATACAAAATTTCGCCGTTCGTCACTATTTGCTCTATACTCTTTGTCAAAGTACCCTGATTGCCTATAATACTTATTAGATGAACAACTTTCAATACAACCTGAAACATGCACCAATCATGTAGAGTCTAATTGCAACGATATACAATGTTGAAGTATGCTTGAAGCAAAGTTTACCGTAAGAAAACCGAGCAACCATAACGTCGGTTCCGGTCCTATTGAAAAAATCAATCGTAATATCGTTGAAGCTACCAACGTTCTTATGCCAGATTCTCTTGGCAACGTAATCACAATGACAGCCGACGAAAGCATTACCGTCCAGATAAGAGCGGACAAATGTGAACTTAATTCTGAAGTAGAAGAAGAAATAATAAATGTACAAGAGGTTTCAACGGAATAAACTACCAATCGATTAAGATCAATTACTCACTAGGCACCGAATCCACGAACGGATAGAAGAAAGCTACAATGAGGTTTATGAGTACTGCGCAATTGAATAAAATATTGCTCCAAAGTGACATGTAACTGCTCATCCAGAATAGCGCCGGTTGCCCTAAGGAAGATAAGAGAAATATATTGTAAAGGAAAGTGAAATAAGATACTGAAGAATCGAAAGTAAATAAGTAACCAGCAGCTATCAGGTGTGCCGTACCTCGAAGTTTCTTCTGCCATTTCATTTCGTTAAACATATCTTCCGTCCTTTCGAAAAAGTCGGAAACCTTTGATCCCTGATCGTCCCGCTCGGTAGTGTGCAACACTTTGATCTTCGTGTCGAGAGTAATCAGTTCGCAAATCTCGGGAATCGGAAATACAATTTGCTCCAGCGTTCTGTCGTGTCTAACAATCTGGAATGAAGAATTGAAAACGCAACAATATCGACGCGTGAATAGCTTCCGTGTTTATATAGGTGTTTAATATTCCGTTTACAGGTGTTCAATACCTCGATTTGAGCTGTATGGGTTGCATAATATTGCAATGCCTTGTTGATCTTCGGATCGGCGTTATTCTGCTCCGACGGCTTTAACATCGACGATAATTCTTTATTGTGCTGCGCCAATTGATGGCACAGGATATAAATATTATGCCCGACCTAAGCAAATATTACATAGGATGAGTTATCAAAAATCGCGGACAATTATTTGTATGCGTAAACGTTAGTAATCTCTGCGGAAGGAATTACTTCTTTTGGCGATACTCCTTCGTCACCATCCGTAGATGAATCATCCATATCTCCATCGTCGTCCAAAGATTCCTGATGGAATGCACGACACGCAACGTCCACCAATTGTTTCGGGTTCATATTGTACAAAATCCTCTCAGCATTCTCGCTGTCCCCCCTACTTTCCATTATAGCCAGCAACAATTTGCTGGCATTATTCTTCAACTCCAACACCAAGTCCATTCTAGTTTTCCCGAGGGGATTGATATCGTTCAGAATCAGCGCCGTTATTATATCCAATCCGTTCGATTCGTGAATCGCGATACAATTCTGGTTATCGTGGCACGGTCCCTGGCAATACTCCGTTAATGTTTCCAGCGTTTGATTGATCAGTGCAACGTTATGCTCGTTTATGTATAATCCCAGCAAACCTAATCCACCAGTCGTCGAGCCGCAAATGCAGTCCAAGAACATCAACGTTTCGGATACCAGATTAAAGTTCGTCTTGTTATTTTGATTGCGCAAAAAGTTCTGCGAAAGTGCGTAAAATATATTTAAATAGTAATTAAATTCGTTCGATTAATGAAACATACATTTTGATAATAATAATCGTCGCAGTATCGAAACATAGTATTCGTACTGTGCGATAATATTCATTTAATTACCTGCAAATCGCGATTGTGATTTTCACACAATAATTGCAAGAAACGTAAAATTGGCTGCATTACTAAAACCTTCGAACTCAATTGTGCTTCATCCCTTTCCGTGCCGGACACCCCAGAACGGTGCCTTTCCAATTTCTCTGCTATCATGTCCTCCAGCGCGCTACCAAGCGCTGCGTTATTCGCCGGGTCTTCACCGGATGCAATATTGCGGACATTCGCGTAAGCTTGCACAGTGGACGATGCAGCTTGATTCAATTCTTCTCGTAATTCGTCCGTTATCACGATTCCGTTCGGTTTTCCTAGACAGATTATAATGAATACAAAGATATAGAAATATCGATAATCGAAATAATTCTTTCGCTATACCCGAGGCACGTTTCCTTGATATCTTCTCTATCTCTTTACTCTGCTCCTTATCTTCGTGGGCTTTAGCCGCGATATCGGAAGTGTTCACAGTGACAGTGGATTTAATTTCCTGCTGCGCGTCTTTCATTTTATCATAAAACACCTGAGGATTGTATATTTTATTTTCAATTAAAATTCATCTCTATTCTTGCATTTTTTTTTTCATGAAATGTATAAGAGTTGAACGTGCCTTGAAAAACGACTGACTCAAATCGCCGCCCATCAGTTTGTTAAAGACGCTCTTCTGTATAATAGGATTTCCTCCTTCCAGCAATGCAATACCGAGCTCTATAGCCTCCACAAATATACTCGGCGAGTGTACACTTTTAATCACCAGCTCCACCACTAAATCTGAGGCGCCTTCGCGATCGAGATGACTCTGTACCTCGTGCAACGTTCGACCTGCCCGGCTCAACAGTTTAGCTGCGGGTAATAAAGTATTTAACATAAACTGAGTACCATCGAGGGAGAAATAATTTTTCCTACCCCCTGGTCCATGAGTAACCGGTGCTGTATGTGAAACTCCAATTTCCACGGTTTCAGGTTTCTGTATAAACGGCTTCCCAAAGTAACGAACCAGAAGATTGTTTCTCAATGCATCACCCTGGGGGAAATGGAAAGGGAATATAGATTGGCACAGTAGAGTAAATGCAAAACGGTCGTGATGTACCAATACATCGTGCATGAAAATATAGAAAAATCGAGTATATTTGAACGGGAGTACCGGTGCACTATTTGTAATATATTACGAAAATGTCCACGTAATTGTTACCTAATGGTGGAAAAAGTATTTGAATCCTTGTGTGTATACCTGTGCTCCAAGCCGTGGATAATATTTGTGCGATTATTTCAATATATTAATTGGCATCTTATTGGCGAGATTTGCATGTACATAGTTCATGTACGTGTAAAAAACCAAGGTGGAAAAAGAAAACGTAGATAGAAACGTAGAAAAGGTAGAAGATGCACAATTGTAGAAATTTATATAATTCGAGTTGTACGTAAACTCTCGGGATAAATGCAAAGAATTAAATAGACGTCACACATAAACTTCGAAACTGATACATTCAAGAACACTTAATGTATTATGTATAAAGGAGCAAAGAATCGATGCAATATTTTCTGTACAGGAGAATCATACTATTTGGGATGTCTATCCTAAATATTAATTAATTACTGTATAATACGACGGTAAAATTACTATCCTATTCAAAAATTTCTACGTTGTTGCTCTCGTGCTACATGTGGCTTGTATTAAATGTAATTAAAAAAAATCTACAGACGTATTGGTACACCCTATCTGTAGAAAAAGTGCTCTTTTTTTCGTACTTTCTTGTTTTTTCATCGTTCCTATTTCTAAACTCTACTTATGCCCATACTGATATGTACACACTTGGAAAACTATTTTACGCTACGTCGAAAGTAATAGTTCCAAAATTCATTGAAATTTGGACTCCTGATAAGTTGAAATCATTTGTTTAAATCGAAATACTACTTTCAATGTGAGAAACATCCTATCGTAAATCAGAATTATGTTTATACAGGACTTCGTATACCTAGGCTGTTCTTACTCATATAGTACTTAC
The DNA here is from genome assembly GCA_948146005.1 of Nomada fucata. Classification (NCBI taxonomy): domain Eukaryota; kingdom Metazoa; phylum Arthropoda; class Insecta; order Hymenoptera; family Apidae; genus Nomada; species Nomada fucata. Next base: position 2,120,226 of record OX411277.1, on the reverse strand, counting down.
TTTACCAAACAAAAAATTAACGAGTATACGAAGAGTAGAAAAAGATAACAAAATTAATCAAGCACATGCATAAAAAGTACCTAGACAACGTACATTGCGCTCTGCACTTAAGCAAATTTCATGAACTATATTCGTGTTACTTTTATTATGCAAGCGGCTACTGCGGTATATATGAATTATGTGTTTATATGCATATTTAATGAAACAGTACAATGCAAATATATTTACATGTGCTTACAATGTTAAAACACAGATCGTATATCGCATTTATCTCTGCGGGATGCCCTATGCGTGTAATATTGGGGTAACAATAATTTTGAAGAAGAAAAGGAAAAGTCCGTCAACACCGGAACTCGTATTAATATGTATATACAATATATACAGTAAATAACGATAGAGTGATAGGGTGAAGAGAAATTCTCGTTAATATCAAACAGATTCATGTTGGCATATTCATATACGTTGTGCCCACGAAATTACCGTTGTTATCTACTTTAATTTTTACCCGCTCTTGCTGAGTCATTTCACGAGTCTCAGACTCATCGACAGAGCCTGTTCCAACTTGTGGCTCGGCCTTCTCGTCTGTTTCTTCTTCTTCCGATACACCTTCGCTCTTCGTTTGCAGCATGAAAACATCTTTACCTACATATCTATTCTACGAAACCTACTCGCCCACACTGTTACTCAAATCTTTGTAGCGTATTCATAAAGCGGATTATGTGTTTTATATCATTCGCATGGTTTGTTTGTGATATATATTGCCAACTAAAAGATCTCTCGATCGCGTATCATGTACGTATATACTGATCGTCTAAATTTGTGCAATGAACATGTGGGCATTTAGCGTTTCGTCAAACACGTGAAGAACAAGTGGACGCGGGGACACAATTATTCGTTTCAGGATCAACCGGAATAGACACTTCGCTTAGAATGGTAACATACACTGGTATGCTCAATACGTATTCAAGTCGTAGGAGGTGCGATGATAATTAACGGTAGCAAATCCCAATTCGAAGTGGCATGCCCTAAACGAGAAATTTTAATACTTCGCCGTTTGATCAGAATTATTTTTCATACGACAAGTGTATTTGTACCTTCGATGCGTATTCATCGTTATACTATATTCGCACATGCATTACAGCCTGTTGTGTTCGTCGGGCACATCAGTGAAACAGAAAACGAAATGATTGAAATCGTAACATAATGTTGCTAACTTGGCGAAAATAATAATCATTGTCATAACATTGCGAAATATGCATTTTCAACGCACGTGGCAAATCGGCGGACGTGAAACATGCCTGAAGGATTTGTTACCGTTAATTAATATTACTAACATTTTGCCGGAAACAACTGAATGCCCTTTACCCGCAGTGTCTGTGACTTCTCCCTGCACGGTAAATATGATTCGTATAATTTCATGCATACTGAAATGTCGCGAGACTCACTTTTTCTCCGTACTCAGGATCGATAGCCATCATTTCTCTAAGCGTCCTCAGCACCTTCACGCACAATTTCTCCTCCTTTTCCTCGAGTATTTTTTCCGTGTGCTTAATTAATCTTGACGAATGAAAAGAATTTTTTTTATCGATTATACATTAAAGCGCAATGAAGTACATTTCAAACGGCGAGATGATCAATGAAATGAGCTGTTCACCTTTTAATAAAACCACCGTTCTCGCATCGTTTTCTTGCGTCGGTCGCTACCGGAAATAGTAATTCTGGCCGATAGAGTATATCCACTAGTAAGGATAATTCTGACTGAACAAGCGGTTTCAATTGTTCCTCCAACAGCGATACTATATCCTGCAAACCTTCTATGATACTCCGGTCCAGACGCATCAGCTAAATAAAAATAAAACATTGCACCGTCACAATTATGTGTATACGAAAGTTTGCATCATCTATAGTGCAATAAATCATATTGTGTTCCGGTTGCTCTATCGTATTTTGCACATAAGTATCGTATACTCTATATATTCGTAACTTTACGCTACACGCCAAACTAATAATTAGCTAATATTTCACTACACTAAAGCGCTAACATTGTCCGAGGCTAATTAGATACCAAGCTTTTTATGAGTGACTTTTACCTGATCTTTACTATCTTCCTCGTAAAATAAGTCACTCTAAGTGTTCAAACATCGTATCAATTATAAACTGTTTATTTGGTCTGAATATTTAATATGGAATATATTAAGATGAAATTTTTGTACAATTTCTTCGTAATTGATTGGTGAATATTACCTGACTCTGCGTGCGCTCGATCTTCGGTTGTTTCGCAGCTTGAAGCCATTTGCTCGTTTGCCTACAAAGCATTGCTGCTTTATTGAACATAGAAGCAACTTGGCTTTCCAAGTCGGTTGGAATGGCTATACCCCTGCCTTTGGCTATTAATTCAAAGAAATATTTATTTTATTTTTTTTATAAGTGAGACGAATACGAATAAGAGCCGGCAATTTTCGTATTAACATTAATTCAGTTCAGCTTACCTACATCCGACAACGTTCGTATACAATTCTCCACATTGAATCTTTGACCAGCGTTCAGCCACGCACATTGTGAGACTTTAAAAGCTGCGTGGAGCAATTGAACGAAAATTGGTTGTCGTGTCTGTTTTGCAAAAAAATCAACACGTCTTTTAGTTGTCTCGAGTGTTTAAATGTAATAGATAGATATTTCTAGAACAGTATATATTTCTATATTATCGTTTCTATCTGAGCATGAACAATTTTAATAAATAGTTAAATTTCAAAACATCCCCAGCTAAAACACCCGAATAGGTAACGACATCGCATATATTAGAAATCGTTTAATTATTGCTACACGATTGTTCGATTGTTGTGCATCGCGAAATTCAGTATTATGTTTTGTGTTCAATGTAACACACTCATTGCCAGGCCCCGATATGGAAACAATTCCGTCTAATATAAAACCACAGACTCATGCTGCATGAAATGCAAGAAGATAGATATAGAAAAGCACTTCGTATAAAGAAGAGACTTGTAGTTAGCGCCTGTAAAAATTTACATAGCAAGCCTGTTTCGGTCGTTGAGGACAGTGAATGTGTTAGTATATTATTTGAGAATATACATGTTAAAGTTTGTTAGATATACATTTCACACAAAAAAAGAGATAGAGAGAGAGAGAGAGAGAGAGAGAGAGAGAGAGAGAGAGACATCGAACACCTGTGTACACACAGATGAATTCAACATCGTTTCGTGCCCACATTTTTCAGAATTTCATGTAATCCGTGCTATTTAAAAACGTACACAGAGGTATATACAATATGTATGTACAACGATAATGTTTTGTGTGAATCGAAATTAAACATATCTACTACACGCATAAAAAGAACGTTAATAGTAGTTACTATCACGCTTTAAGTTTCATATCTAATGCACCACCGTTAGTATACGCAAGTGTATTCACAATTGTTCATAATTATCTGAGCATTTTTTCATTTGGTACTCACATAGCCAGTAAGATTAGTATCAGTATTCCGGTCACTCTCCTTGATGCTCCAATAAAGTCTAGCCTCGTGGAGATGTTTCTATTAGTAAATCAACCCACCACCATATAGACCCAGCACCCAGACCCAGTAAACCAATATTGGTGAGTCAAAGAAGGCCAGGTGTTGCATGCCAAAAACACAGAACATGCCGCTGATGCAATCACCAGTTACCAAGCACACATCATAAGGGTATATTGTCGACTTAATTATTGATTTATAGTATTGCACTGGCTTACCGCGATCGGCAAATGAAGAAAAAACACAAACATAAAGAGGGATCTGTACCGTTGAGCAGTGGAGAAAATAAAACGAGTAACTACATAAGAAAGAAAAGAAAGGGGAATACTAATGTCTCCGTTAATTTGTGATATGTACTTGGCTTCCAAATAAACTTAAATTAATGTGTCGCATGCAAAGCGAGAAATTATCAGATCGAATAAATGACAGAGTAATTTCATAGGTTCTGCGCGTGATTACTTCAAGTCAATTGTGTTAATTATATATACTATATATGGCTTATCTTGTTACGCCTACGCTATCAAGTATACATATTTGAAATACCGATTTCTCTAGCGCCTCTTTCTTACGATACCGGTATGCTCTGAGTAACTATAATACAAATCGTATATCTTCGAGAATCAAGTTATTACGTTGCTTGCAATTTAATAGTGCCATGTTAGTATTTTTTGTTTTTTTTTTTCTTTTCGAATTACCTCCATTATGATGAACTTCAGTTAGAGAATGAAACATAATAAGTGTTTAATGTTAAAGTATCGAAGTATTATTGTGAACTAATCGAACCATACTTATAGAACTACAACAATCAATTATACTTCATACTTTATCGATCACGTGTATGTACAGTGTTTCATCCACGTTTCACAATCAACGACTCAACGGAATAAACATAATAATAAATACATATTTCTTACGGAAGAAAAACAGAGAAACTTATGAAATGTTTGTGCTACGATCAAGATTACACAAGCACATTTAATAGAAATGTAATCCTTTCTCCTTTTGTTAATAGGAATGTACGTATATTAATGTGCGTGGAAAGTAATTGAGGTGCCATATCCACCAGATAAATATTAATATTAGTTTCAGAGTTCGTTGGAGAAACGTTACAAGTTACATTTATAAAATAATTTGTCCGACAGTTTTGCTATCGGGCCGATTCGCAGCACCGTGAAATTTCATAAAATCATGTTTACGTATACACCGTTGGGGAAACGAATATTTTCAATTTCGGTTTACGATTAAAAGTAAACGAATATACAATACCTGCACTGTTGTACTTTGATCTGAAAACGGACTGCTAAAGAACGTCGTAATGATATTCATTAGGCAACCCGCCACATAATTTTCTAGAACAATATCAGCGTGATCGCGATCGTGCGTCGCTGTTGCAATTAATCCCATATCCACGATGAACGATTTTTCGAACAACGACCACATATGATTCGACGTATATATTTCTTTCATCTCCACCTCCGTGTCGATGTAACAATGATTGAGGAAATTAATGTACGCCTCTTTCACCTACGAATGCATACTTAAATAATTATCCGTAATTCGCTTTTGAAACTGCTTTCCTCCCGAGACCGATTCGTCAACGTTACGAAACGTACCTCCGGTATACAATCTGGATGAGATACCATGGCAACAATATCGTCCAATGGTAAAAGGCTGTGGCATTTAATTTCTGTGTTCACGTTTTTGCCCATTGTACAGCAAGCTAACAATTTCACCAATTCCACGTGGTACCTAAAACGAATATTTATATAACGTATGCGAAGCAGTTAATTTTTATTGTGATACCGTTTGTGAATACACACTTGAGCGGGCTACTTTCGTCCATTCTATGCCGCTCAGATCGCATCATCTCGACGAAATGATTAAAAGATGCTCGATCATTGTAGAAAACTAAAACATCCTCGCCAGCTTGAACCAACTAAAAGGACGGCAATAGTAAACACAAATATACCTGACTCGAAATGGATTCATTGTTACACAGACGATGGCCACTTACTTCTTGCATCACCATTTCCTGGCACTTCCTGATAAACTGATTCTCAGCCTTCACTATCGTTTGAAGGAACTTCAAGTATTGCACATGCTTCCCGTGTGTTTCTATGCAGTGCACAAAGTGCTGTATCACCTTCGCGTTGACTTCATTGCACAGCGTCGAATTGTCTTGAAAAATGCTGCACACTGTCTGAGCCTCGCGTATGCCAGGATTTAAGAACAAATCCAACTGCTTGTGCAGCAGTACCTGATTCTGTTGATTGCCCAAGCAGAAATTCTGCAGGAAGTCGTGGGCCAGTCGCATCAGCTCGTTCATTCGGACGTCCTCTTTCGCGTCGAACGGAACTTGCAACAAATCTAGGACAACCGTGTGCACCCCAACGTTGCGTAGAAGCCTTTGCTCGTGTTTCCGCGGTTTCATCTGGCCACCGATCGTCTGGATGCACAACTTGTTCATTCGTATCAGAATCTGTTGGATCTTTTTGTATTCCTCCGCCTGGTCTGCGTGCAACGGTGGGCCGATGTCCAAATCTATTGCGGAGCCTGCAATCGTCGAAGACATTTCATTCGAAAAAGACCTGTTCCATTTTCAAAGGCAACATTACCGACACAGTGCTCGTGTTGAACATCGTTTGCATACCTTTTTTGTCCGATGTAGACAGCTGCGGTGGTGCCTTGCGAGGAGTGGCCCCGTCATCCTCATCCTCTTTGTTCTTCTTCTTCTTGACACCGTGCTCCTCCGACGCTTTCGATTTGTACACCCAGAGTTCCGACTTCTCGACAGACTGCCGCAAAACGTCCAAGTCCGATTTGATTTGCTTGTAGGATTCAACATCGCTGTCGGAAACTAAAAGTTGCACCTACTCGTGACAATTTAATAAGCCTGTCCTTCGGTGGGTTAAGAAATTTTTGCAAATAATTTCACGTACCTGTTTAAATGCTTGCAAAACCTCTTGCCTCTGGCTGAAATGCCTAAACAGGAGATGCAACGCGCCGGAAACCAACGGTGGATAATCGTGCATCGCCAAATGAAGCAAAACGCGCAAAAACGTTTTACCACCTTGCCCATCCAAATCCAGCGCCGCGCATTCCTCGCTGTACAGTGAATAATATTCATGAAATATTTATCGCGTGGCGATAAACACAGTACGAAAAGGAACGATGCATTACCTGCTACCAAATATACCCTCCGCTTGCGTGCCTATTAATTCCAAGTCGATGGTCTTTTGCCCGAGACTCAAATCACCGGACGCTCTTTCGGTCTCGTCGAATTCCTGCTTAAAGATGCTCAGCAAACAGGAAATTCTGTAATCGAGTCGAACGTCGAGTATGAATTGTAAGATCTCGATTATCTTCAGTTTCGTGTCCATCACCAACGGATATTCTTTCTTTGATAGTGGTTTCGGGCTGGGGGATGAGCTTCCGGCTAATACTTGTCCGGCTGGTCCCAATGTTAAGCTCGTCATTACTGCGCCCATGTCTCCGATACATCTTAACACTCCACCTTCGGCTATGAAATATTGGCAAGTGTGCGATATACTACATTATCGAACTGATTAAATGATAGTCGGATGAAATTAACTTCGAATTTTAATTATTAAATTGAGCAATGTAAATTCTCTTCGTACGGGCTAATGATAAAGTATTTACAAAAATGATGGTAATATTAAAGGAACGCGCCGTGCAAAATAAGTAGAAGTGCAAGAAGAACTGCGGGGTAACATTTAAACGTAAAAATTGAATTGAAGCGAAATGTAATCTTATAAATCAGCTGAACCCGTCGTTCATTCGTAGTTATACGTATATTACCTGTCTCATTTGAATCCACAGAATCAGCTTTAGAAGTTTTTAATACTGGTTAGTTAATTGTATTTGAGCACATATTATAATATGTACATATCTATATGTCTGTCTCTTTATTTATGTATACTATATAGCTAATCAAATTCGTATACCCCGATACGACAGAATTTTAATACTACGCCAGCTTATGTACAGCAAAATTGATTTAGGGGCCAAAGGAATTTATTTATTCGGTACGAAATATTTACATATTACGATGGGAACATATATACAACGATATTATATAATATATGAGAAGGGCACGATAATTAGAATAGATTATTAATGCGCTGTACAAGGAATATTACGGCTATCGAATAAGTATACACAAAAATACGATCCACTTACAATCAATGTCGCCGGTTGGAATTTTTCCATCACCTACATCGTTCTCTGAAATACAGTCCAAAATATTGAGCAACGTTTTCGTTAATCTCAATAGATCGCTGAAACTGTAGAATCCGAAATAAATTAAATCGCGTGCCAATTTAACGACCTGAAAAAGAAAGCGATTCAGATGTAACGAAACAATTGTTTTCTTCCACGAAATATACAAGCGACCAATATCTGAATACCTACTTCAAACGTGAGTTTATTCTGCTCCTGATCGGCGAAGGACCACATTTTTGCCACAACATTGCACAAATAATCTTCCACAAACATTATAGTTGAGCTAAATTTAGCGCGCACCGGCTCCTTATTTTGATCCCGCATCCTGTTTGCATCGTAACTAGAAACAGGCAATAAATTTTATATCATTCTCAATATCGTACACATTCTCACTTTACGCGGCCCATAATACTGTATTCATCTCACGTACTCATTGATGCTCATTTTCGATGGTATTTCAGACCAAAGCCTGGCGTATTTCACTGGCGTCACCTGCTCCTGCGGATCTCTGTCGACGTGAAGGTGTAACATAAGCCGACAGAACGATGCCCGTAAATCGTACGGCACTGTCTCATCCTCCATACACCTAGCATTTTTAAAATTAAACGTTCGATAAGATGTTTCGCCTCGTATCATACAATTACTACGATATCGGTTTCACTCACTTAAGTATAAGGCCAATGTCCAGATGCGGTGATAAATTATTCAACGCCAAATACTGTCTATTTAGACACATATTACTGAAAAGATTTAACTGGTGCCTGTAGTAATCCAACACCGCTGCATCTTGAACATTTCCCAGCCTTGCGCCTCTCGATAATTCGCTTAAAGACATCGTCTTCTGCCGCACGTCATTAAATATTAGAAAACAATCGAATTAAATTGTTTCACACGCGATTTTAAACAGATATGAATATGCTAACCGTTCCATTGTTGCAAACGAGAAATACTTCGTACTCCTCCATCACGGTGATACGCGGTTCATCGTTTTCCTGTTTCTCGTCTAGCTCTTCCACCTCGACCTGAGTTTTCGTCATTCTCGTTTCAATCAATATATCCTTGTTCTTCTCGCTCAATACGCTTTTGCATATCAACTCCTGCGTCACGGCGATCGCTTTCTTATTGGAAATGCAAAGATCCGACAGGTAGTCCAAGAATCTCGATTCCCAGCTGTGCATATTTTTTCGCACAAGACCGACGAAAGTCTCGATTTCCGCCGCCGTGATATGCTTCTCCAATAGTTTCCTATTGTTGTGTAACAATGCGGTGATAGTGTCCTCCGCCAAGATATCGTAACCGATTTGTTTTTGCATGAAGGCAAAGTGTTTCGCGATATATTCCTGCGTTATGAAACAGGACGGTGGGTACGTGATCGATGGGATTATTAAAAGCACGCGTGCATCGGCAAATATAATACCTGATTCTTCCGGTAATCCTGTTGCGAAAGTCTAAGTATCCGATAGCACAGACGGAACATGTATTTGTACGGCGCGTGTCTCGGATCGTTCAATTCCTCTATTCTAAGAAATGGTCCCTCGCCTTCCGCCGACTCTAAGAATGGAGCCTGAAAATCGAACTCTTCAGCATCTCGCCGCTCAACGATTACCCGTTGGGATGCGATTAACGGTTCATTTGTACCTGAAGGATTTTAAATAATTGCCCAAGTATGTATTGCTCCCGCAACAGCTTTTGTCGGTCCCTCACAGCATTGGTAACGATTAAGTCTAACGCCTCGGATTTGTTTTGCTCGTTCTCTAAGCCGGCTATAAAGTACACTATATCCTGCAGTAAACTGGTTACAGCTCGCCTTTCATTGTGCGAGATTGTACCCCTTTCCAGCTTGCCGCTGATCGAGGCTAACACTTTGCAGGCATCGTTTGCGAAATCGAGATCCCGAACTTCTACCGGGGATACGGATCGCAGGGCAAATGCCTCTTTGTCCTCTTTGCTGATTGCGCAGCCCACCTTTTAACGCAATATTCGAATGAAGCGACTCGAACATTAACAGACACAATAAATGTTGCAATGAAGAATACCTTCGACATGACAGGTTTCTCGTCGTCCTTGTCAATGGGAACGCTGGTCGAATGGACCCAGGTGTTTGTACAAATATGATGCAGCCGGACGAAGGACGACTGCGGTACCAAACTGTCGCCTCTCGTCAGCGTCGTTGGATCCAGCTCGAACAAAGAACTTATCTCATTGCTGTGCGGCACTGACACCAGCCTGTAAACTGGTCCTGGCGGATCTAAAGCCCACAGTAATTTATATAAGAGAAATGACGAACACCTGTTACACATCTACGCCAGGGCTACTCTGGTTTCGCAGCGTTCGTTAGGGTATGAAGGGTACAAATACAAAAAAAAAAAAAAATGGAATGCACCGTTCCTGCAGGCACACGGCGACGCTGTTTTACACACAGATGTCTATCTTACCACGCTTGCCTTTTGTGGTCTCACGTGGTTCATCGGCGTCAATCTCGGCTGCCAAGTATTGACCGGTGGCCAGATGTTTGAATCTGAACAAAGAGTTCCAGTGTCCCGCGCCTCCCCTGCAAGGATCGTGCTGAACCACCTGCAAGAAAACAAAATGATTATATTCGTACGAAACAAAGACGAGGTCTTCCTCAAATTCGTGATTGTCGTTGTCGATCGAATTCGCTTACCTCAACTTCCCACAACGCTTTGCTACTAGTAGCAGCAGTAGCGCTGGTCCTCCCCGTCGTCCTGAGAAACACGTGCTGCTTCTTCTTATACTCGTCCATGGTAAGGAACTTCTCTTGCTCCGCGTGAAATAACCGCACGACATCTCCGCCTTTCAGTATCTCCTCCTGGTTCTCCTTGTGCTCCATAAACAACGTCACCTTCCAGGACGTGGCCGAATTCACGACGTTCACCTCCTTGCAACCGGGATTGTCGCTCAGCTCGTAATTCGCCGCCACGTGCAGACCTTGCCTCCCAGCGTTCACTGGTTCCAGGATCACTTTGTCGCCGACGACGACACTGTCGCCGTCGCTGCGAAGCTTGTAGAACGGCATTATGTACAGCCACGAGCCCTCGTTTCCGTTCGCGTCCAGGTAAACCCTCATCGCGTTTTTCTCGAGCAGCGCAGGTAGCCTCTTGTTGACCGTCAGGAATTTGTTGGACTTCAGATGCAACAGCTTAGACAGGGGAAGAGGAATAAATGAAACAAGTGGAACGTTCTGGTGGTGATTATTGCAATCGATTGTTACAGTTACGAGAAACGAACGCATTTGATAATCCATCGAGTTTCGCGTGTTACACCCGAGGAAAGGAAGATTCTGTGTTGCTGTCATACGTTTGTATACAGCTATCGAAAATTATCGAATGGATTGCCATTATTATGAAAAGAAAACTGATAATCCACTTTATAAATATAATTCGGATAATAAATCGTGAATTGGACGACAGGACGTCGCCCCATTCAGGAGGGAAAGTAGTTCGAGTTTGCAATAGAAAAATTGCAATAGAAGTCGATTTCTATTACATTAGCGTTCAAGTATACCATGATTGCCAGGCAAGGTGAGGATCAATAAAATAGCCCCGATAGATCGGCAAAGACCCAATAATGTTCGACATTATTGCATTTACATGTTAAGTAGATGTCTAATGGCGTTCGCAGACACTCGTCTGCTGGAGATGGCGATCTTTTGCCCCTGTGTGTAATGCATTCGGCAACCATCACTTTGCACCGTAACGTTGTTCCCCTTGTTGTTGGGGATAAAAGCGCCGGCATGGCGATTAATAATACAATTATGCGCTTAAAACAGCACGCAATTAGAAAGCGTTGTCTTGTCCCGTCGATGAAATTTCACGTTTAGAAACTGAACCGCATGTAGACGATGGTTTCCGCGATAGTTGCGCGCAATACAGATAAGGCGAGAGGAAGTTGATTCTGTTAATTAGCTGGGCTGTTTATCATTACATACTGCCGTTGTAATTGGACGACAAAGATGTCAGCGTGAGCGAGTAAACGAGAGGAGCAAAAAAGAGGATACAATAATTTTTATTAATATTCAGATGCTCGATGCTTCAGAGACTTGATTCATTTATCTTCGTGCATGTTCCTTTGTATGTACTTAGGCTGGCACATTTATATATTTTCGTGTGATAAAATACATATTTCATTTAGCTGGAAGGCAAATGTTCCCTTTTTAAAGCGTTTAATTTCTTTCATGGCAAATAGATATATAATATAACGTTTCGTACGTATCAAACAAGAGTCGCTGAATATTCTTTCAATGTGAAAAATGAAAATGCAGAATTGAGTACGAGGGGAAAAAATTGCATTTTATCAGCCTGTTACGTTGCAAAGGTATTGTTTAATGTGGTTGCCATAAAAAAAAAAAGTGATGAACCAGCTTTCTGCAAGTAAAAGGGTGTGTCCTTCGGTTCTAAAGCTAAGCTGACCTTCTGAAGCGTGTAGCACAAGGTAAATTGATTTACTTCGCATAACGAGGGCAATGTAAAAATATATTGAAACTATTAGAAAAACAAAACGGTCCCCCTTTCTTACCTGGACGACGTTACCATAAGAGACCACGCTGCCCAGCAGTTTCTTGTTTTCAGTCTCATTTTGTTTCTTCTCTATTTCAGCGGCATGCTGTAAAATAAATTGCATTACCTAATATTCGATACATATATGCCATTAATAATATTTAACATAGATTTCTTTTGGTATGTTACAGGTTAAAATAATTGAAAAGTTCTTGAAAAGGAGACCACTCACGTGTAGTCGTTTTAGAAGCACAGCATCCGTACCACCTGTGCTTTGTTTCGCAGCCTTCCAAAATTGCTTTTGAGCGGAGTAACGATTCATGGGACATATTTTGAAGAGGCAATCTATAAATTATATGAAAAATCGACACCAGGTCAATCGAATAGAAAATATGTCTGAATGGAAGTAGACGAAAAATTTAAAGAGAATCGATCTCGCAGATGGTTAATAACGATTTACCTCTGAACTTCTTGGGTGGATTTGATAAATCTCCAGCTTCTGGACATACCACGCATCGGTCGTCCACTAATCTAAAAATCAATTAAAATCACGTGAAACGAACGTACGAATTTTCTCCACACCTGTACTTGAATTCTCTGCGTAATAAGATAAATCTTTCATCCTGATTACGAAATTCAAGCATTCCACTTCCTTCCGCGGTAATCTGAAATCTAATCACGTTCAAATCTCTCCATATATCGCCCTCCCTGCAGCTTCATTCCCAATTACGTGTTATCCAAATTTGAATTTCAAATTCCTACAATTTTCTATTGGACATAACAGCAGTGAACCACCGTCGTGAAATATAATCTTTCATGCAGATCTTCCATAAGATAATAAGATGAAGATTTTTACATTTTATGACATTGCTCCAAAAGGCATCTCACACATAATTCAGAAACAGAAAAGCAACAATTATTCGAAACAGCAGCAACACTCTTTTCCCACATACGGCTGCATTCAGATGTTTCCTGACACAAGCAAGACACAATTGTCTCCGCTATTTCTCATTATTAAACCAAAAAATAAACATCATTCACGTCAAACATTTCATCGGTTCGCCTATAATTCAAGCGAACACGACCTTTCGAAACTCCCTACCTAATTTGTACAAAGAAGTGAGTTTACATTTTAACAAAACAATCATTACGATATTATTATTATTATTATTATTATTACTATGAATGCAAACGGTTATGAAATTGTTAATAGAATGCAAGAGACCGTCGTCGAATAAGTGTGGTCCAGGTGGAACGGAAGCACCGTGCAAATCGATATTGGGGCAGGCCAAGTCCCGTCCGGGGGTTTAAACCCACGTAACGACGAGGGTAGCTCTCATCTCGCGAAATATCTACGTATGCCTGTCGTCTCTCGCGCCCTTACGTAAAAATAAAAAAAGCTACACTTCCAAGAAGCTTCATTTTGCCCCCGACGGGGTGCAACACTCATGATCCGATAAACTGCAACCGGTGCCTTTTTTTCCCTGGAAAGGTCAGGGAACTTGTTAAGTACAAAAGAGGATGTACGACGGTAACATATTCAGATGCTGCTAAAAATTCCCCCGACGAGAGTACCATACATCACGAGGAAAGAAGAGCAGCGTTACTTGACATTCTAATTGTACGAGTTGCATAATGATACGGAATGCATCTTCAGACATCTCTAAACTATTCTCGAGTCGCGTGATTTCGTACAGATTTTACGGAACAATATTTCGACGGATCCTCCTCGATGTAATTATGCAGCGGAATTGTTCAAATTAATCGAGAATAAGATGAAAGGAAAGTAATTTGAAAAGAGGCGAATTTTCAAACGACCTAAATCGCCCTAAATGAGTTCTAGCTCGCAGTGCCGGTCTTTTTTAATTTGGCACAAAAATTTTCGGATCCCCTGCTGTCCAAACAAAACTTCGAGGTAACGTGTTGTTTTATCCCTGCTGCACGAGCAATTTCTGGTCGCATTAATACGTTTCTTTCGCTCGTTTCATTGGAGCATCGCAATTTAAATATCGTTCCAAGAGAAAAGAAATGAAAATAACGTCGAGAAGAATTCTCCCAATGAAGTTCAATCGATCACCCGTCGATACTGCTACATTTTTCATCTACGGAACGAAACGTCCACGTTTCAACGTACGTATTCTATTCGAATGCGTCGTTGCACAGGTATAAGACTGACCAGACACGACTTGTATCGAATCGTGCATTATTTCCCGATGACAAAAACGCGTTTACAAGCCGGACAGAAGCGAAGCTACATATTGATCGCGGAATCTTGCAATAGCTTCGCGCAGAAACGACCGGATCGCACTATGGATGATAAAGGGGGATGGGCGAACACGAATGTTGTAAGAAAAAGTGATCTGATCCCAGGACAGAACAGATGATAATAATTGTCACGACAGAAATGACTTAACCGTCTGTTCTTTGGAGGGGGAAATTATTACAGGACGCTCAATCACGCCCTTTCGCTGGTGTCGACTATCCGTAAGTGGCCACATCGCTTGTTGTCGGCCACTAATAGAATACAAAGTACGCTAACGAGATTGCATTTAGGCTTCTCATCCGCAAACGTAAGCTCCCTTAACTACCCCGAAGGTTAATACGTCCAGCGAAATGTAGCCGTAGAGGCTGCAGCCTCGTATGAAGCAAAATACGTTTACTGGATGAAATATTATTCATTTCTGCCGATAATTGAACGCGTTATCTGGACGATTTATTTTTACGATACACAACGAATTTCTTGCCGGACGGTGTACAATTGTCGTGCGAAAGGCTACGTAAGTGTACTCTCTGCGCAAAACGTTGAAACCAGCATGCAATTTTTATTTTATCTCCGACATTGATTTCTCACTTTAACTTTTCTATTTAATTGACGGTCAATTAATGCACCGCGAACGAACGTAGTTTTCTCAATTCTATCCGTTGTCGCGCCGGAAATATTTATACGGTAAGAAAGCGAGGAATCTCAGGATCTAGATATCGTGGAAAGCTGCGGTTGATACATGTGTATCTACTATTCGTGACACCAAGACGAAACATAGGAAATGTGAAATTACCACTTTTTATAAATCACCGTCTACTGTCACGGGTTCGGCTGTCAACGAGGGGCAGCCATTTAACCATTTAACAAACTCGCAGTATCCGATGAATAATACTGCCCACATTTTAAACACCTATCCAACGGCTCGATTGAGAAAAACTGGGTTACCGAGAATCTTGAACGATATTAATTCGTGCACGATCGATACGTCGTTCACAAGTGTCCCCTTCTGCATGAATAAACGGCGGTTCGATTTCACCCCCGGTGCATTTACACCGTCGAAATCAAGCATACGATAAATCGGGTCCCGCCGCGGATTTCAATAGACAAACAACGTGAATCAACGCGTGTGTACACCTGGCGTTAACCGCTGAACATCCAAACCCGATACGTTTAAAATCGAGACCGCATCCC
Organism: Nomada fucata; assembly: GCA_948146005.1. Classification (NCBI taxonomy): domain Eukaryota; kingdom Metazoa; phylum Arthropoda; class Insecta; order Hymenoptera; family Apidae; genus Nomada; species Nomada fucata. The sequence goes on along the minus strand of OX411277.1, from coordinate 2,104,484 downwards.
GATTCTGACGCACGCGTAACCGAACAACAATTGATATATCGCCAACAAATTGATACAAGCCTGGACGGATAGAAAACATTGCCGGCGAAGAAAAATATTCCAAATATTCTGTGCAAAGCCCCTTGTGCAATCATTGAAATCGACATTTTGGTCGGTAGAATTCGGCTCAACGACTGATACCTGGTGCCTCGTGATCGATCACAGTCGATCACAGTCGATCGCAGTTGCACCGAGGCGTACTATTCAAACGTGTTAGGTCAGCGTGCAAAAAAGACGACGCATCGACACGGTGTAAATTTGTATGGGGGTGGCACGTAATACGCGCGAGGATGCGTACTCGAAGAAACGAATTTGCAACATTTAATAAACATCAACAAATAAGTGACGTTAACTGAAATTAAATGAATGACTAAACTCGTGGATGCGTGAAATGTTTCTTTCATTAGCAATTGATTCGAAACAATATCAAGTGGAATTTATTTCACGCGAGTTTATTAAACGTTTAACTAATACAGAAGTTTTCAATTACTTCAATACAAAATTGACGACAGCGAGGGGCCTTGTGCAACGAGTCGCTTCCAAATTCGACGCCCCAATAGTACCTCCGCCATACGAACAGGAATTAGGTTACACTTCAATTGAAGCTATTCATCTTGTCGCTGCTACTTACGAAGAGTACATACAGTTAATAAATATTGCAGCTAATTCGCCGTTGGTCCGCAGCCGAAACAGAGCAATTGTCGAAATAGAAACTGGTTTCGATTCTTCGGCTGAAGGGGACACTACTTCTAACAAGGGACATTCGAAATAACCAGACACTGAATATCAGAGATATTTCGTAACGTTAATTATTGAAATACCGGCCAATCAATGCCAAGGACTACAGCCGGAATTTAACGCAGGATCCGAAACGTTTCCACGAGGTGTGGATTCCCAGAATACCTGTGGGAACGCATACTGTACACACGCTTTGGCCTGCGTGGCATGCATTTCCTGCTGATCAATAAATCAGCGTCCCGCGCCCTCGATAATTTTATTAATAACTTCGTCGGGGATCGTTTTATATTGTTAACGTGCGCGCGCCGTCGTGACATCGAAAAGAATGGACAACCAGCGGCGTGTTCCACCGGTTGAATTTCACGAGACCGATCTGCGCCGATGGGAAAGATTAATTTCCTATCGGTGGCAATCTAATCTCTGATTAATTAAGCATTGGCGTCACATGCACGTGCAACCGTCGCACGATACATGTACCGTTAAACTGTGTAATTGAACGATCTCGAAAGGAACCAACGAAACGAAACGAAACGAAAGAGGCGACAATCGATCGATGATCTTGACGATCGTTCGTCACACCGAACGAACACCGATATCGCGTCGAAACGATAAGCATCGCAAAACTTATCGTCGAAAGAATCGTATTCCTCGTCGAGCAATAATGGTGGTGGAACGTCGCGAGGAAGGGTGAGAATGGTTCGCTGGATCGAAATGTTCAATGGGATTTCATTGAATTTAATTCGAATAGGTACTGCAGGGGAGTCGGGGAAGGTGTGTGAGAATACAGAGGTCGGGCCAAACATCAATTACCTCCCTTTCATCTACACGACCAGCCAGAGAATTCACTGTTATGGAGAATGACAAGTTCCAGTGCAATCAGGATGCTGGCGGAGAACAGGAATTAGTAGATATACCCCGTTCACCGGTGCCGGAGATTTAGTTTGACGAGCTGCGACTGGCGCACAAATCGTATCACGCCGTTATCTCTATATACTGGCATCAACCTAACAACAGCACAATACGAATCTACATATTACATACTGGACGTTACGCGTCTCCTTTATGCGTTCGTTTTGTGTGATAAAACATCTGGGATGAGGGACTCGTTTACCATACACGTGCGTACGTGAGCTCGAGGGAATAATACATCGCCCGGTTTCACTCTCTACTGTAACTGATGCCCGGGTGTAGATCGATGGACGAACTTTGGAAATTATACCTGAGTCGGTTTCAAGAGACATTTTTCGCTGCTACGCGTGCGAAGTTGCGTGTAAATCCGACCGAAGTTTCGAAAATTGTCGTCTATGTGTATTTAATTAGTATCAGCTCGTTCGTGCTAATAGTTTAATATTTTTTCGTGTTTGCGGAGGTAGAATTTACTGTATCATTGGACAAGTGGTTCTGTATTAAGGGAAACGCGGTAACATTAGAAAACAGGTTCTACTGAAACGCTGTTTAACATTACTATCAACAGTTCCGAACACGTTCACGTGGATTGATTTAAATGAAACACCTCCGGTTTTATAATAAAATGGATAACACGAGGAGCAAAATTTTGCTGTAACTAACATGGAAATGAATTGTGTGTTCTTTTAAAATAGCTTAAAGGTTAGTCTTTAGGGGAACTAAGAATAAATCGAATTTCACCGTTCACTACAGAATGAGATCTACAATAATCCGTAACGCGAAATCATCGCGAACACGAGTTCGCTTGTAATTTCACGTGAAAGACAGCGTCCTGAAACGTATATAAGAGGATCACGTTCCGATATCGTGAGTCATGGGTATACTTACTCTTTGTCATTGCTGCTTAACTCAAAGCAATTTTTATCTTTAACCTAACGCTACAAAGAGAGATAGTACCGAGTGCACGGGCCTAACGGCGATTGGAGCGAACAAAAACCCGTACTGGAAAATCAGATTCACGGTGATCTGATCGACGGAATCGTATTTAAGTGGCCATTCATGCCGGTGAATGCCACTGAAGTGGGTGAAGTGTGCCTGACCTATTTTTCGGGTAGCCGGGAAGTCTAAATAGAACTTTGCGATTAATTGTTCTCGGTTCGAATGCTGTCAAAATCGTTTGCAAACTGAATCTTCTATCCTCGAGCAGTTTTCTAGGATCCAAATTTTCCACTACGCGTTGCCGTTTTCTTTTTTTTGAAAGAGAGAGAGGGAGGGACAGCTTTCAGCTATTGGAAACAAATTTTTGTTTCTCTTCAACGAGAATAGTACAGAAAGTACGAAAATTGTACAGAAAGTACAGAAAAAAGGGGTACTAAAATATGGTCAAAAATAATTATCTATTCAAGGATACATTCCCAGGGGTCACCGAAATATGTACGCAGAAAAGAACAATATAATGTAATTAAATCTAAGACTACATCGAAGGCAAAAAGTCCCACAAGCTTCCAAATTCCTTCAAAATTGATTTAAAAATTGCGACGTGTCTCATTATCAGTTGTCACGTAGGAGCATACAGTTTTTTCTCAAATCGCTGTCATTCGACACGAGATTCACCTGCCGGTCGGTCTACCAATTGTTAGGTCTCCCCATTATCCTTGTACGTGTATGAGTTCACCGGTCTCCTCGTACGAGGAAAACTCGTCCGAGAAAGATTACCAATTATGTCACCTTTAACAGCGTCGTTTCTCTCCTTTTTTTTTTTTCTTTTTTAAGTAACATTATCGCCTTTTTTCTCATATCTCGAGGAAAGCCCGTTTCTGTTTGCCGGCTGATTATATTTCACTTCAGGCCGCTTTCCCCGATAATAGCTTAAAGATGCACATTAACGTCAATAGGCAGAGATAACCCTTTGAAAAGTCTGCACAGTCCGGTACACGATAGTCGATCACAAAGAGATCGCCTTATTACCTGCTCGTATCGACTCGTCCTATCTTTGTGCCGACTCGGGGCATCAGTGCGCGGATAATATACGCGAGCAGAGAATAGCAAGTGATCCTCGTCGAGGGGGAGAATTTGTTCGACGGTAGCAGATACCCTGACCAAACTGGGATTTATGTGTAAGCCGATTAATAACTGCCTGTCGTCACCATACCGTTGACAGGGATCGAAATAACTTTGACACTGGACCGACAAACGTTTCGTAATGGTCCGTTGCTTGAGGTAATCATGATAATATGCGTAATAATAGTAATAGTAATTATTATTGTCAGGACCACTGTATGACGCGCGCAACGAGCACAGAGAGAAGACGAAATAGAACATCGAGTTGGAGTATATGAAATTATCGTCTCGAATGTGGAACTTCGGAAAGGAATGGTTCTTTTTTTTATTATATATCCGAGCAGAATAATTTTCGTTGGTCTGTGTATATCTCGGTCATAATGAGTAATTTCGTTGTTCTTCTCGGCGATGGCGAAGTTGCTCGCGGTACCTGCTGACATAAATTCTCGGAGCACGCTTTCTGTAGACTCTTCGCTTGCGAATTGTTGGTCTCTTAAAAGATTATGCGAACGTTCGTATAAGTGACGTCCATTACGAACAGGCCGGTGAATATGAAAATAGGGTAGAACGCGATTATTTGCACTCTTTTGTATATGACATTTCTAAGCCTGCAACGTTTGTAAGTACGAGGCCCGATAATTTCGTGTAATTAGGTCCCCTTTCTAATTAGCGCCCACTTTCCAATTAATTACTTTTACCAAGCTCCCGCGCGTTACATATATTATAATGCAATTACTGTCGGCAATTATTTCTTTAGTTAGAAAAAAACCAGTTATAGCATATCATCTTTTATTACGCTATGGCAGATTAAAAATTAAACAGCAAATCATTAAGTATCGATAGTTTACTATGAATCAACCAAATAGGTATAAACTGCGTGAGCAAATAATAAATTGCTCGTAAGAACTCCCGCGGATTGAAGACTCGTCATTATTCAAATAAATTCGTTTTAGTTTGTATTCGTTTCTGGCATCGTTCGCTCATTTCCATTCTTTCATTTTCGAGTGAATGTGTTTGCGACAGGCATGACGTATGCAAACCTATGTTGAATATGATGGAAGTTTTTCTTTTCATTCGGAACCGGTCTTCGACGTCTGGAAATTACGTATAATTGTGGTTCCGATTAGTAGAACGAGGTGACACGAAAAAAGGCACGGTATAGACCTGCTGTCTCGCGAGATCGATTGACACGACCGTATGTTGCTTTCGACGAGAACAATTTCAACTTACAGCAGTATTAATAGGATATTGAGTAATTGTTGTGTAATGGTTATATCGTTTATTGAGAAATCGATTTAACGCGTAAAACATGATAATATCGAATGTATTAAAACAATTATCGGTGTACGAATTTGTACTCAGCCTCGAAGTGTTTCAATACTTCAATCCTTGCGAAAATAATGAACGATTTCAAGTAAATAAATTCTAAATAGATAAAATACTAATAGAATCTCCGCCTTTTTCGTTTTCGCTAAGCTTTCTCCTCGTTTGTACAATATATTTATATTATAAACTATAAACAAAAGATATTTTTATTTCAATTATCACGATTTCGACGATCGATGTGGATGCGTAAACTTGTGTTCGATAAACACAATAATAAATCACCGCTAATCTTAACGCGAAGGTGCAGACTTTCGAGCTACGAGTTTCTTGAATCAACGCGGCGAAAGATTTCTTGTCAGAGGGACTGATATCAGTGTTTGCCTTGAATATCTAACCGTTCCGGAGGCTAATCGTCGAAAAAGAGTTTACAATAGTGTATGTGCATTGAGATTATTGAAATACCTTGCCCCGTTTCCTTCTACGCGGAAGCAGAATGTCAAATGGGAATAGGGAAATGAATTGTCTAGCGTGAAATTCAATCAGTTAAACGGAGTTGATCGGTGGAAATGGTACGCGAATTGTGCTGCCTCAAAAGTGATTATTGTCTAAAGAGGACGGTAAAATAAAATATCAGGATACTTTATGTCCGGCGGAATGTGGTGAAATTTAATCTTGCAATCGGGAACCATTGGGCAAACATTTCATTTTTATCGGAAAAATAGCCGAGACGTATACATACTTATACACGAATGAATATATGACTGTGATGAAAACGGCTGGAGGCGTTTGTGCATTCAATTATTTTTGTTGTTTTGTATGATCCGCTAACGGGAAAATTCCACGGTAATTTCAAACCTATTATCGACTTCTTCGGTGTGCAATTTAAGCCTCTGAGTAATCATTACAATGTCTGATGAATGGTGCGTTTGAATAAAATAATATAATTGTAATTGCAATACGATTGAGAAGTTGATAATTTCAATACATTTCACCTACCCTCGAATCATTACTCGAGAGAAAGCCTTTCGACAGACGAATATCCCCTTCAATTGTAAAGTATGAGCTCTCCGGTAAGCCCTTATCAATAAATCCAAACAGTGGACAGAGGAATAAAATGCTATATTGATCCACTCTTCCCTCTCCTCTTAAGTAAACCGAAATAAAGTACCACAGATTGCACAGTAAATTGTAATTCCTTCTTATTTATATCCTTGTTGCATTACGAGCAGCCCCCCAATATTTCTCTACTGCTGTACCCTCCGAAAGCCGCTACTCCTCCTCCTAATACACCTGCTACCGAAAATGGTTTCGTCTAATTACTACTCGGCGTTCTAACTTGGTCAAAAAAAATTTCCTGCAATACTCAGCCAACTGAGCGCACAGAAAACACACGAAATTAAGCCACGCGATCCCCTACAATACGCTCCACTTTGATCCCATCCAACCAACTGAAAATCAGATCCCAAAACCGAGCCGCGGTTCACTCGGAACCGTGTTCCACTTTTAGTTACGAGCTAAACGGAAGGCGGCCGACTATTTCGCAGATATTAATTATCGCCTCGATTCTCTGAACTTCCCAGAGCATCAGCGTCGCCGATTCGAAGTGTTTCCATTTCGCCGGTCCCCGATTTCCAACGGAGAAACGAACTCTCTGCCGCGAAACGCGGATGCATCGAGGTGCATCCGTCGAAACGGAAATGTGCCGATTAATCGGCAACGTTTAATGAACATTGAACTTACCCCAAGGTCGAAAGAAAACCGGAAACACTACCCTCGGCGTACAGGCTGACGATGTCGCCCAGGTGGAGGAAACTCGCGGAACCGAGAATCTCGCCCATCTTGATGCTGTTGTTCTCGAGATCTCTGGCTTCCTTCAAAGTTGGAGAAATTCTGCCTCTCAACCGAGTGAATTATTCATGGCTACACCTACGGATCAAAGGCGGTCGTTAATCCACGGTGAGAGCTAAACAATGCATAGCAACGAATACATCGCGACGGTGTTTCTTTATTTAAAAATGGATAAAGCGTTTAACAACCATTAAGACACGTAGGCTTCTGAGTACGGTTCGATCCGGTTGTTACTTTTGGATGATGTACTCGTGTGTGTGTGTGTGTGCAGCGCGTGTTTGATAGTGTTTACATTGAGTTTCAAACTGATCGGCTTTTATCTCGACGGTGGATTTTCTGGTTATTATTGATCGTTCCAGGTGTGCTCCGGTTGCGTTTGAAAAATCCTTTTTCCAGTAATAGATTTGGCGTATCGGTGTAACAATTGTAACTATTGCGCGCACAGTGTAATTATGATTATGGAATTGTTGAACAGAAATATAGGTGTAACAATAAATGCAGGTAGTAAGGGACGATTACGAGAACTGTAATTAAGAACTGTTATCTTGGTAATTTTACTGTCCCGACGATATTGCAGCCGCACAGTTAATTTACGGATACCTATGTACATATATTTTTATTATCGTCTAAAGTATCTCTCCGTGTGTAATCGTTAATTGTCTCTTATCTGCCCCGGTGTAAATTTTCTTTTCTCAAAATGTTCGCCTTCCTTATCAGACGAACGATATCTTTCTAGTAATGAAACCATTGTTAAGAAATTCCGCTATTAATTGGGCGGATTAATATTTTTCGCGGAAAAGTTCTGGCCCTCGCGTTGAACAAATTATTACAGGAAATGAGAAAGGGACGACAGGAACGATTCGTTTCGATGCTGATTGAAGTTGCTTCGCCAACCAGCGGATCGATCGTAAAACGATTCCTGAACAGAAAGAAAACCGGAAGAATAAATCGCGTTTCTCGATCAAATAAACGTCGCGGCTTAAATACTGGACAGTTTGCTACTTGTTACGTATGTATATATAATATCCAGGTATTACAATTGTACTCGTCCGGAGGTAATTTCGAACGGAGACGTTTACAATCTGCAGGGATGTTCATTCGGTTCCCACGGGCAGGCAGGTTTTTGGAAAATGGGTCAGCCTAAACTCGATTTTACGATGGAAATTGCCATCTCTTTCTCCTGTCCAACTGATTCCACCCCGAAAACGATACGAAGGAAATTGGTTCGCCCAGTATTTCCTATCTGGAAAATTGAGTCCGCTCTCATTTCGAAGGATGAAAAATGAAGACGCGGAATGATGAGAAAAGCTACGACGTCGTCCTCGTTATTTATAGAATATCGCGGGGACTTTCGTCAGAATTAATTTTTTCGTCGGCAGCTTAATCCCAAAGCATTCCAAAGTCGAAGATACTTTACGAAGAAAGGGAGAATTGCGGAAGCTTCGATATTGGTGCACTGGTTATTCGAAAATTCAATGTAGCATTATAAATTATCATTGTACAAAAGGCAACGCAGCATTCTTCGAGTAAAGATCATTCGTTCATCCTCAAGCGAAACAAACATTTAAGTTCTTCGATACCAATTGCATATTAATTAATTCGAATGGCAGAGTTTCAATATATATTTCATATTTTATACATTGTTCCTTAACCCTTTTATGATCTACAGTGTAGAATGTACACCAAAGGCGAACGTAAAACCCATTTTTATTCGGCTAAGCGAATATTTCCGCTGTATGTAACGCCTGGTGATCCAACAACCGCGATGCACTGTGTGTTACGTATCTCGTTGAAATCTTTATGCCAGGTATGCACACGTTTCCCCATATTTTCCACCCAGGAATATTATCATCGATTTCTTCTGCAAAACTGAGCCCAACTCGCTGTTTACAACCAAGCCTAAGGTTGAAGGTCAATTTATTTTCAGATTTAACCGGCGTATTCTTTTGTCAGCGAACGGAAGCGTGATTAAGGATCCCACCTTCCCTGATCTTTCCACAATCGCGTTTCAAACGAATTTACGGAGAAACCCTTTACTTCGTCAATTAACAAGTAATAGACATTTTTTATTGAGCGAAACGAAACTGCAACTCAATCGCGAATCCCGATTGCCTTGTAATCAAATTCTTTTCGCGATTGTTCTGGAACGATCGATCACCAACCAACAGCCCCCCCCCCCCCCACACACCCCCTTAATCATGTAAATCCTAGATTCTGCGTTAATGGAACGCGAATAGACAAGCAATTGTTGCCTCGATAATTAATATCGAGCGCGAGAAAGTGGAGCATTAATTTTTGTACTTATGCGGATAGATAATGAATTTCGTGTCACTCAAAATGATTAAATTTGTCCCTCAAATATTATTATTATATGTTAACGCATTTACCATACTTAATCGTGAATTACGGTTCTTAATCCATCTTACAAACACGTTAATTTTAAGCTTCTCAAACGTGAAACCCTATTGGGTACGTTTTTCATTGTTATCATTTGCTAGTAATATCCCAGCGATTTTTTTATGTAAAACGTACGGTATTGTTCGTGAAAAAAGGCGTGTCAATCGGATAGAATGATCGTTTAGCGTTCATTGTGCGGCTGGTCTCTATCACTGGACAGCTTCTTCCGGCGATTTGTAGCTGCATTGTGCGGCAATTAAACCGTTCGTGACTCTGGCGTGACTACATACTTTGTCGCGCGAAGAGATGCACTGAATTTATTTTGATTCGATTTGATTAGCGATCATTTGATTTGGACAATTAAACGAGGAGTATTTTCTGTTTATGTATTTCTATATTATGTATTTTCTGTTCTGTTATCGATCCTTTTAAAATTTGCTAAAAATTATGTTTTCTAAATAGAGACAATTCTCAATTACTCTAATCGCAATTCCAAAGATACTGTAATCTAATTCAGCTTTCCACTTGTATCTTTCTGCTCCAATCGCCACTTGTTCATTTAATTTGTCTGCCCATTGTTTTAGGAAACTTGTTAGAGTTTCCTAGCGGCCTGTAAAGACTGTCACGCTTGTACCAAATACAATAGATGTGCGTGTCACATAAGTACATTTAAAATACGAAGTTACTGTACGGAGCAGTTCAACCATAAGCACTGCTTTCTCCGTTAAAGTATCTATATCCACGTTCCAACTTCCTCGCACGTAGTCAAATGTGTTTCCTCATTCATAACAACGATATTCTATATCTGGTGTTCATTGATAGAAAAATCCTCGGGGCCAACGCGAACGCTGCTGAGTGAGTCAGTCGCAGGTACTTTTACTTTTCGTTATGTTTTCAACGACCAACATTACGCTCAAATAAACGGCGTTTGACACAAAAAATACCTAGAAAAATATACACCGACGTTCAACTGCGGCGTACATGAAGCGTCAAATAATGTGAAAGCACGATGAACAAGGCAGAACCGAGAATTTAATTAAAACAACATACCGTTTAGTTTAATGAAAGTGCAACAAAGCGTTTCGATTATCCATAACTCGTTACGAAGGTGTGAGAAAACCCGAGGCTTTGGAGCGCCTCGCATATTCGTCTGGAAAATGTCGCCACGAGGCCGATAGGCGAGCGGGGCCCGTAAACATTGGGGGGTCGTAAATCAGACCCTCGAAGGCACTGCGTCGTGGGGCCTTCTCGACGGGCAAGAATGCAACGACGAGGCAATCTTTGGAAAACGATCGACTAGAGCGGACTGATTGTACCCATACCGTTGTATTAGCATAGAAATAGATATTCCTATAACCGTAGGCGAATTTAGAGATTTCCTTTAATATCTGTGTCTTACAAAGGCATTACACATACATACATGCACGAATATTTTCATAGAAACCGTTTCGTAGTCGTTTTCAATTATTCGTTTCGTAACATTCACGCGTACAGTTTCGTTCATTCCCTACCATCATTTGTAATTCAGCGAAGTTTAAATAGTGCACCAATTCTGCTTCAATTTATTATTTACTTTAGCTGTACCGAGTACAAATTATTTAGGCATGAATTATTGCGATCGTACAGTGTGTACGTAGTTTCCCAGGAAACTGTGTCCGTGAATTAACTCTGAACGTATGCACCGTGAAAACACGTACGTCAACTGTTAATTTCTAAAGACCACTTGAACGTCCTGTTAACCTCGTACTAGCTGTATTAACTTCTCCGTCCATAATCGGGCTAAACCGTGAGCGTCTAATGCGACGATCAGAAATTGAAATCGTATTCCTGTATCTCTCTTTGGAATCTCCATTCAAGTAGCCGAACATAAATAAATCATCAGCGCAAAATGGTAAAAGATTAAAAATAGCCAGACTCAACAAATCTGTGGTTAAATCGAACGCTGCCCCATTCATTTCTCATTTCCATTTAGAGGCGAGAATAATTGAAACGTTTTAACAGGTACAACATAATATCGAAACGAAATATTTGTCCGAAGAGTATCCCCCCTTTCTCGAGAGAATTTTGTTACCTTCGTCGTGTAAAGTAAACCGTTGTATATGGCAGGCTGATAAATTATTCCCGGAACGCTAACGTGGGCGTTTAAACCGACAAATATACTCAGTGAAAATTCGTTGACAGTGCACGAAACGATCGTAAATCGACGCGATTAAATGTTACCAAATGTTAATCATTAATTCACAGTAAGTCGCCCGACTTCTGAAGAATGAAACAATCACGTCCATCGGCACGGATAATTTTCGATTAAACGAATCGAATTTTTTACGCGATTTTACATGCACTGCCAATGAACCTTGCACAGCGTTGGACATCTGTCAAGCTCTGTCTTAATTTTATTTTCACCGTACATCGAGAGATATTGAGTTCATATCGCGACTCTGAAACGATCTATAAATTTGTTCGTCGTAGGGAAAACGTCGAACGAATGCAATCGCAACAATGTAGACTGTAAATTTGTTCACTGACACGCGCATCGCAATAGACAAAAGTTGTTTCTCTATTTTTTATTCTCGACTCAACAAGGGTATGTGCGTTGGGCGGAACAATTTATTTGAAAAGTGATCAGCAGTAAATGATTTCTATATTTTATTTATTCAGAGTCTACAGAGGTATTTATTAATACGGTTCTGTTGGTCGTAATGCTATTAGATTGATGTGTAAACGAAAACGAATGGTATCGATAAAGATATCTAACATTCTAAATTGCGAACTAGCTTAGGATTTCAACGGTGCAGATCGATGCATCAGTACGGTTTCATTAGATCGTATTGCCAGTCAATTGACAATTATTGTTCAACGACAGGGACATCCGACGAGAAAATAAAAGGAACATCTGCGCGACCATTTTTTCCTTTCTATTACATATTGCATCCCGATAGTTTATCTTTTTCCTTTTTCAATGCATGGAATATCAAAGACCATTTGCAGCCTCGACATCGTAGCCCTTTTACAATACAAATTGTACCATACAAACGAACATCGTTCAAGAACTTTCGAGGAAAAAAACATTCAAATAATAAGCGAACTAACTTTGTTTGAACGCGTTATTTTGTTTAATTCGAACCATATTGGAACGCGACAATTTATTGAACAAAAATTATTTTAGTATACATTTGAGAAGCAAGTAAAAGGATCTCTGGTATATTATAAGTATCCTTCTTATTTAAACGTACACAACGGTTCATAGCTACGCGAAGGGATATTCAATTGTCGTGTCGCAGAATTCTTCTGAACTGAAACATCTTGTTACATTTTACGCTTATTATTAGACCAGCAACTTAAAAATATAGTCAAATCTCGCGCGTATTCTTAACATAAATCGATTATATTTTCCAGTAATTAACCACGCTGTCCCAATTTTTCGTACATTTCTCAGCGGATATTGATTTTCGTAAGACGACACTCTCTTCTTGCCGCAAAATTCAATTTTTCTCTCCGTTGCGTCCCGCACTGATATCGTCCACGCAAACATATTTACACGTCGCGCTGTTAAATCAACCAGCATGTTCTACCCATCCAATTTCCCTGATCGCACATAAGAATCAAAGTTTCACCAGAAATCGCATAACCCGGGGGAACCGCGTTAAATAATCCATTGATCGAACGTCAAACATCGGCCTCCTTTTTCAATCGGCCAGCGGCGGCCCAGGCTTCTCAATTTGCCCCGACTGCCACGACAATGAAAGCCTACGTGTTCCGTTTCGCGCGAATATAATTCTCATAAAATTGCGAAACGGCGAGCGCGTGTCGCGTTACCGCTGCGAAGAGGTTCGTTTTTCCAAGGATTTTCTCGCGCGACACGCGCCGTCTATTCTTCGTATCCTCTTTCCTTTCCCTTATCTTTCCCTTCCGCGGCAGCGATTCGAATTCTCCCGCTCGGCCGAACGATCGATTCAACATCGAGATCAACGAGCGGCCGCGCAAGTCCGGCGCGATGAAACGATCCGCGAGAAATTCGTCGAACGAAAATGAACTGTGCCGTTTGGAAAAATCGTCGGGGAAAATTGAAAAGCCGCCGCGCTGGGTACGTTTCAAGGCCACCTCCGTCTTGCTCTTTTCGACGAGACCATTTTATTTTCGTCGCCCGACGATGTTATTAGGGGACGTTAAACGGTTTGGCGAACAAGATCGCACGGGGAGGAAAAAGTGGAGTAATCGACTGCAATAATATTGGAAATAGACCGGAAGATTGATCGCGATGGTATACATATATATATATATATACTGTGGAATTCAAGAGGAAGTCGAGTTATTAGATCCGCCGTAACTGGTTCACGCAACGTGTCATGAGGTACGAGAAATTCGATGTGTCCGGTAATTCGAACGGATGAATTGGAATCGTGAGTACTTTTTGAGACGTTTTGGAAATTACATTCGTATCGCTTGAATCCGTCTAGTCTTTCTATTTTTCTTTCTCCTTTTTGAATCGTATCAGGGGAGAAGAGCAAAGCGACACGCGTGTTTTTGTTGGTCTACATAGAATTATATATGATCAATTTCTAATTCTAATTAAATTTGAAGAGTTATATAATTAAATTTCACGAGAGATACTTTGCAGAGTGTGTTTACCATCTTGCGTGACCTTGCCTGGCAGGTCGTTGAACTCGACTTAAAAGAGGCTATCACCCTACAGAGTAAAAAATAGAACGTTTCATAAAACGCTGGTAAAGTTCACGATTTCACTAGGCGCTTCGAGAATAATCCGGGTCCAATGAACAGCGAAGGCAAACGAAAACTGCCCGATTATTTATTTCAAATAATTATTTTGATTTCCATATCGTTGGTAACAATTTTGAACAATAACAGCCCGCAGGTAAGTCGTCGATAATTAATTCGCATGGATTCAAGTTTCTTCCTCTTCGTTTCATGACTCTTGATTGCTCCTCTACCTTTGCGTCACCTTGTACACCTGTGCGAACGAGCACTGTGCATAATTGCTACGCGTAATACATTATCCAGAAAATTTGACGAATCCCACGAGACCTTCGAAAATCTGGTAAAATCAATTAAACCTACTGCAGCTACGAATATACGAGATAAATAAATGAACAAATAAATTCTATGCACGCCAAAATAAATATAAAAGCACAGAGTACCATCTAATATAATATACACCGCACACAGGTTTAAGGTAAAACTACTTAACTCGGTCTACTTCGATCGATCTACTTAAATTTAGAGAAGAAACCAAAGTAATTCACAGAATGATACAAGCAGGGTAAAGTACCCGTCCCCGTTGTTAATTACCTAGTGTGGTTGCCACAACGTTAACTCCAAACAAAAAACAATAGAAACAAATTTTAACGCACATTAATTTAAGTAAATGATAGATCCAATGGGTGCACCGCTCTCTTTTCTATCGTCTATCATCGAATGTAGGCCGAAATGGCGGTCCGCTTATATTTTCCATTAACACATATACTGGAGGCACATTTTCTATGTTGCACAATATGTATCGGCACTGGGTCAGTCGAATCGAAATTTCATTTAACGAAAAGAAGGAAGCGATCCGCCACTCTGGCTAGGTGTCATTAACCTTTGCAGGATTTGCTGAGTGTGCGTCTCGACCCACACTGCACACGATCCATAATGTGATATATCCGTTTTGCAACGAAATAAAACTAATAATAGAAACTTCGTATGGACCGTTGACGTAATAGTATGCACACACTGGAGGCACGCTTGATACGTTAATCATTACTTATCATCGCTGATCATTAGATTTCACCGCAAAAGTTACGGAACGAGACGATATGCAACACGTACGGAGAAGTCGTTTTGTTTTTACTAGAGAATATACGTGGTCGTTTTTACGACAAAAGTTATGGAAATAGCGTGTATATAATTTATCATTTCAGGACTTTCCTTAAACTTTACAAAAAAATTGCACCGGATGAAAGTTAAAGTGCACCCGAGTCCACGTAGCTTCTATTAGTCATCATTTTTTATCTTCATTTCCTACGGAGATACGAACTTTCGTTGTTCATTAATTTAATAGAACCGCAATGTTATTGTAATCATTATTATTCATACAAATTATCATTCCATATTCATACTTCCTTTGCTATACTACGCCATAGTTCCATTTAAAAAAAAACAAACCCACATTAGTATCTGCGCTAAAAATTCTGGTTAATAGAAGTCATGCAGACTATTCAAGTGCTATTCAACTTTACTTTAACACAACCTCTATGAAATTTCCAGTAATCCATGAAATTTAGCGGCAACAATTATGAGGGTCATCGTGTACACTGTTACCGGAGTATTGTTAACATATCTAATCCGTGAAAAATCGAATATCAAACGAACATCGTTAAACTTATCGTACGAAAGGAGCACGCGCACAAATGTCACCGAAGGGATTTAATCCGTTCTTTCAATGTGAAAGCAACTTAATTTCACGGCGCACCAAGTTGCAATCAGACTCGCGTTCACGGTTATACTCGTGCACAGCAATCACGGTAAAGCACGGCGAGCGCATGGAGGTAGTATAAATAAAACGTGCCGATTGAAATCGGACGAACGGAATCCTTTATGCAACGAATCGCATAGATCTCACGATTCTATTAGGCGAACTACTCGTACGGAATAATAATGCCGTCGCGGCGTCTCTGTCGTAGAATCGAGGAATATCAGCGCGAAGGAAATTAGCTTGAACGTGACTAACGTCAAACGGAACGCATTGAAACGCCGATATCTATCCCCTCATATAACACGATCGTTAGTGTTATGCAAAAACACAGAGCTATCGCCGAAAAACAGACTTGGACACCGAAATTAATCTATCCTACTTTCCTTTTATCAGTAAAGTTGCCTTCCAAGCGGGTACTGTTTTTTCCATGTAGAAGCGAAAGATTAGTAAAGCTGAATAATAGCCCTTTAACTTTAGCAAATTTAAATTCCACAGTGGATGTTTATGACAAGTGTAAAGGTGCATTAGAAATATGTAGGTATTCTGTTACCTACAAACTCGTCTTCCCCCCTTAACAAGTTAATCATGCATATTACTCTTGTTTCTTTTTCATTACTGTTAAACCCCATTAAACGATAGTTTGTTCTTTTATAAAAAAATATCATCTCAGCTTTCGTCTGCAGCATCTCGATTTCTACGCTTTCCTTTTTTTTCCATTATATATATATATATAAAGGAATATATATATACACAGTCCCGTGCTAATACTGTCAGCTGATGCCTAATAAAAATAAAAGTATGGAGAGCCTCTTATTAGGAACGATCGAAACACGCACTCAATTTAGCAGCTGCACGCGCGTCCGTCGGGCGTGAAGTGAAAAATACCAGTCTCGTATAATTGACAGATCTATTAAAACCTATTGATACGTTTCGCACGCACAGTCATTGGAATCGCATTGTCTTTATCTACGGCCCCGCATTGCCCTAACAAAAAGTCTTAACCTATCGGAGTATGTATATGCAAGTAACGATTAAAACGCCTTACTAGGAAAAAACGGTGCTAAGAGAAAAAAAAAGGAGGAGAAAAAACGGAAATACCATAGTAGGCTATGAAGATTACGAGGGGAAGAAAAAAGAAGGAGGAAAAATGAACTTGAGCGAGAATAGAAGGAAACTCGTACTTTGTACTCTATCGGCGTTAGCCGAGAAAAGGAAAAGAAGAAAAAAAACGTGTTTACTCACGTTCTCGCCGCCTATGCCGTTCCAACACTTTCTGTGCACTTCACTTTGCCGATCGAAATCGTTCTCGAGGCGGTATCACACTGGTTTTAAGTATACCGGAACACTTCCCCGAATGGTCAAATGCTATTTTAAATACGTACTCCTTAATACACCATACGAAAAAGGCGTAAACGTTCGTGATCGCTTCTCGTTAGTTTATTCCAACGTATATACGTGTTTCAGATACCGTGCTTCTCTTGTACACAAAATTTGTAACATTAACCACGTTCTACTTGGCAAAAAAGGGCCGAATACTGTTGAACGTTCACAACGATGAGTTCTATCGGAAGTGTGCTACCTGGTATGGTCGCCAAGTATCATCGAACACGCGTACATATATATACACGAGAATGAATTGGAGTCGCCCGAAGAGAAACGTTCTCACCGTTCGGTGGTTCTGGCACGACTGGAGTACTGGAGGCTACACGAAGTCACATATGGCTGTGTGTATAGTACAGTGACCAGTTGAGTCGCTTATTATTGCATAATGCATCAATGCACATTTAAGATTTTTATTAATATACAAATACCGTAATTAGTTCAATAGTATGAAAATAATAACGAATTTTCAAACTTTAGTTTTGTCATTAGTGAATGAAAGAAATACCGTTTGTTGATAAGTACTCCAAGAGAAATTTAAAATAGACATTTCTGAAACGTTGATCCAACACGTGAAAACAGAACGTAGAAATAGTTATAACAATAACTGATCGTGTTAAATTTATGATAATATCGTTTTGGAATGCGAAAAACTCAATTTTTATTTTGTTACCTCTTTCGAGTGTAGATATGACAGGGGCCCGAGTTTCATACACTTCTTTATAGATGGCGATACTAAAGACACCACCGCCACAGACGAGATAAATCAATAGACAAATCACCTTCTGATATTCCGTGGATCATTGTGGCTGCCAGGCCGACTTAAAAATTTGACGCTGATTATAGCGTCCTCTGCTCATAATCGGCGGAAACTTGATAAACAATTTATTAAATAAATTTGGTAAGAACCGTTTGATAATTACGCATCAATTCGTATGATTAAACAAAGCCCATCCTCGCCTCATTAAGCAATCAATTACTCTTTACGATAAATACAATTCGCAGTCATTCTACCTTTGTACAATAGAATTAAATTAATTTATACAATAATCCCGTACTATTTGAGAATACGTATAACAACGACTCGTACAGGGCACAAAAACATTCGCGTTATTTATTGTCTAGTGTTGTGTGATGGACAATGTCCTGGAAGCATTGGTTTTCCCAGAAACCACGTCATAGAAGCCATCAAGAGTTTTCGGAATTTGTAAATGCCGCCGAGCGCTACAGCGCGCCTGCGCGTCGCGGAGTGGGGATAGCTCGCGGCGCGGCCCCGCGGCCCGCGAGGCGCGCGCGGCTGTCAGTCTCAATTGGAGCGTTGCGGTGTATGGTTGTATGTGTTATCGAAGGTTAGCGAAATACCTCACACTACAATAGCATTTCGGGCTTTACGTTACCAGCGTACGCTTGGTTACGGGCTTCTATTAATTAATACCCAATTAACTAACAATCGTTCTACTATCGCAACAATACATTAAACTGTAATGATTAAAGTCTTTCTTGAGGCCTATTTGCTAGACGAATGGCCGGTCTTCTGATTAAGGGTAGACGCGTCTTCTACCAGCATAAAGATTTTGTTTAATACGAGATTAACTAGTCGTTTGTTATAACATCGTGTTAACTAATTTACTAGTTCGAACGGTTCTTATCAGCATTGTTATATTTTACTGCGCGGTTCTAACGCAGCTATTTACATATTGCAGCATCGTCGCTCCCATTTGTGAGTTTATGATTTATATAATGCTTTACTAATTAGTTCCAGTTTGTCTTTGTTTCAGAAAAATTGAAAGTAATTAGCTAAAGAAGAGGATTGCTTAAAATATGTATTATATGACCACACTCTCACCCTGCCCCTGCCCCTGCCCATGCCCATGCCCATGCCCTTGCCCTTGCCCTTGCCCTTGCTTTGCCCGTGCCCTTGCCCCTGCCCCAACCGCTGCCCAGTCAACTAATTACAGGTGTTAGATAATTAATTAGGCAGGCCCAATTATAAATCGAACAATACCTTTACCTCCTTATGTAGGTAGGCTATTATTGAAATTGTTTTTTTATTCGAACTCTTAGATGTTATACTAGGTAGGGTCATACTAGTTTTAAGTTAGATCTTTAGTCAGGCAGGGCCCATTGAATCCAATCTAGTATTTAAGAAGGGAGGATTTATTTTTAAGCTGTTTCTCAGTTATTATATAATTTTATAGCAATAATATTTCGTTGTCTAGTTTTTCAGGTAATAGAATATATTTTTAAGAAAGTTTTATTTCAGGAAATTGGATCACCTTGCAGATTTTCTTTCAGGTTTCCTTCTGACATTCAATATAGCTCGCGGTCGCGATTCTTCTAAGTACTCCTGTTGTTGTCGTATTTGTACTACGATCAATTAATGAACGTTCTACAAATTGACAATAACGGAAGATTTTTCTTCCTTACAAGTTATAGTAGAATTAGTTTTTGCGTAATCGGAGGGTGGAAGGGCCGTGGCTAGGGTGGGTCTCCATTCGCAGTAACCTCCACGTGGTGAGACCTGGGCAATCAATTATTTACTGTATAATTATTAATCGTTTAAGAGACGTTTGATAATTATGTGGAAAATAATTCGAGCGAATTGGCTGCGAACTTTCCCCTCCCATTCCCTTTTTTCCTTCATTCCCTTTTTTGGTTCATTCTGTGTGCCTCTGCCTTTAATTGCTGTCCTCTGGTCATTGATGTACCTAGCCAGGAAGGGGCAGTAATCGCATTTGTTTATAATTTCTTTAAACAAATTCAATTATCTCGGCTTCTCCTGGGCCGATTTTAATCAACCACGTCTCAAAAGAAGGGGAAACGAATAAGCTACACGATAAAAAATACCCCGCTGCTGTACCTAAATGGACTTGGCCGTAATAACAATTTTAATTGTTTAATTGTTTATAACAAATGAACTGCACATGGGATGATGTTGACACCTGTTGGAGATGGTAGCCTATGCCGCTGGCTTTAATTTATGTCCTCTGGTCATTGATGTCTCTCGCCAGGAAGTGCCAGTAATGGCATTTGTTTATAATTTCTATAAACAAATTCAATTATCTCGCGTTCTGCTGGGCCAATTTTAATCAGCCACGTCTCAAAAGAAGGGGAAACGAATCAGGTACACGATAAAAAATACCCCGCTGCTGTACCTAAATGGACTTGGCCGTAATAACAATTTTAATTGTTTAATTGTTTATAACAAATGAACTGCACATGGGATGATGTTGACACCTGTTGGAGATGGTAGCCTATGCCGCTGGCTTTAATTTATGTCCTCTGGTCATTGATGTCTCTCGCCAGGAAGTGCCAGTAATGGCATTTGTTTATAATTTCTATAAACAAATTCAATTATCTCGCGTTCTGCTGGGCCAATTTTAATCAGCCACGTCTCAAAAGAAGGGGAAACGAATCAGGTACACGATAAAAAATACCCCGCTGCTGTACCTAAATGGACTTGGCCGTAATGACCATTTTAATTGTTTAATTCTTTATAACAAATGAACTGCACATGGGATGATGTTGACACCTGTTGGAGATGGTAGCCTATGCCTCTGGCTTTAATTTATGTCCTCTGGTCATTGATGTCTCTCGCCAGGAAGTGCCAGTAATGACATTAGTTCATAACTTCTATAATTGTTTTGTTGAACGCTGTTATAACATTAATTGTTTGATTTAAGAGAAGAATTATTTAAAACTCTTTAATTTTAGCATCGTTTTCTATAATCTGCTGGTAACGTTGCAGAAATTTTGGCGGAAATAATATATTGAATGACTTGCCTATTGCTATATCTCGTCGGTTGTGCTGGAAACTACGCGGGTCTCTGCCATATCTGCAGTGTGTGGGGAACTCCGTAAGTAAACCACACATATAAATATTTAGATGAACGTGAAAAAACAAATAGAATTTATTAAAAATTAACAAATAGTACAAAGAGACAAAAATAACGATTAACGGAGCAAATAAATTAGTATGGAGTCAGAAGGACGTTTTGGCAAGGAATGGTTTCCCAAGCGACGCTTTTTAAAAACAGGAAACGACGTCCGTTCTTCTTCTTTTTCTATCCTGCAGCTCTTGATTGGCCGAGAGCATCCAGCCAATCATTGAGAGAGCGCCGGATGTATCCTCAAATCTATTGGGCGAGAGCAGCGCCATGATGTTGAGTGCGGTGGAACGATGAATCTCCATGGCGGAATTCACGATGATACAAATTGACGACTCCGTCGATAAATGGCGCGCAAGCGAGTCGCCACATCACTCCCTTCCTAGAGACGGCGCGAATGTCACCCTCTTCCTGCCGCGGGGTGCATTACCGGCGGCTGGATAGGTACGAAGCGTTTGTGGTGGTGGTGGTGGTGGTGGTGGTGGTGCTGCTGCTGCATCAGGAACCAGAATAGCGGTCTCTTCAACACCGTCTGGTGAAGCAAAGTACGCCGGCTTGAGCCTTTCGGTGGAAATATTGGTCGGCTTGTTCTTCACCAGAACCGTATACAGCCTTTGATTCGGCCTCGCTAAAACCTCGAATGGACCGTTGTAGGGCGGCTGCAATGGTCGTCGAATCGTATCGTCCCTGACAAACACGTGCGTAGCCTGCTCCAGTTCTCTAAAAATGAAAGAAGTGCCCCTCACGTGGTGTGAAGTTGGTCTGGGTCGAATACGCCTCATCCTCTCGCGGAGATCTTGCACAAAGATCTCCGGCTTGACTGGGTGCTCCACGTCCTCGAAAAATTCCCCTGGCACCCTGAGTGTGGTGCCGTAGAGAATCTCGGCTGCAGAACACTTGATGTCGGCCTTGAAAGCCGTCCGCAGCCCAAACATGACGGTTGGAAGACACGCCAACCAGTTTCCGTCTCCCTGAAGGTGACACGTCAAGGCCGACTTCAGGGTACGGTGCCATCGCTCCAGGATGCCGTTGGATGCTGGGTGATATGGTGAAGTCCTGGTCTTCGCTGCTCCCAGCAGGTTCGTCAGCGACTTAAATAATTCTGCCTCAAACTGCGAGCCTTGGTCGGTAGTGATGACCGTGGGCGCGCCAAAACGCGTCACCCACCCCTCGTACACAGCTTGAGCCACCGAAAAAGATGAGATCTCCTTCAATGGTACGGCTTCAGGCCAACGGGTATACCGATCCAGCATGGTTAGGAGATATCTATACCCGTTGCATATGGGCAGGGGCCCCACAATATCCAAGTGGACCTGCCGGAACCGTTCATCCGGAATCGCAATCTTCTCCGGGGACAGTTTGACGTGCCGATGAACCTTCGCTCGCTGGCACTGGAGGCACGACCGAGCCCAACCGGTGATGTCCTTATTCATCCCTGGCCAGATGAATTTCGACCGAATCTGTTCACGCGTTGCCCGTCCGCTCGGATGAGCGAGTCCATGAACAGAATCGAAAATCCGCTTCCTCAAAGATCGTGGAATGAATGGTCTAATGGCGTCTTCCGCTGCTTCACAGTATAGCGGATGCTGCGACCCAACCATCGTGAATGGTCGAAAACGCGTCTGTTGCGAATCAGCCAGAAGCTGGATTAGCTCCTGGTCCTGCTGTTGTTCCGCAGCCAGATCCTCGGTGGAAATGAGTACCGGACAGTCCACTGCGTCGATCCTGGACAACGCATCAGCAACCCAATTAGTTGATCCTTTCAAATACACAAGATTAGTGCTGAATTGTCCGATGTAATCCAGATGTCTGGCTTGCCGTGGTGACGCCTTATCCAACTTCTGTCGGAACGCAAAGGTTAACGGCGCATGGTCCGTTCTGATGACCAACGGTCTCCCTTCAACAAAATCTTTCATGGCTCGTATTGAGAGATATATGGCCAAAAGTTCTCGGTCATACGTGCTGTAATTCCGCTGGGCCGCACTCAGCTTCTTTGAGAAGAATGCGAGCGGCTCCAGCTTTCCTCCAATCTCCTGCTCCAAAGCCGCTCCGACGGCTGAGGCAGATGCGTCGGTTGTAAGAACCAAGGCAGCCTCTGCACGGGGATGAAACAGTAGCGTGGCTTCGGAGAGAGACTTCTTGCACCGAGAGAAAGCCTCCTCAGCTTCGGGAGTCCAAATGACCGGTCTCCTGTCATTCTTCCTTGAGTCCTTGATGAAATCGTTCAACAACGCCTGGTCGTGAGCTGCACGCCTGATGCATCGTCGATAGTAGTTCAGCATCCCCAGGAACCTTCGTAGATCCACAATCGTCTCAGGTTTTGGGAAATCGACAATGGCCCTTACCTTGTCATGCAAGGGTTTGATACCTTCCGGAGTCACTGAGTAACCAAGGAAACGCACTTCCGCTTGACCGAAAGTGCACTTGGCGACATTCAGTGTGACCCCAGCAGCTTGCAATCTACCAAACAGGATCTTGAGATGCTCCAGATGTTGTTCTAGCGACTCGGAAGCGACTAAAATGTCGTCCACGTAACAAAATGCGAAATCGAGGTCGCGAAGAACGGAATTGATGAACCTCTGGAACGTCTGCGATGCGTTCTTCAAACCAAACGGCATTGCCAGGAATTCGAAGAGTCCGAACGGCGTTATAACAGCCGTCTTAGGCACATCCTCTGGAGCGACTGGGATTTGGTGGTAAGCCTTGAGCAAGTCCAAAGTGGTGAAAATGGACTTACCGTGAAGCGCGGACGTGAAATCGTGGACGTGCGGAAGGGGGTAGCGGTCAGGTACCGTGACTGCATTCAGACCCCTGTAGTCACCACACGGTCTCCACGTTCCGGCTTCCTTCTTGGGCACCATGTGTAGTGGCGCTGCCCAAGAGCTCGAAGATGGTCGACAGATCCCAGCTTCCAGCATGTGTGCGAATTCTGCTTTGGCAATTTTCAGTTTCTCCGGCGGCAGGCGGCGAGCTGGTTGTGCTGCTGGTGGGCCCTGCGTCTCGATATGATGATGGACCTGTTGCACCGTGTTGTGCGCTGGCGCTGACGGGTTCGTCAAGCCAGGAAATTTCTGCAACAAACGATGGAATACCGATTCCGGCAGCACGGTGACTACGGATGCGTGAGCCTCAGAAGTCAGGCGTCCTTGAGTCTCCGTGCCGGACTGCTGGTCGCGAAGTCGTCCACGTCGCAGGTCTACACCCAGATCGAAGAAATATAGGAAGTCTGCGCCTATCACCGCCATGGAAACGTCGGCGATGCAAAACTTCCAGCGTAAGGTCCTTCCCAATCCGAGATTCAGCTCGAGCAGCTTCTCCCCGTAGGTGTTTATTATAGCCTCGTTGGCTGCAAATAAACGCAGCGGCGCAGCTTGAGGCTGTTTTCCTGCAAATTTCTTCGGCAGGAGTGAAATATCCGCTCCTGTGTCAATCAGGAAACGGATCCCACTCTGTTTGTCGTAAATGTGAAGCCTTCGGGGGGTGCGGAAACCGTCCAAGATGGCTCCTAATGTGGACGGTTGCTGGCGTTTCCCGGCGTTGCTAAGGGAAACGATGCAGTACACGGCTGTGTACAGCGCCTGGCCTGGTCCCCAAACATCCGGTGGTAGAAACAATATCCCGGCGAGTCCCTTGACCGCGAAACTCGTTTCCTGCTCTTCGAGCGAGCCTGAGAACGAGCGCGCGACCGTTCGGACGAGCGACCGCGCGTCCTCACGCGCACGGCTCCGATACCTGCCATGATGGAATCAAACTTCTGCTCCAACATGTCCAGCCTAGCGTCCCGCGGCGTCGTTGCAACTGCCGCAGCGCTGAAGGTTGTCGATGTCTCCATCGATTTGTCCGCGGCTTCTGCTACCTTAGTCAATGATAACCCATCGATGATGGACACGAGCTCCTGGATCCTCAGGGGAAGTCTCTGCATCCAGAGCGTCTTGAGCATGTCCTCCGGAAACTCATTGCCAGCCAGCGACTTCATTTCGCGAAGCAGCGCGGAGGGTGATCGGTCCCCCAACACTATCTCCGCGAATAAAGTGTGGTGGCGCTTCGTCTTAGATACCGAGAGACGCGAGATAAGCATTTCCTTGAGCGTCTCGTATTTGTTCGTCGTGGGCGGGTCCATGAAGAAATCTTCCACAACGGTCATCAGGGAGTCATCCAAGTGACGAACGACCGCGCTGAGCTTATTTTCGTCCGACCGGACGCGGAAAACTTGAAATTCACATTCAAGCCTCGTAAACCATAGCTGCGGCTTGTGGCGCCAAAGGGTCGGCAGTTTTACGTTACGAAATTCACTCGCGTGAATTTCGTTCTCAGGCGGCGCGTCCCGGTTGCTGAGAGTTACCTTCGGCAAACTGGGTACCTCCAAGGTCCGCACGTACGCTTCGGCCTCCGCCAACGCATCTTGAACATCGTCGTTACGGCGCGAAATGCGTGGAGGGTCCGCAACATTGGGCGGCGGTGTACGCGGCGTAGTCATGACGGTTTTGCGAAAAATACGTTTAATTTAAAATCACGTCGGGGTCACCAAAATATGTGGGGAACTCCGTAAGTAAACCACACATATAAATATTTAGATGAACGTGAAAAAACAAATAGAATTTATTAAAAATTAACAAATAGTACAAAGAGACAAAAATAACGATTAACGGAGCAAATAAATTAGTATGGAGTCAGAAGGACGTTTTGGCAAGGAATGGTTTCCCAAGCGACGCTTTTTAAAAACAGGAAACGACGTCCGTTCTTCTTCTTTTTCTATCCTGCAGCTCTTGATTGGCCGAGAGCATCCAGCCAATCATTGAGAGAGCGCCGGATGTATCCTCAAATCTATTGGGCGAGAGCAGCGCCATGATGTTGAGTGCGGTGGAACGATGAATCTCCATGGCGGAATTCACGATGATACAAATTGACGACTCCGTCGATAAATGGCGCGCAAGCGAGTCGCCACAAGTGCCTGCTACGCTATTGCCATCTATGTAAAGCTTCTTGAAACTACTTGCGGCTATTTCTTAACTTTAGTGTAGAAATAGAAGAGGCCCGAGCAGTTTCTGTCACATCTGTGTAGATGGCGATACTAATGCAGTTAGATAAAACAGAAATACGGGTAGTTGCGATCACTTCTTTATAGATGGTAAAACCAGACCCCACATTGGGTGTAGTTAAGACAGGGATACGAGTGGAACTTCTTTATAAGCAGCAGTAGGACAAAGTCAATAAAATTTGGTAGTTATGTTTTCATTAATAAAGGTAAGATAATAACGCTCGAAAATCGTTTTGTACTGGTATTTACATATCAATAAAGTCGTACAATCTACATTAAAGGTAATATGTGTAAGGTCCATTGCAAGGTCCATTTTTCATGTTATTGTACACAACAATCAAGCTCTTTAGCAAAGGTAAGCACATTTGTGCTTAGTTTGTCTTTTAAAAATTTTTGTAGCATGTAATAAATTCATGCTAATAGCGATATTATTCTTTATTTCGGTCTCCCAGCATATAACCTAACTTAGCAATACTGTCACTCTCACACACTCATCTCCTGTTTCACTCTTGCTTATTACAATATTCTTATCTCTTTATCGCACATCTATTATACACATTTCCCATTCCTCCATGTCTCATTTAAAATTCTAAAGTCCTTTTTATATCCTATCATCTTTATTTCAGTATACAGGTGTTCTAACATTTCAAATTTTTTGTCTGCGTAGGTCATTCTTTAATGCTTTCGCATTTGTCGTCGATACTATCAATTGCTGATTGTGTCGTCTTCCGTTTTAACTTAGGTGCTTTAGTAGTGCTTCTTTTCTAATATATTTAAACCTTTCATTATATCTCGCCCCTTCTATTCTTCTGTCTCGTTTCTGCTGTCGCATTTCATAGTCCCTTCTTTTAAGGTTCTTCGTCAATTCCTTTATTTCCAGTCCCATCAAATTCACTCCTACAAGATCATTTCATACCTTTTTAATTCTGTCCTTCTCTTATACTTCTAGTGTGGCCTCCCCTATTTCTTTTTCCTCTAATCATCCCTTAACACTTTTTCTCCCTCCTGTTACATGCTAGCTAATATATTTTTTGTGTGTGCAGGTCCCGCATTCAAAGGGTAAAGAGTATTAGCCGGCACATCTCATAATGCATAAGCGCGAGAAATGTGAATATTTTAATTCATTAATTAATTAATATCTGTAAAGATGTACTTTAAACTACGCGGGTTTCTGCCATATCTACAGTGCCTATTATGGTCTCGCCATCTATACAGGACTCCTTGAAACTACTCGTGCTTCTTACTTACCTTAAGTGTAGATGTAGCAGAGGCTCGGGTAGTTTAATTCACATCTGTATAGATGGCGATACTAATGATCATTCTGCGTGTAGGTAAGACAGGGATACGAGTGCTACGTAAATTCAAGCACTTCTTTATAAATAGTGGTATGAATCGTTTCGTACTCTCATTTACATGTTAATAAAGTGTTAGCAAACACAGTGTTACCATCTATACATTAATATTAATATGTACGGTAACATTCTAAGTTCCACTGTTCAGTTTATTCTACAACAATCAAGCTCTTTAGCAAAGGTAAATACATTTGTAAATATTTTTGCCTTTAGAGACATCTTCCACCATGTAATATATACATACTAATAGTAGTCTTATTCGTTATTTCGGTCTCGTAACAAAGAAAGCACTCTCATCTTTTGTTTTTCTCTTCCTTTTCATACCAGCTGAATTTGCATACGCATTTCCATGTCCAGATGTTTTCCAGCTGCTGCATTTCATAGTTTCCTCTTTTAAAGAACTCTGTACAATCCGTCACTTCTAATGTCACCAAATTTATTCTTACGAGACTCATTCCATGTCTTTTTAATTCTGTCTTCCTCTTATACTTCTAGTGTGGCTCTGCCCTATTTCTCTTTCCCTTAAACATTCCTTAGCAATTTTTTCTCTGCTCTAACGTATTTACTAATATATTTTGTGTGGGTGCAGGCTTCTTGGGAAAAGGTGAGAATCATTGACCAGCACTTCTCTTCTCACATAAAAGCAAGAAACGAAAAACTTCTACTGAAGAAGAAGATACTTTAGTTACATTTAGATTTATTTAGATCAATTGTGTAATTAACTGTCTCATGTATATCTGTTATATATTCTATTTTACATTCAGTTTATTCGGTAGCTCTTGTATAAAGTTTAATAGTACTTGTACTACAAGTTCTACTGAATCTGCTGAATATAAAATGAAGGATAATATAAAGAATTAACATATGCACACATTACACAATTGCTGTAATTTAAATTTATGAATTTCTGTAGGATATATTCTAAACTTCAAAGAATAGTT
This sequence comes from Nomada fucata, assembly GCA_948146005.1. Classification (NCBI taxonomy): domain Eukaryota; kingdom Metazoa; phylum Arthropoda; class Insecta; order Hymenoptera; family Apidae; genus Nomada; species Nomada fucata. The sequence continues at coordinate 2,076,099 of OX411277.1, read as the reverse complement.
TATAAGTATTAGATTATTTCTGTTTATAGTATTTTTATATTATATATACGTTAGTTTAGAATTGACGCAACATTTAGTTGTACGATGTATTGTAAATAGTTATAAAAGAATAGTTAATAAGGATTGTATAAATTGAATTACAACGTTTTTGTAACTTGTATCTTCATTGATTAGTTTAAATAAATGTTTAATGAATTAAATTGCACTGCCCTTTTTATTTTCCTACCTTACGAATCCTTGAAGAACCTAAGTCCCATTCCTTATACAAGAAGTATCGTGGACGTACTTTAAATGCAAAGTCCTAAGCGAGAAACTTGTAAAAATTGCCCTATACGTTATTAAACTTGGCAGCAGAAAATTCTCAATCATTTGCATCACTATCAAAGTCTTCATTTCTTGCAAATCGAGCTCCAAGAAAATGCAACAAAGTTCCAAATCGGGCTCTAAGAGAATGCAACAAAGTTGCAAATTGAGCTCCAAGAATATGCAACAAAGTTGCAAATCGAGCTCCAAGAAAATGCAACAAAGTTGCAAATCAGGCTCGAAGAGAATGCAACAAAGTTGCAAATCGAGCTCACAGAAAATCCAACAAAGTTGCAAATCGAGCTCTAAGAAAATGTAACAAAGTTGCAAATGGAGGTCTAAAAAAAGTCCAACAAAGTTGCAAATAACGCCTCGCGAGAACCGAACAAAGTTGCAAACATTCTTGAAGCAACATTCTTGCAAATTTTTCTCGAGAATTTTTGCAACATTGTTGCAAATTTTTTGACGCAACATTGTTGCAAATTTTCCTCGAGAATCTTTGCTACTTTGTTGCAAATTTTTTGACGCAACATTGTTGCAAATTTTTCTCGAGATTTTTTGCTACTTTGTTGCAAATTTTTTGACGCAACATTGTTGCAAATTTCCCTCGAGAATTTTTGCTACTTTGTTGCAAATTTTTTGACGCAACATTGTTGCAAATTTTCTCGAGAATTTTTGCTACTTTGTTGCAAAATTTTTGCCGTAACATTGTTCGAAATATTTTCGACAATTTGTGCAACTTAGTTGCGTTTTTGCAAGGCGTTGTTTGCAACTTTGCAGCAACATTGTTGCAAACTTTTCTCGAGAATTTTTGCAACTTTGTTGCGTTTTCGCGAGGCGTTGTTTGCAACTCTGTTGCATTTTGTTAGGCGTTAGTTTGGAGCTATCTTATATTTTCCCGAGGCGCTGGTTGCAACTTGGTGCGTTTTCGCAAGGTGTCATTTGCAACCGTATTTCATTTTCGTTAGGCATTTCTTTGCAACCTGGTTGAATTTTGGTGAGGCGCTTTATGTATATATGGTTGCAATATGTTTAGTAATGTTGAGGTCTATTTTTACAAGTTCTCCGCTTGTGAACTTTGTATTTAAAGTTCCTGCACGGTAGTACTTGTTTAAGGAATTGGAATTAGGCCTTGTCAAGGATAGTTAAGGTGTTAAAATAAAGAGAGGCGTAGAATTCTTTTCATTTAAGATTTATTCAAATTAATTAATGAAGATACAGAATTTACAAAAATGTGGTATTTCATATTTACAAACTAATACTTATGAACTAGTCTTTAAAGTTAATTTACAATATATCTTACAGATAAAACTTATACTAAGGTTTCCGTACTTTATTTGATGAAGAGCATTTTAAATGACAACAATTGTGCAACTTGTGCATATGTAAATATATTACACAATTGTTCTAAATTAATCCCATGCGCTAATAGTTACAAACTATTCTTAGAAACCAATTTACTATAACTAAAGTATGTGGTTATCCTTTCTTCTTTCCTGCTTTATGCCCAATGAGAAATGTCGGTCAAGCTCCTTACTCTTTGCCTGCGAAACCTGCACACACAAACAATATATTAGTAAGTATATGTAGCAGGAGAGATAAAGAATGTTAAGCGATATTTAAAGGAAAAAGATAGAAGGGAAGACCAAACCAGAAGCGTAAAAGAAGGAGAGGATTATTTAATAAGAAAAATATAAAACGCTAAATATAACGAAACGTTTAAATATATTAGAATCGCAACGCTACTCAAGTACTTAAGTAAGAATGAAAGATGCCACAATCAGCAATTAATAATACAGGTGACAGATGCGAAAGCATTAAAGGATGAAGAAACATTTGGAGAAGGAGAAGAATAGAAGATGTGACCTGTGCAGACAAAAATTTGAAACGCGAGAACACCTGACAACAGAATGAATGGAAATACATATAATAGGATATAAAAATGACTTTAGATTAAATCGACTTGCCGACGAGATACAACAAATAGCACGGGATATGAATGACAGGTTGGAGCATCAGCTACCATCTCCAACAGGTGTCAACATCATCCGTTTATAGAAATTATAAACAAATGGCATTACTGGCACTTCCAGGCGAGAGACGTCAATGACCAGAGGACATACATTAAAGCCAGAGGCATAGGCTACCATCTCCAACAGGTGTCAACATCATCCCATGTGAAGTTCATTTGTTGCAATGAAGCAGAAAACGGAATGAAGGAAAACAGGGAATGGGAGTTGAAAGTGCGCAGCCAATTCGCTCGAATTATTTTCCACATAATTATCAAACGTCTCTTAAACGTTTAATAATTATACAGTAAATAATTGATTGCCCAGGTCTCACCTCGTGGAGGTTACTGCGCCTGGAGACCCACCCTAGCCACGGCCCTTCCACCCTCCAAATACGCAAAAAGTAATTCTACTATAATTTGTAAGGAAGAAAAATCTCCCGTTATTGTCAATTTGTAGAACGTTCATTAATTGATCGTAGTACAAATACGACAACAACAGGAGTACTTAGAAGAATCGCGACCGCGAGCTAAATTGAATGTCAGAAGGAAACCTGAAAGAAAATCTGCAAAAGGATCTAAAAAATATATCCTAAGATCTTAAAAACTAGACAACGAAATATTATTGCAGTGGTGAACACTGCTGTCTTAAAAACTAGACAACGAAATATTATTGCAGTGGTGAACACTGCTGTCTTAAAAACTAGACAGCGAAATATTATTGCAGTGGTGAACACTGCTGTCTTAAAAACCAAGCCACAGCTTAAAAATAAATCCTCCCTTCTTAAATACTAGATTAGATTCAAATGCGCCCTGCCTGACTAAAGATCTAGCTTAAAACTAGTATGACCCTACCTAGTATAACATCTAAGAGTTCAATTGAAAGAACAATTTCAATAATATCCTACCTACATAGGACTCTAATTAATACTTTCCCATACTGATACAGGTATAAGTATGCATATTCTTAATATGGACTAATTGAAGAGGAATTAGTTTCGTGGCGCATGGTTTCCACGAACAGACTGAAACACTTGCCAACCAGTTTTGGTTGTACAAAACCCTGCCTAATTAAAAGTCTAATAATCATGTCAATTCGTGTAAAACCTGCCTGTTTAAAGATATAGGATTCTTCAAATGAACCCTACCTACATAAGGAGCTAAAAGTATTGTTCGATTTATAATTGGGCCTGCCTAATTAATTATCTAACACCTGTAATTAGTTAAAAGGGCAAGGGAAGGGGCAGGGCGGGCGGGGCGGGGCGGGATGGGGGTGGATGTGTTTACATTATACATATTTTAATGAATCCTCTTCTTTAGTTGATTCTTATCAATGCTTCTGAAACAAACACAAACTCGAAATAATTAGTAAAGCATTATAAAAATGAATTCTTAAACTTTCCGAAATTGAATCGACGAGGCTGGCTCTTTGATTTGATAATTCAGTACTTTTCAAATATTATAGTAATCATAGATCATTGGCAAAATAAGGTTAAAGAAATACAGGGATACTTACTCTTCAAGTTGATGGATGGAAGCCCGAACTCGCCGAACAGCATAGTTATTGACTCTAATTCCGGAATACTTATTGCGATAAAAAAAAAAAAAAAAAAAAAATAAAACACTAGTATCGCGCGCGTTTTGTAATAGTGATCGACGAACAAGGTGACTCTAATTTCGCGAGAGAAATATTTCGAAGCAAACACTGTCTCTACTTTCGCGTATCTTTACTAGTATGTATATTGAATTATAATTATTAAGAGCGGTTGCGCTCAAAAAATAATACAAAGAACTTCGACGGGGGATGCCCTGACTCTATCGACCGAATTGCGCGCGATCATATAAATTTTGAAACAAGTCACGGAATGAATCAAGGAGGCAAGTAACGAAAGTGACTGCTACCGAACAGCCCGCGAACTCTCAACCCAGAGCCTGGACACAGTTAATAGTGAACGTAGTTCACCCTGTGCTCTCCACAGCGACTAACAGAAGCCTCGATATTTAGTCAAGCCTCGATACCAAGTCGCAACCTCATTGAGCTGCAGATGTGCAAGACCGCGACCATGGTTCCAGACTTATGACCCATAGCCCTAACCGTTAGTGGCGTAGACATAACAGCGAACGTATCCTTCGTCCGGTCCCACAATCGCGGCCCCACACACCGTAACTCGCTGACACTGAGACCCGTACCATGCTAAATGCGCCCATCCAGCACTACTCTGAGCGGAGAGCAGAAAAGGGAATGTGAAGCAAAAAACCGAATGAAGAGAAAAGGGGAGGGGAGGGGAATGTGCGCAGCCAATTCGCTCGAATTATTTTCCACATAATTATCAAACGTCTTTTAAACGTTTAATAATTATACAGTAAATAATTGATTGCCCAGGTCTCACCCCGTGGAGGTTACTGCGCCTGGAGACCCACCCTAGCCACGGCCCTTCCACCCTCCAATTGCGGGAAAAGTAATTTTAGCATCATTTTTGAGAAAGAAAACTCTCCGATTATCGTCACTTTGTAGAACGTTCATTATCTGATCGTAGCACAAATACGACAATAACAGGAGTACTTAGAAGAATCGCGACCGCGAACTAAATTGAATAACAGTAGGAAACCTGAAAGAAAATCTGCAAGAGGATGTAATTTCCTGAAATAAAACTTTCTAAAAAATTTATCCTGAGATCTTAAAAACTAGACAACGAAATATTAGTGCAGTGGTGAACACTGCTGTCTTAAAGACTGTGACACAGCTTAAAAATAAATCATCCCTTATTAAATACTAGATTAGATTCAAATGCGCCCTGCCTGACTAAAGATCTAACTTAAAACTAGTATGACCCTACCTAGACAACGGAATATTATTGCAGTGGTGAACACTGCTGTCTTAAAAACCACAGAAAGAAAATTATTGCAGCGGTGAACACTGCTGTCTTAAAAACTAGACAACAAAAATTATTGCAGTGGTGAACACTGCTGTCTTAAAAACTAAGACACAGATTAAAAATAAATCCTCCCTACTTAAATACTAGATTAGATTCGAATTTCGCCCTACCTAACTAAAGATCTATCTTAAAACTAGTATAACCCTGCCTAGTATAACAGCTAAGAGTTCAATTAAAAGGACAATTTCAATAATATCCTACCTAAACAGGACTGTAATAGATAGTTTACCATACTCATGTGGGTATAAGTATGTATATACTTAATTCCTCTTCAATTAGTTCATATCAATATCTTGGTCCATAGTTTCCTAGAAACAGACTGAAACACCTGTCAACCATTTTTGGTTGTATAAACCCTGCCTACTTAAAAGTCTAATAATTTCAATTCGTGTAAAACCTGCCTATTTAAAGATATAGGACTATGTGTTCAACTGAACCCTACCTACATAAGGAGCTAAAGGTATTGTTCGATTTATAATTGGGCCTGCCTAATTAATTATCTAACACATGTAATTAGTTAAAAGGGCAGGACCAGGGGCATGGGCCGGGGCAGGGGCAGGGGCAGGGGCAGGGGCGGGGCGGGTTGGGGAGGATGTGGTTACATTATACGTATATTCATGAATCCTCTTCCTTAGTTGATTCTCTTCAATGCTTCTGAAACAAACCAAAAACTAGAAATAATTAGTAAAGCATTATAAAAATGAATTCATAAACTCAACAAAAATTGAATCGGGGAGCCTGGCTCTTTCATTTAATAGTTTCCAATCGTGTCTTCGATAATATTTCTGGGTTTCTATTGTATTCATTCCACTTTTGAATCTCTGGCGTACTTGCATTTGTTTAATATATCATAATTGTATCAATCTGCAACAATCTCATGCATTGGATTAGTAACATCCCCAAGCCCCACCATGTTATATTGAAATGAAGATGCTTTTAATTCGTAATAACCGATTTTTATCGCAGATAATAAAATCCAATTCATATGAAAAGTGTAGCTACATTTTAATAACAATTGGTAATTGGATTTCGGCCAAGTTGATATATTCTTTTGCACTTTTTAGATCAAACTGGTAGTATCTATTTCATTAAAAACTCCAAATTGAAGTAGTCACATTTCGCTACAATTGATTCTATTTTGCTTCTACAAAGAAGCGACAAACGATTATTCGGAAGCAAAATATCAAACTTACACTATCGCCATGCCGAGGTCCAAGTACGGCCAAGAACATTTTTCGCGCAAGGATTTTTGTTTAAACATTTACGGATATCGCGAGTGAATTTCAATTTCTACAAAGCAAGCTCGAAGAGTTATAAAAATTGGCTCTACTTTAAAAAAAGGGTGAGAATAAAATTGCAACGATTTAGAGAAAATATTTAGAAGTCAAACTCCAATAATGAACAGTCACTAGTATTGACTCTAATTGAAATCTACTATCTAGAATTATTTCTTTTTCTTCTTTTCTTTTCTTTTCTTTTTCTTTTCTTTTCTTTTTATTTTCTTTCTTTTCTTTTTCTTTATCTTTTCTTTTTCTTTTCTTTTTTTTCTTTTCTTTTGTTTTCTTTTATTTATTTTCTATTCTTTTTCACTTCGTTCGCACAGTAATTTAATATTATGTACGCAAATTTTAAGCAGTATTTCCATCAACAGACATTCCACTAAGAAGAAAGCGCTGTAAAGAAAAAATACACCCTATAGAACAAAATTGCCAAAGAATTGGTCAGCTACAATCTTTGGCTGACGATGATGTGCCACCCTCAAGGGTGACACAGGAACGGGCTTCCAATTGGAAGCAATAAGGGACTGGTATTCGCAACTCTAATTAAAAACGCGATCATTAATCAACGCAACGCTAACTGGAACTCGCGATGCAATCATTTCGCAACACTATTTATATAGGCTGATAGAAAGCAAACATTAAGTTATTTGCAATATCAAAAAACAAGCAAATTGAAGATCCCCTGAAAAGTTAGCTGAAGGCTCAAGACGCGAAAATAATTTCCGCAACACTACAAACTTTCTCATACGTAAAATATATTATAAAATACTACAATATAACTATCAATAAAAACGGCAAAATTGCAAGAACAATCGCGACGTCGTTGCGCTACGCTAAACCAATCGCGATTTTCATTCGCTCGCAACTCTAATTAAAAACCGCGTGGCATTTAACGCAACTCTAAAGCAACGCGATATTTTTGGGAGGCCTGTATCGTTGGGCCGGAATGTGCGTCGGCCACGTACAAATAAAAATTCTACGAATGAAAATGCAAGCACAGTGACAAAGTAGTAACATAGAATGATTCCCCATTCTTAGAAAGAATGAAGAACCATTGGTAGTTGCCCTCTTGAGCGACAGTTTGTCGGGCCTCTTCGGCATATAGCCTCTTCTTTTCGTTGGACCCGAGGGCCAGCTGAAACTTAATCTAGGCTCGAGGCTCTACTCGGAAATCAAGAAAAAAACTTATAAAGGTGAAATAAAGAGATTGAATCGCGGAGCTAAATGGAACGCCCGTGGCCGAATCACGACCAAATAAAATAGTAAAACTTGTGATTACGGAAAATCGCAAGGATTACTATAAAAATTTGAATCGTTCTTCGTTCACACGTGCAGCCTCGAGCATAATGAAAGGCGTTTCGTTTCGGATCCTAAATCCCGACCGCGACCGCGAGGGATTCGAAAAATCGATAGGCAAAGCCAGAGGCGAACGCATTTTCGTTCGCGCCGCAGCTTCACCGTCGACTTTTCAAATCAGATTTCCAGAAACAGGTTGAACACGCGAAATAGTGCCTACCCGATCAGAGACTGTGTCAACCTGCCCGGCCCTACCTACTTACGTCTATCAATCACACCAGAAAGTATGCTACCTATCCTACCTGGACCTATATTTAAAAAATGGCAAACGGGCACACCAACACACGACACTCCACGGTTCTCAGTCAAACACTTGGGCGCAAAAGCCTACACTAGGGAGGCGTCCCGGGACACCCCCGACACCCAAGTGTCGTCACACAACTTGCACACTCTAATGTACGTACCATTTTTCTGAAATCGACTGACAGTGGCTGGGATCTTTGCGTTCACGTGGAAAAACCCACGTCGCGGTTGAGACATTTAATAAAATAATTAAATAGCACCCATAAAAGAGGTACTTGATAGCAATTGATAAGTATATTCGATACTTTTTGGTATTTGGTCAGAGTAAATACGTTTTAGTACGGAACGACGCAAATCCACAGCCTAACCACACACACAATGCGGATATTACGTCGTGCACGATACACCAAACGCACTGTCAGTCGCCAACTCATAGCTTATCAACTAAAGAAATCTCATCGTGCTCTACCACCGTTCTCCCACTCAAGTAGCACCGGGGCACGTGAGTGGGGTCCGGGCAGTGAACACGGAAAGGGTTAAACCTGGAAATCCTCGTCTAAAAAGATGATAAATTCATACTGATTTTCTAACGGGCTAAATATATATTTGTATAATCAATGACTCTACTTTATTATAAAAATTAAACAATGACTCTACTTTATTAGAAAAATTAATCAATGACTCTACTTTATTAGAAAAATTAAGCAATGACTCTACTTTATTAGAAAAATTAAGCAATGACTCTACGTTATTAGAAAAATTAAGCAATGACTCTACTTTGATATACTTTGAAATAAATTCAAACATCCTCGGGCGTTCTCGTCATCAAAGCATTGCTTCTAAAACGCAAGGTCGGTTTTAAAGTAGATTGCCTTGATATCGAGATCTACCCGTTCGCGTATTGTCTTCTTGTACATACAGGTTTAATTAATATATTGTACGGAAGAAGTGAATTTATTCATATCTTTATACGCTAAAGACTAATATGGATATCGAATAATAATATTATTCGATAGTTCCAACAAATTGACAAGGTATATAAATACCTTTACTTTATATTCAACCAAAGTAGAAAAAGAAGAAATACTACGTTCTTACTAACAGCAATCGCTATGCATTTTATTATAACTGTGCACTAATTGCAACTGACAAATAAACGAAGTCGAAGGGTATTCGACTTCTCCACTACAAACTAGTGCACGTATGATACTGGACGTTACTTTATATTCATCTAATAATTAATAACTACTTAAATGTTTGTTTCAAACGTATTCAATTAAATACTATACTATAAAAAGATGCATAACGATATATTTTATACTAAATTTCTCTTTTAAAATTCTCAAACTAATTTGAAACGCGTTGTACAAGAAGACCTATCCTCGTATAATATAAAACAGTAAAGAAGTTACTACTCATGAGTATATTTCCATATTCCGATGGTCACAGTGCTTGCAAGAAAAATCTACGTAATTACAACCAATCACTCGTGTCGGTTCGGACCTTTCGTCCTGCGACATGATTGAGTGACCAGAGGAACTTCAAAGCATGCCACTCACCGGTTGCAGACTCACCAGGGGTGCGGTGAAATTCGTTGCCATCGAAGCCATGGAAACTGCTGAAACAGTCAAAAAGAACAGGCAACATTAAAATCTGTGCATTTTGAGTACTTGTGGAATGTGTTAATTATCAAAGATTAATGCAATACAAGATACAAAGAAATAAAGAGACACTTACTCGTCAGATTGAAGGATGAAAGCCCGAACTCGCCGAACAGCATAGGTGTTGACTCTAATACCGGAATATTTATTGCGATAAAAAAAAAAAAAAATAAAGGACTACTATCGCGCGCGTTTATAATTGTGGTCGACGAACAAAATGACTCTAATTTTTCGAGAGCATTTCGAAGCAAACACTGACTCTACTTTCGCGTACCTTTACTGTTATTTATATTTAATTATAATTGTTGAGAGCGGTTGGGCTCTAAAAACGATAAAAAGAACTTTGACGGAACAAGCACTGACTCTACCAACCGCATTGCGCGCGGGTATCAAACTTTTCTGAATGTAAAATCTGTACAAGTTAGTAAATAGGGCGAGGAGATTGACATTGAAGCAATACACATTTGATTTTATTTGTCTCTTTATTATTTCTTCATCCTGTCGAATGTCTGTTGAGGAAATACTGCTTTTTTTTAATAAAGTACTACCGTATTATTATTCAGATTTAATTACTAATAATTGTCTGTTCAAGATATATTATATCGATTTATCAAAAGCGTACTATGACTGTTCTTTGTCAGAGTTTCAAAGGTGATCATGATGCTAGTAAGTAAACAATATTGCGAACATTTATAAGTTTTCGTAGCTGCTTGCAGAAATCAAGATTCCAAACTATTTATGATGCTTCAAGGACATGGCAACAATATGTAACTACGTTGGCAATCCTGCGTCGAAAGTACAATTTGGCTGTACTTGGGATTAAGTCATAGAAATTATATAAAGTGTCTAGGAAAACCATAGTGAAGGTATAATAGAAATCGCGACCAAAAAGCAGCGAGACATGAACGTACTCCAATTATTCATTTAAAATTAATGAAATTTACTGACTCTAGTTTCAATCATGTATATTCTAAGTTTTATTTGAAATGTTTTAATTATTTAATGAACGTGGATATACGAATTGAGAGACGCAAGTATTGAAATCTATTTACAATAATGGAAGTGTTCAATATCTTTCAACCGAAATCCAATTGCCAGGTAATAAGACATATACATAAACCATTGGGATAATAAATTAAATGTTACCAGTCCCTCATCATAGGTCATTGGACTGACTGTTATGCGTCGTAGTAATTGTATCTCAATACTCTATTCCTGCAGCGTCAATATATCATTCTTTACCAACCACTACCATCCATTGGACCTACAACAAACAGAAAAGGAACCTGATAAACCTGTGCTAAAATCACAATTGAAATCGGTATGTAGGTGTCATTGCAAACAAAATAAACGCAACCTTAAAACCGCATCGAATCCGAATAAATGTGTAATAAAATATAATAAAGATTCGAAGAACCGTTTAAACTAATAAACTAATTAACCCGATATTTTAATAAACGATTAGTTATCGCGTATCAAAGAATCGGTGGTACCGGATGACCGGTCAAGCGTCCAGCAAAAGGGACTCGATAAAGAGTTTAATGTACATCCGCGATAACCAAACGATTGTTAAATAAATGCGTGTTAATTAATAGAAGTTAACAGTCAAGCGTATGTGGTGGCAAAGTAGACCCCGAGATGTTATTGTATTGTAGGGTTATGTATGTCACTAACCTTTCACTATACTAACGACCTATACGCTACGACGCTTGAACTCATACTGAGCCCGCGCGCACCGCGCACTGAGCATCCCCACTCCGCGACGCGCCGGCGCGTCGGTAGTGCTCGGTCGCGCTCGGTGGTATTCGCTATATCGGAAATCTCCGTAGGCTACCGACCGCTGCCGTGCGCTCTACTATGTCAGGGTCATACCTACTGGACTTTTGCAGGTCCCGACCAACTTTTAGCTGAACCTGCAACCCTTGGGTCAGACCTATTGGACTTCTATGTTTTCTGACCAACTTTTAGCTGGATCTACGATCCTCGTTAAAGAATTCTTTGGTCTTTGCAACGGAATGAAAGCGGGACGTTTGACGTGAACGCATCTCATTGTCCATTTCATCTCCCCGATGCATCGCGACGGGATTACGATTCAACTCGAGCCGAATCGAAGTGCATCGCGCGACCAGGCACCGTAAATCAATTTTTCTACCGAAACGTTGCCCGAGAAATAGTTTTCCTGATCACTCCAAAGCATTTACATATGTTCACCCATCGCATGAAACCTGTCCCTAACACTACTTCAATAAGTAATAGCTCTTCAAGTGATCACTGTTCATGTGCAGAGGACTCTCGAATCAGCGTGGTTTCTCTGAGTCGGTATGTCAGTCACGTTGGGCTACGAAAGTCCATAAGATGTCTTGTCTATTCCTATATCTCGTCTATAAGGTGATTTTTCTATTCATACATCTTGTCTGAGCCCTATATCTCATCGCTGACCAGTAGATACTGCAGGGGCTCGAGTAGTTTCAAATACTTTTGCATAGATGGCAACACAATGGGCAAAATTATTACGTATTTCATTTATTTATAAAATTAATTTATTAAAAATATACACGGGTATGTGTAAAATATATGTATAGAAACTAGAACTGTCTACGATTTTATTCTATTAGTAACAATTACATTTGTCAAGTACTATTAATATTATCGCGTCGTGGGCTGTACGTTTTATCATTTACAAATGTATTTGGAATTAAAATGAAAAGCAAAATGAATAGAAAAAGTTACAAAATTATACGTATATTTCTTCTTCTTTTTTTTGTACATATAAATCTGAGAATACAAATCTTCGGGATGCAAAATTTCAGGGTAAAATAATCTCAACAACGCTAATCTTTTCATTTTATTGTACCAAAAAATTTCATCTCATTCAATCATTATTAATTCAATATAATATATTTATCCTTTATATTTGTTTATATCTTATTTATAATAAATATTTGTAATAGTGTAGTGTTCATTGTTACTCTTTATTGTGTCGCCATGAGCCATGAGAACGTGGAATCAGCAAGTTCTTAATTATCATCACTATACTAGCTAGAAAGACATTTCGTGATTCTTTTAATAAATCCATGAAACATATTAACACAAGCACGCCACGTAGCCGCATGCCTATCTCTCTTATGTTTTCCCTTTCTTCTCATTATTTTATAATGCTTTTCATAAGAGTAAAGTGCGGAGACACTGGTATTCTGCTAATTTTCTGTTGTTTTTTTCTTTTTGTTTCATGACCGTGTTTTAATAATACAAGCACTCAGACATAGACAATCCATTCGTTAAAACAATAGATACCTAAGGAAATTTTTACAACTAACTTAAGGCTCTAGTTCCCTTAAATCAGTTCGAATTAGATTTCAAACGAGGAACATGTACATGCTCGATTCTTCTATTCATATCGACATTTCGCTGACTAATTCTCAAAATTGGATCGTTTCTCTCCCCCCCCCCCCCCCCCTTACTTGTGAACATTGTTATTGATCCAACGACAAGTCGAGCGCTTAAAAACCCTCGTTTCTTGGTATTCACGATGCAAACGTAACTGATTTTAATGTACTAAGGCCTTAATGTGTCAAAGCAGCAGAGCTAATTACCGTTATACAATAAGAAAATATATATACCTCTACGGACACCTATAATTCGATCTCACGATTGTACGTGGAACGTAGACACAGTTCCATGAAAACATTACTTTTACTACTACATTTCGTCGCTTTTCACAAAATTCTGAACAAGAGCTTCGAAAAAAATGCCGTCCGCGTTACGTTCTTCGTTCACTCCTCTTCTCGCCTCTCATAAAGCTTAACTTTGACTTTTTATTAACGAGGTATCTCGATTCCCCGTAAACCCCGCGGTACTCGTGCAACGAAAGAATCATTGGTCGGTTCACTTTGACAATTTTATATCGTACGTGTCGTCGTTCCATCGATCTTCTGTAAAAACTGAACTGAACACATTTGACTGTAACAAGAACGTTCTCTTTTTTTTTTCTTTTTGCTTTTTACTATTTTTCTTCTTGTTTTTTTTTCATCGGTGATGCATTTTCTTTCGGGCGAATCATCGCGAACTAGTTACAATAAGATACACATATTGCTGATTGATTTACTGCAGAGTTAATGACGGTCGTGTGTTGTATGTTTCAGCATCTTAATGTTAGTCTAACGTTACAAGTGCTACGTTTCGAGAACACTTCTACTGACGCAGTATCTAAATTTAAAGTCCCACAACTCGAATCCGATTTTTCTATTTGATCGTATCGTACCAGTGATGAACATTTTTTTTTACGACCCTACAAAACACGGTCAACGAAAGATGCGTGATAATACATATCAAATTCGCCGATTATCAGAATTTTTTACAAGAAAGTAATGTTTGTCCTCTTCTTTCCTGCCATCTCTTCTTCCTTTTTGTTGCCTTCTATCTTCTTTAATATGTTAATGGTGCATCACCTCTTTCTTGATGATACATCACATACACATACACATATATAATTGCATTTCTACGTATCATCTATTTACGATCGAATCGAAGACAGTCGAATAGGATGTCCTGCAACTTCCGGCACCGCATCCCATCCACTATGCGCAATTTATCTACTACGCTTACAAATTTCAAATTATTACGGCGTGCCTCGATATATCAGGCGCACACGCGACTCGTTTTATCTTCAACTTAGCTTTAAACATTTCAGAAAACAGATTCGTTTCGATAACAAACTTGACCATACGTCTCCCTCTTCACAATCTGGTCGTAAAGTACAACGATCTTGACAAATATATCCGATGAAAATTAGCAACGATTCATTCGCGTTCACTTATGCTGAAACATTAAACACATAACTTTCCGTTGGACAGCTGTACGAATTGATAATTTTTTAACAGTAATAACAGACTAACAATAAATCGAATCTGCTTAATATCGTCAATTTGCCCATAAAAGAGAACATCGCAAGTTAATAATTTTTCGCGTAAAAAATTTCCACGCCGCAGAGTTCGTTTCCTCCGATTCCATTGTAACCGTCAACAATTTTGTTGTTCATTAAAAATTCGTACACGGCTGCCCATTATGTCTAAACTTAAGATGAAGAAAGTTCGTGAATGCTTCGTCGAGACTAGATTGCAATGAGAAAATAGAGAAAAGAAGAAGAAAACGAAAAGATATCCGTGCGAAACGATGGGAATGGAGGTATCGAATCGAACCGAATCGAATATATTCTCCATTAACGTAATAGCATCGTTGTTGGGTATTTTGTGTAAAACTAGCATCGATCGTTTCGATCGCACGATAACGATAAGTTCTGTATAGCTTTAATCAACCATTATTGCAAATGCGTACGTTGGCATCGTCATTTAACACATTAGATAACATCGACGATATAGTATTATGTACGAGTAGCAAAAATATTGCTATTTCCTTGTCTCGATGAAAGGTATCCGATAGTTGGGAGGTGAATCGCTCGAAATGTTATTTCATTCGCAAAATAAAGCGTACCTGCACGTTGCAGCAAAGTAATTTGAAGGAAAAATGATGGTAGCAAGAATGGTCGTGCACGATGATACGTTTCTTGTTCAGATTATATTATCAATAATGTTATCAATATATTTCTATCGTTTCGGCAAATGCTCCCCTTTTTTTTCTTTTTTGTGTTTAGATATTCCCGTTTAAAAATTGCTTCGAATTCTTGAGTTAGTTACTTTAATCTGATACGAAGATTGTAGCTTGCAACAATAATTCTTGCTGTGTTTAACGAAACGGTTCGTTTCTGCAATCTATGTTTGAAACATTGAGTTCGTGGCTTTATGATGAACGATCGTAAACACTGTGAATCTTAATCGAGAGCTTATGATATATTCGAAGAATGTAAGGACTAGTCAGATTAATTCACGACGAGGCGGATCGAATCCACTCACCAGAACGGAAAAATTAAGAAAATGACTCTCACTTTGGCAACGATTGGCATTGCTCGTCACTGCTTGCTTTTGGAGTTGCCCCACGATCTTGTCACGGATATACTTACTTCTCATTCTTTTTTTTGCCCGAGATAAAACGACTTAATTTAATTGCACTCCTCACTTATGAACAATTCTGCCGTATTTATTCATTTCTCTTTGATCATAGATAACGACTCCTTTGTATAATTTTGGTTTCCTTTTAAATTTTGTTTTTCGCTATACTTCTATTTCTTTATTTCTTTCTTTAACGACGAAAAAGAGAGAACATTTAAAACACGTAGGCTAGAAATATTGTACTGTGTTGTTTGGATGTTTTTAACGTTTGTTTGGAATGAAAAGATGACAGTAGCGTAAAAATGAAAGCAATGTACAATGTAACTAACATGTACCGGAGATCCCTGTTATAAAGTTGAAACAATATGGAATTATGTAAGGAGCAAGGAATCTAATATTTACATTTGAAGTATCTTGCTGATCAGCAAGCAGGGGAACGCATGATGACTTCAACAATAAGAAATGAATTGGTCTGATTAACTTTCGGTATAAAAAAAAGATGCAGCATAATATACGGTGTATAAGTAATGAGCATAAGGACAGACAAACAACAGTTGCAAAAAAATAAAAAATGATTATTAAAACTATCCTTTCAATTGGTTAAACAATCGGTTAGTAAAACCATATACATAATAGAAATTGTGCGAATACGATCAATAATAACATATAATTAATCGATAAACCTATGTTACATGTATAAAAGTAATAATGTGAGATCTGTGAATACGACTTTACCTCAATCGCTGTAATATACGAGAAACGCAACATCTGTAATTAAAAATCTTCTCTAATATTCTTGCCTCCCTTAAATTATCGTTTAACGAAATCTTAAGAAAGAGATACGTCCACGGACGTCATTAAAATGGTAATTAGAACGTATTAAAGCTAGTACACCAGTTTACTTCGACGTAACGAGAACGGTCTACGAAATGATATAGAACACAGATAGGGACAACAAGTAATTGCCACGAATTATTGCTACGAATTACAAATAAATTTTGTTCCTTTCCAATAATAAATCGCTTTTTATCTTAGAGCATCATGAAAATCCACCAAAACACTGTAAAACACGATAACGAATCGTTCTTTTCTTTTCGTATCATGTTATGCATTGTTCCGGCATGGAATCTCGAAGGTGAAAGATATACGATTATCGCAATGGCGAGATGATGTTATTTGAATATTAAAAAAAAAAAATCTGACCAAGTGAAACAAAAGCAATTTTTACATGTATTATAGTATTACAGACCCTGAAGAAGACGTCGAAACAACATGTGAATACCTAATAAGCCATACAAACGACGTAATTGGTTTCACTCCATTTTAATAATCATTTCTCTAATCAGTAAATACATTGCTATACACTTCAACAACGGATAGGACCACTGCGAATCGTTACGAAAAGTTCCATGAAAGTACGTCTTAAATAATCGTAAATAATCGTAAATAATCATAAATTCTGAATGACATTACCCTTTTTTTCCCTCATTTTTTTACTTTCATGTAAATATTAGCTTTCCTTAAGTAAAAAGGAAAAATGTGTAACAATTAAAAAACGTGAGCGCAGCTATCGCATGTACGAATTTAAGAATTCATCCAATTCCGGAGCAGGATTAAAACCGCATTAATAAATAAAAAAAAAATATCACTTAGACAACGTCTTGACAATGATCAAGACTTTCGAAGGAAAGAAAAAAAATGAAATGTGGCATTCGAATATTTCAAATCTAATAGACGAAGGAAAGCGTAAAAAAGCGTATTGAAATAAGCAGTACGATAGCCGCGCCCATATATGAATGATAATAGAACGATAATATTAAATTTATTCGTTAAAAACTAAGGAGTGAACCTGCTGCAAAATACAGGCGAGATGTTTCATTATTTCTTATCAATCTTTTGGCTTTTTCTAATTTTTCCATTGTTTCCTTCTCTGTCGCAGTAACGCATTCCAGAATAACTGAACAATCTTTGAACAACCTTATCGATGCTTAACACTGTTTACTTGTTTCTCTTTCTCTTTAAACATTACTCTAATATACGAAAATAAAAGCACACGCTATATTAATCGTTTCATCTTCCAAGCGATTGATTTGATAAATTTATGTGTGTTCGTTCTAATTAATTGATCGTCGTTTTCATCCAATACGTTTACCAATAAGATTCATTTATTTATTTACTTATTTCTTTTGTTTTCTTTTTTATTTACGGAGACCCATGTAATAAGGCACAATTTTCTGCCTGAAAAGGCACTAAGATACCATGTTCTATACTCGTATGTATAGTTGATCGTATTGCATACACGAAAACCACGCAAAAAGGAGAGAGATCAATTCGAAGCGATTTACAACTAAAACGAAAGGTATTGTGCACCAAGATTTGTACAAAATTCATTTTCTCTCATTGACACGAACTGTTTTCGCGGCGTCAAAAAACATATCACTCATTTTCTTCTGATTTTTATCATACCCACCCACCCAAAAAATAATTTCGACTCGATTCCAATAATTTTCTTCTTTCTAATCGTTCTTTGTTCGCGATCAATCTGGACGTCTATCGAATTTTTAAAAAACGATACATGAATACGGTTGTGTGGCATTGAACGCGGATTAAAGTTACATCTAAAAACAAAATATCGTATCGTATCAAAAACTTTTCTTTCTACTTTCACCGTTCCATCATTTTCTTCTCGACAGAAATAAAACATTATGCGCAACGGCGCTCGAATAAAATCAATCTTTCTTCGCGTAGCCGTCCCTCTCGAGCCGGCTACGAATTTCGAACAATTTCACGCTACGTGAATTTAGAAAAATTCCTATACAAAAATAACAATTACTCTAAATTATTTTCATTCCTTTTTTTTTCTCTTTCTTTTCTTTCTTTTTCTTCGTTTCCTTGTTACGATAAACTAATCGTGCGGGGTATCACGAGGAATTTCGCGACGATCGTTAGACGGTTGTGTCCAGATTGCTTCTACTTCCTCTCGAATGAATGAAATCAACGTCCACTTCCGAATACTGGCGCAATTCCGATGTGAACGTCGCACCGTTGTCTTCTCGCAACTCTCCGAAAATTCGCACGTTCGATGTGTTCGCGTGTGTCTCAAGGCAGGATGCCGGGGTCGTTCGAAATTGACCCGAGTCTTCGATCGTTTCTCTTCCGTCGAAAAACGTTGACCGTGCAGATTTCAACTGTGGTTGGGACGTTCCGACATTAAGATCGTTACTTAAACGCCTTTTATATCGCAGATTTGTCAGTGTCTTCAACACTGTCGCCGAAGCCTTTTCTCGTTGCTGCATCCTACGAGGGAAACGTTTAGGGATGGTGATGGTAGACACAAAAAGAGGAAGATGGACCTAGTACCCATTTTCCATTTTCGTTTTTGTTTGTTTGTTGTTGTTTTGTTTTTTGTCTTTTCATTGCATGATATATCATCTTGAACACAGAGAAGAAGAAAAAGATCAACCAATAATTGGAAAGAACAAAGAAAAAAGAATATAACAGTCGTTCGTCACGGAGGAAAGAACAGAATGTACGTCGAATGTGATCGAGTGAGAGGAATTTTTTTTTTTTCTTTTTTCAGTGTATCACCACATCGTCGCCCCCCTTGTGTGTGATTTCAAAATGTACTCTGTCATAACGAAATGACGTTGGATCGTCTCGTGTGATAGAACTATCGTATGTTACAAAAGAGTCGTTACTCTACAAGCAAGCATTCGTTGAAACACGGGGAATAACGTTATTCAAAATCGATGCTAATTCATGATACAATACGTAGCCCCGTTGCCCCTTTTTCCTCGAAGCACGTGTACGAATAACGAGAGCGCGCAGGTAGACAGAGAATAACAACGTAACCGTGAATTACGACATCCGTAAGAAATATAAACTGTCAGTAAACGAAATTGACTTTCATGTTCGTGCACCGTTAACGCCCATGTACGGCTGTCCGACTTGACACGATTGTTAGAGAAAAGGAGACAGAGAAACGAGAGGTAGCGACGAAGAAAAAGTCCAAAACGAGCTTGCGGGAAACAACCGAAACTGAACGATCGAACAACGGTGGAAACCAACAAAAAAAAAAGAAAAAGAAAGCTTTTCCACGGCAATTCGTCCCATCACTGTTCAGCGGCGCGATCGCCCGTTCAATCGCGAAACGAATCGTGAACAATGCTGCACGACGATTCGCGATCGTTCCCGACCGGAAGGATAACAGACAGTCAGAGCGCGCGAAGAATTTGCAAAAGAAAGAAAAAACAAAAAGAATCGACGTCCAATCGATCGAAGGCGAGAATGCGAAGATTTCGATTAAAAACAGCAACAAAAAGATAACAATCGTTCTTCCTCGAAAACGGCGAGTACGTTCTCTCATAAACGTCTCCTCGTTTTCGACGGACAACGACGAACGAGGGAGCATCTGTCTCGCGCGAAGAGAACTCCAAAAGCTGCATACATGTACACCCCTTTACAGCACACAACCCCCCCCCCCCTCTTCCCCCATACATCGTCGATTTCATACTCGATTCTCCTTCTTTTTTTTCTTTTTTTTTCTTTTCCAAGTCATTTTTTTTCTTTCTCGTCTGCCTCCCGTTAATTAACAATAAACCTGTGGTCGCGGTTCCCCTACGAAACAATGCGACGAGTGTGCCACGTAGCTAAAACCGATAGTGAGGTTCGGAGGTTCGAAATGTAAGCATCTATTTGGTAGGACGAGCGATCGGAGTTTACAGGGAATCGAGATTAAGGATATGGGTACGGATGGTAAAATATTTGGTTACAACTCCATGTCCTGCGCCTCGTCCTCGCTGAAGTCGCTCATCGAAGACTCGCTATCGGACGACACCCCGTTTTCGGTACCACTGTTCTCCTGGTCCCTTAACGCCTCCTCTGTCGCGTATTTCCTCACGTAATCTGCCAAGAAATCAAGAAGGAAATTGCATCCCAGCTAATAGACACCGGCGAGCATTACCACTCGCGTCGCGGTAATAACTACACCGCCCTCGCAGATGCTGGGTCAAACGATCATTTAGACTTCGTTTCGGTAGTATCGATCGAGAAACCGTACGCGGCGTTTAAATTTGTCCTGCGCGCCGATATAACGATACATCAGACAAACTCACCTGCTACTTTCTTCTTGTACTCCTCAGGTTTATGTAGATACATGGCCGCAGCATCGCCATTTAAAGGGTCGATTGGATTAGGATATGTTAACAATTGGGGCAGGAAAGACTCGAATATATTCGATAAATCTGAAAAAAAAGTATGTGGAAATATCGTGGAAGATAGAGAGCAGATTTGTTGTGTTCAGTGGAATGAGACGTACGACAATACTATAATATATGGGGGTGGTGGTTAGGTTCTTTTCGTTGAGATTATGTAAATACGTACCGTAAAGGGCAGTCCAGGCCTGGTTTATTACGTCTAGACACACTGTGCCTGAGACTTCGTCAATGTTAGGGTGGTACACCTTGTTCATAAAGCCGATCGAAGGAGATTTGAAGGGGTAGTGCTCGGGCAAGTGAACCCTCACCTTCCATATTCCACCTTCGTAAGGTGCTGTAACGTAATAAAGATGTACAGCAGTCAGTTACGGTCGCAACTTGATTGATATACGTGGACTAAACGAAACATTGAATAATAATCAACGTAATATGCGAAATTCGTAAATGTTAATAAAGAATATGCGCTTCGACGAATGGTGCGAAATAATGCTGGTATATAAGCAATAGCGATGGCAAAGTAATGGATTTCGATAGCAGTTTCCAAGTGTGATCAACGAAATTACAGATACAGTTATTGATTTACTTCAATAAATGGAAAATCGAGGGGTCATATTCATAAATGGCGATAAATCAAGGGAACTGGAACGTTGAACGGTAAAGCAGTATACTGCGTAACTCTTTCTCGCGGAAAGAAAAGATAGGAAATAGAAGGCTCCCTCCATTGTCCATTGGGAGAATGGATCAAAGTCCAGGGCACCGCGAGGTGTTTTCAGATCGAAGCTCACTCGACGAGGCTCTTCTTACAACAAAAAGAGCTTCTAGTATATCAAACAATGCAAATTCCGCAGAGTCTTGTGCTCGCGTGTTCGAACCTTGAAATTATTTAAAACGGTGTAGGCGTCTTCGGCGAAACAACGTTAAGGAAATTGAAATCCTATCGCAGGATCGGGCATCGATGACATTGTTACGTGGCAGAAATCGAGATACCGCAGAAGCTGTGAACAGTTCCAGAGAACACTCAACTGATTTTCAATCGTACTCAATCTCAATTTCAATCGTCACTCGAAATGATTCTGTAAATCGACGTGAAATATTTCGCTCGACGCGTTGAATTTTTGCCTAAATCGTTCAAATAAACGTTCGAAACCTTCAAATAAGCTTTGGCAATAAATCCTGCATAACCCTAGGAAATGGGAGTGCGGACAGCAATAGATCGAATTGCGGCGAACGTCAAAACAGGGGGTTTCGTCGTCCGAAATATATTTCGAGAAATACGAGCAAACGAGATTTTTCGACCGCGGATCAAAATCAATCGCTGGAAGCGTTCGAAAAGGGTTGAAAGGGGAAAGGAGGGAAACGAAGGGAGTGAGATAGACAGGAAGAGAACTACGTGAACGAAATGCATTCGCACATAGCAGGACCCTGGTTGCTACCAATTAGTCGACGCGTACAAACATCTGAGACAAACGAGGGCAAAAACTTT
The DNA here is from genome assembly GCA_948146005.1 of Nomada fucata. Classification (NCBI taxonomy): domain Eukaryota; kingdom Metazoa; phylum Arthropoda; class Insecta; order Hymenoptera; family Apidae; genus Nomada; species Nomada fucata. The sequence continues at coordinate 2,053,608 of OX411277.1, read as the reverse complement.
AGCGAGCCGGGTATAGAATTAATCGTCGAAGCGCAATTGTATAGTCACCGACCGGATCGAGAGAGGAGAAAATGAAGAAACAAAAGAAAAGCAGAGGAACAGAAAAGTATTTTCGCGCGACACACGACGTACGAGTATACAAAAGGAAGTATCAATTAAAATTGTGCAGAGTTTCCCGAAAGCATAGACGTACATTGTATAATCTTGTAAATTATTTCAATAAAAACAACAAGCAATCAACCACCTTCGAAATAATGAAGGCGCGAGCTTAATAAAATTTTACGTACTATACAGTATACAAGGTCCATTTTTTAAAATAAAAAAGTTCTTCGATGCTGCTCCGAATATTTGTAACAATATCCTATTGCAATGCCAACGAGACAGTAACAATTCTAATATACAAGGTCCATTTTTTAAATAAAAAGGTTCTTCAAAGGTGCCCCGAATATTTATAACAATATCCTGTTGCAATGCCACGGGACAGTAAATATTCGAGTATACATGACCAACACATCCATATTTCTTTCAATGAATTTCTCCCATCTACACATCTTTTAAAACACCCTGCACAGTGACCGAATCGCAGTTGTCTAAATTTCCCGAGTTAAAATTCTCCCCTTTGTTTCCACGATTAATACGCACACCATTATTGGTTAATTAATAATCAGCAATCACCCATCTACGAAATGAATACCGTATCACCGTCGAAACAGAGAAATCGTACGATTTACTGCATTATAATCGTATCGAAACCGGAAAAGCCGGCGGGCATCGACGGCAGCACCGAGTGCATACGAGAGGGACGAACGCCGTTTCAATTTCAGCCGTTCGGCTCGCGGATGTTCGTTCCATCTGCGACGAAATTGCGGTGATAACATGGCGAACGATGTTGATCAATTAACGAACAGCAAATTTTACTCAACCCGACGGTAGTTTTGGATTACGCCGCCCCGAGAACGAGGATCATTAAACGAGACACGATTAAAAGTGTGTTGAAAAGGTACAGTAGCTCTCATCTGTAGATTTTACATATCAGACGTGTTAATAATGATATCGTGATTGAAGAATATATTGTGACGGAAATCGTGGGGTGAAAAGAAGTGTGCATTATAACGGAAATCAGTAAAAAGTGATTACTGGAGTATGAATGTTTATGCAGGCATAGCACGTCGAAATATGTAAAATATATTCGAAATATATGAGGATACGTGTAGAGACTTTTTTTATTTTCTTCTTTATGAATTAGGTTAACAATATGTCGCAACAGGTCCAATACTATTGTCGCTTGTGAATGTAAATAATTTAAAGGCTAAATGAAGTAAAAGTTGCTTATGCGTGGATCGTGTCGAGAAATATAGAAAATATACGTATGGTATACATAAGGGAAGAAAAAAAGATAGACTTGCACAATCTTCTAATTGCCAAGCAAAATTTCTGTTTCCAGATTCTTCTTCTTTATTTACTTACTGGAATAACAGTCCACAGCATTATTCGCATTAAACATCGGCCGTTTAATGCTCACTGTAACTTAATATATTCACTTTAGATAACGGTGCAACTCGTTTTCCACACGTTCAATTGCCTTGCAAAAATGAAATATCTTCATCCATTCCCTCTGTCATTATATTTCGAACGAATAAATAGAAATTGAAACGATATTACGCTGGACAATACATACGAACCAGTAATCTAAAAAAAAAAAAAAAATAGCCCGAGTCATACTTATTCATTTTCGGATACTTCAAACGTTCGCTTTCGCAATACTTCAAAAGCCATTTGAGTCCGCGATAACAAAAGCAGAATACACGCAGTAAATCTATATTCACTCTGCCAAAATAACTCATTCACACAATTCCACAATCTCCCTACCAAATTACCCAAGAATTTGTTTCCCCCGATATCTGAAATGACGTATCTACCATTTCCATAATTATTCCAAAGGCAAGTAACAAACACAAGACCGCATCAGATATTACGGAGAGGCCTGTGTGCCCCTCTCGGTTTACGGCCAGCCTTGGCGCACCGACTTTTTTACCTTCAAGAATCGCGAGTCGCGAACGCACTTGCGTGCGTGCCCCCCACTCGCGAATGCACGTACGAACACATAAACGTATGCACACGTGACGATGCAAGCGTGCATTATGCGCTCGTCGCAGGGACGTAGGCGAGAAACGTGACCCACCTGTGCGTACACGCACGTGGAAACACAGTCGCGCGGATTCACGGTGAAAGTATCGATATCCGCGCGGAATCGGAGTTACGGGAATGCACAAGCAGCAAAGTTAATTCCTATCTGTGAACAGAGTTCACCGAACCTCTGCTCATCCTTTCCCTCCTCTCGCTTTTCCACGCTCTACTCTGCGGCCATTTTTTTTGTTTTTTTTTGTTTTTTTTTGTTTTGTTAAAAAAGACAAGTGTACACGTATTATCGAATCATCGACGCGTACAAGCAAACGTATACTCTGAAATCGAACGCTTTTTTGTTCTCGTTTTTTTTTTTTCATTTTTGTTACCGTACCTTACGTCATTGTTCGAAATGCGGCCCACTGGTTTTGGTCTCTGTAGCATTGGACGGGGAATTTTTGTGCGAATTTCATCTTTCGTGCATTATAAATGACAGTTTGGAATTTGGGTAGAACGCAAGATTCTACTTCCAGGTTTAATAGTAGAGAATCATTAGCTCGATCGATCAAACCTGTTGAAAGCTACATTTATTATAGGTATTTTAATACGCAACGCGCTTTTATTGTTATTATTTTAATTCTGTTGCTGGCTGTTTTAGAAACGAATACAGCGGGGGGCAATAATCGTGAGCGATATGTTTCTATTTTTCAGACGAAATTCGACATGATGGTCGCGGATGCACACAGCTGGGTCGAACTGATATAGAGCACGTCGTCGTCGAGCAATGCGCATTTAATAAGGATAATTGCGAAACAGTCGATAAAGCATTTTTCGAACGAAGAAGCATTCGTCGCGACAATTTGTTCGGCAAGACTTATTCCCTCCTTTCATCTGTTTCTTTCGCGTCACAGGAATTGTCAGGACATTGATTTTTCTCTTGCGAATCCAACCCGAGCTACCACAAAATTAACTGACCCGTAAAAACTTAACGAATGTTATTAACGCTCGAAGAATCGGAGAATCAAATTCAATCTATCGGAGGATATTGTGCATAATATATGAAAGGCCCAGTAATGAAAACTTGTATCGAATAAAGCCGAAATAAATTCTTCCATTATGTTCGAGCATGGCCAATAATAAATTACAGGTGAACGGTATCAATCGCTATAAATAGGCAATCAGTATCACCTACCACGCCTTTCGTACAATTTCCTTTCAATCAGTGTGAACCTCAAAATTATTTGTTCGCAATAAAACCCCGAAACCGCTAGAATACACTATGCAACTGTGTACAAATAAAAAAGAAATGCAACATGCATCTTGCATCTTATTGAAACAGGAAATACCGAAGAAGTGTTTCAACCATCGTGCAAATGAGAGATCATTCTACGGTCCATTACGATTCAATCAGACAGAAACAGGAAGTGGTCGGCTTCAGTTACGGTGTTCGATTCTCTATTCGCAACCCTTGCAACGTTGGTATGTAACGAAACGGTGTATCATAATAAAAAAAAAAACAATCACTTGTCCGATTTTTTCTAAACACTCTGACATAACGTCCTTTTAACAAATTCAACTTTAAGAAGCGACAAAGCACTTAGTCTATGTACAGAATACGGTACAAACAAACTACGAACGAATCGAGTGCAGGAGGATAAGAGAATCCAGGACCACCGTGAAAGCCCGAACACGATTAAGGGTGTACACACAATTTGGCATCGGGGGGGAACTTCCCTATATTGTTTTCTAATCCTGAACTGGATAACGGGATTTCAAAGCGACTGGTCACAACTCTTCCACTTAACTGTGACTGTGATCCCCATTGCTTCGTTCGGCAAGTCTTGTCGACAATTTGCAGCCCCGGATTTCGAATCTACGATGGAATTCACAAATTCGATCCACCGCGGGGAACGTAATTGTACAATCGCAGACGGTTGAGTTACACAAACGCGTATGTTCCAACGATTACTTTGATCGAGCTCGCTCTGTGTTCCGCCATTTATGTAACCCAAATTTCACCCCGCCGATCGGAAGTCAACGCACGGGGCCTACCCTTAACAAAATATACTAGGCGGATTAAAGAGAAAAAGCTTTACGAGCAATCACTCTGAGGCTCGGTTATTTTCACAGATCAATTGCGACTGCAGTTTCTACTGCAAGCAAGCGAATGATATACGGGGCTGGGGGATTTCTAACGCAAGAATATTTTCTCCAGTAACAAGCAACGGCAATGACAAATGAAGAAGAAGCGTTCCATAAATAAAACTTCTATAGCGCTAAATCTTCCCTCACCTACACACATCGGGTACATCGTTCCAATGCTCGTTTTCAAAGATCCTCGTTCGAAAGCGAAGCTGTGTAGAAAAATATTTTTCCCAGCGGCGCGTCGATTCGATTTCTTTCGCAAGGACCCACCGCCAACCCCCGTCTCAATTTTACCACCATCTATCGAAACGTCTTGTGCAATATAACAAACACGGTGTAACATCAGAATCGCATTAGCGGTCCCCAAAGCAGCCGTGTCACTTTTATCGCGCGTTCCATCTCACGAATTCCCACCCCGTCCCCAATTTGCGATAGTACGTACTTCGAGGCCTCGTACGTACCGGCACTCGTCGTGCCACACCTTTCGACCCTTTCACCCACCTTCCGGTTGTGCTCAAGGTTTTTCACCCTCCCGGACGCGTTTCGAAAGACGTGGAGGCTCGCGCGGCGCGGATGTAGATGCAGGTTCGATACGAAGCTCCTCTCGTCCAAGCTTGGCCCAGTGACCCAGTTTTTCCTCGCTCGCCCGTGCCACGCATTAATTTTCCATCTCTGCGATCCGCCCGGGCTGAAATGGACCCGCGCAAAACACATAACCGGGCGTCAATGCGACCAACGACCGGGGATTACTTTTCGTTCAATTAATAGAAGCGGTCGGGGTGTTTGAAGAGCGTACGTCGAAATGTGGTTCCATCGTTCGAACGTTGGTTTTTCTTTCTTTCTTGTTTTTTTTTCTTTCGTCGCTTTTTATTTCCCTTTCGCAAGCGTACCACATATTTGGTTCTCCTCGCGCTGAGTTGAGGCGGTTTGGCCGTTTGAATTGTTTCCCGGTCGCAGAAGGATAGTTTGCGGAGATTCGCGGCGTTGAACGTAGGAATGACTTTTGCGAGCGGGCTTCGAATTAATGGAATTGTGCGGCCCGAACGAAATTATTCGTTCATTTAGTGGCGATAAATTGAAAGCACGCAATGGCCACGTATTCTCGAGGAACCGTCGGGATATTGATACATATACATAAGAGCATTTAGAAATAGAGATACAAATTATTCACGCCTCTATGGATTCTATATTTAATCGTGAGAAGGGTTGAGAACTCTTGTATCTCGATATATGAAAGATATATAACACAATTATTAATACCTCGGCCGTTAGATAAACTCGCTTCTATGGGAGCTAGAATTCACGGCAATAACTATCCACGTATGATTATTAAGTAACAATAAATCGTGGAAGAGGTTCGGACCATAATGCTCGCATGGATGTTGCCATGCAAAGACTCGCGTACGTGCACATACGGGTGTCATCGTGGAAGGGCCTCGTGATTTAAATGAACGTGACTCCTACACGTGACATCGTGCACCGAGCAGAAACGAAGGCGACAAAGATTTACGGGGCAGAAGTGAAACAAACACCGACCACGCAGTTAAACGGAATCCAAACGATTTTGCTGAAATTTTCCCATCGACCTGCGTCTCATTGCATACCGACGGCGCTCCAAAAATATCAGGGAAAATCACTGTTGAACGACTCCGTGCATGCACGTTATCGCGAGCAAGCTGTTCATCGCGACTGCATAATTGAAATCGACTCGAGCCGATGACTGTTGCACCGCGACACAGACATCGGCGGCCCTTCGTTACCGGGGAAGCACAATACCCGTCCCAGAATTCGCGTCGAACGTTAAAACGAAATCTCGTTAACCGAGAAAATTTAATCCTCCGGCTTTCTTACAATCGTTCGAACCTGTCGCGCGATCGCGATCGGCTCTGCGTGATAGATTACACGTGGCTCCCTTATGCGCAACATAATTTTCAATGCGACGCAGACAGCTTTTTCGCGTGGAAACTGGGTCGACCGAAAGCGCAGCAATTGAGACGCGACGCGAGTTAAAAAACGAAGAAAAGAAAAAGATGTTTTACACGTTGTACAGCTTATGGGAAGAAAAGGATTGCGCGCCGTGCTCTGACTATCGGTTTCGCGCATAGCCATTTTTAACTTGTTTCCCTCGCAATGGCAAATTTCGACGGATCGACCTTTTTTTCGATTCGATACGAAAAATGTGATTCATCGAATCAACGATTGTCAACTGACGATTTAATTGCGTTTCGTCCGCGACGGTACTGGATAAATCGGAAACAGTGGCCGCAGATTAAAATGAATCATCGGAATCGATTTTCTATTTACTCTCGAATAATCGAACTTTATGAATATACCTGCGAATAGTACTTTAAACTAAATCGAACTTGCAATGCGAATAACTTTTCTGCCTTTTCTTTACGTCGAACTCTACTCCTCTATCTAAAAATAATTCATCGTGTCCCGATGAAACGGCAAACGGTGCAAGCTGACGAATGAGTTAAATAGAAACGACCCGAGCGCGGAATATTTCAATTCTTCGGGACCGATATGCCGATCGAATTCTACATATCAATTAATCGTTGGCAATTTCACCAACGCGAAACGGTACAAGGAACGATCGTAGACGAAAGTACATCGAACAGTGAATCCGCCAAATCCAATTCCATTTATTTACGTTAGCCCTGTCACGAAGAACCTGCTAATAATACTTTCAGGGAGTGCTTGAACCACTTCCTTTCTGCACGAATAAATCGACCGCCGTATCTTCACCGCGTTACAACGATCCATGATGCGACAATTAATACCAGCCCTGGAAGCGAACAAAACAGGAGAACAGAGAGAAAAAGGATATTAGCCCGCATGAAAGTCACTAGTCGTTCTCTTGCGTACACACGTCACACGTTGGCGATCGATTCTTCGAGGCAGCTCTTGTACAGATGCTAAGTGTCGCGGGGGGCGCGTAGCGAGAAAAAGAAAAATGCAAGTACACCACCTCCCCCCGCCCCTCGGGCAGCTTTTATTCAAGGGTCGGTCTTTACGCGGCAATATCTCGATAAAGCTCGAAAAGCTGTTGCCAGTGTTCTTCTTGGCCGCAGGAAAAATCGAACCTCGACCGAGAGGAATCGCTCCGCGAATACCGGCGCGAGTAAGAAACGAAAGAAACCAAACAGGAGAACGTGAAGTGCAGTACCCGGGGCGTATAGCCGGCAATTTCTCATTAATATCAATCCACGTCGAATGTCGAATTAACGCGGTCGAATTGTCGCACGATATTAGCCTTGACTTGTTCCGATCTCGCTTACTTATCATCTTATTGAGTAATGTTTTTATTTCCTACTGCACGTCGCTTCTTCTCTTTTATTGCGCGTGTGCTTCACAGTTTTTTCGTTGATACAGTTATTCAATTTTCGTTAGTGCAGGTTTTGCTTATATAGGGAGGCGTTTTTAGTTGCGCACGATTAGTTTCGTCTATTCCGTTCACCACTTTGTTTTGGAAGTGAAATCGCTGTGATTTTGCATTCTGCCTTTCTCGTACAAAATCCCCTCGTTTTTGGATTATTCTATTACTCTTAATGGGAGCTAATGCAGAAATGACTAGTTGCCGAATGAAGTTAATGAAAACTTGCATTGCGGAATTTCAATTTAAAAATCGTCCATAAAACTCGAATATTCGTTTCATTTTATTATTATCCACCTCGCCGAAAGCTGAAATACGATTCTTCGTTCAGAATTTGGAGTTTCGTCGATCGTGTCTTTAAGTAAGGGTACCGTTGCGAATCTGGACCTTCGCGATTCGCCCGTTAATTCCTTCGCTGAAAGTTAAAACTACGAAAGGAATCAGCCGTTCGCCGTTAATTTATCGATAAACAGCACAAACGGTAATTTATTGTATCCAAAGATATCGTTTTCGAGATGCAAGCTATTAATGCTCGATTAATATCTGGCAACGGTCATCTACTAGTTTCACGAGTCCGATTCAAGCACTGCGCAAGTAATAATTAAAATCCTCGCCAGAATTACGTCACGCCAACGCGAGGCTCGGTAATGGAATATGTTAATTCTGGTAAATCGAGTGGTACGCAGCACGTATCAAATACGACCATCGTGATATTTCTTAATTATTGTGATAACATAACAGCAGTCACGTTCCATCTACACCTCTGTCCCCCTGTTTTCGATGGAAATAATGACTTGCCATCGCGACGATACGTTAAACACCATTCACGATAATGAAAGGAAAATTTGTCGTGCACCAGATTTAACGAAGATAAATATCTCGGAGCGTATAAAACTTGAAGAGTTCGCGTCGATTATTATGTTGATCAATCGGGACAGGAACATGTGTAATTAAGTATAATGATAGTCGGGCAAATGTGGAAATAAAAAAAATGAAAATTGTTGTTCATGGAAATCTTCAATTCGCTCGATTTTTTTTTTTTATTTTAAGAACGACAGATCTTTCGTCAAGAACTAATAAGGTCCTGGGTGCCTGATGAAAAGCTTCATTGTGTACCGAGAAAACATTTATGACCCCGATATCTTCCTGTTAGAATTTTATGGCTGTTTCTCATGCATCCGTTTCACCCTAATACCTGGTCGTTGGTAATACATATTGTGTGCCGTAAGTTCTTCGAGTTGCTTGGAAGAAAAGCAGCATAAATTTTTCGCCATCGACAGGCGCATACAATAAATGCACAACTCTAATTCTTATTCATGGAGGCCATTAAAGTCTCGGTTCGTACAAAACATTCTCAATATCCGCTACTCCGGAGAGTAGATCCTCGCATCGCTTTTACCCCACGGTTTAAATTATACGTTTCAGTGAAAGATGCATGAAAAGTGAACGCCGAAACCGGACGTTTTCAACGTGAAAACAGAATGCAATCACAATGTATCGCCGCTATCTAAACGAATTTTTAATAATGTCCCTACGGGGCTCACGACCGATGAAATTTTTACACACCGTTCGAAATCTTCATTATCTTATCCAGGACAATGTTTGAAATTGTTTTATACGCACCTGGGAGAAACCGTATTTCTTATTCAAGTCACTCAGTTTCTTTCACATTAATGTTTAATATTAATAAATGTTTCAAGGATCTTTTCTGTAATAAATCATTTAAGATTCCTCCTAAGAATGCCTTTATATCAACTGCATAAATGTTTTAGTTTTATAACAGTTATTCAGAGTAGAGAGTCTTTATAATTATTTCTAGAATCTAAATCGAGATCGTAATTAGTTGCAATCCTTTATAAGAACAGTTTTATTATTATCATTGAAATCCCAATTCTCTTAAACCTCTATCCATCGTTATTAATTATTAAACATCCATCCACTACCAGTCCGTTACATAATAAACGACTCTTATCTGTACTGAGCGTACATATATAGGACTGAATGTACTATCGCTAATAATCTTGAACGATCTATCATCCGACGATAATAGAACTACTGGCCAACGAACGACCACCATACGAATGCGAACAGTGCTTCTTTCTGACACGTCCAACCCTTGTGTCGCTACCCAAAACGGGTACAGTATATTTTTGTCTTTTTTCTACAACTCAAAGTTCATATATTTTACGAAAAGCAGATGCGAGCATAAAACTAACCAAAAAAATAGCGATTTAGAGCGACTCCGGAATATCTCCACAGGAACATAATAAATTCTAAACGTCAATGTGGAGAAACGAGTACCCCCGTACCGCAGGTATCGGCACAAAGGGTTAACGAGATTCGTTGTCGGGCAGCGGCGCAGGGTTTCCATCGCGAAAGGGCAAGAAAGTGCGGTTTGAAAAACCGCGTAAACGAAGAAACCTAACCCATCTAACGAACAGACGAAAACCAGCGCGGCGAGTTCTAATGTCTTTCTAACGATAACTCTGTGCGCGACAAGCCGACGCAAATTAAAGGCGAGAAACGGGCGTAGAAAGAACAGAAACGAAATTCCATTCGGACGAAAGAAAGAAATTCGTGGTCGTTGCGTGAACGAGATGTAGGGTCGACGTCGATTTTAACAGCTCGTGCACGCCGCGGCAACGTTCTCCGCGGCACAGAAACGATCGACGTTGTTCGTCAATGAATTTCGATAATATATTGGCCGAATAAACTCGACAAGGGCTGACCGACCTTTCTTCTTTTTGTTTTCGATCTGCGACAGATGTGCACGCATGGAATGACACGCATCGTGCGTGCTTCGTTGGTAGCTGGTCAATCAATATCGTACCGTAATCGCGAGTGTTCTACTCGTTAGTATGATATCGGTGAGTGAAGAACAGTCTTTCCGTGATTGGCTAAGGGTGACGACTTGCACGAATTGCACACCAATTGAGGACGGATAAAATGGAAAGGAAGGAACGTGAATCTTTATCTGAATGTTTGGGTACGAACGTTGGTGGCAAATGGATTCGTTGTGCACTTGCGAATAGATTATCATTAGTAAGCGGCGCGGTGAACTTACGCGTTCGCTTGTAACTCATTGAAAGTTCAAGCAGATTGGAGATACGGTACGCGATGTTTGAGGTAAACACGCGAGGATGGGATGTTTGTCGCGTTTGCTTAAACGCTGCCCTTATCTTGCACGATTGAAGAATGAATTGCAGTTTTAATCGGTGGAATACGGTATATTTGTTTGCGCGATAGAGATACGCGTCGATGCACGAATATTGGAGGGCTCCAACTGCGAGGTCTCTGTCCAAATTTGTATTGCATCCGATTGCCAACAAGGGAAAACCAGCTACGACGCCGCGAGGCTATGGGAAATTCCATTTTAAGAAGTCGCAGAGCCGAATTACATCTGGTACGGGGACGACAGAGCCTCGCGAATCGCACAGAAAAGTATCTTCGAATAGAAATATTACCAAATATTTGTATAAAACGAAATTCGTTGGCCAGAAACACAAACAGCCTCTATATATTCCTGTATCCATATGAAAATGAAAAACAAAGCAAGGCAAAACGAATCAGATAGTACAAATCCAAATTGAAGGGAACGAATAAAATCACTTGAAATAAATTCTAACTGAAGGATGACGAAAAAATATTGTAATTCGATGTCGCGGTATTTAAATTCGTCGCGTTGAATTTTCATACCCACGCTTCGATCCGAATTAAAAGTGAAAAACACAGTATCTCTGACGGAAACAACAGCTATGATGTACAACTCGAACGGGAACGATTTCGATTTCGATGGAAACGCGCGTGACGAACGTTTTTACATGTAAACTATGTTCGTTGTTTCTTCCCCGATGGATCCACCTCGACATCTTTCTTTTTCATCCTTTTTTTATTCGTTCGACCGGGTCAGAGTTGAAAATCAATTAAAGTGCAATCACGGTGCGTTTGGCAGTGGAAGACGACCAGAATATGCCCGTCGATAGAACTCGACGCGTGGTGCAACCCGGCTGTGAACTATTAATGGAAACAGAAAGACTAGCAGTGAACACTTTGAACACTCTGACAGGCCGAGCGAGCGGGGCAGTGTAATTTCAGGGTCTGCGTTAAAATTAATCTTGCGCTTGAATGGAACTGATACGCGTTGTTCAGGAGGAAGGGTGCTACAGACACCGCGGACAACTCCAACAACTTTTGTTTAACATTTCTCGCAGCGCGCAGAGGGAAAATATTACTGAACGGTGATATTAAGAATGCCCCTCTGAAATACTCGCCCTAAGGAAGAAAAAAAAATGCAGCTACTTTTCATTACCGTCAAGGAATGCAGAGTGAACGATAAAACAACAACAAAAAGTGCTCACTGCTTGGAAACTATTTCGTGCTGTGCAAAATCATTTAAATTTCCCCGTTTCGTTGACCACGTTAAAATAAAGGACGAAACGAATGGACTAAAGTAGGACGCTTGAATTCGGCCGTTCTTATTTCATTCACTTTCACAAATTCGACAAATTTATTGTATATATGTATTACGCCCCCCCCCCTCGGTTCTGTATTTATGAATCACTCTGATGTCGTTACCAATCCCGGAGCAATTGCGCGATGTAAAAATTCACGACGTGGCATAATAATAAACCTGTACATGTGTACCTTGACCACGGGGCTGCGGATCCCTTTAAATATACCATTCCATCGTCTACGGGGTGAAACGTTGAAGGAAAAATGTCGAATCGGAGCGTCGCGATAGATGATTAACAGTTTCACTGTCGAGGGATCGTTATCGCGAATATTCTAACCAGAAACCATCGCCGTTGGTGTCCGTACAACGAATCCATTTCCATGCATATGCCCACGGTATCCGGTGGTATGGTCATGTATAGAAGGCATAAAGCTACGCGGTTCTAGCATCAATGTTAAGCAGAATCTTGGGGCGTATTAGAGGGCTGCCTGTTAAAGTGGGTCACCGTGCGGAACACGGTATCTCCGATGTGTATCGTCGTCCGCTCGTTTACAGACATTTCCAAACGACTATGCCTTGTGTAGTAAAACAGAATTGATGCGCACGCGTCCCGTGTACCGTAGATTCCTATTCTACGTTCGTGCTTTAATCCACATTTTACGCGTTCAACAGAAATAACCACGCGAACGTGTACACTGAATTTTCAATCCTTCTCGCTTTAGCAGAAGAGTTTTCGCAATTGTTTATTCCCGTACAGTAGATACTCCCTGGATCGATAGCGTTCATGAAGACAGTATTTTATAAGTAATGACAATCGTCGATTCTGCGATTACGAAACGGCTAGAACAATTTGGTGTACTGCTAACCGTAAAATGATTTCCGTGGGTCATCGGATGGTCCACGGGTGTTATCGAAAATGTCGATAGACAGTGGCACCATGGAAAATTCTCTACATCGATCGGAGCATAATCGAATACTGTTTCTATAGGCCGTGATAGTATCGAAGATACGCAGATCCCAATGGAGCAGAGTACTACAGAGCATTCTCACCTGTGCAGAGGATTGTATAATCGGTAATTGAATCCTGTACGAAACGGTGCCACTGAAAATTTCCGTCCCCGTGATAAATGATTATGCGATGGCACTGAAAGATAAAATCCTCTTCGAAACGCGACGTGGTCAAAAATGATTGCTGCCATCGTTGAAAATATTGTCATTAAAAATCGGAAAAATAGATCGAATCGGTGGCTAGTAACGCGAATACACGAAAAATTCTGAAATAGCATCTCCTACGTTTTGCCCCAGTGTAATTCCAAACTGTTGATCGTATCAATTCTCTGGCGACTGCATTAAGGACACTCGATTTTTCAGCAACTTTTACTTGACAGTCTAACGCGACTGCTATTACCATTCGAGGACGAGTGAAGTACCAAATGTAGAGGTTCTATCCGCGAATGCCCCGAGGAAGTTGTAACCCTTTTTTCCAGCACGACGATACCGTTAGCCTTTCGAGGTTGGATCTAACTGAGTCGATATATGTACCGAGACCTCGTCAAATAATAACGTTCACCCCGACGAAGAAGAAGAAGAAGAGGAAGAAGAAGAAGAAAATAAATGAATTGCGGAGCACATAGACCCGTTTCATTACGCGGCCAATTTTTTAAATCGTATCAACGAGTAGCGAAAGGGTTGCAAGCGTGTCCTCGAACTTCGCATTGCTTTGCTCCAGTGTTAAATGAACAAGAAATTTAATGCAACTGCAGTGGTGAAAAATGCATACGAGTTGTATGAATAAATCATTAATGTAAACCAACGTCAACGATGAGTCAAGAAATTCGCAACGCCAAACGCTGATTTCGACTTATTCTTAATTGTCAACGAGTAATGTACGAAAAATTACTGGTATTACTCTATCGTGCTCCTTTCTCACGAAAGTAATCTACAGTTTAGCCGATAACTCTAACAGAAATAAATATCAATGCAAATGGAAGGATCTGCTGCGCGTTCGTAACAGGCGTTACACAAGTCGACTGATTGAGAAAAATGGAAATAAAACTGAATTCGATACGCGGCTAAATCGAACGGGTCTTATCATCGCTGTCATTTTTCCTCTTTTTTTTTTTGCCCCCGCTAGCTTGTAATTTATTTGAGAACGTTTGCCCGAGCTACATCGATTTATCTGGAAAACACGGGCCGGCTTTAACACCGGGAGAGCCTTTGTTCGCTTTGTAATATCGTGGAAAGTTGCACGAACTGGCGTGTACTCGTGCGAGTACGTGCGCCGGGTTAATAGTTAACGCGATGAGACGCAAAGCAACGTCGAGATTGCGGGGCACTTTCAATGGAAAAATATCGGTGCGCATCTTCGAAAGCTGCCACTTTGTAACGCGAAACCCGACCGTCGACCAGCAACGATGATTCTTCGACAATAAAACAAGAAGTCACAACAAGGAGTAGCAGAAAATTAATGCACCGCGACGTCACACAAGTTTTACACGTTTCCGTCTGCAACGTTACTTCGATTGAGCGTCCGATCGAAACTCGAAACAGTAATTTCTTGGAAATTCGAAGCTCCTTGAACTGTTTAAATGGATCCGAACAGTTCGTTGGGGAAATTGGAAAATCAGGAACATCTAACTAAATAAAAACGATTCCCTTTTATTAAAGTAGTCTGTTCATCTCGAGGGTACGCGCGGAAACGCAATCTAACGGCGGGCAAGCTGAATCCGATTTAAAAAGTGTACGATACTGGCACTGTTCGAGGGCAGCGATCAATTAGCGGTAAGTCTGTAAACTTTTATTGCCGGTTCTAGCACGGTCTATTTGCAGAGAGAAGAAAACGAGCATCGCGCGGAATTGTGCTCCGATTCAGTTAAACGAAGATAAGCGTAATAAATTAGTTTAAAACCAACGAAACAGAAAATGAAGAAAAACGAAAGGGAACCGAGTAAACAACCGGCGATACATATCTCCTTCTATGTGTGCGCGCGTGTACGCGAGTGTGTGACGCAAAAGAAAATTAAGATAATCAGGTCTGTTTCTTCTCTTTCAAAACATTTCTAATTAATGGCGAGAATACCAGTTGGTTTCGAGGCCATCTACGAGCTTGCGTATCGGTATCGTTCAAGTTTATCAAAGTGCAATAATTATCCGCGAAGGAAGAAGTGAAACTCGACTCCGCGAGCAATTAACAGTATTGTACAATCGCGCACGCAAGCCCCGTAGCCGCGAATGTCGTCAGAAAAGTCGTATAAACGGATGACTTTGTCGTGGCTTCGATTTCCCCGATCGTTCACCAACTTACTTATATACGCGCGGCAAGTTTATCAATGCCAGAATTAATGGCAGCCAGCCGACATCGAATTAACCAGAATCGTGGTAACTAAGGAAGATGATCGTTCACAGTCGATTTAAGGAGATTACGTCCATCGATTGCAAACGTCGATAGATTACAGTAATCGCTGTTGCACGCGAACGAACACCGTGGTATATATAAGTGGCCGACAAGCTCGCCTAACTTTCCGAAGGACGATATAAAAATGGAGGAGCAATAAAATTAATTTTATACCGTGCCTTTCTATCGCACACATTCTGGTATACCGCGATCGATACAACGATACGTTAAACATCGTGCCCCGCTACTACTTATTGTCTCTCTCGACGCTGTTCATGTTGCACCTTAATGCATAAAGAGCAATTCGCGGATAAAAGTGAAACGAATTAAGTAAACGAACGAAATACATAATCGACTGTTGCAGATAATGCTGCGAAGGAAATTTGTATAGAATTCTGCGGGGGAATTTTTCACAGCTTGGACCGTGGATCGGCGATCAAACGCGACGCGTGATAATTTGTAAGAGCAACAATTGATTCTCCGACCGTACACGTATGCGTATATCGATCGCAACGAAACCGATCAGCTGGCTATAGAACTCGAGTGCAGCCAGTTGCATTGCGACGATGCCGGGACCAGTTGCGGGACAGGTAAACGCGACGAAAGCGATGTCAAGGAACTTTCGTCGCTGAATGCCGCTCAATCAATAACGCTTTTTGCAACATGCGTGTCAACCAGCAGGTTGGTTGAGGAAAGAGTAAATGTACACAGCGTTACATAAGTGTATCCGTTGCGCGAAGAGCCGGCGACCTTGGAATATGAAGTGCTGAAAACGTTGAATGACCACGTACACGGGACAATTCGTGAACAGTTTCTTTCTCGGGGATGAATTGTTCGTCGATTATTCGCGGGGGCGAAGAAATCATGAGCGACGTTGACGACGTTGGAAGAAGGATGGAGAAAAAAAGAAGATGAGGAACAAATTTTTGTTCCCCAGAAACTTTCCATACAGGTGTTATCGATGTTTGTATTGTGACGCGTAAAACGATTTTAATTGCGAAGCACATTCGTATGGACGTACCGCGAGGAGGACCTGAGAGGAATGATCGAGCAATCATGCTTTGTGGACTGTTAACTAGAGCAGATTATTATTTCAAGGTTGCAATACGCGATTCCGTTCACCGTGAGGTGAAGTTATTAGATTAGAAGATATTGATTATTTGTGGCCAGGTGTTTTCGTGGTAATTGCATGACAAGCCCGAGGTAAACGCGGCAGAATCATTTCCCCCTTCTCTTACGCGTGACAAGATCGTTGCTAATAAAAAGAAAAAAGAAACAGGGGCAAAAAAAAAGGTGTAATTCGAGGACGACACGTTCCGGATCGAAGCTAACGTTATTTACTCCAATATCAAGAGCGTACAGATGAAGCAAATTTCTTTTTGCGGGAAGTATGGCCGGTGACAACTTTCCACGGCGTTTTCTTTATACCCGCCTTGTAATTAAAATTTCCATTAAGGTAACAATAAGCTTAGTCCTTCAACATGATCTCAATTATCAACATTTGTGATGTGATGCAACTGTATATACCTTAAGACTAAACCATAGAAAACTATTATACACTGCCGGTCGATAGTTTCGGAACCACTTGTTCAATCGTAAGTGAAAATATTGATTGGCCAGCGAAATTAATATTATACAGATCGAAATGCCCGACGATTCGAAACGATTTGGCCGGCAGTGTATATTTTGCGAATAATAATGTTTAGATGTATGTACTTACTGCCACGTGGACCGTAGAATTTGACGGAAAATTCGTTTAATCCTCCTAGTATCGTCACCTCATGGTTACTTTCTATTCTGTTTGCAGGTATTAAGTTAAGGAATATGTATCTGCAAGAAATTGTTCAAAGCGTACGCTAAACACCAAAGCGTAGCTCGTGTTGATATTGGCCGATCGAGAAAACGTTGCAAACAGCAGGCGAAGGCGTCGGGCGCAAATATTTAAACGTCGACGAGAAAACGGTGCAATGAACTGTGGGAAATCGATGTGGAAAGAAGTGCGAACGCAAAAGCGTGTCAGAAGTCCAGTGTAATGTTATCATCGTCGATCGATGAAACGCACAAAACCTCGCGTGATTCGGAAACGAGCTGATCGTAACGCTTCGCGCGAGCTCCTGATGCAATGGAAACGTGAGTCTTCGACAATAATTCTAACCGAACAATGTCGAGAGATATGAAAAGCTTTTGGTGGTAAATGGAAAGCGAGGACAAATCATCGCGAATTCTTTTTCCGTTCTACCGACGATGAAATCTCGATTGAAATGCTTCGACACGTATCTGAATGCGTATTAAGAAATCACTTTACGTTAACGATATTTAAAAGTGAACTAGTATCGCTGCTATCGATTTAAACATTACTTTCCAAAGTGTTTCGTACACAATTGGCAATGTTACTATATTAAAAGGAACAGCGGGTGGTTTCGCGTAAACTTATTATATTTCGCCAGATAATTTTATCCCCGACTAACACCGAACACAGGGTTCGGATATTCTTTACGGAATTGGTATTACCATTGTTATCGATTTCGCTGTGAACCTTCCGCGATTTTCTTTCCCAGAGTGAAAAGCTTCGGGGCACCGTGGCTAGGATGAAACGTCCGAACGTACATTTTACCAATTCTATTCGAAAGCGTTATTATTATATCAAAGATCGAGGATGAAAGTAGCAGGCGAAGCTTTTGTTTGGCAAAAATAAAGCTCGTAATGCTTTTACATGGCCGGCGTTTTATGGGCTCGCCGGGACAGCCCTTTTCAAATCCGCGTCCAATTTCAGCAGGGGAATAAAATGTGTAACGGACGAAAGTGTCGCCGAAGGAAACGGGAACAAAAGTATCCAGCCGTATTTAATAATACACCGGGTCGTGGTTGTGGAAATTATCAAGCGCGCGCCGTCGAATTTCAAGCTACATTTCATTTCAATCACTGGCCTCGCTAGTTCGCCCCGCTAGATGTTTCTACCACCCCGTGCTACTACCCACCCCGAGTCGTTTATATTTCGACACCGATGTCGCGTCGTCGTCGTCGACGATCGAAACGAAACTGATCCGGACTCGCAGCGGAATAATTCTGGAGAACGTGAGACGATGAACGAAGGAAACGTAAATACGCGAGCAACGTTGAGCGGGTTCGGAAACCGAGTTCGAAAACGGGCAATGCAACCAGAACGGAGCAGAAGAACGGAACTGTAACCGTCTGCTGGCTTTGGAGAAAGTTCACCGACCAATATTTCGTAAAATACGTGCGCTATGATCGAGCTGAAAGATCTACGAGTGGTGAAAAGGAGCGATGTTACAAATATAGATATAATCGCCGGGGAAATTCGTGTGAATTAACACGGAAATTCTGTAATTAAAACGGCATCAAAGCATGTGAAACTTCGCCGTGTCAAGCCGGACTAATTCTGAACCTCGATTTGGCGTTGAAAAGTGTGATCCGAACGTTACACCTCAGCAGGATCGATGGCGCACGTCGGTAAACGCACGATACAGGTACAGAACAATTCTGTTCATCGTGATTTCAAGGGGAATTACGCCGAATAAAAACACGCCAGTCTGTACCGGACAACCACTCTATCCGCGGGCATGCTCTGACATTTAAAAAAAAAGGGCCGGACTGTCTTGAAAACTAGAATTTCCGTATTACAATCGATTCGTCGAATATTTTTATTCCGCCGTATCTACGACTGACCGCGGACCAACAAGTCAATTCATTCGTTGAAAAGGAAAATCGAGTTACAACGATGTGTGTCATGTTATTCAACGTGCGGTAAAAAAAAAAAACCACTTTCTTGTTTTGGCAAGCGGTTACAGGCGAGCCAAGCGTTACAGAGCTCCTACCTGAGGCAGGTACGAGAGCTTTGTTACGCGGAAGACCAGGTCGACGTGAATGCGTATCGAACTGGACGTGTTCCCCATTGCTATGGCGTAGGTTACACACAAGCCAGAGATTTACAGAGGTATGGTAAGACCTCTTCCACGCGTACGATAGCTGTATACGATACCGGTATTGCCGCCTAGATAGATCTCGTGCGATACACTATACATCCTGGTCTTCATACGTAAAGTATAGCAGGTGACAGAGCTACCCAGGTGACATAAAATCGGTATCCATTGGAGGTCCATGTTTCATGTGTGCTAAACGTATCCGCACGCGTGTGTTAACGCAATTTGCATTTAAATTCGTTTACGCACGCGTATGCATTGACCAGAATAATATACCGGTTGAAAATTTCCAAATCGTTTCACATATTTTCAGGTTGCGGGCGAAGAAATAATTTGCATTAAACGCACGTTCGAAAACACGATCTCTAGTATCCGTCACGCTGGTATCGTCGCGTGGAAAAGGTCTAATACACCGAACAGGAAAATAGACAAGCAAGCTGACGCCTCGTCCGCGCCTCTGCACGATACGTATACGCAGTCGGCTGAAATAATTTCCCTCGTTTGCCACCATAATTGCAGAAGCAATATCTAATAGGCAAATCTATTAGCCCGCCGGAAGCGTAGCGTTTCTTCGCCACCCGTGCCACGCGGAATCTGATTGTTCAGTGCTTTCACAAACGACTCGCGAAAGTTCGAACGAACTAGCCGCAGATTAACATACAAATTGACACGAAATGCATCATCGAATGTGGGAGGAATTAATTCGAACGTTCCGTACAGTTGTGCGGAACGATTGCGCAACGTTCCGCTGTGATATTGAAACGACTGATTCGATTACCTGACAATCGGTAAACCTGGACGGCGTATTATTCGATGGGATAGGATATTATCGGCATGCGTGTGTAGTTTGTTATCCGTTAGGTAAAAAAAAAAACGAAGATAGTAACCGTTGAACGAGGACAAGAGAGGCAGGAACGTATGATGGTCACGGTCCTAAGCAACAGCGGAGAAGATAAGCAATCGGTGATTTTCTATAGGCGCGAAAAGGTTCTATTGTAACGAAAAGAGAAGTTACAGGCATTGAAAGTAAGTAGGAATAAAAGAAGAGTTAAATGGAAGATGGTCAAATAGTAATTTACATATTAGGCCATCCCGTAAGTAGTTTCGCTTCTCCCGGTGCAAAGTATTATTGCATATTGACAAAAGAAAATTCTTTCGTAAAGCAAATCGTTCAAATAAAATTGCAAACGTTTATTCGAAGCAAGGCGAAAAACCGTGATTCCTTATCGAATACCATATACAATACGCGTATCGTTACGGAAATTGTACCATAAAGAGCAGACAGATCGAAGTGTCACCCAAGCAATGCAGATCGAAAAGTGCGTGACCCCACGGAAGAATTGGAATGCGTAGCGCATTGGGGGCTTTTAATGGCCTCGATTCAAGTGAAAATTATCCAGTCGACGAGTATAGGCAAGGTGTATGTACACATTATACCGATCGACAGAAAGGGACGGAAGCTATTGCTCAATCTGAAGGACCGTTACGGAGCATTTGCTTCTGGCGCGATGTTGTTGTTTACAATGTCGGCTATGCCAGCCAGCGTTTCGCTAAAGACAGCCTCCGACAGTCTGTCTCTGTTCCTATTTACCCCTTCTAAAAGCTAACTTGCTCCCACTACTCGCCGTCTATCTTTGTTTTCGTAATCCACTGCCCATTCTACCTGCCTTCTATCCCATTACCCATCCTTTGCTCACCTACGCCCAACCCGTTCAACGGGTGGCACCGCACGAACCTCGCGCACCTGTACACGCGAAAAACGCACGCGGCCGCGTATCGAAATAAACTGCACGTGCAATTCGACGTTCGCCTTCGTAGGTCTACCTGCGCGGAGGACATATATATATATATGTATATACGTGTATAATACAGTACGGACAAAATTTTGTATTCCACAACTTCCCTTCAACTGTTGATAACAATTTTTCTCCGCGTTACGTTACATAGTTAATTGGAAAAATTCAAGGTGATCTTTCTATCTCGGTAGTAATTAGAAATAACAAAAAACTAATTGCTTGCATCTTATGTCACCATTAGTGCCATATAAATTTTGCTTAGAAGAGGTTTATATTTCAGGTGGTCGAGTTAGCTGAATCATCCTCTGTATGACAATGTGTTCGTCTCAATGGGTACGTCACGCCACGTCCTTGGCTGCGCCTTATTTTTGGAAGACGCGAATCTTAAACGACCGCTTATCAAACGATGCTCGATAAGTTCGAAACGAGATACGGTCAGCAAGTGGCGATTCCCCTTTGTAGTCGAGTGCATTCGTTTGGAAATATTTTCGGATGAAGAACGTGGACGAGATTCGTTGAAACTAACGCTGCGCTTGCCCAACACTTTTGTTACTCCGATTAGTTCATTCTTCTTCGATATTATCCCAGTATGGAATAATTTTTCACTATCGAATGTTCTTAACTTTCACGCAACCGTTGTATGCATCACAATTATCCACCCCCACTCCCCGCCACGATTCTCTATTCCAAATTCCTATGAGGTGTTTATACAATTCTAATCTTATTTTTGATCTGGCTAAAACACGCGGTGCAGCAGTACATAACAGAAGTGTGTACGTTTATTTGTGAAAATATGCCACCGTTCCGCAGATGTTATTTTTCATTAATCATAAAAATCAACACTTTCACAATGTTGTTCTTTCTGAATTCTAAATTTTATGTATCATCGACTAGGATATACGAAAGACCACGTTCCTTGTCGCGTTATCAATGATTACAGGTGATGCGAAAGACCATTGTATACATGCACTGAAGTGTGTAGGTAATTGTACCGTTCTCTAGCCGATGTAAAAGAAAAATTGCAACGATAAGAAACGGCACCTATCGTTACACTGTACGATCACGATCTGCGCTCGAAGTGACATTATGCACACCAAAAAGCCATACCGATGGCGAAAGGTCTGTGTAATTCTAGCCGTAAACAAGGTCAAGTATTGGACACGAGATGAACTCGATGTAACCCGTTTTACGCTTTATTCACGTTTGGCAACGCTCCGATATTCGATCGCATTAATGCACTTCGCATAACGAACACGGTAGTGAGACCAACCGTGGAAATTAGCAAGGGGTTCGAATGATCAACTAAAACACTTAGGACTCATAATAATCTGTCATTGATCTTTTAACTAAAAGTCAAACGCTTGTTCGTGGTAAAAAATTTTAAATTGAAATACATCGCAATCGAAGGGACAAGAATTGAGATAAGATACAATATCTATGCGCAGACAACCATTGTTTCGTACTTATTCAGAAGAAATCGACTTTAATAATTACATCTGAATGGATCGAATAATCTCTAAAACAAATGCCAATATTATAATTCAAATTATAATCCAACACTTTCATTTAAGTGAATAGAAAGTAGCAATAACATATTGACACAATTGTAATAAAAACGATTAATCGGTTAATCTCATTTGAGTTAATTGAATAATCTCGAGACCTAACACCACAATTACCCTGGCCTGAACATAAACTGTGATCTAAAAAATGTCATCTATGGGAATGCGAATTGCAGTAACAGCATAGAAAATTTATTCTCTACCCGGCAAAGAAGAAAATATGCAATTTCGCGACACACCCTCAGTCACGTATTTATAAATCACGCTTCTCTATTCATTCGCACGACGCCAATAAAATCGATCCTCGATATTAATTAACTGCAATCCTCGGTACTTAGAGACCAATAATTGAAGCTTTCACCGCAGTACACAACGGAGGGTCGTCACCCCTTCTAAACCTCCTTCAACGAAAGGACATATAGATAGACCGTCGAAACGCAACGATACAGGGACGCCAGGTAAAACTGCATCAAGCAGGTAACGTCACTTCTGGTTGTACTTCACGCGTGTGCTCACGTGCCATCAAAACCCATTACAGTGAACCATTAACGTCCGTACCAAGAAGCTTGTTAATTACCGCGTAATTGATTAGGTTAATTTCGGTGGGCAGACGAGGAATCTTCGGAGAGGTCCATCGAGTATCGCCGATCTATAATTGAATTACTTCCGGTGCCGCATCTACGTGTATCTCACCTGGCCCTCCGTTAGAGGGCCGTCTAATGGAAATTACGGGAATATACAGCATCTACCAACGCAATTTACCGCAAGTATGTCGTTACCACGGTGTGTAGTGCCACACCGTAGTGCCACAGTTTTAACTGTCTCGAGTATGCGATTTACTTTGCTGAATCTTCGACACTGTGGAGCACTCGATACCCTTCTAACAGTGGTCCGAACGATATGGAGAAACGATAGAATAGACGTGATTCGAAGTAATAACTTGTATGAGAGAACACGGGGTGACGTATTGTGGGAAAATTCGAGGAATATGTATCGTCGATTGAAATTTGTTCGTCCGTGGCTTAGTTTTCGAGAAAATTGAGATTGGTAATTCGTTGCATGTGTATGCAGTTGCGGTTAATCCTGTTTGTAAATAACACATGCGCGACATTGCGATAATGGATTACTTGATGCTAGAAAGGACCGAAAGATATTTTATTATATTTCGTTACAAATTGTTGCCCTCGTTCTCGTACACGTAATGCTATTACGAACGCGTGTGCTTTCTGTATTTTTGATTTTGCCCCCTGAAAGTCATCTGGATTTTCGCTATCTTTACTATAAGTTGTATAGAAAAATTTAAGACCATATCAGAAATGAAGATCTGCGTATCTGCACGCGTGGCGCAGTGGAATATCAAACTCAATTTTTTCGTGAACTAAACGTGTGCCAAAAAAAAATGTATTGCACAGTAATTTCTCACTTTATCATAAGAAATCACCAAATACTCGCTTGTAAATATTTGTTGACGCCATAGAGGCGCCATGTATGGAGATCCAATATACTATCGGGCACGTTCGATGCTCTATTTAAATGGAGAATCGAAGTGGGTTTGTAAAAAGTGATAAAAGCATTGCGTTATGGTAATTACATCCGACTGGGCAATCATATTGAATTCTTTATGTTGTTGGATTTGTTCCTATACGATATGATGCAACGTAGTACAAAGGGTGTCGAAACCTTTTTTCATTTGTTTTTTACACCCCGGGAATATTTCAGAGTTTCTATTTCGTAGAATTTCACTACCGCGATCCAATGGTGCCGGCAGTATTTATTTTTTTCTGAAAAAAAAATAGTAACGACGGAGGCAAATTTTGTCGCTTTGAACCTTTTATTATAGAATTTGTTTTTGATACTACAGTCCGAGCGAAAAATCGTATTTTCGTAAAATAACCCGTAATAAAATTTGAACCGAATGGAATGAAAATTGATGTGTCTGGTATCGTATTCGAAGATCTCCGGCTGATTTTCCCGACACCTCTCGAACTATTCAAACGAAAGTAGATTGGATAATAGAGAAAAAAAACAACGTTTGAATAGTCGAAGGTGTATATACAATATAAATATGCGGTTGCAATTCTAGAAGAGGAAGCAAACCTTGTAATTCGTTTCATGTGGGCGTTCAAGGTGATCCTTCGCGATCATACGAGGAACGCTCTAATAGATACGTTTTACTTTAAATAATGTTTTTTTAATGCAATGGAATTTGTGTCAACGATATTGTACACGGACTATTACGTATCATTCTTCAACTTTGTTATTTCTTCATTTAGTCTGGCAAAGAACGTAGAAATGATATGAATCACTCGACGAAACAAAGCTCAGTCTGCACGTATCATTATTTCGTACTACTTGAACAATTGTTTAATTCCATATGACCAGGGCGAGCACAAATGAAATTGAATTTAATAAACAGTTTGTACGTTTGAATATGTTGAACATTTTTATTCGAACCTCAACGCTACAGGAATATTAGAACATATGAACTGGTGAACACAAAGAAACTCGAATGCCAAGTAAAATGAACCAGTAATGGAAAGCTCTTTCTAAACGTTAATTAACTCAGAACGTTACGGAAACATTTTATACTCTCTAATCAAATCATCAAAAATGAATTTCCACGCTTCTATTCTTCTCGTTCGAGAAACACGAAAGCGATAGAAACTCGCCCGGGGAACGTAGTATGTATGCGCAAATGCCTTGGAGTCATTTTCATAGAAAATTCCATCCCCCTGAGAGTCGAGTTTGAGTATTCAAGTAAATCGTAATCTTGTCGGTTCTATATTCCACTAGCGTGTATATGAATTTAATACACTCCGTACATACATGAAAGACTTAATTTATCCAAGCTTGACTGGTTAAATTCGAAATACAGTAACGACGAGAGGAAGACAAATTTAGAAAGTAAGAAATGCCACTGTGCTACTTCTGGCAATATGTATGAGACTTATGCATTTAAGAAGACAAAGAACTTCAAACAGCCAAGGTTTCAACGCGAAACGCATTGACTTCTCTCAAAGAATCGAGTTTGCAAAACAAGATCTACATAATATATATATTAGTACAATAATAACAATAGTATATAGTATAGTATAGTATAGAAATATTGAAACTCACAAAGGTCTCTAGCGTGGAACGTACAGTGGCATTCAATTCACTTTGCTTGTCGAATCGCTTGCAAATTTAATGTAGGCTTCAACGCAGACTGATCGATGTTACGAGGCAGGAAAGAAGGTATTATAAGGTCTAGTAGCATCGTTCTAGAAAAACTGACGCATTCATACATGAACATGTCTGCACAGAAATGATAAGCCAAATGCGACGTTACGTGAAAAATGAATTTCTTACGAACCGAGGCCAAATTCATAAACGTGTACGTATATGTAGACATTTGTCTCCATACCGTAAATCGAATGCAGCAATGTGGATTTTGCAAATTATCAATGAAACAAGTCGAAATAGAAATGAAGGAGATAAATACATTCCGACCACTGTGATAACATTACATTAATATTCGTTTGTACAAATGTCAACGTTTCTTAACGTTTCTAGGTGTACCTTTGTTTTTTGCACCTGACTCAAATGGTCACAGTAGAAAAGAGAAAATAACGCAATTCATTAAGCCCTACCGCTACGCAATTTATACAGGACAAGATATTGTGAAAATTCTTCTTCTCGATCGATTATGCTCTCACGATCTATATCCCCTTTATTTATCTACACTCCTACATATTCCAATTTCCCTACGTTTCCCTGCAAAAGATTTTACACTATCCGGCATTCCTTGAACTTTTCGGTTGAGGTTGAAACATGCGGTGACGTCTCAATTACCGCTGGTCGCGCTTCACTCCATTTCAAACCGTCGATATATACATAGGAGTAAGTATGTATGCCGTTCTTTGACGTGCGACTTTCAATATTTACGCTCGCCAGTAATGCAAAAATATAAAAGCCATTCGAAAGACGAGTCTCGTCACCACAATTCCGTAATATCCGAAATTCGGAACTGACGATGAAATAAAAACCGTGATGCAAGTGTAACGAAAAAACAGAGAAAAAAAAAGACAAGACGAGAGAGAGAACAAAAATGAAAGCTAACCTCCAAAGCCACAACCGTATACATACTCAACAGTCGACGCGCGTGAAACGAACAAGATAAAGCTGCGCACACACAAGCGCAGGGACGTGGAGTCAGCTGGTTTAAAAACAGCTGTGTCCCGTCATCGACGAAACGAGGAGTTAAATATCCCTCATCGTCGTGAAACACCATTGACATTGCACCGCGTTGTTTCTCGTCGACCTATAAACTGATCGTTACCTGATAAACAGAGAGACGAACCCATCGTATCATGCATATGCATACTGCGTAGTCTTACATTCGCGCAACCATGTGCAGGCCTCTCTTGCACACGATTGCAAGCACGTGCGATAGAGGGAAAGAGAAAGAAAGAACGAGAAGAAGAGAAGCAGGGAAGGAGGGGTAGTTAAGTAAAAGAAGTGGGGGACAAGGGAGAGAAGCAAGGTGGGGATAAAGAGAAGAAAAGAAATAAAAAAAGAAGAAGACAGAGAGAGATACAAATAGCAAGTAGGAGAAATAAAAGTGAATTTCAAGGATACAATTTGAGAACGTCCGTGTCCATACGTCGTTTTCCAGCGCTAGGGGACGACATATTTATCGTCTATTAATGCAGCAGAGCCCTTCGCAGCAAAGTCCTTGAATCAGCTGAGCTCGGTTGGTCGTTTAGGAAGGGCCTCTGCTACGGATTATTTACCACAGCCAGTACCCACAGAAAGAATCAGTCTTTCACCACTGTGATATAACACACTCTCTCTCTGTTTTTCCCGTACCGAACAGTTATTCAGCACCGAGAAAAAAAAACAAAGGCACGCGCGCGTGATGATCGCTGGGACAGTCGTTGAATGTTCGACGCTCACCACGAAAGAAAAACGACACGGGACGAATTCCGCGACGTCAGCATTTAATGATGTTTTCTACGGATGAACGATCGTACGGTCCCTCGATGTACAGCGATATACAAATGGTCTTCTCCTCTTTTGTCCGTGCAGGACCAAGCCAAAAATCTCGGGCTAGAGAATCATTTCACCATATCACCAACGTCGATCCGTTCAAGAGATTCGTACTGTCGACACGTTTCTCGCGCACACAGAAAACAATTCTTTCCCCTAAACCTCCTCCGCCTCCACCACTACGAAACGCCTGTTCTCGTGCACCCCACTGTCAACTCACGGACTTCACCACATCTGATTCCGTTTCTACACTGCTCTCTTGCTTGCTGATACCTCTGTCTCGCGTCGTGCTTAGCGGATGCGCGCGCACGATATAAAATCCCTGCTCCGCTCCGCGAATCGCCACTTTATTCTTTTGGCCAGCTAATATCACTAGAAATTATACCGAACATGACCAAGTGTTATTAAATGCTTGTTTTATAATTATCTTTTGTCAGGTAATGAAACATACGAGTTCTAAAATTAGCTAAAATATATTAACAGTCTAGGAATGGAATTCATTCCGATTCAATGAATGATTTGTTATCCGATCTTATTTTATTGCTCGATGGGTTTCTAGAGGAATAGCTTGAACGTTTGTTGAATTATTGTGCAATCTATATCTGTATGAATTATTACCTCGACGCTATATGCCGTAAATAAAAAGAATACACTTGCTACACAGTATATAACCATTTATGTTGTTATATACGTTTGCGAACTGCGTTGAATGATTCAATGTATAATTAGTGACCGGTACGAAAGGGACGAAATCAACTTACACGTCAATTTAAATACGAATCCATTGATATTATGTATATTTTTATAATCGTATATATTTGAGGAAATCACTAGCTCTTGGTAACACTGTCAAATAGTACGCATTGATGACGTACGCGTGCAGTTTGAATTTAAATTAAATATACTTCGGTTATTATAATACTTGTACAACTTGTACTAAAATATAAATAATATACGATATATATGAAACATATAAATACCTTTTTGAAACAATATGAGATCCAGTATTTGTTAAATTTTAGAAAACTTGACATTCATAGTTAACCCTTCATGCACATATTAGGATAAATTAAGTGAGCGCGCTCACTGGTAAAATTAAAGAACAAAAATTCTGCAATACATCAATTATTCTTGAAAATAAATGAGTTGCAGGGACGATTGAACGGAAATTGAATTGTTCGATAAATCAGATGTACAACTCGCGTTTTACCTGGACGTTTAATAACGCTGAAACAAAAGACGTATTTATAACGATACCATTAACATACATGCATGTTTAGGAATTTAATAAAGATCTTCTAACAAATTGATTTATTTAAAAAATGTATAAAAATGCTAAATATAAAATTTCGATTAATATATCAAGAAAATATTTAAATCGAATACTGTACCAAAATTTGATAATATCAATTACGCATAAAAAATGTAAGTCTCTACGCTACAATTTTTTGACCGCTTTACATCTGAAAAAATTATTTTAAAAATACGACAATTAATAATATACAAATGTTTGTTCGACATTATTGCTCATTAATACATTTCATTAAATACATTTAAGATATAGAAAATACTAATTCTGCTGTCCCAAATATAAGTACTCTATATAAGTAGCTAATGTACACTAAGTTGATTCTATTCAAGTGTTATTGCACCTCCTGTTTCTCTTCAGATCTACTTTGTCGCATGCATACATTGTGATTTATAAGAATTATATTAATAACGCATGAGAATGTATAAAAATTCGTATGATAAATATCATGTATGAAAAAATTGATGTAAGGAACTTAATACTGCCGAAAATCAATTTGTTTTACCCTTTCCGTAACGATAACACATAAATTAATAATATTGATCTACCTGTGTTCAATATTATACAGCTACAATAAAATGCACGTTTACAAATATTAATCATTGATAAATGCCCAATATCGATATGTACTATAATACGACGGAATAGAGTATTTTATATTAAAGAAAATTGGCATTTCGTGATTACTCAGTGCATCGAACATTGTTATTGTATGTGCGGTAATAATATTATGATTTTTGAATGTTCGTAGAAATGAAAATCATATTCACATATTTAAAATGGAATGTTCTATAACACAGCGTTACCTAAATATTATTTTACCATAATCATGTACAGAAACAAAGATAACGTAAAAATTTAGATATAAAATGATTTCTATACATTTAATTCGAATATACTAATTGTTAGTATATAGTTGTTTTTTTTCAATCGTCCGTTAATTGCTAAGCTATATATCAAAAAGTAAGGGTTAAAAATATTTTTTGTAATAAATACTTAATTTTGACATTAAAAGATTACTTGTTCGATTATTATCAGTCCTTGTGTTCTCTATAAATATCGAAAATCCGTAAATCCGTATTTATAGCTTTTCCATGCTATGTTTAAGTACAAAATTGTTGACTCGGTCGGTGGCTTTTCTTCTAAAAAATGTATATTATTCACTCTACTGCTGCTTTCCGTGCGAATGCTGTCAGGGACAACATTTCATTGGGATCAGTGGATAAGCGTGAAAATTCAATCTCTTCGCTAATACTATTTTCTGAGAAAAAAATTAAATTGTCAAGTGAGTAAAAATAAAAGGTATGAAACAGTCATTAAATCATATAGATTTATTATGCTTTATATGCGATTACCAGATGGTTCAATAGGCCACTGTTTGTGCGATGGCGCGTACAAGCACAGTAATGATATGATATAAATATTCCACATTCCATATACACCAGTGAAAAATGCTGAAGTCATTTCCAAGTGTAATTCTTCGTCCCATTTCCA
The DNA here is from genome assembly GCA_948146005.1 of Nomada fucata. Taxonomy (NCBI): domain Eukaryota; kingdom Metazoa; phylum Arthropoda; class Insecta; order Hymenoptera; family Apidae; genus Nomada; species Nomada fucata. The sequence goes on along the minus strand of OX411277.1, from coordinate 2,022,986 downwards.
TTGGCCTTCTGCTACCTATATTATTCATAGAATCAGATATTCGATCGTCGTATCAATTTATTTCTCCCATAATTTGTCGCAGCATTTTAAGCTTAATATTCATAAACGCAATGATTGATTACATACCTGGCCAAGTATAAATCCAATAACAGTCAAAGATGCGCATAATAACGTAGCTATCATCAAAAACTTAAATCGGTATATCACACCTTCGTAGTGTAAGCGCCGAGCCGAACTCAAGCTAGGCAATGCCGCTCTTTTTACGCTAATATTCATAAATACTTTCCATATCATGTAAGCCAAGAATATTAAGTAGACACCGGCAGACACTCCAGCTAAGATTATAAACGATAACTGTTTATTATTTTTCGTTAAGAAAAGTTAATTTTTAAAGGCGAATATCTGCAACAAAATTTTTTTTTAAGGATACAGCAAACTTGGTCCCAAGATCTGTAACCCAAATTGAGTAAAATGGATTTCTCAATTGCACTCCACGTTCGCACATATCGAATACAAATAGTGAGAGACATCCAGTACCCACTGCAGAAAGATGACGCCAATAACATTTTAAAGAGTTTCTTTGTTCACCCTCCTAATTAACAAGCAACAAAAATTACATTACTACGATATTAAGCTATCATTATATAAAAATGTAACTAGAGTTACTCACCTGTATCTGTTAAGATGTAGAATAGCATGAAAGAAAAGCAACCAATTAGTATTATAAAATTAAATAATTTGTATATATAATTCGATATAGTTACCATAAGATGTTCTCCAGCAAACACAAGCCAAAAGGACAAAAGAATTGCATAGAATACACCTTGTCTGATATCGCCCAATAAAAGCATAAATGGCATGTCGTAGGCAAGTGTTAAATATTCGAGAGGCACTAAGGAACATTACGTTTAAATGTAAATTATGTTTCCATTTTGTTTAACAAAAAGGGACAAAAAATCTGACTTACTATTTAAAAATGACAGTGCTATGCCCAGTGCTAACAGTAAGTATTCCAATAGAGCGGGCGATCTAGAAAGCATATGAACTCGCCTCCAGTACCAAGTTAGAACGCATAAAACAATCGGGAAGTAAATAGTTTTTAAGCTGACCCATACTTTTGTGAATCCGCCATTCTGATTAATAGCCTATATTGGAAAAAAAAGATTATTTAATATTTTACAATATTATGTATATACGTGAAAATCATATTTCAAATGTTGTATATTTACAGTAAGCCACAAATCAGTTATATGGCCCAAACCCTGATTAATGTTTCTATCTGTATCAGCCGGAAGACGAATATTTAAAAGATAATAATCATGAAATAGTGATCCAAGTTCGAACAATGGCACCACACTACAGTTATAGTTATACTGTTCCATCGCCTGTGAAGAGAAAAATTGTATTTAAGTAAATACGAATTTACCACCTCTACAACAAGTACATTAACTGATCATTTATATATTTACATCATCGATGCTGCAATCCAGAATTCTCTCTACAACAGAAGCAGCATATGGTTTCCAAGCATCATCTGGATCTCCTTTGTTCCTATAAGCAAGCCTTGCGTCCAATGTTATTTTGGTCCTAGAAGCTACGAAACAATTATAATTAGTATTTATCAATATATACTTTACACATAATAATATATCTGAAGAATTACCAATTTCTATTTGACTGTGATAAACAATATCCACTTGTAGAACACCTATCAAATTTTGTTGCCATCTAGAATAATCCAGCTGCATATTATTTCTTGGTACAGGCATCTATCAAACGAATGGTAACTGTTTTAGCTTATAAATATCTCTTTTGTATTATGCTACATAATACAGAATGTGTAAGATATATACCTGAAATGTATAAACAACTTGATACGCCTGATGATGACTATCAAAGCTGAAACGATTCATGTCAACAGCCGTACAGGATCCTTTTCCCCTCGAATAAAACCATTTTCCTCCTCCAGGTTCTGACCCATTCACACGAATATCCTTGCAAGGTGTCCCAAGAATATTCTGACTACTTGCCGGAGTTGGTGCTGAAGAAAAGATACAGAATATATTTATAATTTCGAAAGTTCTAAAATCGAAAGACTGAATAATCAACAAACAAAATTGTTATTTTCGTTTAATACGATTTTTATGTACGAACTATGACTAAATTTCAAAGAGTCTTCGAATTAAATAATGCGAAATAAATATAAGAGGCGTCTTTTACCGGCACTTACTTTACGTAGTACTATATGCATTTAAAAGAAAAATCGAAATAATTTGCTACATTCATATATCATAACGATTTTCAAATATTTGACATTTCTTTAACTTACCGACGAGACCGCCTATTAAGAAACAAACAATTTGCGCAATAATCAGTAATATTACAAGCACGGAAAGTTTTCTACCGCTTAAATTTTCTATGATCGTTCCTTGCATTTTTACAGTATAATGATTTTAATTGTACTTGTTTATAATATGATCTATTCAAAATACAATGCGACCCGAAAAGGACGCACAAGCAGACGCTTCCTCCGGAGAGTATGTGAAGAGCAGTTTAACGTGCTTTTCGAGTGGCTTCGATTTTCAAAATGGAAGCTGCTGCAGCATACCAATATTTGCGGAAATTCTTCTGAAAATCTCTAAAAAGATTCCACCATCCAATCATCTTAAGTTCAATGTTGCCAACGATCATTTAAAAGATCTGTAACGCGTAAGAATATTGTTTGTACTTTCAAGCAATCTTTTAATGAAATTTTTGAATACACCCAGAGTGCATTGAACATTATCGAACTTAATTGGAGTGCATCGATCACTGTTTTTATGAAAAGATCGATAACAAAGCCGGATCGATCTATTGTAAATAATATTTGCGAACGATTCGACTAGTCGAAAAAAAACATATCGATTCTCCAATTAAGTCGGAGATGCATTACATACTGCATCTCCAATCACTATTAGAAAATGCGTGACGTAGCGATGGATGCGAATGGGAATGGGAAGCGTGATCTTCCCCGAATAGATCTACAGCGGCGAATAATGTGTACCGAAGTGAGTAAACGCTTTGTCAATTATGTGAGAAAAACCTGGCAGATATAAATAACAGTAATCGGCGTGGATCATATCGTTTCTAACCTTTTTGACAGACGCATATACATGCATACTACTTGTTTAACGCCTGGATTGTCACAATCTGTTTATCATATCAAACGATACGTGAATAACGTCTTGTATACTTTTCTGAATAATAATCGTTGAAATTAATATGCATAACATGGTACATACAATGTTTATAACTGATGTTTCGTTACAAGAACCGATTCTAACATTGAAATGAAGTAACAGTTGCACGTCTTCTCGTATGTTTCTGTGTTCAGGATCCATCTAAATCTACAGATTTGGACTTTGTTTACGACGATGCGGATAAGCATGCGAATGAAATTGCTGAATTATACAGCTACTCGGAACAACCTGAGTTACGTGATAACCTTAAAGTAAGTAACAGGCGTTTTCTATATAGACCCTTGTCGCGAATTAACGGACACACGTAATATATATTCTATAGGCATTCGAAGAGCAAATGGAATTATATAAATTAAGACCGTGGTGGCAAAATTTATCGGAGACCGAACAGAAATCTGTCATTTACAAATTATTAGATCAGTTAGAAGTTTCTAACAAAGAACTAAGAATGAAAGCGGCAAGATGTTTCTTGTATTTAGCTCAAGGCTGTTGGTCCGAAGTACAATCCGACAAAGAGCAACGGGAATGGACCAGAACAAATGTAATGTTATTATACGAGGCTGGTGTTTTTCCAGCATTTGTTGAACTACTCAATATTGAGATTACGTATGTTCACATTTTCTTTATTATGCAGCAAGTACAAGTTGTCTGCAAGTTTTAATTAATTTCACCTTTTTGTTTCTTTTTTGGTTTTTTTTAGGAACAGTAGGAGGGCTGCCTCTGCGATGAGGAAAATATCTGTGAGCCTTGATGATTCAACAGATTTAAGAGTAATTCTATCCGTTTTATATATCATGACAGAGGTGATGAGGGAGGAAATGAAAGACTTAGAACACAGTATTTATAAGTATAATGTTGAATCTTTCAAAGAGGATCTAATAAATCCATATGGCGAAGAGTTGCTTATAGTTAAGCTTCTGGGTATGGTGACGTACTTCTGCAGCGGAGCTGCACCGCACTTTCCAATGAAGAAAGTTCTTTTACTTCTGTGGAAGTTAATTTTAGTGTCTTTGGGTGGTATTAATACTCTAAGAGAATTAAAAACACAATACCGGGAAGAAGCTGGTCTTGATACGCAACAAGAGGATACATTAGAAGTTGCAAAGACCATGAGAGCTAGCTCCCCTCCTGCGAGTGCAACGGATTTAATCGAAACGCAAAATCAGATAAAGAGTCAAAGATCGTACAGACGAGTATGCCACGTTTTTATTACGAAATATTGTTAAAAGTTTCAAGTTATTGTTTGATAATATCTATTTTAGTTTCTAATGAAACAAGGTTCACTGGATGAGCCTGGCTTGGGTATGGAATTCGAAGGTGGAGACGGAAATAATGCACCGAACAATGAAGGCGAAGGGGAGGGCAATGTGTTTATGAAACAAGCTAATTGGACACAAATTGGAAACTTTTGCGACGAACAAATTAATCAACTTCAGACAAGACCTGATACCCCACAGCTGAGTAAAGGAAAAGGTATATATATCGACTATTATATTTAAATTCTGAAAAGTGACAGACGTATATGTATATTAAATATTCGAACTGTTATATTTTTTCTAGGTTTACCATGGACACCAAAAGTGAGGCAAACGGATGTCGACACCTTCCTTGAAGTATCGAGATTAAAATTTGTTGGATACAACTTAGAAGGAGACAGAGAAAGTTTAGCTGGTCTGCCGCAACCCATACTTGAAGGTGTTAATACACTTAAAAGAGTAAGTTTTGATCGTACGTGTTCTTTCTTTTTGGTTTGTTAAAGAAATTGGGATGGATGGAATATAGAAGGAAGCATCTATTTGCAGCATATGTATACATCTTTAGCAGAGGTTCAAATACAGAAAGAAGAACAAATGCTCAGGAATCCTATAAGTACCCCAAGGTTTCCAATTCGTCAAACACCAACGGAAATCGTATACCATGCTATATTACCATTTGTTCCACAATATATGATAGCATTATTAAAAATTCTATTAGCAGCTGCACCCACTAGTAAAGCGAAAACGGACAGTACATTTATCATGGCAGATGTTTTACCAGGGCTAATGCCGTAAGTTTATAAATATAAATAAATAAATATACACTTTGTCCGACTGTTTTACTACGTATTATATACGTATTATGTAATATACGGAACAATTTTATTTTTTTTTACGTTTTACAGCATGACAGTACTTCAATCGATGAAACTCGGTCTTGACGTAAATAGACACAAAGAAATAATTGTTAAAGCAGTATCTGCTATACTGCTTCTTCTGTTAAAACATTTCAAACTGAATCATATATATCAGTTCGAATTCATGTCGCAACATTTAGTTTTCGCTAATTGCATACCACTTGTTTTAAAATTCCTTAATCAGAATATTGTAGCATACATTGAAGCTAAAAATGTGTAAGTTTTAATATACAACAAATGAAATATTCTGCGGGAATTTTTCTGATCGCATTTTTTGTAAAATTTAATGAATTGCAATTTCTCGTTTATAGTATTCCTATCTTGGATTTTCCGATGTGCGTTATTGGTGAACCAGATGTGTCTTTAGACAACCTTGAAGTTGGTGATAATCTACCGTATTCATGGAGGAATGTTTTCTCCTGCATTAATTTATTACGTATTCTTAACAAACTGACAAAATGGAAACATAGTAGAATTATGGTATACAACCGTATTTAATTACCGCGTTTATCTGTTCACTACTATGGAGTCCTAACTTCATTTTTTACAGATGTTAGTCGTTTTTAAATCGGCCCCTATATTGAAACGTACATTAAAGGTCAGACACGCAATGATGCAATTATATGTTTTAAAATTATTAAAAATGCAAACTAGGTACTTAGGACGGCAATGGCGCAAAACTAATATGAAAACGATCAGTGCAATATATGCGAAAGTTCGGCATCGCTTAAACGATGATTGGGCTTATGGAAATGGTAAATTATCCTATGTTATATTCGCGATTATATCACTTCGAATTTGTGTTTATTGTGAATAATGCATAAATGATTTATACTTCTTAGATTTGGAAGCTCGACCTTGGGATTTCCAAGTAGAAGAGTGTGTGTTGCGTTCTTGTGTGGACCGATTCAATAGTTTACGATATACTAATATTCCAAAAGACAAAGATATGGAACCAGTTGACACGTCCGTCACATCAGTACTCGGAGTGAATGTGGATCTAAGCGACGAGTTTAAACAACATTATGAATTATGGTTACAGCAAGAAGTATTTCAAAGAAGTATTAATTGGGACGAATTATTGGACCCTGGAGCGTGTGAAATTTAAACTTTTAATAAGTGTAATATGTATATATATATATTAAAACCGTATTTTCGTCGACTCATAGACTTGGATCAAATTTTGACGTTTTTATAAATTACATACTATTGTGAAGTGTTCAAAAGAAAAATAGAGCGAAAAAAGCATTGCCATATCGATACATCGGAAACAGAATTTTGCATTTGGTTTCGTATACACTGAACAGTGAATGGTCCTAAACTATCGAACATTTACCGAAAAGACTAGTTAACATTTCAAGGACAGTTTATGAAACAATGTATAATTTTTTTTACATTCGTTTTGTGTGTATTTAATTTGTGTAATGTGTATTGCTTGTAGCAATATTTTACTATTATTATTATAGTTGTAAGTGAATATATATATATATAGTCGCTATTGGCGTCATCATGAAGAACTAGGATAAATTTATTGAAATATATCGTTCGTACTATTCGCATTCATATTATATAAGTTTATGTAAATTAATTTTTAATAATGTAACAAAGCAACTGCGAATCGTATATATACCAACTCGAACTTCCAATATTTTATATCATTTTTATATATACTCTTTCATTGTGACCGTGGTAATATTTGTCGTAATACCAATCTATAATAATATTTGCAAACATATAAATGTTAACACATATAATGTATTGATATAATTTTAATGGCATTTTTTTTAATTCGCTAATTTTGTAAATTGAATACGTTTTGTTCATTATTATATGTGGAAGTAATGCGTATTTGACCTGTGTGTTACGTGTAGTCGGTCTCTTTATATAAGAGAAAGAGAGAGCTGAATAGCATAATCCGTTGTACATAAACTCATTATATGAAAAATCAATGCTGCACTCATACAGTGCTTTCCTATCATAACTATTACTTCATTTGATAGATGAATATTTAAAATATAGATTATGTGAATTATAGACTGAATAATTCAACTTTCTCTTATTTATTGAGCGTAATGTATATTTAAACAATTTCAGCGCAAAATACCACATAATTTATGTTATTTCATCTACTGTACAGGATATTTCATGTGATCGACGCCATGTTTAAACCGTCAAAAGTAAATAAAAATTATGGTCTACATACAAGTTGTGATTTTTGAATCGTTGACAAAATTTTCTAACAGTTATACAGATATAAATTCATTGTATAAAAATATATACGTATGTATAAAAAACATTTTATAACATTCAATTGTAAGCAACGTTATCCGAAACGATATTACATTTACAAACGAAACAATACACTTTATTCATAGGCACTTCTAATTTGCATATAAATATATGCACATTTTTTTCCATGTTTGATCTCTTTTTATGTATATATTATATATTATCTGCGTACACTTTAGCCAGTAAAACATGCTTGGCACTTAAAAACTGTTCCGGAGAACGGATAAATTCATCTGTTTCAATAAATTAAGTAGTTATATAAATTAATTGTATATGCGTATAAAAATTTCGGAAGCACATATCGATGTAAAAGAACTGAAATGCTGTGATCACAGATAATTATTTGTTGCATAGTCTCCGGAATCTGTATACTATGTGCACACCATTCAATGATATATTGCAGAGATACAAATGTTATGGTTTCACCCATTTGTACGAACCATAATAAGTAAAATTATTTACCTTTGCCATTTCATCGGCCTCTTTAGGTCCCCGGGAGCCGTACCTGAATTACAAAACACCCGACACGCATATTAATTGAACGAAAATGAAAATATTTCTAATAATTGTAAGTAAATACATATAATCGAACAACTTACTTATACGGAATGGGACTAATTTTTTCATTTTCTATTTGATGGAGCAGCGGCGTGAAAATCCTCCACGCTTCCGACAATTCATCGCTGCGTACGAAATGCATTTGCGAGCCACAAAATACATCCAGAATCAATCGTTCATACGCATCGGGAAGTTTTAAATCCTGCACGCGCAAAAATACAAATCGAATACATAAATTTTAAAAAAATCGAATTATCCATCTGTTTTTCAACGCACCTTGTACCTGGAACCATACGTAAGATCTAATTCAGTTTCTTCCATGTCGAACGTAATACCAGGCGATTTCGTCATCATTTTAATATACAGCGCTTCACCCGGCTGTACTCTAATTACCAATTCATTTCTCTTTGCTTTTCCATCGAATATATCACCGGGCACGTCCAGATATTGTATTCTAACTTCTGCCTTGCGCTCATTCAACGCTAAACGTGCATAATACCCGCATTAATAAAATATACGTATCAATGCATTAAGGATTGCTTTTCAAATTGAACCCTACGTAATTTTACCTTTTCCGCATCTAAGGATGAACGGTACACCATCCCATCGCTCGTTATTAATTCTCAACGCGGCAAGAGCAAACGTGGGAGTGTTCGAACCAGCTGGTACAGTAGGATCGTCCAAATATCCCAGTCGTGCTTCAGGATCGTCCGATTCAGAATCACCGACGTATTGCCCTAATATAACATCGTTTAATTGGAGAGGTTTCATAGATTTCAATACTTTAACCTTCTCGTCTCTTATATCATCTGGATGACAGGAAGCAGGTTTTTCCATAGCGACCAGCGACAAGATTTGTAACAGGTGATTTTGCATCACGTCCCTAATTATACCAAACTCGTCAAAGTAACCGCCTCTTCCTTGCGTGCCAAATGGTTCTTTGAACGTGATCTGTACGGACGCCACGTTGTCTCTGTTCCAAGTTGGGCCAAATATACGGTTACCAAACCGAAGAGTCATTAAATTTTGCACCATCTCTTTGCCTAGGTAATGATCTATGCGATAAATTTGTTCCTCCTTAAATAATGACGCCAAGTGATCGGATAATTGTTGCGACGTGACCGCATCACGACCGAATGGTTTCTCTATGATTACTCTTGTCCATCCCCTAAGGTAAAGATAGAAAAAATTCATAAATAACTAAATAAGATATAAAACTAAATAAAATAATTTTTGGAATGTGCTGAAGCAGCGTCTACACTCACTTTTCACCCATACAAACATTCCTGATATGCACGGTGACGCTTTCGAAAACGCTCGGTGGCAACGCTAAGTAGAACAACCGGTGAGTGATTTGGTAACCTTGCTCATGTTTTTCCAGCTCATTGTTCAACAACTCGAATCCTGTTTGCGAGTCGTATAGACCGCTCACGTAATGATTCAATTTCCAGAATTCTTCGTACTTTTCCTGCTCATCTGGCTTTACTCTCATATACGGATGGCATTTTTCCCGCAACTGCTCCACGGTCATTCTTGTACGCGCGTAACCGAAGAAAGTTGTGGTCTTTGGTAGAAGATTGTCTCTGAACAGCCACCACAGTGTTGGATAGATTTTCTTTTTCGCCAAGTCACCCTATATGCGTTCGTTAAGGAAATTCATCAGATTGATCATTCCAAAGCGTGAATAGTTTGAATTCGTAGGTAAAAATAAATTGTTACTCACAGAAGCTCCGAGCGTGACAAACACGTGAGGATACAATCCATCGAAATGAATTCCCTCTAGGTGGTCCATTTCCTCCGATTTCAAAGATTGCCTGATGAAGCGCAAACTTTCCTCCGTCGACGTTTCTGCGACACAAAAAATCAGCTTGCTTTTATCATTGTTACTGTTCGTAACGTTTAAAATTATCCTGCGATATTAACAAGTACGTATGTAAGAAAAAGCCGATTTGGTTTTTCTCCATTTCGTTTCTTTCTCTTCGAGTGTAATTATATGCCGGATTCCTGAAGACGTGCGGTCGTATTTGAATTCTTTCGGTGAAATTATATGGGTGAAATTATTCAACTGAGGTTTAAAGGCAAATTGTAGAACGATGTATATTGAAGGATAATATTAATGGAAATGTGAAATCAAAAGATATTGATGCAAGAATTTGGAGAAAAATAAATATTCAATGTAGGATGAAAAATTGGAGAAGTGAAGGTCATTGTAAAGTCATTGATTTGTCTTTTCAGTAACACTTGAAACACTTTTTGCTACAAGATTAATGAATGTGACGAAGCTAGTTATGTCCGCAGATATATATGTACATGTATAAATGAGTGCCATTGTAAATTTTAATCTGATCGATTGTTATTTACTGAAAACTTAATTGCATGACTGTTTAATCTCTACAAATAAACGTTGGATATACTTAATCGTGTACTTTAGCAGTTCATACAATCGCAGATTGCTAAACACATATATACGGGAAATTGCACGATCGCTATTAATTATGTAACATCGTATAGATAACAGAAGAAGGGGGAAAGATTAACAGCAAGATAACTGATATATACTTTCGATTATTTCTAGTGAACACAATTGACTTGATTTATATTACCTGGAAAATATAATATTAAGGAAAAAGTCCGACAGTAAATTGGTTTTTACATGTTCAAGAATATCTGATTTAATGTACAATGAAGCGCGAATAAACAATGGAAAGAAAAGAACAAAATTAACAGTGTGTTATCAAGATTTGTTTAATGTAGATAGAAAAAATAAATTTCTCTTTTTTCCATACTTTAAAATAGTCCTTGTTATGTATCGAATAACGAATGCTTCGAGAAAATGTATTGCCGCAACAAAAGCCGAGTACCATTAATATCTTTAAGTTTAATATAATAAAGGTTATCGGTATGAAGATATATCTAGCAATGAAGGTATGTATAATGTAAAATATTTCTTACTCAAATCAACTTCTACAAATCTTACGTAATACTAGAAAACCTATCGCATATACGAACTCTTTAAATGTAAAGCATAGATCACGCGACAATGCGATAAAATAAAAGTCTAAAACATATAACACGCAATAATATTTTCGAGCAAGGAAATGACGGAAAATAAATATCATGTTTAACAGCAATACGAATAAATTTCAAAGTCAAAGTCACATACATATATATATGTATATGATTAAACACACAACAAACTCACAGTACATGTATTCACTAATGTCCACAAATTTCGATTGCGGCACAATTTACAAGCACGACCGTGAATGAAATTTCCAACATATATACCGAGCGCAGAATTATTCTTAATTACTAATAACATTAATAACTTAAATGGACGAAATGCCGATCAGAAATATATACTCTTTCGAAATAACAAAACTCTTCATTCCAAGAAAGGATAACAATTGCATTTATACTTATAAACAAAACGTCTGCGTCCTTCTAGCTGGAACAACTCAAATTCTCCAACAATTAGACTAGCCCTGTACTAGATCTCGACTTACAACATCGCACAACAATACACCCTTTTGAAAATTTCACTGATAACAACACGAGGCATGGGTGAAGGATAATTACTCCATACACTTTACTGAAACTTACTCAACATTTTTGGGGAATATTCCGCAATTATGTTCGTCAAAAGAAAATTAAACCTTTCCCCGTAAACTCGGAACAGAAGTAAAACGAATACCGAAAGACTACCGATCGCAACAACCGTTCAAGTCCGACTGATCGCGACGATCGGCGCGGTGACTATTTCACAGCTTCAAGGAGGTGCACAGTGTCGAAATGTAATACAAACACACCTGGACGCAATTTATTAGGAATATTTGTAAGACGCAATACATAATCATCATAACTTACTCTGATCTCTTCCTTTTCTTTTTTAAACTGGTCATTTTTTACAAAGCCCAGGACGACCTTTACGGTTACAATTTGTTTGTCGTTTACAGGGGTCGATTTTTCATTCTATGTTCGATGTGCCTATGCTTCATTATTTTATTATTATTATTTTATTAAATAAAAAACCAGCCAGTGTATCCCCTCCCCCCACGCGCACCCCTTCCAATGACAAAATAACTTTTCAGGATAAGTCTATGTTTTAAACGTAAAAGAATTTTAAGTAAATATTCGTCCCTTGTAACAGATTTCCCACATGACTACTATAGAAAAAAGTATAAATTGGTGCCATGCATACTATCGTTACACGATTACATAATTGTCATACTTTTCATTTCAACGAATTGCATATTTATCTTTCTTTAACTGCGATTAATTTATTTTAAGGCCAATATCGTTCAAGTTATTTAATACGCGAAATTTAAATGAAAAATTAGAGAATATAGTATGAACTAAACATTGAATGTCCACCAAGGATTAGCTGCAATGTAAGCCAGCTCGTGGATGTACAAACATACACATTTAAAGAAACGTATTGTCGCCGGAGGCCAAGGAGATAGTAATAAACGAAACTATTTAACAAATCTCAAGTGTCATGGATGAAATCAATCGAATAAACGCACGTTATTGTTAGCTTTGATTTAATTGCAATACTGATCAATATAAGCGCACCGTCATACGATAAATAATAAATTTGCTCATCTATTAATTTGTGTTCTTCGTCATATGCCGCCAATAATAAATAATAACAATTTTACTATACTGAGCTTCTTTACCTATCTACAGAAAATGTCGTTTTACATGTAATGAATAGTCATGTATATTTATTATGCGTCCATAATCAACTTGTGTCTAATGGCCACGTGTTACTCTCACGAGACCCAATGACTCGACAAGACGCAGCTGACTTATAACCGCTTACAAGTCGTACGAGGTACGAGATTGATTCCTCAGTAGAATCGCAACATTTTGATAGTTTGATTCTTTCCTTTTTTTTTAATGCTGATATTTCTTATTGATTACAAGAGAATGCAATTTAACAATGATCGATAATAATACCAACGATCGGTATCGGACATGTGATGTGAATCGTTGATTTTAGGCTATAATATTTGAAAGGTTTAAGTAGTTCCCTTCTTAATCACAGTGAAAGTGAGAATTTCCGTTTGTACTGATCTCCGCGAAAGATAAGTTTATGTACATGCATTAATGCACGTGACGTATACGGATATGCGTGTAACCTCCGAAGAGAGTAGAATAATGTTGAATGGAACGCGTGACTAGTAAATTAAAGAAATATAAACAGGAGAACGAGAACGAAAGTGCACTTTAAACTTGATCATGAATGTACTAACGTAAAGAGCGGGTTGTCGTACATGTTGACTGAAATTCACTATTTATTATATTTATCAAATGTACTTATATATACAATATTGTATATTCTATAAACATGCTGACAACATTTTACCCTTCTCAATGTTCTGCTTACGTTTTTCTACTTATTAATGTAAAAGAATTTGCAGTAACCTTAATAATAACATTAATAGTGCCAAATTAAATTACTAATGCCTTCAGAAAATCACGGTCGGTTGTTCTGGGATAATCTTCTGATTATCTATAGATAAATATCCAAAGGACACGTAATGATAGATATCAAATTTTATTTTAAAATTCTTAAGATGTTAGGAATGGCCTACACGTATATATACTGCGATATACACTTCGTTAATAAAAATTCTAATCTATAAGAATGTTGAAAAAGTAGCATAAGTATGAACGTGCTTGACATGATAATTTTTTTCGCGCATTTATCAACAGTAACACGTGATCTGGTGCGACCACAGATATACGTGCTCTCATTGCTTTTACTCCTTTCAGGTTTTAAGATGTTTATCTACGAACATCAAATAAATTATTCTAGAAGTATTTTCGTTCGTACATAACTAATTTGCATTTTTCGTAAAATTTCATAAATTACAAAGCGAGCTATTATAGAATATAGAATTAAAATACATTTACGATCGAACAATATTTAATACATGAACTTCCACTACTAGTACTGTGCAATGACTTGCAAAAACGTAAGTGCGGCTTGCATAAATGAAAAGGCAGATATAAACTTATATAGTACCTAGGTTATTCTTTATAACAATTATTTACAGTAAGAACGATAGAATACTGTTTTGTAAAAGGAATAAATTATAAACTCGTTAAATATTGGAAGATAAACCTCTCCTTTTCTATTTATCTGTTATCGCATCACGCTATGTATACATATAACTACTCGATCGTATGATTCTTTCATGCCAATGAAATATGCCAGAAAAGTGTTAATGACAATACTTCTTGTCAATAGATATATGATTAAAAACTACCAATATTTTCAAACTAAGTAACAAGTATAAATTTATATTCGTGAATAAGAATCGAAACAAATGCACAATCTAAGAAAAATGAAATGCATGAAAATTTCCGAGAGAATCTAGCGTAAAACTTGTTGAGCTATCAATTTAATAACAAGCATTATTCAGTCTACAAGAAATAATTAAATAGAAAACTTACTCCTCACTCTCTCCATTGGGGTCATTGTAAAATTTACGAAAGATTCAAAATAATTCTATTGAAAATATAGTTGCACAGTCGTTCTGTTGGTGTCGTCAAGAGATATGTCTGGCACTGATAAACCGTCTACGTAATTCCCTTGAATAAATTTGAGGTTAAGCTTGAAAATCTATCATGATGGTTCACGCGTGAACCAAACAACTGGCAGTTAAAAATCCAGTTGATAAAGGTCTTCTTTCTTCGAGTTCCCCGCCACATGTTACTTAAATTCACCAATCTCATGCTAGTTTTACTTTCACTTGCAATATCTTGTCTTTTGATGTATATATGACGGATGTTATAGAAAAATAATTCATTTTCAAGTTATTTGTTGATAAAATAATTATTAATGTATTTCCTGTCACTCTTTCAATGATATATACTATTTTTGTTAATACGTTAGTGAGATAATAGTTTGTAGTGCATAAATATGGTCCTAATATAATTCTTAAACTAATTGCTACTATGCGAATACTTATATGATGCGACAACTTATGTTGAGATTGAAATCTAAATGTGTTTATTATCATCAACGATTTTTGACTATGGTTTCGATAACCTTTAATAACTGTAGCGCCATCTTCTATGAATACTTTTTCCTGGAGTGAATATTATTAAAAGTAATTGCTAAGTGAACGGAAGACTTATCGAAAGAGTCATTTTTTTATAATTGTGGAAATATTTTAGAGTAAATTACAAAATTGTGTCAATAATCATTTACAAAAGCGGGCAAAGTATTTTAATTATAATTCTCGTAACCTCAAATACCTAATTGGTCACTTCTTTTTTTCACAGAAAATGAAATTGAATCAGATATTTTTTCGAAGTAGACATCATGCAAAGGCACATCAAAATGAGAATAAAGTGCCATTTAAAGAATTATACCCTCTATGCCTGAAAAATTCGATTAGTGGTCGTAATAGAAAAAGCACGGGTAAATATCATATTTTACAATTGGAAATAATTTTCTTTCACGATATTACTGCTAAAAACCTAATGCTTTTCTGTATTACAGAGGACAAATGTTTATTTGAAATTTCATTGCTATTTAAATGCTGGAAAGATAGCGAGTTTGAACCAAAAAATTGTCAAGCAATGGTAACGAAGGTACAGGAATGTTATGCAAAATATTTAAAGAACGCTGCCAAAACAAAGGAAATGCAGAAAATAGATGTTCCAACACCCGGTGCCACATCGTTTACGAATAAGCAACTTAATCATGTTTTACGCATGTATCCCACTGTTTAGTCCTGTCAAATTAAATATACATAGCCACACCACTTGTGTATTGTTTTTAATATTACAATTCCAATATTACCCAAATAAAATTGAAGTTGTTTCGATTAATCTCTCAAATCACTAGAATTAAATAGAACATAATGAAACATTGTGGCTCAGTCGGTTAAGGGCTCAGATGGCCCTGTAATGAAAAACAAATCCAGTGAAACTCAAGAATAGGGCACTATAATGTAAGGAGAAAGTTGCATTATAAAGAATCGTTACTAACATTTTGTTTATTTGTTTGAGCTTGCAAACGTTTCAGTGCTAATCTGGTGGAGTAACCTGTAAACATAAACAATTAAATTCACTCGATTACATACACAATTTACAACAGGATAACTCACTATAAAAAAGAAAAATTTCACACTCACGTATCGTTTGGTTGGTAGAAATACATGCAACTTCTTGAATAGTCGTCAATTTGTTTTCTATACGTTTCAATGCGTTATAACTTTCCACTTGTTCATCTTTGTAACAATAGTATGTAGAAAATAATGTAATAGCACACAGAGTAAGCGCTACTTTTCTATATATCCAAGTTGTATTCAATAAGCTTTGCTGAATTAAAGGAAAAGAAAATTATTTTCCTTATACCTGATGTAGAGAAGAAATTAATATATTTGTAGTTGGATTTTTGCATTACCTTATTATCAGTAGAATGATCGATAACATTATCATAATATTGGACTAGCATTCGTTCTGCTACAATATTTAAACTCAGAATGGTAAAGAGGGTGATTCTAGCATCCACAGTTCTTCTAGAAGAACTGAATATTGCGCACAAGATACAGCTAATCGTATAATAGAAAATGGATTGAAACCAAGATACTTCTCCAATGATCCAATTTTGAAAAGTTCGTAAGTATGAAAAAATTTGAAATAATAATTCCTTTTGGTCCTTTGCTGATTCTCTATAACGATTAACGATATACAATGTTCACATTAATTAATTACAAATATAATAGGAAAGCCTGACTTAATTTCATAGACTAACTTAAAGTCTTTCACCATGTTGTTAACACTTTCAGAAGAAGACTTCAACACAGTGCCAAGTTCTTTTCCATGATCTAAAAGTACATTTTGCATTCTTAAGCTCTGTTTTTGGCTTTCAAGCATTGCTCCTTGTACCTCTGTAGCTTCCAACAATTGTTCTTTCATTCTTGAAGAAACCTGATATAATCTAAACAAACAAATATATATGTATATTTTCAAATTACATTTTAATAGTTTAGTACGATACAACGGACTTACTGCTTAATGGTACTGTCTGTTTCAATTTGCCATGCTTCGTAATGTAAATAAAAACACATGTGTGTAGTATGTATGTAAAACTCATTATATACATTAAATGCCCTGTCTGACATATTATTAATACAATCACTGTGAAATTCATAAATGTTAGTATTAAATTAAGCAAAAATAGATCTACATATGTGTATATATAAAAAACGAACTAACCGTTTTTCGTTTTGCGATTTAATAAGGTGACAGTCATAAGTTTTATGTCCTGTATCTTCCAAAAAACAATGAGTCATCTTTAGAGCAAGCATAGAATGCTCTTGGTCATTTAAATTATTACAACTAGCGTCCATTGTTTCAATAGCATTTTGCCAACACTTTCCATGCTGAGATACGGAAGATTTTGCTATAAATAAAATTTATTCGTGTGCAATTAAATGTTTAATGGTTTCATAAACTCGAAATAATGATGTATACCTTTAATAATTTGATACTGCTTTTCTCCTAATTCTTTCAATATTAAACTTCCTTCGAGTGCAAGTAAATTACAAATCGAAAGAAATAAACAAATAATCATTTTATATTTTGCTACCTCTTTCGACATTATATACGTTTTCATTTTTAATATGGATTTAAGTTAAACGCGACTTGAATAAATAATTATGCGTTATCATATTGTCGCATTATTACTATTTACACACATATGATTTGATTGTTTTCGCGGATTTCAAAATTTGAATTCAACAGGTAGTTAAAAAGTGAATAGCACACCAACTTATATTAATGCCACAAAATATAATCTTCACTTCGTCACTGGTAGATTTTGTTTCGTAGACTAAAGGACTAGTAAATTGTATAAAAACTTAAGTTACATTTCATACAGGAATTAAATGCATCATAAGCAATCTTCGGCGTTTGTAACGGCTGGGGACGCCAAGAACATTATGGTGACTTTTCAAATGCATTTCGTATAAGTATGTGGTTTATTTAGAATAATTACACTCGCAGGAAGAATCATTTGTTCTCTATTTTTATGATCCAAATGAATCATGCTTTAGTTTCCTTGCGATACTATTACGAGTAGCCATTCTTTTGCTGCATTATGCACGAAGGAAATGCCTTCGCATTTTACCATAGAATATATCTATATATAACACAATGCAATACCTGATTTACGCGCCACCTAGTAGTCGATTTTATTATTAATTCAAATCTCAATAAATATTTTTTAACATGATTTTCGTATGTTTTTCTATTAATAATCCAATAATAATAGAAAAGAATAAAAGTCACAAGTACGTATATCATTGCTGTAATTATAGAACTCATATTACAAAAATTAACTCTATGCATTGCTTTTTTTACCCGTAAAAGATGTTAAATTTACAAAAGGGGCCAAGGGTACAAAATATTTAGCACACAAAATTCCATATATAATTGAAATATGTACCAAAAAATAGAAGTTTATGATGTACGATCAATTTGTACATAGAAATAAACTTGCACTTGCTGAGATTTAATTTGCGTACCATGTTTCTGGGGTTCTCTTGAAAGCAGAAGCGACATCCAGTGTCTTCATAAATATATGATCCCTAAGGAACTTAAAAGACAATGTACCGCAAGTCCACTGGCAACTGGCCAATATCCTTTGTCATTGAATTTGAGCGGACCGAAATAAGTGGTCGGTATCGAGACAGGAACAGTGATACAAGTGCGATCTCTTGTTTTCGATTCTGAAAGACGATTTTTAAAAAATCGATACATCTGACACGATCATTGTTTAAATAAATTTAATTCACTTACTTTATAATACTTGCCTTCGATAAACGAATAAAATATATTCGCCTTCGTACCAGTTACTCCAAAAAACAAACAAAAAAAAAACAAGATTAAATATAATATGACAGTAAATTAACTGACGCAGCCAAATTGACAATCGTTTAATATAAAGTACGATTGCTGGAAGTTCCAAGTTTCTCTACGAATACACAGATGGAAAGTTATATATTCATTTATTACGTCGTTGGTACCTGAACAAGGGGGTGATCAATAGATCACCAATATACTGGCGATTTGCTGAAGTATACGACAGCAAGTCATCCCCGCCTAGACTGCTTGACGTCACTCTCGCAAACTATACAATGTTGGATTAAAAATAAATGCGACTACGGAAAAGCAGTCAATGTCGGACAATTGCAATCCGATCTATTCAAGATTCCCAATGTTTCCAATGCCACGCTGATTTGCACAAAGACAGTAGACATTATACCCCTTTTGTTCCCCAACTTTGGCCCAAACGGAAACGCTTTATCTGGATAAAAATATGCTTTTGCAAGTGTGACACACTTACTTAGAAGCGCACAAAAATCGATACCGACCCATTCCGGCCGTCAATGATTAACGACACGCTTAGGAAAAACTGTATGGGGAACAGAGTAAGGGCAGACATATGCCGATATTCTGATTAATTAAATAGCGTATCTGTCCGGAAGAATCGGACCGTTCGTAACTGAGTAGCTCTCCATTCAATTATCGTACGACTTCGATGATAAAAGATATGCAAGAATAAGTCAATCGTATCACAGCCGTTTCCTGTAATTTTCTCCTGAAGCACCAACTCTTTCTATCTTCCTTCGTTTCTTATTTCCCGATTTAACAAAATGATTTATTCAGTTGAAAGAAATTACTGCCGTCTTCTTAAATGGGTCATTTCTAAAGAATTAATGAAATACAGTTGAGATCGATGTAATAGCACATGAAACATAACGTTTTACTAATTGTAAGATTCATATTACCATGGTCACATGTAAGTTTATTTCAGTGTAATTTTTTATTCATTGTATTTTGTAATACTTGTCTAATTTCTTTTAAAAAGATTTCTATTTTTCTTCTAAGTATTTTGCATTTGTATCCCGTCGGCCACTGGAACTTCTGGGCCGAAAGTTCTTCTCTCACAATAAACCGTTTCAAATCACTCCAAGCATGAAAATAAATTGAGGAATGGAGGTGTTAAGAATACAGCTCGTGTTCCTGTCAGGTATGAGATAATTATTATTCAGTTGTTTGCACTCGAAACAATACAAGGCAATATACAAGGCAATTCTATAGAAACCTATCCTGACAGTGCGGGAAGGAACCACAAGGAGATGAGGATTCGATGCGAGGAAGGTCCAGGAATCATCTATGAATACTATTCGAAGTCGGTGGCTTTTCGTTGCTTCGTGCTCCTCCATTCAATCACGAGTGGTTCGTTCGAATGTATAATATTCAAGCAAACCACTTATCTTATCTTCCGTATTACCAATAATCGATTGCTTGCTGAAGTTCTTGCACTTCTTTTCTCTCTATTATTTTCCTTCATTTTTCAATCGTCGCGAGGCCACGTCCGCTAATGCTAGTCGGAACCAAGAGAAGGGTTAAACGATAGCTTTCGAGTTCCACGATCTCGGTGGTTGCGTGGTACGCCACGTTGAGACCAAAATTTCCATCAATGACGTATCTCGAAGATTTAATGCTTTGGCATAAAGCCCGGACTCGTGTTCACCTCTCGCAAACGTTATAGAAACCATCTGCACGTCGTGTCTTCTTCGTTCGTTGTTTCCCTTCTTTTTATTCATCCAGCGGCACCGTGGAGGAGCGTTTCTGTAAAGCTTGGCCAATTCATTCCCGTCGATCATTCTTCTTTCTCGTTCCGAATAAACGGCTCGATTAATTCCTGTCGACATAAAACGATAAAAGAGAGAAAGTCGGCGGGAAAAAGGCAGGGGTGTCCCCGTCTTTGTACACCCCAACTTTTGTGGATCTCCGTCCTCTCGTATAGACGGTAATATAGTTGAAGATGGAACGGTGTAGAACACGAACGAAATAAATGAGTAGTGTCAAAACAACCGATAACTGTCTTAAGCAGCGTTTATTTCGTTTCTTATTAATCAAGTCAGAGCAGTTCTTTAAAAAATCAGTTTCGCGTTTTCGTGACTCGCAGCGAGAACGCGTTACAATTACGTTTGTGTTGTCCGGAAGTTTTCCAGGGGTTTTCCGACAAACGGCGATGACAACTCTGTGTCCACGTGTACATTTATACTTATGGTGTACCTTTTTACAGGCTGGATCATCGTAAACGCTCGAATCGTACCATTCATATGCGTGTATACATATATAAATATCTATATATTTATATATGTATAAATTGCGTTGTCCCCCTTCGGGGGCGATATACAACGACGCGTTTGCCGGTTCGCCACCCTTTCGTTCGTACCCGGGTAACAATACGAACGCGACGAAAGGGTGGAAACTACGAAAAAAAAACACGTAAAAGGAAACGCTGGACGCAAACAGCGAGCAAGATTCTCTGCATTTCGTTTTCCTAATTTTATGTACCTTACCTACACGTATGTTCACGCGCGCGCGCTAGATGCATACTATTTGTAATGACGTGTAGGCGCGCGTGTTTAGAGATCAAAGGATTGCATTGGCGCTTAAGAAGTCGCGTTTTTACCTTACGAAACATAACTTTGTCACTTACATACCAGAGGGAGGACAAAAACGGAAAAGAAAGATGCGAAACGCACGCACACGCACTCTCTTTCTCTTTCTCTTTCTCTCTCTCTCTATATATCTTTCAGTCGGGATGCAAAGAAAAAAAAGTGCAGCAAGCTGATATTTAGCGACGACGACGACTGCAACTGATTTATTTAAATTACGAGCAACCATTTCCTTTCACGAAAAAAAGGGTACGCTGTATTGTCAAGGTACTGAAATTAGCCACTTTTCATTTTAAAACCGTCCCCAGCACCGTTGCGGTGTGGACAATTCGTTTCATTCTTTTTTTTTGCATCTTTTTTTTATACATGTATATATATATACACATATATGTATATATACAAATCGAGGTACACAATTAAATA
The DNA here is from genome assembly GCA_948146005.1 of Nomada fucata. Classification (NCBI taxonomy): domain Eukaryota; kingdom Metazoa; phylum Arthropoda; class Insecta; order Hymenoptera; family Apidae; genus Nomada; species Nomada fucata. The sequence continues at coordinate 2,000,799 of OX411277.1, read as the reverse complement.
CAAGACGATCATAGGTATCGTTAGAAGTCGATCAATTAAAATTAGACGTGAACGCATGATGAGAACGAATCGAAGGATTGGTTCTATGGTACAATTGATACTCGAATTATGATAATGGTAAGGCTAGTAAGATATTCTGACGCGTGTGAAAGACATTATTATTATTATTACTATTATTATTCTCGTTCCCTTCCTTCCTGCACACACGCATACACCGACGCATTCGTCCTTTCGCCGTTTTCTTTTCTTTCTCTCGGTTGCAGCGGCACACGGTTAGAACGATTGAAAAATATAGAAAAGGCCTTGTTGCATGTGGACTAAAAACGACCGATAATACAATGACTGTATTATCGCGGAACGAACAAATACCAATTCTGGATGACGAGTTTCTAGAAGGAATACGAACATCGGAAAATCGGGGAGGATGCTTACGAGTATGCGTGTATAACGTCACGAGCGTGTCGTGCGCGCGTATAATATAATATACAAACTACAATATAGTTTGTACAAGAGTATTGTTCATTTTCGTCGTACAAATATCGTGGCCGTCTTCCCGCGCTAGTTACGAAATTCTAAAAACGGCAGCATACGTACTTTCGATCACTTTTTGTTCTCTTTTTTTTTTTCTTATTTTCTTTTTTATATTCCTCGTTCCTGTCGTTTCCCTTTCGTTCGGACACCGATACCTCTCGTTCTGTACAATCGATCGACATTTTTTTTCACTCGCGCCGCGTACTTTGTCCGGCGACGAAATCGATCGTTTCGCACGCCGATCGGCATGATCCCGTGGCTTTTTCAGTACGCGATTTCCGTACGAAATGCTGAAAACGAAGCAGAGAGAGAAGTGGGGGAAAAAGGAGACGAATTCGGGGATTAAGAGCGCAACAGCGTGTCGTAAAAATTGTACAGCGCTAGGTGTTCCGTATAAAAACGATTTATTCGCGAGTTCGGGCAACCGCAACGAATACGCGGCTGTAAAAACCGCTCCCGAGCTGCGTTTCTTTTGTTCTTCTTATTCTTTTTTTTATTTGCCTCTTGGGGTATCACGTTTCGCGATTGATCTTAGAGTTTCGTAACCGTTTTGGAGAAATCAATTCGATTCTTGCGGGGGTGGCGAGTTCGACTCGTCGTGCATCGTTCCGCCGACAGAATGCACAGTGACGAGGGGCAGCGATTCGCTGTGAATAAAAATGCGCGGTTCGTTGGACGCGAAATAAAAGTAGTGATATGGTACGGCGCACGATCAACTGATTGCGCCCCCGCCCCCGGGAGGAGGGACGCGGTCGAAAATAAATACGCATCGAGACGAGGCTTCCTTGTCGATAGATAAAATAGGGAAACAGAACGGGGGAATAGAAGAAAAAAAGTGCGGGGGGGGGGGGGGGGTGGAGGAGAAAAAAAAGATCGGCAGGGTAATCTGGAACCTACCCGACTTTCGTTATTCGCTCAGTTCCCGTTTCCCATTACATCCTTCGTTCTCTTCGTTTGTCCCTCTTCTATCCGTTTTCATCTTTGTCCATTACGATCTAAAATCGATTACCACTAATTTCCTTAACGATTACTTCACTATTATTTCTTATCTCGAGTCCGTTGCACTTTCGGGCGTGTTCCGTGCGAATCATTAATACGATCGTTCACCTAGCGCACGTCGTATCACGGTAATTAGCAACGATCCAGAATTTAGATCTATCGGGGTCGAAGCTAGGAATCGAACACGTCGACGATCATGATAACGAGGAGACGATGTTAGAATCGATGCGTGAACGGACCGAGGTACCACCAAGTGTTTCACTTTTCGAGCCACGATGACCGAGCAAGCGAAAGGGAGAAAGAGAGGAAAAAGAGAGAAGCAGAAGAGATTCACCGGAATGGCGAGATCGGAAAGAGGGAAGGTCACGGAACGAAGCGGCCGCGTTCAACGAACCTGCAGCCACCACGCTGCGCTGATCAGTTCGATAAATCCGCGTCCCCGAAGATTAATTCGCGTACGCTTTAATTACCGTACAAACGTGCGTGACTTACAAATTTACGCAAATGTATAGATATAGGTATGCATATATACAGTGCAACAGTATCGATAAGATCTGTTGCTTCTTTTGCATGCTTCCACTTCCTTTCCCTTTCCCTCCTATCTACATAATCGATTATTATTTTCGTTGATATTTTTACAGCCACTTTCACGAATATTGTGACTCGAATATTACCGCGGGGCAACAATTTATACGAATGTCCCGCTATTGCTTTGCCTCGATTTCCGTCTGTACCTCTGTCGTTGGTCGCAGAGAATTTCGTCTCCCTGGTTCAATTATTCGGAACAACGTGGACTGGGCGACAATAATTTTGCTCGTTCGACAAACAAGATTTTTACGGAGCGACGCGCAATTTTCTGCATGGAGGTACACAATTCTCTCCCGATTAACGACTTTCTTTAATTATCCAGCGTGTATATTAAAATATACCGTGATGTAAGACACCGTCGTGTGTATTACACATTATCGTAGACGTGTGTGTATAAATATGTATGCAGATTATTACCCATCGTGTATCGAGGGCGTACTATAATACGCGTATTACATACGCAACGTGACGCACGCGTGTAATCAAAGGCGTTTAACACGGTGTTAACGTGGCATATCGTACAGTATAAACCAGTCAGTTGATACTTCCTTTCCAAATACTTTTAGCAGATACATGATTAATTAAACAATTGAATACATTTCTTCCTCCCGTCTTTCCTTCCTCGGAACGATAAGAAAAGTAAATCGCGGTTTGCAAATTCATCCAGCCTAGTGCTTTCAACGAATCGTCCTTCTATTTCTTTTTCTTTTCCACGATTTTTTTTTACGAAAATCTTTCCCGAATCTTTACGAAAAGAGCGTTACTTCTGAATCGTTATACCGCGTAATTTTATCGCCATTTCTCGCTCTACTTCCTCCGTGCGAATCATTAGACAACGGAAACACATGGTGGAAAACTGTTGAAAATGGAAAATTTCACCAACAGTTCCTCGCTCCGTTTTTTTTCTCTCTCTCGATCGATCAAACCGTTTCCCGGTGGGTTCCCTTGTCGTGTATCGCAGACACACCGAACGTCCTACATTTTCGTGTTCGTACAAGCCAAAGGATCGGATACACACATGCACACGTGTACGACGTGCATAGATTGAAGGTACGGACGGCGGGATGGTACCGGTTGTTAAGCTTTAATATGCATTTCCGCCAGGTGAATATCGTGAAAATCTGTGGCGGTGTTTATTTTTAACAGACGCCTTTCATGTCGCTGCGGTCTTTTTTAGAAAATTCACGGTACGAGTAGCTGACACCGAATGTACAAAATACGATACATACATGAATATCGAACCGGTCTCGAGTGTACAGGGGATCGATCGTGGTTTCATCGTGTCGTTTAGAGCCATTTCATTTTCCGCAAAACCGAAATCAGGCGAACAGTTCAACGTTCACAAATTAAAGTTCTATTTTATCGTTCTAAAGTAGACCAATAACGCGGAGAACAATCTTTAAACAATTACAGAAGCGTGTACTGCATATCTATCATTTCCTTGTCCCTTTTCCCGAAGAAGAGGAATCTTCGAGCACGCCTTCCAGACAATCGGAACACACCCTCGTTTGCCTTGAGTTTAAAGCCACGACCTTGGAACCGCCTGTGCTTATATCCTGCCCGTATACATTATAAGCCTAAAGCTATCACTTAAAAACCTCATTGGCGTCGGGACGCGTTACATGAGTAGCAAAGAGCAAATATTAAAAACCGAAAAATAAAAAAAAAAGATAAAAGTAGAAGAAAATATAAAAAAAAGGAGGAGAGAGCTAATCGCTTATCACATAATATATCTATATATCTCTCTCTTAAGGGAAAAGGCAGGACGAACCTGACGTAATAATTAATTTCTGCGCAATCTTCTTCGAGATCAGTCAATTAAAGTATACACACAATTGTTTTGAGCCGAAGTTTGCACCGATAACGAACGGTAACAACGTTTTGTTTACCGTAAAAAAACAGTGAGCACAGTGAGTGACTGATTAAATTAAGTCGAACGCAAATAGTCGAGCGATCTACGTCTGTGTTAATATGTAAGAACGAACGGAGTAAAATGGTAAACGTTCCACCTGCGCCGTTTCTTTCTCTTCTTTTTTTTTTTTTTTTTTTTTGGACGAGTCTGCGAGTGGTGCACGTCATTTTACAACAATGAAGACGCACGCTGTAGCAGCGCGCCGTCAACGCATTATTAGAATATTTTTCTGTGTGAACGCGGCGATGAAGCCGACGAGTTTATTGAAATTTCGCCGGCGGGGGAGACTAGGTTCGTAAATAATACATGCGATCGCTTTTGTGTAAATCTATGAGTAAAACGAGAGTCCGAACTTATGTAGGAAGGTATTGGCAGTGGTGTTAGCGATTGATCCTTGGATCACGTACGAGCACGGACGTTACTAATGCTAAAAATCCAGGTGAAGCTAAATCCGACGTGACCACTAAAAGATCGATCAGCGATGCTTGTGTTTCCTCCGCGTTTCGCGACCAACGGATGGATGAACCTCTGCATGTGCTCTGTACGTTATAAAAGCAATGAAAGAAGAGAAAAAAATGGAAGTATAAAAAGAAAACAGGAACGATGTTCGTTCTCTCGCGAAATAAACCGAAGGCGGTCTGCGATCGAGGTGCATAGTTTACGAAAATAAAGCAAGGAATAAAAAAAAAGGCAGAAATAAAGAAAAACAAAATGGAAAAAAGATTCATACGGGCGTAATCACAGAAAAAAGAAAGGAAATTAAAAGTAAGCGGAAGAAAAGGAATCGTGAATGATGTTACGACATATACGTGGTGTACATCGTCTAACGATTCACGATACCGTTGTTCGTTCTCGCTCCTTTGTAACGCATCTCTTCAGCGGCTACATCTTTCTCACTACACGCACGCGGCTTGTTTACAATCGTGGCGTTTCCCTTTTTCTCTCTCTTTTAATCAGCGTTACAACGTATTATAACATATATATATATATATGCAGTTCATATATACATCTATATAATATATATATATTTATCTACGTTCACCAACGTGAACCCCCGGGGTACAACTAAATTCCATATCACAAGATATCTTGTTCAGTATCACGATTTAATAACTTCCGTGTCTCACTGCTCTCAACCCTTCTCTCTTATTTTCCCATTAAGCTTCTCGACTTCAATTTTCGTGGATCGTTGGCATACTTTTATTGCAAATTGTTCAGTCACCATCCGATCGGTACCATTTCTCCTCTCTTATTCACGACATACATCTTATTCCAGCGCATTAATGCTACCGTTCTCTCCCCTTTGCTTCTTCGATCGTCGCCTATCCACGTTTCACACGTTCTTTTATTATTACGTTTTCATTTGTTGTTCCTTTAACCGACATCGGGGCGCCTCTTTCTCGCAGCGTCCCGTTTGTCCGTTCACGACTAAAAACTAAAATTAGCATAATTTCGCTTGTGCCAGGGTGTAACAAGTACAATTACTCGCGCAGGATCTCCTCAAGAGATTCGTGAACGTCGATGTTCTTCGAACCGTTGTTGGAAATTCGAAAGGAAACATCGGCCGAACTTTCGTTGCGATGCACGATTGCAATGTGAGTTTCGGCGGAGAAAAAAGAACGGGTGCTGTACCAATGGCAACTGCAAATGCGAGACTTTCGAATTCGAGAATCGTGAATTCGGCCGTCACGCGACATACGATTCTCGCGATAAATCCGGTACACAGTTTATGCTACACGGACGAAATGCAGATATAAAAGTTTCATTGAGCGTTTTGTTGTATATTTACGCGATGGGATTACCATTTCTTATTGTCGCGAGCTATCTTGATCGCGAGCTAACTTTTCGACCGTTTTATTCGCGTAATAAATGACAATATAAATGCTAATAAATGACGAGTCGCGGTGACGGAGTAAAAATGCGAGAAGAAGAAAAGATATGCAAGTTAAAATACGTGGCAGTTGTATGGAGACTAGTTACGTAGGGAAAAATAAATTGCAAGGTCGATGAAATGCCCGAGACCGTCCGGGCAACGTGATTGTTCGATTGAAGTTAAAATAATTGAGGTATAAAAAAAAAAACGCTTATCCAATTAACCAGCCTGATTTCTTGGAACTATATTTCCCGATTAATTATATTCAACGCTTTCGCAAAGTGCGTACCGTAAGAATGATTGATACACAGCAATATGTACGCGTCTTCAGATAGACGGTGCTTAATTGATTTTTTCATTCCCGTGCGATCGATCCCTCTTTACGAACAGAGGGCCATAAAAACGTGGGATCAGATCGAATCGCGATAAAAATGCTTATTTCGAGCATTAAATAAATAAAAATAATAATAATAAAAGTGTATAGATCACAACGAACGTCGCATACGTCGTTTTCCACTTCGTTCAATTAAATTTTATTAATTCGACGTATTCAACGACGTGCATCGTTCTTCCATCACGATTCCTAAAAACATTCCTATCCATTTTCAATCGTCACTCTATATTTTATATCGTGCATCGCGCTTCCCGAAAGGCATGTCCATTTGCTTCGGTGAAGTAATAAATAGACCCGTCTATTCGTTAAAAAACAAAAAACCAAAAACAGAGAAAAGAAGAATAGTAAAATCGACCATTCCTTCTATACTCAATATACTGATAGCATTACGAAGGAATCGTCTGACCTAAAAAGCTTCTTGGATGACTCTATTCAACGGGGCACATGCCCTTTGATTATTAGATTCCTGGTGAACGTGAAAGGCTCGTATCGCGGCCCCTTGGTAGTAGTGTCTAGGTATCCAAGAACGAGCTTCGTCCCGCGATCGTACTTCGAGCAGCTCGTACATCAACTGAATAACCCTTCGCCACTGCACCCCAAGAGAATCGATTCATCGACGTTGCGCAAATCTTTGGTTCCCCTGCTTTCCCCTTGGCACAATAACCTCGCGGTTTGTCCCTAGCGCGATAATAGGACGCAACATACGACGCCAGAGATACGAACAAACGAATACACAGCATGTTAAACCTATATACGTATAACGGGAGGCATCTTCGCGAATCGTATCGGGCGGTCGACTACAAGAGTCAACGCCAAATGCAATCGACCTCTATTAAGCCGCCCAGACCCGTGCCCGCGGACCTCTTTCTCGGCGCGTACAGCAACAAGAAATAGGTATCAGGACAAGCGAAATTGGAGAGCAACGCGAAGCAACGTCGCCAAGCTAGGTGAGGTACATGATTCGAGGTATCGCGACCGATTTTCTAGTCCCATCGCCCCTTCAGCGCCTTCAGTAATATAACGCGTAGATCACAGTAGTATCCAGAATGTCGATGACGAGGTCATCCTCTCACCTTTAGACTCCGCGAAAGTCCTCATCCGTTGGAGTAATCGCCGTCTTACTCGACAAACAGGAACACCGATAGAAATTCTGGAGTCGTTCGATGAACAGCTATCACATGCCGAGGTGATCGTCGACGTTACATTCGTCCCGATGAAACGAGCCACGGGACGAATCTACGTAGACGTGTTACGAAGAAGAATAAAAGAAGGAACAAGGTGGAAAAGGGTGACCTCGTGTATCGACGAATCGTCTCTCGGTTCCTCGAGAATGTCCCTCGCTAATCATTGTTCACCGTCTCGAGCCACTCGAGAAACTGCTACAACTGCAGCTGATGATTGTTGTGCTGCTGGCCACCACTAGTACTACTGCTACTACCGTCACCACCACCACCACTACTAGCATCACCACTAACGGAGTTCAGAGACGGATGACTGCTGACGGTCGTCTGATGATTCGTTGAACCCGCTTGGCCTCTTCCTCGCCCTCTCCCCTCGTCGTTACGTTGCAGCGCCGAATAAATGGTAGACATGGTGTGGAAGATGTCGTTCAGCTGCTTCACTTTGTTCACGTTCTCGGTGTTGTTGCTCTGCACCGTGTTCGACTTGGCCGAGCTTTTGCTGCCGGACGCCGAGGTACGAAGACCGGAAGCGGAGGTCGGCGGCGCGGCGGCCGCCGGCAGGGCCGGCAAAGCGTCGTTCGTTTTCTCTGGAAGCTCTGGCAGTCTGCGGCGTAGCCATGCGTGCTTCAACGCTTTGCCAGGTGTCATCCGTTGTTCTGGGTCCCACTTCAGGCATCGATGAATGAAATCCAAGAAATACGGATCGTCGCAGTTCTTCAGGACTACTCGAAGATCCCTGGTGCCGGGTGGTCCGCGGCATTTGCCTTTCCTGGAGATACCACTGCTCAGCATGATCGTACCGTCGGTCATGGTGTTAACGTTGCAGTAACGGGGGTAACCCTTCGAGCTGATGAACTGTCTGCGCCGTTTCGCGGATTCCAGAAGCTGGGGCGGAGGCATGCCCAACAGCTCGATGATACAGGCCAGCTGGTCCGCCTCGTCCTCGCCTGGAAGCAGCGGGTAGCCGGTGACCAATTCTACCAGGATGCAACCAAGACTCCACATGTCGATCGGCATGCCGTACTTCGCGCCAAGGATCACCTCTGGTGCGCGATAGAAGCGGCTCTGTATGTACGTGTAGATGCGCTGGTTCTCGTAACAGCTCGAACCGAAGTCTATCACCTGGAACGTTAAACGAATTTTATTGGTAACGCTGGAAGAACAGTACCTGCAGGACATTTTGTAATGTTCGATTTATGAGAGGATGGACGCGTGACGAATTTAGAGGGCCGAAAAACGTACGAGCGGCATTTAAGATGATTATTTCTGCTACACTGATGCAATTCGTTACAGGAGTGTATTAAAATTATCGACTAGGTACTGCACGGCGAGGCAGGTATTTAACTCGAAAACGAAAGAACGAAATTGTAAAATTTGTGAGTTCGTTCCGGTAGATAATGATGGTAATAGTTATAATAAGTAGAACAATAAATAGTTCCACTTGGAATACAAACAGTATTCAACTGTATTCTAGATAAACCCTCACGCTAACGGACTACTACTGTATCATTCGCAAAGTTCGATAATGCACGCTCCGAAATCCTGGTTATACAATCGTCTGGAGTGTATCATGAATATCGTACGTGGTCTGCATGGAATCGTGGTCGACTACAGTTTACGGTACATTTGACAGTTAAACGCGACAAAATAATACGTCTGCCTACCAAGAACACTGTCCCTGATAACGGCGCGTCACTTTCCCTGCCGTACATACGCTGGTCGTCGTTTAACCCTCTCGTACGTTCCTCGATTAATGTATGCATTTAAGCTCCTCCGCGTGAACGCGAGAGCGGCTGAAGAAAATTGACCGAGGCGGCGGATAATTTTGTGCGATCATATCTGTTTTTGCAACCGGCCTACTTTAATATTTCGAGCAACATCCAGTGGCTCGCGTGTGCCGCCAATAGAAACGCCACGTTGGAATTTGTCCATGGTTATGCATGTATCGGTAAGAACTACGCTATGAACGTAAAGCGACACACAGGGGACACAATCTCGAGTCGGATTTCGCGTATCCGAATATTCCGAGTTCTATAATCCGGCGGAGGGGAAATGTCAGCGACACAATTGAGATCGTAAAATCGTCGATGCGTTAAAATGCACGTGCTCGATTGTAGACGAAGGCAGTTTGAGATGGCCCGAGGAGAAATCGAGGGAGGAGATTCTTATTCCGACGATACGACGTACGTTCAGAATTCTCTGCTTTATGAATGACACGGGTCAATACACGCCGCTGCATTAATCAAATAAATAAACGAGTAAAACCCGTGACAAAGTATTGGTTTCTCGCGTGAAAACTGTATGCCACTTTTTTACCCCGGCACATTCTATGCGAGGAGTTCGCAGACAATGCGCTCTGAGAGCCAAGTAAAAGCATTCGGTCGATCGACTCTTCCTGCGGGTATCGTATCACCGTAAATAGAACGCGACATATTTGATCAATTTTGACGGATGCCGCGCCTGTAGCTTTCACGGAAGGTGTACTTTTCGGTGGAGGTTGTCCCGCAGTGGCGTTCTACTTCTGGTAGGAAACATCGGTCCGTATGTGGGTCTACTGTCTCGTTGAGCGATTGTACGTCGCACCCGTACGCGCCTTCGCCGTGAAATTGTTTTACAAAGCGATGCAAACAAGACGGAATATCCTGTCGCGTATACAACACATGTTACATTCCTAATTTGTCATGATTTTCGTAACGGTGGTATGGATTTACGACGGATCATTCCGCCCGCGAGAGGGAACAGGAAGCATCTCCAACATCGGCGGAACGTTTTATCATGGCCCGTGAAGTGAGATTACGGGGAGAAAAATGTTTATTCGCGGTTTCCCTTTCATCGCGCTGCGGGAACAACGATAAAAAAAAAAAAGAAGCTCGTTCCCCCTAATTGGAGCGGCTGTTTAGCTTTCGAGGTAACAGGTGGTACCTGTGCGAGCTGCTTTATTCACGCGAACGTATGGCCCGAAGAAAATCTGTCATTCAAGATTTCCCCGATACTGTTGTGCCTTCTGGGCAACGTCTGCCGCGGACAGAATGGAAATTCGTCGACCAACGAAGCGGAATTATTTCCAATAAGGTTCGGGCGTTTCCACGTGGCGAATACTGATTGCGAGTGAGACGTCGAAATTGTGTTGGATACTCCGTATTTTAACGTGGAGCGATGGAACAGTGGCGTCACATAATCGTGTTACGCAAAAGGTGTAGTTTGGCGTTAAAATAATTTCGAGTAGTTGAAGTTGAACGATGGCTCCGTTCTACAAATTGGAACTTGGAAGGAACTTTTTGATACGCATACTTTTCGGCGATTGATCGAATTTGATGCCTGAGACGAACCTTGATATTTTGGTCGAAATTCAATGTAATATATCGATAAAACTGATTTTATAATTATTCTTAGAACCCTTTCGAATTTACGTAAATGCAAGCAAGTAGAAATAAAACAGAGTTGATGTTCATTAGTTAAGGGCAAAATATTGCGCGTGGTCAATCTCTGGACTGTAAAACGACTAAAATCAGACGTAGCCGGTCATTTCCAGCGTACAGTCACGTGCACGATCTTCGCTTGAAATATATGTAGCGAATATAATGACGAATGTTCGAAGACAGAGGTTGTATTGCGGCAGAATATGGAGAAAGTTCAAGGTTCGACGAAGGCCTTCAATTAGATGACTATTAAGCAATTCGATGCACGCGGAGACAAAAAATAGATAATACGCAGAACAAGATCGATATCGAATCGATATTACAAACGCAGCATGTTACGATTATGATTGCACTGTTCGCTTTATATTTGCCTTGATATATTGGCATGGAAATGTTTAAACAAAGGCACGTTGCGTAACGCTGTTCGTCGACAAATCAAACCGAGATTAAAATTACCAATGATTTGCGCGTGGATGAAACGTTAGACCGCAATGTAAGATGTAAACGAGAGAGGAACGTGCGTAATGCGACGTAATGAGAAAAAAACAGGTAGATTAAATGTTTGCGAGAAGAAACTTATTACACGTATAATTAATACGTATCGGGAAGTTGCGTACCAATCGAAAGGTAACACCTTTGTTCATGCTTCGTACTCCTAAGCTGCGTTTGAAATTGTCATTCTACTATGCAAATGCTGAACTTTCTGTCTGTACCTTACACATGTTGGTACAGTTATGTAATAAATTACAGGTATAATAAGAACAAGTCGCGTTTCGTTACTGTACTTACGTACGTCAGCAGAAAAACTTCGGGGCAATTATGAACTACTTCAAACCCCCTTAAAAATTAGTAACAATTTTTCAACGTTTTTGGTGAAGAACGGTCATTATTGTAGGCTGCACACTCATAGGGGTTGTAGTACAACGCCTTGAACACGTAGCACAAGGTATAAATCTCTTGAGGCTTTCAACTCGGGAAACACCGGAATTTGTAGAACGCATCATAGATCACCGTGGATCGCGATGCGATTCTCCAGAAGACACTTCCAAAATTTGTGGGAATTCACCAAGTTCAGAAATATTGACCAATCTCGATTTCGCCTATTTCTTCGCCTCGTGCACCAACATAAATCCTGTACGAACAGTACGATTTTCCGTGAAGATAATGTCTATTAACACTCACTTACATTCAAGTAATTTCTGTACAGCATGTGCTAACTCTTTAAAGAGATCGGGGTGATTTAAATTGAGCCTCTGTGTACTTTCAGTACTTGACACATACTACTCGTACTTCCTACTAAACGTGTTTCAAGTTCTTATCTTCCTTCAAAAAGTTTTCTTCCAGTTTATCTAAATCTGTCAAGTTTCACTTTCTACGACGCCTGCCTTACGTGCACCTTCGGCATATAAGCATTTACGTGCAAATAGCGTCGAAAATGTTCTATTGCCACAGGTGCATTGTAGCGAACATTAGGATTCGTCGAAGGAGAGTGATCCACTTTATTGTTGAATCGTTGTCCCCGGAGACGATAACCACGGGGAGTAGTGAGTCACCGTCGACGACTGCAGGAAAAGCCGACGTGGCCACCTTGTTACGTTTCTGGTTACTGCTTCTGAGTTACGATCGATAAACAGCCCCTGCTACTCCGAGAATATTGCACGACGGGATCTGGCATTCGTTTTTTTTTTTCATTTTCGTATATTTTTCGCAACTTTCTTAGCCAGCTGCGGGAACAGAGTGAACATGCTAATTACCATGGGATTCATTGTTCTACGGGTATTATATTTAATGCTTCATATTGCACGAGATAATTGGAGTATTACCTGTTTCAATGCTTTCGCAATTTAATGCAGCGCCCGGCACTGAAAAATTATTGACGTACCATAATTTTTAACGCTAATAACCGTGGTACTCATTGTTCTACGCGTATTGTGCTTAATGCTTTTAAGAAGTTGGGCAAATTGCACGAAATAATCGCGGTATTACCTATCCCAGTACTTTCGTTACTCAATCCAACGCCTGATGGTGAACAATTTATTCATACGGGATTATTTGCGACACTCTGCTCAAATTATAACATTGCGCCACACATTTCCATGAAAAACTCGATTGCACGAGTGCACATTACGTGCGAGCAGCGCGCGTTGCATGACATTTATTGTGATGCACGTTCCTATGTTTATGAATAATAATTTAACAATAACGTGAACGTGCCTCGCCGCGAAATTGTACGGTGTGTCGCCAGGTTGGTCACAGCGGAACAACAGAAAGTTATTGCCAAGGTCGACCATTACAGCTGACCGGAAATACTTGGGCTGCCTCGTCCCCATGGTTCGCTGTACAGTAGTTGCATCTTCGGGAAACAATCGTGACGCATATACAGTGGTTGGAATTTAAACCGCGTGCGTATTGTGGCATTTTAATTTCCCCTGTCTCATTATAGTCACACACAATGCGAAGTACAAAAAAGAAAAACGCCCAATACCGATCTGTTGAACGATGGATAGTCTATAAAGCGAACCGTATAAATAGATATAACGTTTGAATAAAATAACAAATATAACAGCTAATAAACACGGAACGACCCGTCGCGCCGAAGTCACATCGACTGTAAAAAATACCCACGTGTTGATAAAATGAAAAACAGTGGAACCAATGGAACGTCGTTGAAACAAATCAACTCGTGGCACGATAATGAATGGGAAAACGGCGAAGGTAAACGCGGAAGCAACTGGGTTACGGTGTTCTCGAAGTATGCAATATTTTGCGTAAAGCATCGTCCAACCGGTGGGAACAACAAAAACGTAAACTGTACGGCCACGCTGTATTTGCGTGAACATAAAATTGAAGTATCAATATTTAACAAGCCGTAACGGTGTTGCGAACGGGTGCTCTTGACGGCAAACCGAACGGATATTGTCGGATATACACACGGCTTGTTTCCGTTGTCAGTTTGCACTATTCTTTCCCCTGGATTCGTTCGACGTTGTACGCGTTTTGCTTTCCACCAAACGCCCCCGCGCCCCCGTCATACACTCGCCTATAATCGATGCTTTAATATGCATGTGTGTTCGGAACAATGGTCGAGTGGAAATTGCGTTCAAAGAACGACGATGGAAGAAAAAAAGGAAACGGATGGTGCAATTGAAAAGCAGCGGTCACCTGTACGACAGAATGAATATCAATTATACCACCTAGCGTCGTTCATACTTAATCGGTCTGCGTTGCCGGTCGAATGTGCGCGTACGAACGATCGATTATCGATGAATAATTAACGATTTTCAAAACACGCCGGTTCATTCATGAGAAATATTCAATCTGGGATGTATACAAGTTTCATTGTTCGATGTTTGCTTACGAAACGCAACTTCTCCTCGTGGAACAGCGGAGATTTATCGCCCCCCCCCCAAACCCCAACCCCCTTGCGTCTAACGTGAAATTCGTAAAATTGCGACGAACAAAAAGAAGAATAATGTTCTGAGGAGAGTCGAAAAGTTTCGAACAAATTGCTCAGAACCAGTCATAAAATGTCCACATATATTAGGTGGAAATACCTGGTGTGGTCCTAAACTTTTATCTGGCGGTGGTATACCTGGCACCGAAAATCTACGTGACTCCGGAGCGACTGGCTAATAAAATTCTACGGCCCCGAATTCGTCAAGTACGACAACAGGAATACGTAACTATAATAAATTATTTACCACCGTTGCGCCAGGACGGTATCACTGAACTTCGAGAACCGGTGTACCCAGGAAATGCGGATCCCTTTTGCCGGCGGAACTACTTCTGCCTCGGTATATATCCGTTTCCTTTTAATTACGAAAATTCCGCGCAACACGACGAGCCAGAAGTTCACGGCGGATCGTACTCGTTTAACTGACGGCCTACTTTGCTAGATTCAATCAAGGGGAAGCAGCAATTAGTTTAAAAATTCACCGACGCTGGAGCTTTGACTGGGAAAAACGGCGATCGAATAAAATAAGTCGGGGAGCGACGGACGATTTTTTTTTTTTTTTTCAACAACAATCAGTGCATTGTAAATTTAATAATGGATAACTGAGGTAATGAAACAATGTATTTGAAAAAGTAATATCAGGCTGAACGAGTTTTTTTTCCACCGGTAAACGGGTTGAGAATTATGAAGAGTGAGTGAAATTGTCCCCGTTGTCAGCGTCGTCCGAAAACATCTTCGATCAATAATCTCAGATGCGGTCAAACCTTTCTTATTTTCCCGTTTGATGAAAAACACAAACCAGGCGCTCCAATTAATTTTCAATTATACCCCCGACGTAATTTAGCCCTTCTATTTCCGTCAGTCACGCGACGTTGCACTTGACGTACGATCAGCTTCTACATCATCGTAAGGGGAAGTCCATCGAGGGACGACACTCCGCCTCTCTCTCTCTCTCTCTCTCTCTCTCTCTCTCTCTCTCTCTCTCTCTCTCCCCCCCCTCTTTTTGCTTTGTACGCCCTGCCCTCTCCTATCTATCATGATAGAAGAATTGTTGCATAAGTTGTCAACGATATTGTGTATATGGAGAAGGCAGATAAGCGATATAGGTGCGCGCATTTATCTTTGACGATTTCTGGGACAAAGCAGGAGATTCACTTATCTACGTGAATAACGATAGCTTTTCGTTAAATGTCGCGTTACTTAGGTGGTCTTCAAGGTCTCCACTAATACCTTGAACGTCGCGTTACTTTCGTAAGTAATTGAGCGTGCTTACGTAACGAGATCATTAATCAGCGACATTTAATAGTTTCGAACTCTGCACCGTCGGGGAACACTGGGGGAGCCATTGATTTCGATGGCTTGCTGCGTTCAATATTTGATTGCAAGTGACGGAAATCGCGCGGGGCGCACACAAAGTCGGGCTTATTTTTCATACCGTTCCACAGAAAGAAAAACTGGTGCGTTCCTGATAGATTTATCGATCTAAAAGACCGAGGGCCCATAATCCCGTTCAAGCGTAACTATGTATATGTCGAGATAAATACAGGGCCATCCCGCAATGGAAACACGAAGTACCTATCCAGCACGCAAGTGTAAATGAATGTTTTGTTCGCGAAAGAAAAAGTTCTAGAAGCGCGAGCTCTATGTATTATGTATACAGGGATAGGGTGCTGCGCTACGGTGCGCAGAGATGCAGCAAAAGGACGAAGGAGCAATTCGTATCCAGCATGGAAAACCGGTCCAGTCCCCGGTGTCGCGGAAGTGCCACGGGCTGGGTCTGCGGTAACGTCCCAAGTCTAACGTCGTATACCCGATTAAAGTGAAACAATGAAGAGGCTCGATTCATTCACCGAGCCCGTACTCTTCCGCTAACTGTGCAGGATCATTGGAGCGGACAAGAAAGAGTTAGAGTTACCGAAACGGTCCC
This sequence comes from Nomada fucata, assembly GCA_948146005.1. Taxonomy (NCBI): domain Eukaryota; kingdom Metazoa; phylum Arthropoda; class Insecta; order Hymenoptera; family Apidae; genus Nomada; species Nomada fucata. The sequence goes on along the minus strand of OX411277.1, from coordinate 1,984,521 downwards.
TTTGCGAAAATCGTATCCCATCGGTTCGTTGCTGGTTATTAGGAGGTTGCGCGAACCCAATGAAATTTTGTTCATTTTGTACATCAACGTGCACACGCGATTCCACCCGTATTGCGTCCAAGTTGAAATTGATTTCGCCAGAATGTTGATCGTTTCAAGTACGCATTTTATGCTACACGATAATCCTCGGTTTAAACGATTTGCACAAGAGGCATCGATTTAGCAACAACGCTCGGGCACCGTTTGCCAACAACGAAATGCGAAATACGACAAAACGTGTGCGCGTGTATGTATTCACATTAAACGGGCGACGTTACGCTCATAAATATAAGACAAACCGCTTCGACGGTGCATTTCAATAATCTTCGGTCACCAGTGAAAAAGCTGAACGCAAATAAAATAACCACTTTAACCGAGCGTGCTTCGGGCAAACAAACCGGGATTAATAAATTCGATAAAAACTTCCTCGCGAAATTCGTGCGTATTGCGCACGCTGTGTACACAGGCGAACGAATACATGAAATGAAAAAAAAGGCGCACGTGTTTCTTTATTTAACCGCCGCAGATCGTGCCATTAAAAACATATCGCGTGCAATTTTTGTCCGTTTAAAGAATGAATACGAGTGCTTTTACGTACCGAACCATGGGTAATATATATCGCAGGTAATATTGAATTCATTGTTCACGGGTTATCAAAGATACGACAACCGTTAAATGGTCTAACTGTAAAAATTGACCGTAAAATCAAGAGTCACGAAGACAACGACGTTTATGTGACCATTTTATGTACACGTTCTGATTTAAGTGCCGCAGAAGTATGTACTATCGCTCTTGTAACATACTCTTCAAGCGGGCGCAGCTCAATTAGCCTCGGAACAATGAAGTGAGTCGTAGAGTTCATTCAGCGTTCGAAACACCGAACAGATATATGTACACGTGTGCTTATTGAATCTTAAGTCACATTTTATTACAAGCACAACAAGATGTTCTAATAAGCTTCCAGATTGTACGTCGATCGAAAAAATTAGAATACATGTTTGCTTTGGCCGATCCCTGAACGCCGCCCGCCGAGTACTCACGGAGGAAAGAATTAAACGATCCGTGTACAAGTAATCCCTAGCAGAACACAATCTAGTTTTACCCGTGGAAACGAACATTCCGCTAAGAATAATTCATATAACGTTTCGTGGCGATTCGAGCCCGCGAGCCGTTAATTATTTTGAGCGATGCATTAAAACGAGGCCAATGAACTATTTTTACTGCGTTTCTGCGAGTGCAGACCGAACGAACACTGGTAAAATTTCCGAACCGAAAAAAGAAAAGGGAAGAAAAACCGAGCGGTAATTAAGAAGTTTTTCGATTCGCGAAAAAATTTCAACTACTCGCCCTCGTCGAACCGGTTCCGCCGTTCGGCAGTTAACAAAGCGTTCCTCCTCTCGTCCTTTCTTTTTTCTAAAGGAAAGGAAAAAAAGATATCTTGGAAACGAGACACTGCCGCGAGCTTACGTCGGCCGATCTGTGCGCGCTGTAATTTTGCGTTACGCTTTCGCCCATTTTTCCATTAACGACGCGAGTAAATATCCAGGTTGCTTCCGCGCGGTTCGTCACTCGGACAGAACGGCCTTAACGAGAAGTACACGCGGACAATTTCAAACGACGTCGTTACGTTAAATGTGGAACGTTTGAAATACGAATGTATGATAACAGAGACTTAGCAGTGATACGGCTCGAAACGTTACCTAATTGGTACCCTTACTTTCTTCCGCTATTTTTATCTATTAAAGCCCACTGACCTGCTGTTTACACGTCTGCTCTCGTATACTCTAGCGAACCATAAAACGGAGTACCGGTATCGTCGTTAAGCCGCGTAACTCATTAGATGTTCAATAACAGAAAAAAAAGAAGAAAAAAAAAGAAGACATTAAAACTCTTTCGTTATAACTCGAACGATTAACGTCTATTAATGTCTAACGCAGCCCGTCGCAACGTGCGACGAATGAACTTGAATAGACGGAACAACTGGTCGAGATCGACAAATGTGTAAATAAGCGGCGAAGCGAAGAATGAAGTGCAACTGCTATTCCTGAGGCCGCGACACGTCTGGACAGTGACGTAAATTTCCGATGAAGTAGAGCCGTGGATTAAAGACGACGGGTATCGACGCACTATCCTATTAATAGTGAACAGAGAAACCTATTCGTTCCCTATTTTTATCACCGAGCTCCCCCTAGTTCGTGCATCTTCTTCGTGCCTTCGAGCCTCCTTCCTGTGCCTCCTCGCCAATTACATTTAGGCCGTGCCTCATTTAAGTATATTTATCCTGTTTTCCGCATAATTGCGGCTGCCGCTATTTAAAACGCGTCCGAATAAAATACCTTCGAAATCGGATATACAGGAAATGGCCGGGACTATTTCTTCCTTCCTAATTCCGCCGTTCACTTAATTTACCCTAATGGCACAAGCGCGGGGGAGCGGTTTGAATCGATATCTGAGAACTGGGCAACGAATATTGATTTAATATCGAAGAAAATTGACTTCACTGAACAAGAATCTAGCTGGCTGAAAATGTATCCCTGGAAACGGAGAAGAGTATGCATACTGCGTTAAAAATATATAGGGACGATGAGGGAATCAATGGAATTGAAAAGAAAGATTAAATATGAATATACGGGGGACTTAGTGCTAATAAATCGTGTGAAAATAAATCAAGACAGACGACAGCATTGTTCCAACTTGGTTTGTCCCGTTTCCCCGAGTTCGAAAATGACTTTACGAAGAGTACCTGACGTCTTTTGGGACAGTCTTCGTCCCTGTATTCTACTCCCCATTGTCACGACGGAATTCCCGCTGAATGGGTGACAGGATCCTCGACCCGAGGGATCTTTCGAAAAGAAACACAAAAAAAACGACGAGGGGATCGGGACGATGATGAAAAAGGGCAAAGAATAGTCGGGGAAAATAAGATGATCAGTCCTACACTTTATCGGAAGAAGGGAAAAGCTGTCGTAGAAACGAATTCAAAAATAGACTTCGGGGAGCGAACCTGTAGTTTATATTTAGTGTTTGGAAGTGAAGATGTACAATGTGGGAGTAATGCTTAAAGAGACCAAATGCCGTTAAGATGCTACCGTAGAAACAACTGTGTTCCGACTTACACGTACAGATTCTTAAAATTGATATATCACCCTGGGAAATAATTTTCATCGCTGTTGAATTAACGTTTGGCAACGTGGATTCGAAATAATCCTTTTCAATCGATATCTCAGATGCAAATTGTACCTTCGTTGCAGTCGTGCAACGTTCTAATTCCCATTTGGAAAGGAAAACGTTGCTGTCTTATTTACATTAATCACGATGCATTACTATTATAGCCTGAAGGTAATACTGCAGCCGAACTAATAACACTCTCTGTTTTAGAAGCTTGAACGCCTGGCAATGGCCTTTTAATTATATCCTTAGAATTAGGACTACTGTGAGATGCGACGATGAAGGAACATTCGAAAATAGACTTCTGACATATGCATTTAAGGATTTAGCTTTACTCACGAACTCTGTCTTTATATTCATCAGCCAGACGTCTGGTGATCGCAAGTTATATATTTGGGTCCGAGATAAGCCGACGTGTGTACACACGTTCAGAAAACGATTGCTTTGGCCTAATTGCGCGTTGACGTTCAACAAGTAAGTGCATACGTGCAACAAACAGAGCACTGCAACTCGAAAGAAACTGCATACGATTGGACAGTGTCAACCCTCCAAGTTCTCGATCAATTTGATTATCGTTCAACGCGAGAGCCAAAATTAAGTGGTCCGAACGCGAACACCCGTCCCCGTCGACTTACACCTATCACGTGTATCAAGTAAGTAACTGTTCGTACACATGGATAGACAAGGCTCACACGTGGCCTTCTGTGTCGTAATATCCGTGAAGCAGCACGAGTAATAGCTATGTATATACTTGCAGCTCGTATCCAATTCATTCCGTTTAATAACATTAATATTAATTGGCCATCTCTTGACACAAATTTCGTTCTTAATCTAATCAGGAGTACCGTTTCAATTATCCTGCGCGTACACCTACGTGTACTTACATACTTCCGAGTATACATTACTCCGTTTCACGTGACGGCAACACCAGCTGAAACTCTGTAGTACATTTCTATTCTTTCCAAGCGGCGATGTGTGCACCTGATAATTTGTAAATAATGCACAGTTCGAAAGTAACTCGTGTGTAATAAGAGCACGCGAATCAGTTGATAATCCGTTCGAGTGGCAGACACCGATTGCTGCGCCGCGTCGAGGAAAAAGGGTGAAAAGGATAGAGAGAAACGGGAAACACGGAGACTTGCCGTTCCAAACACCCACTTCCATCAAGACTTCAACCCCACTGATGCAATACCTGTCAATTCTTTGACGGGCAAACTATTCACACGCCAATACACCAAGAACTTCGCTAACTATTAATAAGGGACACTTGGCTGGATACGATTCGTTGGGTCTGTACCATTCCCCACGGAGAATCGTATAATCCAGGTAGCAACATGCTTATTAAAGACGGATTCGCGTGTAAACGGTTCAGAAAATCAATAATTTAGTTTCCGTAAATCAAAGCGACAACGTTTCAAGAATATACTCCCGATATATCAGACCGAAATTAATCTTTGCATTCCAATGACTGTGACGTATGTTACGTCGTCGAATAGTGCCCCAGCACTTGCACAGTATCTAATAAACAATAACAAGAATTGAAACAGAGAATAATTACTTTACCACCTCGACCCCGTTCCTCTATATCCCAAAGAAGTCTAGACCGATATTATCAACAGTTAAATCAAAACGATCGTAAAAGTCACTTGCTTTTACTATCGTTACACTAGAATCCCCTCTCAACTGGCTGCCTCTTCATCTACATCGCGTATCGAGTGTATGCAAATAGATATCACCTCCGCTGTGGTAACCACACCACCGTTACGAACACTGCACCCTGATTTTTCGTCGATTTCGAAGCAAGGCTACACACCGTAGACGAGGCACGCGTTAAATATTTATTTCTATTAATGGGCAACGGCAGTCGGCTTGACGCCCAGGCTAGATCCATCTGCGTGATTATGTACTGTAATAATGGATACCTTGCGCTTCCTATCGATCGACCAGGTATACCAGAAGTATACGAACAACGAGCAGCTCTCGAGCGCACAAGCGTAAGCTACCTTCCAGGAAGAATTCTCCCCGGAAGGAATAGAACGATTGCCACGGAGAGCAAGCTCCTGCACTCTTATCGAATGGAAGCGAACCGTGCGGAAAACTCCGGCACGATCTTGTTATCGCCACGCGCTATGCGAACGAACTGGAAAGTGAGATCATTCGTATTTTTCGCGTGCGACTAATAACAGAGTCCTACGGTATGTAAGCGACGATATATTCCCGCGAATGATTGAAATCGCAACGCCGGGGACGATTGCGAAAGCCGCGTTCGGCTCGATCAACGTTGAATAAACGTCGGTGAATACGTTTGGAGTAATTATGGATGTGCGTGGAACATCGTTGACGTGGATGATTCAGACAGGCCATCGGAAGCTAACAAGTTTCTGTGACTAATGATCGCGATTAGATGAACAAGATACTCTTTGTGAGGAATAACTTTTTCCCTTCGATTTCTGATAATTATGCCCCGTTCAAGAAGACGTAGCTTATCGTTCAATGTTTACCGTATAAATTGGAAGCTTAAATAATCGTTAGGGTGGTTTGAAAATAGGGGGACTAGTTATACTCGAAGTATTCCAATGGCCAGCATTGCATACGGAATTATTCAATAATGAGATCGGTATAATCGTGTGCAATAAAACGGTACACCTGATTGGCATAATTACGACTGGATACGTAATATTAGTGTACGGTTGTGAAACCTGATTTATAGCAGGAATACATCATCATCGCTCTACATGTGTGCAACAAATTGCGCAGATTGATGTTCTTAAATTCTGGCCAGTTCAAACAAATTACTATCAATTACCTTATTGTATTTTACCTTTTAGTTATATTTGCATACTCCCGTCAATGTTCACCGTGTCCCTATGTGTACATTTTATGATTCATAGCTTCGCTTTAGAATCGATTAATTTCGAAACGGGATGGTAAGCCGGCAACAATGGGAAACGAAGAATAAAGTATGTAATTGCGAAGAATGCGATACTGTGCCCATGTCCACGAGAGGTATTTTTTTTCAAAACGTGCTGAATATTCAGCCGCGACGATAAAAGAATACTAAAAGCGAAGCGCATTTAACGAACTTAAATATTAGGAAAGTAGAGTTGAGAAAACAGACCGGTCAAACATTCTGTCGGTTAAATATTCATGATTTCGTCATGGAAGACGTAGTGCAATATTCCGTGCCAATACACGATGTCTATGCAACGGAAAAATTTCGAAGAAGCTCGCGGAACATTTAATTTCGTAACGTAGAAATAAATTCAAAAACACAACGATTCAAAATGTATGCCCGCGCAATATTGTTGCCTATCAGCAGCACGAGAAAAATCCTCGAAAGGCAAGAACTTTTGCTTCATTTCTCGGCGTTCACCTTCGATTCGCACGCAGACGGTCGAAATGCTCGATCGTTTTGCAACGCACCTGGGTTGCATTATTCCAAAATATCCGATAACACTCGAGCCTCTGATTTTCACGCACGAGGAAATATCGATGGCGACTGATGAATACTATCAACGATAGATAATGAAGCTTAATTGCGATTTCGTGGCGATCTCGCAGCGCGCGCACTTTCTCCACTTCATTAAACCGATTCAAGGATCGATGACCGGTACTCGAAAATAACTACACCACAAAATGGAAAATAAATTCTTCAGCATTACCGTATCGATCGAGGAGTCAATACCCTCCGATATGCACGATACGAAATTCACTCTTCGAGAGACTATAGCCTATGATACCCGGAAGCTTCGATAATAAGCCCAACTATATGCCTAATTTACAAATACTCCAAGCAGAACAAAATCAAATTTCTATGATTCATAACTTTTTGAACGCACAGATCATTCACTTATATACGTATACCCTTACTCCAAAAAAAGAGTATAGCAACCTTTTTCACCTTCTCTCGTTATCCGTACCGGAATTCCTTAAAATAATGAAACTCCATAAGGAAACTATTTTTACACCAAGTGTATAAGGATTGGGTCGTCGCGTCGTTAATAATTCGAATTCTAGGGAATCTAAGGCGAACGTCGAAACTAAAGCGGCGTGTACACCTTTAATACGTTCGGCCTAGCAAGGTCGCGAGGAAAGCGACCGAGCACTCGGAAAGTTCACGATACATATTGCGTGCAAATTCTATTGACCGCCACGGTGAGATAATGCGACACTACCTGTGGACGTGCCATACGTTTTCACGTGTTTTATTGCCGAGGACAAGGACAGGTCTCATGCTGTCCTAACTGTGTGTGCCTGTACACGATTGCATTTGTCAATACGCTAATCCTTCGAGCATTGTCGCGGCGCATAGTGTTGTATGCGCGTGTACGTTTTACACACGAAATCCATGTGTTTTCGCGTGGCACACGGAACGAACGTATTTACGTATGAACGTATGGCGAACGTTGTGTATAAAGCATATGACGAGCACGCGAGCCTGCTTGTCGCGTTTATACCGTTTATACATGCCGGTGTTCACGCTAACGACAAGCTTGTGTTACCTGTACGTCGAGAGGAGTCGCGCAGCTTAATCTCGGGGAGGCAAACGAAAAACTTTACCGTGGCACGGACAATCTATTGGATATTGGCACGAGAAACGGCAGTTTACCTTCTCTGAATCGCGGTGCCCGAGGAACGATCGGAAATATCGAAGAGGAACGGTTTCTTGAACACGGGACGCTTCCGCGATGCTTGGCGCAAAAGTCAATCGTTTTGTACATTGTAGTTTAAGTGATTGAGAAAATGTAAATAGGGAATAATATTGAAAATTATTTGGGTCACATATTAGTTTGCATTAGAAGAACCTTAAGCACACCCCGTGGACATCTCGCGGCACGCAGATTAAAGATCGCTGGTCTAGTCGCACTCTACAGAGTGCACCCTTTAAACGTTCATACATAGTTATACCATGAGACTCTTCTGAAAGTGCGTTAAATAAAAAATAGCATACGCTCACCTTGATGCTGCTGCGCCCCTGCTGCTTCAGCAAAACATTCTCCGGCTTCATGTCGCAATGAATGATCCTGTTCTTGTAGAGAGCGTCGAGGCACTGAAGTAACGAGTGCGCGAACTTCTTCACGAGCTGCATACTGAAGCCCTGGAACTTGTTCTTCTTGATCAGCTCGTACAAATTAATACTGAGTAATTCGAAGGTGATACACATGTGATTACGGAACGTGAACGAATCGAACATATGAATGATATTCATTGTATCGTCCTTGTCCTGTTCCCGTAGCTTCTTCAATATCTTCACTTCCTCCAATGCCTGACGATGGAACCTCTTCTCGTTCCTGACCATTTTCAGGGCGACGTGTTCCTGCTTCTTGTGATCGTACGCCTTTACGACCTGACCGAACGACCCTTTGCCGATCACCTTGAGCACCTCGTACCTATACGCCACGTGATCGTGAGTCACGTGGATGTAGGAGCCATGTTCGTTGTCGTAGCCACTGTTATGAGGTCGACCGATTATGCCCGGCCTCTTCTTCGCGTTCACACCGATAAAATATACGTGCCGATAGATGAATATCTCGTGGTGCTCGTACGGTGTCAATTTGTCTGCGTAGAACTTCATCACAACATCCGCCGTGGCGGTGATGGTCTTCGGCTTGCGGATACCGCTGCCGCAGGAACTTCCGTTCGAACATCCGTTCTTCACTAACGCGGTGGTGGTGCTCGATTGACTGTTCGGCAACGCGTGCTCCGGTTCGTGTGTGGCGGTATGGGTGAAATTGTGAGTGGAATTGTGGGTAAAATTATGGGTCGAATTATTGTGAGTCGAGCTGTGACTGGAATTGTGGCTCGAGTTGTTGCTGGTGTGCGAGCTCAAGCTCAAGTTCAAGCTGTCGGAGTTCCCAGTTAGGCTGAGCAGGCTGTTATTCGCGCTGGAACTTAAGCTCGGCAGATGAGTGCCGGCCATGTGACTTGAACGAGTCATGTAACTGGGCGACGATTCACTGGCGGATTGCTTCAGGGCCAATGCGTTACCCTTCAAGGGTGGCAGATGATTGCTCTCGTTCGACGGTGTATACGTCTGCGTCGCGATCGCGCTCGCGGGTACGAAAGGTTTTGGTCTAGACCGGGGCATCTCGACCGTGCTCCCTGATATCGTTAAGCTAGTCATTTGTGTCCATTTGACGATGAACTACAGGCGTGTGTATTTCTTGCCGCGCAGGCTTCTAACAGACCGGGTATATCAAAGGAAAGTGAAACGCGTAATCGCGTTGCACGATTACTCGCGACGATACGTTTCAATACGGTAGGATGTTGTATCGATTGCAAACGCCCATTTTCCGTTTTCAATATACCTCTTCTGTCGTACCTTCGATCGCTATTATTTCTTCTAACGTGTCACAATGTATTGTCGTTTGCATAAAAAACATATTGGTTCGTTGAGATTAATATGCTAGTTAAACGCAATCGTCAATGCTCGCTTTCGTATCAATTTACTCTTTCTCTCTTGCTAACTTTCATTCAGTGTTCGCAGATCTACGTCAGTTATATTGTATATCTATATAGTTATATAATATAGGAGTAAATTTGGTCGATCAGATGTTTTTGCAAGCTACTCTTCGAAAGACCTCATTTCAAATAAATTATTCGACTAAAAAAGGATCAAAGCGATTCGAAATTTCAGTCTCGTTCTCGTCACGATTTCTAAAATGTAATGAGCGAAATGCTTCTGCAAGTTATTCCTCCTTATCCGTCCCCTTTCGTTCTCGTCTCTTCGTGCGACGATTGTTTATTATTTAGTGAACCTTGAAATGCATATTAATTCTCCCAAGACCTTAGTCTTCGAATGCACACGAACGGCCGATGATGCAGGCCCGATAAATGTGCATCGTTAACTCGTTAGAAGCGTATCGAACGTGTATGTACGATCCCTTATGGCGACAAGGCGGTCGCACGTGTATCTTCAAATACAATCGATCGTCTAAAAATATTCGTCGAGAAAAACAACAACGATTCCTCGGTGTAAATGCAACGGACTAGAAATTGTGATGATTTTCTATGTTGGGCGATCGCGAGCGACAATCATTCATCGGAAAAAAAAGAAACAACACTCGTAGTTCGCCGTCTCGTTCTTTTTCCTTCTTATCTTGTCTTTTCTTTCTCGTCACCCTTTCGCACGCGGATCTTTGCACGCAACCTCGAACGAGAAAAATGAAGAGGAACTATGAACCCACCGCAACTGACGTCACTTCCGAGTACAGACAGCTGTCTACTACCCCCCCCCTTAGCAATTATTCATCCGACTTGCATTAATTCCCTTCGCCGCCTGACCCTTCGCTCGTTACCACCAGTCAGTGTCTCCACCTTCTTTACCGCATGGAAACGACGTGATGCTCCCTTTACCTTCGTACGAAGTTTCGAACGTCTAATTTTATAATCTATCGCGCACGAGGGCAAACGCATCGTGCGAAAACTGTCTAGCCTCCTCTAACTGGAGGTTATTGGCACCGAGCCGGCCAACACGGACGACTTCGCTTCATTGAACTTTTTTCCTATTCTTGAACCGACTAAACTCGAACGGGAATGGTCGTTAACCTTTGTCAAAATGTTAGAACGTCGTTGTTCCTTCGTTTCGTTAGATCCTTCACATTCGACAAATATTCACACTTCCTCGTGGTACAATAATCACTGAATAAAAATCCTGTGCGATTCGAACGAAACGAACCGTCTCGAAGTAGTAGATACAAGGATATTCGTCCTCAAATGCATCATTCTCGTGAAAAAGAATAAACAGTTCGAATAATCAATGAAGATTCATTCGATCGTCATAAACGCCACTTTCATCGGGCGTGCACTGAATTCCTTTCTTTTCTTTGTTAAACGTAGAATTGGATCTTGTAACGAAATTGTTTCTCTCCGTTGGAAGAAAAATTTAGGAAAGATTTAGCGAGTCTTCTGGGGCAGTTATTCGTTTAGTCGGATTTATATGCGTTATTATATTTACATAAGTCGAGCGTGCTCTTTCTCTATTCAGTCGCTAAGAATCATCGTTCACATTCGATTCAATTTGTAAGAAGCTCCCTCCTCGTGAAGAGGAACTCTTTTACAATCGTCGTCGTCGTCGTTGCCGCCGCCGTCCACGGCATCAAATCGTACGGAATATCTCCGACATAATATCATATCACCTCGACGAAGACACTAGGACGCCAAAGTCGAACCACAGTGTGTGCGCCTTGCCGAACGATATTACCGAGAAATTCTCACACGCTCGGTCGTGGACCTCGCACGCATGAAAATCGAAGCAAACACCGCGAACACGATGAACGTGGCCGCACCTTGATAACTGTTTACAAGCGAAACGATCCTCACGGCATTAATTATTTGTGAAAACTTATTGCTCCCGCCGTGTCGTCTTCTTCTAATTGTTGATAAATGCAAACAAAGTTGGGTGGATGTTCAGGAACGACGGAATTATTATTCTTATTATTATTATTTTGTTTTTTACTGAAACAAAAAGGCAGCACGAAGCGAAGTTCGTCGCTTCTGGCACACTGACTGGCTGTGCTCTGCTGGCTAGCTGACTGGCTGACTTCTCTTTCTGTCTTTCTCGCTCTTTCCTTTTTTCTCTGTCTCCCTTCTTCTTGCTCCCCCTATCTGTCTCACTCACGCCGCCATCATGTTTATTCTTTTTATACCCCCCCGTTAAACGTTGTGTCAGGACGGTTTAGAAGGGGTAGGCGACCAGGCAAACGGATGAACAAGACAGACTCTTTTAAGTCTGATGCACAAGCTCGTGTGTAGATTTTTTTTGTTATAAGTTTCGCGTTTGTGCGAAAGCAACGACGCGCTAGAGATTTTCGTTTCTAGAAATATATTTTAGCGGTTAGACGACGTAGCACGACGCTTCCGGTGGAAAAGATTCCTCCATCGTGTCTTTCACGATTCTCGAGGCAGAGCTCTCTTTTCATATTACATATTTCTCTGGTGATTGAGAGAGAGATATATATATATATATGCACCTATATATATTTAGTGTACAGGTGTTTTGTTACCCCTTCCCCTATTTCACGATGCTAGCGTGCATGTAATCAGACAAGTTGTATAGTATGTATGTTCAATTCCGTGACGAGCTGTAGATACGCTTCTCAGGCTGCATTTAATAACACTAATTTCTACTCAATTCCGGCACAGTTTTTTCACTGAGAAATTCACACTCACTGTTTCACGATGCACTCAAGGCGGGAGCACCATTCCTCTATTCATAAAGAAACGCCTGCTGCGACACCCACGCCTGCACTTCTCACGTATATACAGACGGTTGGTGCTTGCCGCACGCACAGCTATCCACACATATTCTTGTTTCGAAGCCAAGGGGAGGGCATAGATTGAATACTTTTACTAGACGCTTGCACATCCTCTTCATCTTTAGTTCCAAGTTTTGCCGTCAAGTGAAATTCCATAATATTGTTTCTTACGAACCTATTACGAGCTAGATTCTTTTTCTTGTTCACTTTCTTCTTTTGATAATCTGTTTTTTATTTGAGGAGAAAATTCGTAGTATATACTAGTACTGTATGTAATTTCAGTCCCCGCTATTCTTCTCTTGTTACTGGATAATTCGTGTTCAAGATTCGTTTCCGAAGACACAATAAGGGAAGAAATGATCAAATACAAAAAAACGCCGCACAGTTTTAAGAGGGCAGCACAAGTCGATATGAACATATGTATCATTATTGTCTACGAAAGCTAACCTAAGCTGAGAACTGACAGAGGCAGGCATTATTTTGACTCGTCAAGAATACTTTAGCACACTCACAGCTGATACACTTTGAATACGGCGTAGTACGAAATATTATTTCCACGATGAATTTAACGCCAAAGTCTTTTAAAGAGAAACGTTCGTTCGGTGAGCTGAAAATCTGTATTATTAAATAAATGTTCTTTGTACCTGGCGTTTGAAATAGATATTTGATGATGTACTAAGTATTCTATTGCGATGTTTTGATTGTTCTATAATGTGATATAATTTCCATTTATTCACAAGTTACACTGTATAGTCTTTGAAAGGTATTCGTGAAATGTATAAGTATAATAATGACGGATATATATAAGTATTAATTTCGATAAATGATGTAACAATGAATAATACGTCTTCAAAGTATTAACAATATTATAGTATTATTATTATCATAATATGTAACAATTTCTTTCACAAAAATTAGTGCAAAGGGTGGCTGATGTAGAATTAATTAGAGAACAGCATCCAAATAAAATACCTATTATTGTTGAGAGATATTATGGGGAGAAACAATTACCTGTATTGGACAGGTCCAAATTTTTGGTACCAGATTACTTAACTGTGGCAGAATTCATTAAAATCATTAGGTATGTCTTGTAAGATTTTATAACGATTTTATGCATTATATGAATCCTTATATGCTAATGTATAATAATATTTGTTCATCACAATGCATAGACGTAGATTACAGCTGCACCCAACACAAGCATTTTTTCTATTGGTAAATCAAAGAAGTATGGTAAGCGGTAGTATGACTATGGCGCAACTTTATCAGAGGGAAAAAGATGAGGATGGCTTTCTTTATATAGTATTTGCCAGCCAAGAAGTATTTGGGCATTAGATACATTTGCTTAATTTAAAGGTGAGCTTAATTATTTAATAAGCAGTTACATATATAAGATGTAATAAATGACAATTAAATTCAAATTCAAATTTTTAGGTAAAAGTAAATCCTTTTTGGACACCATACGTGTTAAATATATTCACGACTCTGAGGAAGAATATTAGATCTATTATGACTCGTATTCGCCTTTAACTGAATATGCAGAATCTTTGTGATCAACTTGCAGTACCTGCTGGAATAATTGACAGAACAATCAAGATTGGCTTTTGTGCATAAATTTATTACAGTGACCTGGATCTTCAGTATGCACGCATTGATTGTATTTTATATAAGTTAAAATGTAAGACTAATTTTGTTTCTAATTATAATGCTTTCTCTTATGATTTTTAACGTTTGCGGACAGAGACTACAAGAGAGAGACTTGATAGGTAAGAAGGCTGTCTATATAATTTATACAGTTAGAACGGTTAATCTGAATTTCTCCACTAAATATGTTCGAGATGGGAGTACTATTGTATGAATAATATCAAATTTAGTAGCAGTCAGTTACATCTGACAAGCTATGAATTGTATTTACAAACAGAAATAGTGCCGAACATTCTTCTGTATGTATATATATGTTTATTATTGCCGCGCGCATTGTGTAAAAAATAATGTTATGTTGAAAGGTATCATTATTATGAATGATAGTTTACGTGTATATTAAACAAACAAAATCACTAGTGAATGTATACAAGTTTAGAGGGTATAGGGAGAAAAATGGTTTATGTGCATCAGAATAGTATTTATGAATGGAAACATCTGCAGCTAAATCTTCTCTAATTGCAAAATATTCAAACATCAATGAAAGTGTTCATGCATATGATTACATGTTATATTGTGCATATTGATATGTGATAATGTTATTGTTATTACATTCATATGAAGTTTACTGCGTTGTAAAATTCAATTCTATTGAGATATTTTTAAACTCAAATGTGTATTCGTGCACTCTTAATAATATAATTATTATCTTGTGCCGTTTAATACTTATGCCATGTGACACTTGAATTTCTGAAATACATATGTCTTAAATCTGAAATAATTATCAGCACATCACGATATTGATCAAAGTAAATTAAGGAACAAAAGTACCTGGCAATGTAACTAAAAGTGAACCTAATAATTATCAAAAACAGGGAGACAATTCTATGTCTTAAAAAATCCAATAACGTCTTCATCTTTTTGTATTCACTAATATTATATTTTGTTATAAACCTTATTTGGTAATGCAAATAATGGGTAGCAATCCATGATACATGTCAACGGGCTGTATTCTAAAGATGTGTTCTAGTGTATTTTTACATTTTATCATTGTTAATACATTACTTCAATGCAATTTTGCCAGATATTAATTAAAAAACCAAATGATTGAAACCAAACTTGATACTTAAATTGGGTACAACTAATAATAAAAACAGGGCTTTCTGCTAACATTTGTAAGTATTTATAGAAAATTAGCATAGATATATAAGTATCTATATATCAAATAATGCTATTGTGAGTACTGGCAATATTAATGACACGTTTTATTAATACTTGTATAAAAAGTCTATGTATTAAATAAAAAGATTAGTTGCAATAAATAATTTTTTGCAATACTTAAATGCTATTATATTAAGTTATTTGCCTATCCAAATTACTATTACCTGGCTAGCTACATCAATGACCATAGGGCACAAATTAAAGCTAGGAGGATCAGCTGTCATCTCCAACAGGTGTGCACATTATTCTACGTGCGGTTCATTTATTACAAACAATTAAATAATTCAAATGGTTATAACAACCAACTGCATACAGTTACAGCAACGGGGTATTTTTTATCGTGCAGCTTATTCGTTTCCCTGTCTTTTGAGACATCGTTGATTAAAATTGGCCCAGTAGAAGCCGAGATAATATTTTTTATTATCTCGGCAAATGCTATTATATCTTAATGCAGGCGAGATACATCAATGATCAGTGGACTTTATGTCCCGGAGTGCACTTTTGTCGATTTTTCAATTGTTAGTAACTTTCGAACCACAAATGCCATATTGTTGCACCATTTGTAGCAGTTAGCTATGGTTCGTAGATTTCATTTAAGACAAGTCCGGTTAAGAAATACGCAGTAGAAGCCGAGAGAAACGCAATTGGTTAAATTAACGATGTAATCCAGGAATTCGGTTTTGAAGCCGCCGCAAACGCAAGAAGGCGCCACATGTACGATTATCGACTGTCTGTAGGTGTCTAGTATTCCAGTACCATTCCCTATCATGCACAACGTTATCGACACCTTATGAAATGCGATGTTAATTATAAATTTTATACCGTATTTACTGGTGGTTATTTTTTAATCTATGAGGAGTCAAATAGAAGGAAAATAAATAAGAAAGAAAGCAATTTAAATAATAATGACGGTCAACAGGATAGTCGCATACAAAAGGGGGTGCCTTGGAGCAGAAAAGCTTGTAAGGGAGTAAAAGCGAATGCAGAAGAGCAACTTATTTTCCAAGCCGCAGTGTTACATAATTTATTATACTATGAAAATTAACAAAAATGTAGCTATATGATTTTCCAGCTGTATTAAACTTCATTTTATACATAAAAATGCAAATAAACCAATATTTTAAGGTTAATAAAAATCTAGTGTACCATAATCGAAATAATTAAGAAGGCTAAGAAATTAGTGCATTACTCATGTCCAACTACTTCAGAAAGGAAGAGTTCGTTAGCGGAACAGTGTTCATGTTCAGAGGACGCTCAAATCAGTGTCGGATTTCCGAGTCGGTACGGCAGTCACTTTGGGGCACGAAAGTCCATAAGGTGATTTGTCTATTCCTATATCTCTTCTGTGGCCGAATGGGTATAAAGGTGAGCGATGGGATTGTCCCGGGGCGGAAGGGGGTGAAGAAAAGGTAAAGGTTGAAAGAGGTTATGAACTCTAACCCACGAATGGTTGACGAGGTCTAGTTGTTGCTATGAACTGTCCAAATGACGCGAAGACAAATCTGTCATCGTTATTAATAATAAAGGTAAGCTTTGGCAAAATTTATTTACGAACTTCGACGTGTTAGGCTTTTTGTTACCCTATCGTCGATAACGATGCATGAACTCCCAAACGCTTACTCGCCAACCTTGTGCCAATTTGGTCACGTTTGCTTAGGCAAATTATATAGCATGAAATAATTGCATCCTTTCTTTCAAATTATTTATTAGTAAACAAACAAATACTTTCACTTAAATACGACACTGTGATTTTATGATATTTTGATACCTTGCCATTGTGAAATCTCGTCATAACTCTGTTGATAACATACTTGGTCATTTTATTTTTCTTTGTTTTGTATATGAATGAATTTTTACCTGTTGTAATCCATATATGGTATAAGTGAAATTAAACGCCCTAAAAAAATTTAAACACAGAAACGCTGAAAGGGATTGCATTACTTCTTTTTTTACCTTGGAGAACAAAAGCATTGACGTCATTTTACATTCTTTTAAAGCGCGACGCACGTGATAATCGCGGAATTATTACAATAAACAGAAAGAAGAAAAAAGAAAATACGAACGATTAGTAATGCAATTTCAACGCAGGGAGTAGGATTACAAGATAAATCTGTGTCGATACGGTGATCACGTAGGTAGGAGGTAACCTTCGGACCCACGAGCGACCTTTACCTGTGAAGTCCGGTCGTATAGAAATAATTACTCTCGAGTCACTATTCTTCTTCACTGATGCTGTTCCAAGAAATCTTTAGCTAACTGGGAATGACCATTCGAAAGGTTATAAGTCAATGTAATATATTTAAATAAAATCAATATTTATAACAAAGTCAAACGTTATGACGTCCCAGAAATTTGTTTGAAAACAAAAATGATATAAAATTTTAATTGTACTTATTGACGAATCATTGAAGTGCAACTGCATTGTCTTCGTAATGATTCGAATATTAGTCTGAAATATACGCATGAATTTGTTTATTAGCAGCTTTGACTATTTGGTATTTATAAATTATTTCTTCCCATATTTCATATTATCTTAGTTCTATTTCTGATAATGTGAAATTGGTAGTTTTCAACTGCTCCCACTGTTCAATACGAAATGTTCCGAGTTCAATATCTCCTTTAATTTCTATTATATTACAATACTCTCTATATTTTTATCTAAGCAATTGAAGTCACTGATAGGACTAGCAAAACAATATCTCAAGTTCTTAATCTCAAGCGTGCACTAGATAGTTTATACGAACGATTTTCCTAGTACCTATACTTAAAAATGCAAATACTTAGGTATACCTAATAACAACACATACATTTTCGCCATTAACCGTTCGTGTTTGACCTATTCTCGATCGACGTCGCGTCGCGACCTCGAGCCTCAACCGATAAGTCATCGCGGGCGTGTATTACGTGACATAACCTGTAACGCTCGTCGAGAGGCCACTATACGGTCCTCCACGGCGAATGCTCTCGCTCAGGTAGAAAAGCAGGCAAGCGGGGCGAGAATGCACCTGGCCGGTGTGTCTTGGCGGTACACAAGAGAGTGACCTGCCAACCTGCCAGTACAGCGAGCAGCCTGGCTGCGTTCACCTGCGCAAGGTTGTCTTTAAACTTCGACGTAGTGTTTTTGTGCTTGCGATTCGCCTTAATCGAATGGAACGATTTCGTGTACAACGAATGTGCCGTTTTCTGGTACAATTGCGTTATTGGCCCCATTAAACGTTTTTTTCCTCGATACGTGAATATATCCCCGCGTATTACCGCGTGGCTAGCTACGTTATATTTTCAGAACTGTGCGTGACCTGTGGAGAGCGCCACCGCCGACACACGCAAATGCGGTGATACAGGTCGACCCAACAGGTAGTGTATTGTGCGTACCGTCCTCGAACTTTAATTGTAAGACACGTCGGATGTTTTTTTAAGGTCGTTGTGAAGGAAATGCAACTCATTCCATAAAGTATTCTAATCAGTGTCCATTTTGACACGTGTAGAATATCTCTATTGTAACGAATATAGAACGTTAATCATAGTTCTCTGGTTACACTTTCAACGAGGATTGACCTGTTTATACGTTAATAACATATTTCGAATAGTTATTCGATGGATCTGTTCATTGTGACACATGAAATTCCATGAAAGATAAGAGCATCGGAATGTAAACGATAATAAGGGCCAACACGGATAGAGTTTGTTAAATAGTTTATGGTGACACGTGTCTAAACGGGTCAATGGCTCGAGTTTGAAAAAAAGACGACAGGTGTCATGTTACTATCGTGGAAATTCTTCAACGCAAAAATTGAATGACGGCTTCTTCAATTTTATGTGTTTGCAACATTTCTGTGAAATTAGATATGTATGATATTATTGATCGCAAAGATAGCAATCTAAACACGTTGATGCTTGTTCAAATTTAGAGAAACATATTTTTGACGGGTCTCAAAGTAACTGTTTACACTATATTGAATGTTTGTAGTAAGTAGAAAAGTATAAAGAGAACGTTCGTTACTATAATAATGTATAATGAATGTAGGGTGTAAGAATGTTAACTTATTGAAACAACGGGACAGGCACCGTTTTCTCATGTTACTGCACTGACAGTGGTGACGAAGTCAGATCACGAGTGTATGAAAATGGACCATTCGCTCTATGACAGCCAGTGTAGCATGGCTATGGTATCGGCATGCGCCTAACCACATAGCAACCTACGAACCGAAGAACTCGGGACCATCTCTTTCACTTCTTAAAATGGTAGGGGGAGAGGGTTGCGGCAGGTAGGGGCGGGCGGCAAATGCTCTAGTTTTCATTTTTATAGCACGCTGATGCTTAGGCCTTTAAACGATACGACGTTCTATCTACCTAGATGAAATCAGACTGTACCTGATCACGATTTATCCAATCCTACCTGATGTAATGCTTTTAATATCGGAATGTGATGTAATATTCGGAAAAAAAAGATCTTCAATTTGCACTAAACAACACATTTTGAAGTAAATGTGTAACGTGTATTGTCATCTAACATGCGATGAAACTTTAGTTCCTTGAAAGATGAATTATTAACAAATATGAGAAAAGTATCGATCTATAAATATATGTATATAAATAAAGATGATGTGATACTCTGTATCCCTCTTTTCATTGAATATAATTGATAAAGTTTAAATACTATTGCTGCCCCGAACATAACTTTACTGAAAAAGTGGGTACGGATTGTTTACAAAATACATACATACGTAACGTGCACATACTGACATCAGCGTAGAAATATTTTGCGAGGGAAACCAATCTTATTTGTATCGTGAATTCAAGATCGTCAGAAAATGTTCAAAATCTTTATTTCCTGTTTTTCAGAAAGAAATGGACAGAGATCATAGGGAACAACACGATCACGATAATTTAAATGAAATCGAGGAGGAACGAAAAGTAGGAATGGATTTTCGTAATTTGTCCCGTCACCATGGTATGGATCATGCCACGGATGTTGAAACGGAGGTATTTATTAATTACGTTTTGCTTTTCTCAGATACTGTCTGAATTCTAGAAATGTTTTGTTTTTAGAAATAATCAATATAACAATTACGTTTTCATTATAGCGCGATATGGATATTGATCACAATGACCGTATCGAAAATTTACACGACGATAAACTAGATCAAAGTATAGGTCGAAATTTCCACAATATGGCACATCACCCAGCTATGGTGCGTTTTCGATGTATTAATCTTGAAGGAAATTGCAAGCAAAATTATCGCTTTTTTTTCAAATATATTTATCTTTTTTTTTTGTTCACATGGCCAGAGGGATATGGAAAGAGATCAAAACAATCACGTCGATAATGTACACGATGATAAAGTTGATCATAAAATGGGTAGAGATTTTCGTAATTTGGGATCTCATGCTGGAATGGTTCATTTGCACTCTGGAATTGAGCATTTAAATAATGTTGATGTAGAGGTATGGTTTGCTGCATTTTATTTATTAACTTTCGTATTATTGTGTATGTTATGCGATTGTATCACGTTGCGATATTTTGTTTCAGGTAAAGCTAGCAAGAGACGTCCGTGGCTCTTTAGGTTTGGGACTGTCGTTGGAACTGTGTGTGGTTTGTGGAGACAGAGCTAGTGGGAGACACTATGGTGCAATAAGTTGTGAAGGATGCAAGGGTTTCTTTAAACGAAGTATTCGAAAACAATTGGGCTATCAATGCAGAGGAAGTAAAAGCTGTGAAGTTACCAAACACCATAGGAATCGCTGTCAATACTGCAGACTTCAAAAATGCCTGGCAATGGGAATGAGAAGTGACTGTAAATTTATTCACAATGTTAGGGTTAGCATTGCAATGTTTTATATCGAACTAACATAATCATAATTACAGCTGTTCAACATGAGCGAAAACCCGTATTAGGTGAAGCTACAGGGGTAAAAGTAGGAAATAGAAGTCCTAGAGTTAAACCGGAACCACAACAACCAGTATCTGAAACACCTCCAACTTGGGAGCAACCAGAAAGTCCCAGTATGGAAGACCAAAGTAGTGATAGTGACCTTAGTGATGCGTTAACATTAGCAAGGGAACGTTTACTTATCTCTCATGCCTTGGATAGCATGGCTAAACTTATTGGAGACGTGCGTTTCATTAATTTTATATGGGGACTTTACAAATATTTTTCGATATTTTTACGGAGCATCTCGTTATAGATTTGATTTTAATAATTTTGTTACAGAGTGTTAATGGCTCCAGTGAGACAGAAGAAGAGTGGACTGGTCAGTTAATATCTGAAAGACATACATCGTTTGAATTAAGAGCTCCAAGCCCAGCACCTGCGTACTTATCGATACATTATATTTGCGAAAGTGCCGCAAGATTGCTTTTCTTGTCAGTTCATTGGGCAAGAGGAATTCCTGCATTTCAAGCATTACCGTATGTAATCAGCAATCATAGATATTATTACTGAGAGACTTAGGAGCCGAAACATGACTGAGAATCGTTTTACAATATACAGATCTGAAGTTCAAACAACGTTAGTACGTAGTTCCTGGGGACAGCTCTTTACTTTAGGACTTGCACAGTGTGCATATACTCTATCCCTTCCAAGTATTTTGACATCGATAATAAATCATTTACAAGCTAGTATTGCGCAGGAGAAAATTACAGCTAGTAAAGTGAAGTCCGTCACAGAACATATATGTAGACTACAAGATTGTGTTAGTTCACTCCATAAATTGCAAGTGGATTCTGTCGAGTACGCGTACCTTAAAGCGCTGACGCTTTTTAGTTCTGGTGAGTAAGAAGTGAATTGAACAACTACTTTTAAAAAGGAAAAGTTTGCTTATATTTGAACACGATATGTGTTATAGATAATGTCTTAGCTGGTGTCTGGCGGAAAAAAGTAGAAGTTTTACAAGAAGCTGCTTGGACCGAGTTGCAACAGCGTGTGGGGTCCGACAGGTTACCTCGTCTATTGCTGAAACTTGCACCACTCCGTTCAATAAACCCTAGAGTTTTGGAAGATTTGTTTTTCGCAGGCCTGATTGGTAGAGTAAGCGTAGCTAGTGTTGTGCCTTATATTCTTACCATGCAAGATTACAAAGCTGAACCTGAAAGTCATATGGGGTGACAATTACTATTTGTGCAATGTAAGTCGTGACCTAAAAAAGTGATATCTATACATATATATTATATATATAAACGTTAGTGTTGAACACCTTGAATATTTTTATATACTGAGAAAGTAAAAGAGAAAACTGTAAAGAGGCAATGATGATCTTTATTTTTCGTAAAAGAAATATAATTCTTATATGCCTCTGTTTAAATGAAACTGTTCGAACTCAGGGTAGATGTAATTTAACTTGTTGATCAGATGTAAAATCTAGTTTACAATATTCTGATGTTTAACATTTTTTTGTATTTATTAAAAAATTCACTGCCTGTCGTACAAAGCTTTCCATAATACACGAGAGATTTAATTAGTAGAAGGCATTAAGAAATGTATTATTATCTTCCAAGTATTAATTCTTCCCTTCTAGATTATAGAATACAACAATGTTCTAGTAGTCTTTGTTGTGTGTTCAATAGTCGTTATTTGATCAATAATTACAAAAAACGATAGTGTATTAATTTCGAACTTACAAATAAAAATGTGTATCTCGAAAGTTTTGTACTGGCGCGTGATATAAAGAAAGGGCGGGGCAATATTACTATACTTATAATTTATTGTTAACGAAAAAAGTAGCCCCTAACCGAATTAGGAATTTTGTACTTTGTGCACCGAAATTTTGAATTGTAAAATTATAATTATTTTTGTATGAAACTGTTGGCCAATTATTAAGAAGCTACAATAGCTGTTATCATTCGTATTTTCAGCCTTATTATGCGAGTACATAAAGAGAATTACATATGCATTGAAATTGTCAAGGAAAATCA
Organism: Nomada fucata; assembly: GCA_948146005.1. NCBI lineage: Eukaryota > Metazoa > Arthropoda > Insecta > Hymenoptera > Apidae > Nomada > Nomada fucata. Next base: position 1,961,283 of record OX411277.1, on the reverse strand, counting down.
AATCTTTAATAATATTTTGTCTTTATTATCGCTTTCCGTCCGAGAAAATAATTGACAAACGTTTTAATTTTGATTGAAGTCAGAATCGAAGTATCATTCTGAGAAAAATATAAATTATTTAATTATACAGAAATGATAAACTCTGTGTAAATATTAGTACAAGCATATTTCGTTTTATTTGTGAATAATCCTGAAACGTGTCGTTTCTTTATGAGAAATGAGTTAGAATGTGCACACGTTTTACTTATTTTCCTGGAAATTAATCACTCTAAATGGTATATTTCTAGGCTGTGTTTTATTGTAGACTAAACAAAGAGAAGATGCAATCTATTTAAAATTTCTTACTAGGACAGAAAACGTGCAATAGTACTAGCTCGTGCAATATTCAGAAGAGGAAGCAACCAATGATTTTAATTTATTTCCAACAGGAGATAATATAATATACTCCTCTTATGAATATGAATAAAATAATTATGCACGAAGTATTGTTTACTGCAAAAAGGACAATAAAAGTATATTTTCTATGGAAAGCAAAAACACTTAGCAAGCTATAAGAAATGGAGAAATAAATGTGTAAGCGTTTACTTAATGAATTATACATTTTATATCATGCTGTTAATTGTATTTATATAATTGAAAATAGATTTAAGCCTGCATACGTTGTATGTATATATTTGATGATTATGAAACAGTAAAAGAACATTAGTATTTGTAGGGTACGATAATATGATAATCTTGCGTATTTAATGTTATGAATAATGTTTAGACTACCGATATCTTTTCTCGTTGTACCGAAATTAATCGTTATATACTTTTAAACTATTCGCAATTGTTATCATTTATGGAAACGTTTTTGCTGGTTGCGATTTCCACAAACATTTTCACAATTAATAAGTGTGTACAATATTACTGCAAATGTTTTATCTGTAGTTAAACATAAGTATTCTTTCTTATTCGATAATCCAAAGATTAAACAGCAATACGTTCTTTTTTTTTTACAGATATTCTTGTAACTTATAATTGTTGAGTAAAATTGATATAATTCCTAGGAATTATTAACGAATTTTAATACGTATTTCAACTAAGCGTAGCGGCAGGTTCTCTATAAAATAGCACCGTTGTGCATTGAGCTAATAATAATTACATTGATAAAAATTTAATTTTACTACATCAGAAATGGTATTGACATGATAACACAAAATTGTTATTTATAATTTATACATTACGAAAGGACTTATTCATTGCGTTATATGTTATTATGTACAATGCTTCATCGTAAAACTATAAATGAAAATCTTCTAGTATCCATATATTTTGTGTAATTCAATTACTATTTAATGTAATACTTAGCGGACAATACGATACAATTAGAAACGACGAGTTAAAATGAAAAAAAAGCAAACTATGTAAATATAAAATGTGCCTGTATGAAAAAGAAATATTTATATTAAATATAATAGTTTTGTAATTATCTAAGTGGTAAAGTGCAAGAGACCTGAAGAATGTTGCCCCTTCAGTTATACTATGCGAAAAAATTATGTATATACATATATACCTGTTAATTGTAGTATAATATAAAATAATCTGATTGAAAAAAATAAATAATTAGTAGCTTGTAAAATCGTTTCTCAGTATTATTTACATCTTGTGCATTACTTCCAAGGAATAAATTTCCCAACAAATAAATACGACATATCAAACGGAAAGGAAACTACGAAATAGTGATACGGGAACCCGAAAAGTTTTAACATAGAGCCGTCCCTGTGCAGTGAGTCACATCCTAAGTAGGATTGCTTGTAGAGGCGCTTTGCCGCCATATCCACTTTATCCACTAGTGTGTTTGTGAATTGGTTTTTCGTCCAGAAAGTCGGAGTCGATGAGCGGAGTTAAGTTTAGTAGTGGTCGATCGAATGTGCGTGAAGTATGAGTACGAACAAAATCGTGATTGAATAAATTGCCCACTGCACGTTATCCTTAGCAAAACAATCGGTTTTCACGGCGTCATTGAATATTTTAATAACTTGTGTAAACCGGCTATTCCACAAGAGGCAGACAGGTATTCCAATCTCTTCGACCGTTTCTCGAACTTTGGTGACACACCTCGGCAGAACTTTCGTTCTGATCACGGGAAGTACGAGGGGCAAGGGACATACATTTTGGCCACTTGTGAAAATTATTTTTTCTTGTTTACACCGTGGGTAATAAACAAATTTGAGAATCAGTGTAATGACGTATCGTAAGAAGAGTAACACGTAAGAAATTCTAATCAGTGCGTTTTCATGACAATGACAAATAAAACGTTATAACAGTGGTGTTTCTACCATTTCATGTTACATTACTTAGTAGTGTCGTGACGTTGGTGTGTTGAAGGAAGCGCGCAAAACATTGCCAGGTACCATCAGTATTAATTTCACTCATAATCACGCTAAACGTTTTCTTTGTTTATCGAATTTCTTTTCTGAATTTCAGTGTGCAATTAACTTTAAGCCATCATTTTGTTTGCATACGTCACATGCTATCGCTACATATGTATGTAAAAATAAAATCAGACAGTCGCTTGTAGTGCATAATTGGCGAAGTATGTGTAGATGACGAATTTGGCGGTGCATATGAGTTTATGTAAATATGCACATCTTTGCCGAGTCATTTCGCGCACTGTTTCTCTCGTTAAGTTTATTTGGTCATTTCGTGGACCTTTGTTGTGTAACTTTTGCGTAATAGAAATGCTATTCATCTGATTAGAAGTGTTGGGAACATCGCCACGTGTGTAGTATCATTCTCACACAAATTCACACACAACACACACGCGAGCAAAATTGCTTTTCGATCATGGCTTCTTTCTTTCTCTTCTTTTTTTATTGCTCTCTGCACGTTTTTCATGGACAATCATCATCTTTTTATTATTGACGATCAGTTTCAACAGATTTTTTTTATCTTCAGTTTTCAGCTGGCCTTCCTCTGTGTGATTATTCTTTGGATATCGAGTTCTTGTTTGAATGATTGAATTCCTTGTTTTATTCAACGACGCGGACCTCATCACGGTTTACCCATACACAACCGCTACCTGGTTGCATTGCCTCTGAGAATTCGTTGGAGTTTTGGCTTACCCGGAGGGCGATGCTTTTAATCTCCATGCAACGATTCGATTAATAACATTGCAAAAACAAAAAAAAAATACATTATAGAGCTACACAAATGCCGAAATCGGCAACCAAGTGGACATTTTGGAGGTCTCTATCATAATTATATTTGATTTCTTCCATACCTACGTTCCGATATTATTTATACGACGAGTCATCACTAACGACTTATCGAATCAATATCATTTCAAACATATTGGCGATAAACTTAAATATACATATATATATATCTCGACGTTCTGCACATTCTATCATATCAAGTTGCACGTTATTATTTAATCGTATGTCGATCAAACTTGCACCATAACTGTACATGTAATGAGTTGTTTCTAATATTTTTTATCATTTTCGTCGAATTTTGAGAAATAAGTCTTTTATTTTAACACTTCTTTATTAACTTTTCTTGTCTTTTGTTGGTTTATCAATAAATCATTCTTAGTGTTTGTGGTGCTTCTCTTGTCAATAGTGTCAAAGTTGCAACATACTCGACGCACCCGATTACGGTGCTCTATTCATAATTTCAAAATGCATCAATCGTATGGGTCCAACTGTACATATTGCACCCATATGTATTACAGCTTTCGTGCAATCGATTAAAACTGGTTATGCAATACGGAGATATGTGCGTAAATTATAAATTCAGTCGGTCCAATTTATTTCTCAACAGATAAACAATTACCGCATAATTATGCAATTAATTAATTTGCACAGATTTGATGTAAGTCGCGTTTCAGTGTATAATATCAGAACGCCGAATTTATAATAGATATCTAGAAGTGTTCTCTGGAAACACATAGCAAATTACGAAGGATAGACGAATTTTCGGATAACGTACACAAAAGTCTAGAGGGTAACATATTGCCAGGGGCATAACCGCGTTTTGTGAATACGCGACAGCACGACTTACTTTTAAAACGAGCGTAAACTATATTCCGCCGGTAACTCTTAAAGATAAAATAGGCGCCGTAGCTTGCGTGCGATAAAATGGCTTTTCATTGGCGAATGATATTCTTTTTCCTTTTTACCTATACTAATACTGTCATTCGCGTGGCGCACTCAGAAGTGTCAGCACGAAATATGCTATCATTCTAAAATTTTCCTTATCAACTAGCCAGTCAGTTGTACTTCTCCGCATTTCTCATGAAGTGCTTCAATTTGTTCCGTATATTTATACTGTTGGTATATTTGCATTAACGATAAAGTAGCCGGGAAAAGAAAAATAATAAAGTTTCTCTTTCCAAGAGGCAGGAACTGTATCTAACGTTCGGTTACCATTTTAGAAAGTGCAAGAGGCCCGTTGGCGAGGAGAACGAAGAGGATAAGAAAGGAAAACGGAAACGAGCAGCGGAAATGGAGATCGAGGTATCGAAGAAAGACGTGGCGGTTACCGCCGTTGAAAACAAACGGAAAACCAAGGATCATAGTAATAACCATCAAAGATGCGACGTTCGTTTGCCGAAAGTTACAACGATCACCGACGACTACGAGATCAGTAGCCATGTACTTGGCCTTGGAATAAACGGAAAAGTTGTACAGTGTTATGATATAAATACCAGGAAAAAGTATGCGCTCAAGGTAAGATAATTAATCAACGATTTCATGTGTTCGTTGCATCGTTGTCTCACTTCCGTTAGTTATTCCGCGAAATACAGTTCAGTTTCTATCTATAAAATCACAAACACCAAGGAGTCCCTTAAAAACGGCGTAGAACAATCGATTCTATCCTCTTCATTACAGAATAAAACAAAACTCAGTAAGATTCGTTAGCTTTTTTACTTCCCCGTTGCACGAACGAAAAATTTCAGGCAATATTTCATTAAAATTCCACGCACGCACAGTAATAAGACGTACAAGACGTTCAGTCATGTGATTACAAAGGTAGCGTGAACGACGATTAATCTACGTTCGCGTGTAGTAGATAGAGGACGTATATATGCACGTTATACTTTTTTGTATCGGCTTTCGAACGCGTTATAGGCCGAGATAAACGTAATACATAACGCGTGGTTCACGAAGGCTTCGACTCTTATCAGGGAAGGAGGAAAAAATTAAAGAACATACATTTCTATGTATTACAGTTAGAAGTGTAAGACGACACGTTTGTCCTCTGCTATTTTTGGAGTATATAGAACGATGGTCCAAGGATAAATCTTGTCTGTTGCATCGATGCGAATTTCTGCATATTTAACGTGTATGCACCCGTATTTAAAAGGATCTATCGATCCGAGATCCATCGATACATACCTCGACTAAGCGGTGGTAAAGTATAATACAATCGGCTATCGAGATGGCCAAGCGAGTTCAGACCGCGAGTCATCTTCTATTTATATTCGGTGATTTCCCATTCGACGATTCCGACCATGCGGTGTATCGTTCGATGCCTGTCCGCCTCTTTTATTTTCACTGTATCGCCTTGGAAAAATTTTCGGGGATCCTTGCCGTTTTGGCCTTTTCGCAAAACGGTTTGTTGATCTTGGACTCTGGTTGTAGCACCGTAGAATTCCGCGAGCAACGGAAGAGATACGAAAGCACATCAGCTATAATTATAGGGTAAACAGTACGTTAGCCGTGAAATTGGCGATTTATTAATAGCAAAAAATATTGATAGGGATCGTAATGAATTTTTAAGGTAATCGATGATAATTTGCCCGGTTTTGTCCGTAATTATACAAGGAATTACTTCAGAAAATTTACGCGTAAAAATGAGTCGGCACATTAGGCGGAGCGAATATAATTATTTATTAACTTTCCTAAAGAATTTGACAGAGGTTTCGCGAATGTACCGGTTATAGAGTACAATGTCAATGACCGATTACGAAAATCATACTACGATGCCCCCAAGCAATTATATAAATAATATGAGTAACTAATGCCACCAGCTGTTGTCGTTTTCCTTTTGGTTACACAATATTTGTGAATTTTTTTATGCAGTTGATGCACCTCGCACTGTATCTGTCTCAATCATTTATCTAAAAATAAGTTACGTTCCCTTCTTTCGTACACAAGAAAGTAAATAAGTTCCTTCGAGTGGGGATACGTACACATCTGACTGAATGGACAAGAATAGAATGATAAGCCTCAACGAAAATATGTCATTATTTATATAGTATCGATGATCTCATACTTGCTTACGTTAACATGGTGAAAGCCATTGGACGTATCGATCATTTGGCTAATCCGGTTAAAGAGTTAATAATGTCTGTCCACTCGGGAATCGACTATCGAAATGCTTAATATCTGCATAACGATAAATGTCGCGAATTGCAGATTGTTTAATTTTACGAAATTGTGTTATCACCTTTTACTGTGCACAGGTGAAAATGCACATTCGCAGGGGTATAAGTCATACTAGCATACTAATGCTTAGTCCCCATAAAATTCATTACTATACTTTTTACCTTGAATCAGAACGATTTCCAATATCAAATGAAATGTGAGAATCTCAGCTTTAAATTCGTTAATATTAGACCAAAATACCGTAAATGCATTTGCCCAGTTAACCGCGCTCTAACAGTAATTCATTGCGTCGAATTATTTGAGTCGTAAAAATTTGGAGTCGGTCCACGAAATTGTTCAAATTCTATGCATTGGAAATTGCGAGGAGATTCGACAGGAGTAGCAATAATTCTATTATTCAGAAGCGTAATTCGTAAATTACCTTTTTACTAAACATTCGAATGCCTTGGCAGTACTTATATCACTCTATAATTCTCTCTGTTAATCGAAATTACTATAATTATAACGCTCGTTGTGCAATTAATGACGTTTGTACGACACGAAGGATATTATATAACGGTTAGCAGGACAGAGACGGTCGTATAAATTTCGATGATTCAAGGAAAAGTACCGCGAGGCATATTCGAAGAGAAAGCTATGGAAACGTGTACAGGTATACATATTTCGCCGCGTGTTTTCAAGCGGTTTCAACAACAAAAAAAGTCAATACCCGGGTACACCGTAAAAACGAACGGGGTACAACCGCGTTTTTTTGTTGTTCTTTTAACAATTTTACCTTCGTCGATTGATTACCTTCTACCTTGAAGCAACGGTCAGTGGGATCGTTGTCGCCACTGTTTTACATTTCTCTGTTTGCCTTGGCGGTAGCATTCCGAGAATACTTGAATTTTTATCTCTTCGTTGCTGCGCGAAAGAACGTTTTGTATATATCTCTGCGATTCATCGGTAGAATCGCAATCACAAGAAATCGTTGTTGATAGCACCGATGCGCGTATGCATCCTTTTTAATGAAAATTAAGAGAAGAAAAACGGAGAAGAAATGATCAAATGTTGTGCGCTGTTAAACTTTTTTATTAGGTTCTGTGCATTACTCACGTGTAGGTATGACGTACGTACGGCAAGCATATAATACGGAGAATGCGGATTAATTCTGTGTAAATTTTCCCCACGCGTTTACGTCATAAATGGTTCAAGTGCGTTGGATGTTTTTTTCGTTCTCGGTACGTAAAATACCTTGGCGTAGGCTTGAGGACTATAATCTGATTATGGAGGCTATCAACACTAATTCCGCGTGTACCATTTATGTGTACGCGGTTTCTCGTAACAACTGATATGTCACTTTGCAAAACGCTAATCTTATTATCATGGAGCAATACGTAACGTCGATATGGCGTACACGACAAATACGTAATCGTGGAAAATCGGTAGAATTAGGCTTGTTAACAATTATTGGCTACTTAAATCTGTGGGTGTGTACTTCGCTACAAGCCTGGAGATTATTCCGTTCATTTGTGTAATTGAAAACATTTCGCGATCGAAATTGAGTTGGTAGAAAGTTTCGCAAGATTACTAATGTAAATATTAAATGTTTGCTTGTCAACTGCGAAAGAAAAATTGTATTTTTCGGAGATACAGCGAGGAAGATTTTTAATGAAATATTGAAATATTTTTCAAGTCGCCAAAGTACTCTGTGGAGTAAAAGTCCCATATCCAACCATTGGACACTCCTTTCACCCTTCTTTTATTTCATAACTGTATCACAGTTTCTGGTGTTTGTAATTACACACGTTACAGTACAGAGTACAGACCGATGGCGATGAATGAATAACACGCAACATTTCAATGTTATAAATTTGCAAACCCATGGAGATTACTAAACATAAAAAGTTAATGTAAAATAACAAGAATATGGACGGTTGCAAAACGAAATGGATAAGCAAAAAAATGTCTACAGTGTATTCTTACTTAGTGGTACACTTCAACAGAGATTTCCGATTGTAATTATTTAGATGAAAGACATTTGCACCGTGCCAATAGCAGTTTAGAAACGTTAGATAATACTTTTCGCATGCTTCTGCCAAGTGATTCTTTTACTTCAACAGATATATAACTATATTTGAAATCATAAATTCTAACGCGTAATCCTTTATTGTTTTGTGTTGCCAAAGTTTCGCAACAATTGCTATACGATATATATTATACGATGGTATATAGCACGGAACTATATTACAAAGAATTCCATCATTGAAAGAGAACTTCGAAAAAAGAAAAGTATTCACCGTACTTTTCATCGTCGTCTACATTTGCCCTTATCGATCGCCGCACGATTACCTTAACTAAAGAATGTTGGATTGTGAACCGCCGTGTATAATGCAATTAGTTTTATCGATCCGACAAACTTACGTCAGCTGTTTTGGGGTCATTCACCAGTATTCCTTAAAGTGGATGTACGAGTTTCCTAGCTGGGTGATTGCAGGCTTGCAGATTTGCCGTCCAATATTCGTACGGTTCATCGAGTATTCTTTATCTCGTTAGAAATCGCACAAAGCTTCATAATAAGTGCAAGCTTGCAATTCTCACTTCTCATGTTTACCTGATTTTCATTTTAACTGGGTACGTAACGTCTAAATGATTTCTTCGTGGCTCAATGCCAATTATGTAATTCCGAAATTTGTATGTACATACAAGACATGCGTGAATTCTAAGTACGAGATTGTTAATATTTGGTATGAACATATTGAACGCGGACCGTGGGTGAATTTTCTATTCAGGCCGTTTCAATCATTTCCCCGAAGAAAATATGAATATGAAATATTTTAATATTTCCGTAATCTTAGAAATACGTATTATTACATATGTCTTACGATTATGTACAACGAATGTACAATTTTGGAACGACCCTGACTCGTCGAACCGTGAATGAAAATTTTGTTGTGAATTTTACCTGGCGTTGAACGTGTTAATTATTGTATTTGCATATTTTTACAGGTTTTACACGACTGCGTTAAGGCACGACGAGAGGTTGAGTTGCATTGGAAAGCATCGAATTGTAAGCATATAGTGCAAGTGAAAGATGTTTATGAAAATACGTACTGTGGATACAAATGTTTATTGGTCGTTATGGAATGGTAAGCTTTCAAACGACATAATAATAGCTTTCATTAATGAGCTCTATTGATTTACAAAATGGAGTTAAATGTGTATTTATGACATTTTTAGCATGGAAGGAGGTGAATTGTTTGAAAGAATACAAAACAGGCAAGACGGTGCTTTCACGGAGAGAGGTAAATTGAATTAATGGATCGATTTCTTAAATGTTTTAAATAATTAAAAGCGACAAGTATTTTAAAATTATTTACCACAATGTATTTACAGAAGCTGCGCAAATAATGTATGAAATATCTGTCGCTGTAAAACATTTGCACGATATGAATATTGCGCATCGAGATCTCAAGCCGGAAAATCTTTTATATTCTAAACCAGGTATGTTACTGAGTACGTACAAAATATGTAGCTTAAAGGACGGAATTTAATGAAATATAATGTACGTTGTTTTTCTTCTTCTTTAGATAGTACTGGAATCTTGAAACTTACGGATTTTGGTTTTGCAAAGGAAACACATTTGGAAGACACGTTACAAACACCGTGTTATACACCATACTATGTTGGTAAGTTGCCTTTAACATACGAATAAATATCATAGGTATTCTAATAAAAGGGTATATTATAGAAATATTTAAATTAATCTTCCTTTTCTGTATAAAGCTCCTGAAGTTTTGGGACCAGAGAAGTACGACAAAAGCTGTGATATATGGTCGCTCGGTGTTATAATGTATATATTGTAAGTTAATATTACTTAACAGAATTAGTAAATAATGATTATTTCTATCAGTCTAAATTCATTCTATAATACACCAATATTTCGAAACGTTTCAGATTGTGTGGTTTCCCACCGTTCTATAGTGATCGTGGTTTAGCAATTTCGCCAGGAATGAAAAGGAGAATTCGGTTAGGTCAATACGATTTCCCAGATCCTGAATGGTCTAACGTTAGCACAGAAGCAAAAACTCTAATCAGGGGTATGCTGTGCACAGATCCAGCTCAAAGGCTGCATATCGCAGAAGTTATGCGCAACAAATGGATCGCTGTAAGAATTCTGTTTCCCCGTATACGAGTGTGTATATTATATATTTTAGAATTGTATAAAAGAATATGCCGTTGCTTGCTTTTTATAGCAATACACAGAGGTACCACCTACGCCTTTGCACACAGGCCGTGTACTTCGCGAAGACGAGGAACTGTGGCCTGTAGTCCAAGAAGAAATGACACGGTCTTTGGCCACGATGCGTGTAGACTATGATACAGCACACTTGAAGCAATTGGATCACACGAATAATGCGTTATTAAATAAACGTCGACAAGCGAAGAAAAATGATGTACCACCGCCTGCTAATTTAACGCCTACGTCCTAGGGAGGCGCAATAAGAGCCAGTGAACGCTGGCGTATTTTTTTACGAAGATGTATAAGGTATAGTGTAATTACTATGAGAATTGTTTTTTGACAATTACGTGATGTAAAATATCGGAGATTAAAAACTGAATAGACTTGGCAAAAGTTACGTATACGCCCATAACACGTACAGATTATAGAGTTTACTCAGGTTCCGTATTATAAACGCAATGCAAACTGAATTGCAACGCACTCGATTAAGAATCGATTGCACAAATTTCTACTGTTGCATTATATTCGTTCAGAATTCTAGAAAGATTCTCTTCTTGCTGTTAATATTTAGAACGGATAAAATTTCTATTTCGAAGGCTCTGTCACTTTCGCGTATGAAAAATATCGCGAGGGAAAATATCTTCCATTTATGGTAAGATGCATGCTACATGTTCCATGTTAAAAGAAACATACCTTAGAACGCTTACAATTCGAAAGTCAATAATAAAATAAATTGAAGGGCAATTGATATGATGCGACGAAATGATAGTGTGCATTGTCGTTTTAATATGTCGATAAAACGTTTACGAGGAAATGTTTTGTCATTATTGAAATATTGAATTCATATTGAAAAAAAAATAAGATCACTAATAATGCTTTCTGGTTCTGATAGAATATATTATAAAATTTCATAATGAAAGTTTGTTATTTAACTTGTATGTATCACTTAGTAGCTAACAATTTTACCTAATGATTTATTTACTTAAATCACAAATTATAGATATTACGTATCCGAATGTGTATAGTGCTATTTTTTACGTTACATTAAAACAATCGCACTGCTTTTATTTATACTAAACCGGCGTATAAAAACGAAACTTACTTTATAACATTCTACAAGTTTTATTTAACAGAAATATACAAAAATATAAAACTTACGTTCGTGCAAGAAATAATGCAAAATTGTTAGATGTACTTTATAGTGATGCCTTGACTGAGGCTTCATACATTTAACACGGAACATACTCGGACGAAGCGCCAAGTTATTACAATAACGTTTTATTAATAATAAATATTGATTGTTTCGTAAACTATTAGCAGTCTAATATCACTGGTAATATACAGAACGTTATTAACAAATGAAAGCCTTATTCGAATATGTTTCCTAGTATGAATTCGCATATTTGTCGCAACGTGCTGACATATGTTGCCCTAATCATTCTTTTAGGCACTAAACATGTACCATAATTTCATTTTTAACGAAAATTTATAATGAAACACGTCTTAGGAACAAAGATATAAATATTACGAAATAAATGTAGCAATTATATTTTTTTAGATATATTATAAATTATAAACTAATAATTGAAATGATTTTAGACTAAATAAACAAAAATGCCTTAATCACCGTCTGGTCAATTTTTAGTTTAACGTAAGTTCAACTAGTGTGATTAAGTCTTGAAATTAGACGCAGATTTAGACAACACTTAAATCGAGGGGCGATTAAATCTCAAGAATATATCACTGTTTCTTTTGAGACAACTGATATATTGTTAATGTATATATTACATGTACGGATTATGTTTAATAAGATGCCTATAAACGAGGTCATGATTGTCCATATAACTAGCATCACATCATAAGGAGTATTTGAAAATGTTTAATGGTTCAAAATAAACCTTGTGACTGATAATAGTGCCGAAATAAAACTTATCCGGCCTCAACAGTTTCGACAGTTTTATATTACTAAATATTCTTCGGGCATAATGGAAAATATTAAATTAAAACTCCTACTGAATTAATTTTTGGATTCATCGTTAAAGAGATTGTAACGCTTTACAATTGTGAAAATAAAACCTTTATTTGTGTAAACATCATGTAATAGTTCAGCTCCTATATAGCATTAAAAAAATGATTAACTGAATAAGTGCTAGCTATATAACAAAGATCGATGTAAATTACAATTTAATGCTAAGAGAAAAATACTTTTCAGATTCAAATAAAATACATACAGTATTCCATGTTATAAAAAAAAGAAGAGATAGTACAATTTCCTAGCATAGAAATATTAGAAAATAGAAAGGAAGAAAAACAAATACACGTGTTTCATTTTGAATCGAGCTGGACTACATTATTGAAATATTTTTGTATTGGACATAAGTCTGTTGGTTTCCACTGCATTTATAAAATTTGACAATAAACGTACAAAATGTCTTTGATTAATGCAGCTAAACTATAATTAACTTTAGTTAGGAAAAAAACAAAAGAAATACATAATTCTAGTAATATTAAAACCATAATTGTTTCATCGATTGTTCTTTACCTATGGCGTAAATGTACTAATTAAAATCGTTGTGTGACAGTCCATTAAACTTTCTTTCGTTTTACTTACAGTATTTAAAATTAAGCAACGTGTGATTAATACACAATATCGTGCCTTTTTTATCCTGTATTTTTTAATTTGTATCAAATTTATCGCGCAAATAATTGTTGGAAATATTACAATGACATTGGCTGTAGAAGTTATCATAATTAAATATCTAAAATCTATAAATTCAGACTTATATAAATAACTTACTTCGATTATCCAAAATTAAAATAAATCTTCTATAAACATTTATTACAACTAATTGCTTCAATTACAATATTATATTTCGTACATTATTCATAAAAAAGAAACGGGCACAAAATATGATAAATAATAACAAACACAAGCTTTTGATATCAATAAGACTATTTTTAAATTTATCATTTACGACGATACTTACAGGCTAAAAAGAGTTGGAAATTTCAACTCATACTAAACTCCACGTTTTAAAAACACATATAAAAGTTATAACAATTCTGATTTATTTTGTGCCCGGGATAATGTAACAAATTTGTATCTACCTTTTGTCTCGTTAAATTGAATTATATATGGTAAGTGTGAAACTCATGTATTTAAAATTTAGAAGGCGGGCAATTTATAAATAAGTATTTTACAAATTTTTTTATGTCAATATATCACAAATTATGAAAAATATAATAGATTTCTTCTTTTTTGTTTTTACAGCAAATTGTCTACCCTAAAATTATGTTGTACGATTATAGAGCATTTAAACCTAAAATAACACAAATTCTATTTTTTTTTATTCACAGTTAGCAACTGACTTTTTTGAGCCAAATTTATTTAAATAATGAATCTGCTTTAACCATTTCTTCACTATATCTTAACTACTATACCCCTCAATTATAAATGCATGTGAGGGTGCACAGTGCATATAAAAAAAAGTTTCAACATAATCACATTTTTTATAAATAAGATGTTATATGCATATCATAATATGAAATACAGCATACTTGTTAAAATATTTGAAACACGCCTGGTATATATTTTCTTTTTCTCGAATTTCGTAATATTTAAAAATTGGTTTGCTAATTTCCTTTGATTTTCCTTATGTTTATTTAAAAGGTACGCAATTTTTATGTAACTTACAAAACCAAACACTGTATGTGTTGTATCTTGTACACATCGTATACTTTAATATGATTGGAGGGTAACACGGCTTCTGCACATCAAATTACAAGTTTATGCACAAGCTATACTTCAATTATATAACACTAAATGCTGCATTATAAATGATTGTTGTTCTTATTAAATGTATTCGAATATTTCTTTTTTCACGATGTGAATGTAAATTTATATCTGCAAGGCATAAAAGTAAAATTACAATAAGTTAAAACATTTTATTCGAAGTATTAGCCTTCTTATAAATTTGCTAGGAACTATTGGAATGCAAAGGAATGACAAATTTTGGTCCAAAAGGTGACCTGTATGTTATACCAACATCTGCATATACTTTGTTTGGCAGTGCAAGATTACATAAATATAATCTGCCATTGTCAACGCTATGAGACAATGGTAATCCACCAAGCAGACTAAATTTGCTAAGTATTCCAGGTGTTCCTGTCGCTGGTGGTTCAATAGCTAAAATAGGTGCCCTGTTACTATTTGCCCACCTTGCTATTGGTGTAATCATTCTTGGGGAATTTTCGTCACAGAGTGCTACCAGTATCAAATCTACCACCGATGGCAAATTTTTAACTTTAGTTTCTACCTTGTTTCCTGTTAGTTTGTATAAAGACAGTTCTTGCAGGAGGAAAACATCCTCAGAATTTTCTACGAATACTATTGTCTTAACACCGTGGCTAGACAATTGTCTAGCACAGTTAACACTGGCAGCTCCTGAACGATGTGGCCCGCATAGTGCAACAACTGTTGGCCATTGATGTGCATTGTTTGGATTAAGTCGATGACTTCCTCCCAACAGTTGCAATATAATTTCTGCACCGGCACGACCAAGAAGTTCCACCTAAAGGTTAAAGTTATTTCTATTTACTGCAAATGTTATACATTTTTTTTTACACGTACATTTGACTTATTAAATTTTACATACTCTACGCTCCCAACTAATTCCAAGTCGATCCGCTGCTCCGATTAATTGACGATGAAGATTAAGAGTTATACTAGGAATTATTAAACCATTGTCAGTTACATATTCTTTTTCCCCAGCACTGGGTACCATTATCTGTCTAAAAACTGTGGGTTCAGAAACAATAATATTCTCATCATGCCTGTATCTTCCACTGGAACCTCTATTATTTTCTGACTGCCTGACGATATCGGGCTTTAAAGAATTGATTTCCTGCCATACCGCCTGTAAGGAAAAAGGGATTAATATAATTTTGATATTTGTTCAACGAAACTCACCAGTCATAAGTTCTATTTGATCAAACTAACAGACCTGTTTATTGAATAGTGCTAAATTCTTTTCAAAATCGAAATCTTGATTCAAAGATTGATCGATTGGTGTTCCAAATGTGTGTTCATCGCGTTCCAAAGCTCTTTGTCTATGACTCAATCTCTTTTGTATCGGTTTAGCAATAGATTCAGCTGAAAAGATGAGTTATCATTAATGAACCCTTTATATTTGCAGTATACAGAACAAAGAATTAATGGCATTGTTGTACCTGATGGAATCTTTCCATTCGCAGATTGTTCCACAGTAGGTTGAGTATTACTATCAGGTTTTTTAAAATTTGATTGTGTTTGAGATGATGTGGACTGAACAGAAGACGGTACGCTTTCCGAAAAGGACCTTCCGGCTCTCTTAGCGATAGGTCTCTTTACAGTTACTTTATTTTGTGCTTGACCAATATCGTTTGTACTTGATCCAGTTTCATTAATGGATATGAATTCCACATTCAATATATCTTTTGCACTAAAAATTTGTCGATTATTTTAATTCTCGTGTTATTTATATAAATGTGATTAAATTATAATTCTTTAATACCTTAAAACAACTACAGATGAGGTATGGGGTACCCCGTTGCAAAAAGCTTTCGATAGTGAAACATAATCTTTATTTAAATCAACTATTTGGCCTTGATAAGTTCCAATGTCTTCTGTACACTTCACAGAAACTGTACAGCCCACAAATTGTTCTGACATTGTGATTACCTATCGACAGACAATAAGTTTAATAATTAAAATTATATTTCAATTTCGCGAACTTTCATTCGAAAGAAAATAATGATATTATATGAATAGTTGTTTTAAAAATAACTGTGCAATAACAATACTGGATAGTGTTGCAAATTGTAAATCAAGAAATTAAAGGAAATCTGAATTGAACGAAAAATATGAAGATTATACAAACCAAATGTAGACGATGGAATACGAATATATTTCTAACAACGGGTGATTGTATCGTTTAGTAATATATGATTAATTCAGGATTCTGTAATTGCTTTCACGTTTAAAAATATCAAATATATGACAATACATTCATTAATACGGAATGCCGGACACAAAATTTCTGTATATTTTCATCCCTACTCTAACCCCACACCGTTTATAAGTAACTACTTCAACACGTTACACGAAAAGCAGGCATACCTTGCTATTATTGGTTCATCTTTCGTGCTATTGATTTTTCCCTAAAAAAAGGCACTAGAAATTTACAAACATTTGAAATTATTATATATGGGTTCAATTTAACAAACGACCAAAAAGGAATAATCGTATATTTTGTACATATGCAAATAAAATATTATATGATATGTACAATTAGGCCGAGTATTATAACTGAGAAATTCAAATCGCCTTCAGTTAGCCTACTGGTTTTCGTTTCGTGTCTAATTTTTTTCAATATCTGATTTGAAGTCTAATACACATTCTATAACTAGTTAAATGTTTAAACATCTAAGACGCTTGAAAAGTAAAGTATGTAAGTTAAACAAAATCTCATTATATCCACAGCATGTATTGTGAATCGCTAATATACACGTGAAAATGTATTTAATATTTTAATGCATATATCACAGATACATAAAGCAATCGTATAATGCAGACTATATTACAAATTTCGAAATTTTATTTATAAGTTAGAAGATCTACCAGGTCGTTGCCAATATAACTAACATTATTTGAAAAGTTCAAGAACAAAATCATTTTGTTTCGTGTACACCGTATCATATTATAAGTAATATTAAGTATTACCTAAAACAATCAACTGAATGTAAATAATTTGTTGTTGATATAGGAATAATATTTAAAGGAATCAATTGACGGAAAACACGACAAAGAGCTACTACGACATTCAGCAGATCGGGTTGAAATAACGCGTGATGCCTTTGTCAAGCGTCGTACCGAACGTCCCCACCATAGCGTTCCCCACTATCGGAATGTTTCATGGGGAAGCGTTTTACCAGTGCCGCTAAGGTCCCTTCCACACAAGTATACTGGTTCTGAATGCATCGAAAGCCGTAGCCGCCAGAAGGGAAGCTAGGTTGAAACCGGGAATGCCAGTTTATACGGGCACATAAAAACCGGCAATGGACACAAAAAAGGTTCCTGCCTATATGTGCGTGTATAAGCTGTTGTGGCTTATGTGAAAGAGGCCTAACTGTGGATTGCCACTCGGCCTAACGTATCCCCACTATAAGCCTGTGGAGAAGGATGCCGTGTAAGTGACCTTACGATGGAAACGAAACGAGTCTACGGCAGATTAACCGCATATCTATAATTATTACATTTTTACGAATTTCTGATTGTTTCGTATGCTCTGTTCGACTTAATTTTAATAATTTAAGATTTGATATTATTACGGAAGATTGATTATCGTCAAAAAAATGAAACATCGTCCTTTACTCCAGTAATTAAAGCTTCCTTTTTATTATTTGGTAATAAATTTGTTTATACTCAGCTGGAACATCAAAATTCATTATGTCGCAGTTGGGTTTCATTGAACTCTTCATCGAGAGCTTAGAAATTTATAGTTTCAATTTTTAATCGCCATTGCATAAACAATTTCATATTTTTGCTTTATATTCACTCAAGTGCAGCGAATGTTTCTAGTTCATTATTAGGGTGATGCGTTGCATTTTCCATTTCGTATATATTTTTATTCGGTATAGAGTAGTGTTGAAAATAATTTAATACAGATTTATTTATTTGTAAAAAAATAGTTGAAAGATGTACAAAAATTTACAAATAGTATTTAACATTTATAGAATGTCTGTATATATATTTATATATATATATATATATATATATAATGCAGTCCAAGAACAAACTATGAACATGTAACATATCCATTGAATTGAATTAAAATTATTTCTTGCTTTCCTAACTTATAAAGTACATAAATCTAAATCTCTGCATTTAAGATTATCTATTGCATTGTACTTTGTTTTTTCTGTCATTGGTGTTGCTCTCAATAGCCTTTGGACAACTTCTGTATGATCTTCCATTAGCTGATTTAATTTGTCATTTACATCAGGACAGTTTGAACAGTTTTCAATTATACTGCACATATCATTTATCCCGGCTTCAGGAATGGAAAACTGCTCCAAAATTTGCAGTTCTTGTTTCAATACTGTATTCAACATAGTAGCCTACAACAGTTATATTGAAAATTAAATTCCCTTTAGATGCATGGAAATTTATATTTTGTATTTAACGAATAGTTGACTACATACTCTTTTTGCTCTTTGCTGTAAATCTTCTAATCTGTTCTTCATACTTTCAAATTCTGACTCATTATACTGTGTCCTTTGATATTTGTCCTCTTCCAACAAAACATTGCTTGGAACAGCAATGTATTTATTTACTATGTTCTAAACAAAGGTGGTTTATATAGATTTCTTTCGTTTCATGAATATGATTGGAACATCACTAATTTTCCCATCTTATTATGAACTAATGTAATTACCTCAATGTTTCCCAAATGTGGTAAAGCTGCCTTACAGTATGCCCTTTCTAATTGCTTTTGATTTGTTTTAAGTATTGCTAAGTTCTCAGAATTTGGCTTGAATGTCATTTTAATTGTATCACACAGCTTCTGAATCGCATAGTAAATCCTTTGGCTTACAATATTTTTCACTACAAAAAGAGAAATATGAAAATACTGAGTGTGCTTTTGTTATTAAGCATTCTTTTACTTGTATTTTATTTTTGCTTCACATTACAAAAAAATTGAAGGAAATATTGAACGTAAGATAAGTTAATAAATAGATTGCTCACAAATAAAATAGAAGGAAATATTTCTTAAATACAATAAATTGTATTTTATACTTTTCGATTTATTTATATATATGTTTATTCGTGCGTAAAAACAACAAATACACAAGAAAAACGAAAGAAAAACGCAATTGGAATTCGATACATGTATTGGATGAAGGTGAATTTTTTATTTGTTTGCTCTTTCAATTCGTAGCGTGAGAGAAGCGAAGAGATGAGAAAAAAAGGTGAAGCGTTAGGCTTTGTGATTAACTTCGTCCATAGGGGCCGGTGAAAGTATTCCAAGCAATGGACGAGTGTAACTCTAGTCATGAACAAATTCACATGATACCAGAGTGCACCCGTCCAGCGATCAGAATATCCTCTTGTACACAACGAGAATGCCGTAAAATCTGAAAAGCATTCAAGTGAAACTCAAAACGGCGGCGCCTTACAAGTAGCATACACGGCTCTTGAATGAAAGTTAAACAGCTGCATTTCGTATTCCTCCAGTTTCCGTTTTCGCAACTCCGAGGACGCCATATCGTTATATTCTTCTAAATACACGTTTAACTTGTTACGATAGTTCGATAAAGTCACTAAATAGTTTTATACTTCTTCAATGAAACCTCGCTCCCTCCGATGATCACTCCTTGACGTCCGTTGACAAATGAACATGGCGTCTATCTGCTTGCGTACGACAGCGTCCTTTGTCCCATTGCGTTCACTAAGGCATCCGAATTTGTTAGCGGGATTTGAATTCGTTTCGAATTCGACCAATCACGTACGGGCCATCGCCAATGAGAACTCACCATTCCAGCTACACCGGAAAACCCTTATCTTTCTTTTTGTTCTTTATTTTCTATTTATATTGACGCATCGATGGTTGCAACAGAAATATTTCCTTACGACGAATTATTAAGCTTTGTTTTTTTATTCACTTAGGATATAGTATCGCAAGCAATTACATAAATCTACAATGATAGAGCTTCGCAATATTACCGCAAGATGGCTGTAGTAGGGACTCGAGAAAAATGACATTTCTAAGTTACCTTACCATTTGTATAAGACATTTTGCAGTTATCAAGAGATGTTAATAGAATTTTTGTGGTTAAAAACCAAATTAATGATATAAATTTTGTAATTCCTTAATGTAATTCTATAAATAGAAGTGTGTTTTCAGTTTATGAATCTGTACTTCCATCGGTATCTCAAAGAGATATTCATGCGTATGAAATAAAGGGCTTTGTTTATTATCACGAAAAGGAAAGTGCATGATTTCTTTGGTGTTTATTTGGTAGATATAAATATCTTCAAATATCTTCTTTGTTCGCGATATCACTTGTTTTAAATTCAAATGCTTATTATATACGATTCTTTTCGTTTAGAAAAATAAGTTAAAAATAGATATCTATCGTGCATCTCTTTGAAAATATTCCTGAAAAACAAATTAATTCTTCCCCTGTAACAAAAATTATGTACGTAACGTTGCTCTGGTAATTTATATTCAGTGAAAAAAATCAATGAAAAAAGAACCGATTTAATACTTGTTAAATTCAAAACAACTATACCATACTTGTACTACACCTTTCAAATGACATCATCGCAATTTTTTGTACTGGTATGAATCATTTGCTTGATAAGTCATACAATATTATGACAATCTATTTTTATGTTTCGGCATCATATGTGCAATGTGAATTATAGTTTTCTCCGTCAATCACATTTCCGGAAGAGAGTAGCTAAACTTATAGCAATGAAACTTTTTCTTAGTCATCGGCACAAACGCACACAGATTCTATTAAATCCGAACGATAGGAACCTTTTTTTTCAATTTACATAAGGACAAAAGGAATGCGGAGATGCGAATGCTCTTTCCCATTCGTCTTAAGTATAATGACAAAGTGAATGGATGAATCGAAAGAGGTAAGAGCTGGACGAAAGTAATCTGCAAATACATGCCTCTCACGCGCGTATGTACGCGCCTGTATATCTATACTTAATGTGTTCAGAACCCCGTACACATATAAATTCGATATTCGATATGTATTCCTGCTTTTATCTGCATCCGCGCATTGATTTATGCTTAGTCGCGATTTCGTTTAAAATATCTTTACACTTCCCGTTCTCGTCCCATGAAACCCCCATTAAATGAAATATTTGCTGCAAAATTATATCTTTGCGATAATAGTACATCGAATTCATTTAATGTTAAAGTCAAATTAAAATACGGGCTTGACATTTCGTATTAAAACAAACGACATCGTTATCAAATCTTGGGAATCCCTATAGGGGAAAAATGAGTGATCCAAAATTTTGTATTAGATATTTAAGCATATAGGAATAAGGATGAGAACATCATTTTATTGGTTGGTACTGCGTACGAATTCGTATGGCTCTCACGCGACATTGCGCCATTGAACACACACTACATTTTCGTATAGGCGCGCGCTTCTACAAACTCGACGGTGTTCGTACACAGGCAAATATCGTAGGCGTGTTAGTGTATTCGTATAGACGTTCGGGCGCGTGTCGAGTTTGGACGGTGTCTGGTGCGCAACCGGTCGGCGCAGGTCCCCGTAAAAAGCCGGGGGCCCGATTCCGTCGCCGTTCTTCGGATACCACGCGCGTTCGTACTCTCAGTTTGTATTCAGTATCCACCTCGTATCGGTGGATACGTTCGGTTCTTAATTCAGTTGAAGTATCATTAATTGCAAAGTCGTGTAACAATACCGTCCAGTCGTATAAACACCTTGCACGAGTCGAATTAGAAGTTTCAGAACGGACGACCGACAGTAGTGCCATTTGTGTCATTTGTTGACAGTGCTTATGAAAGAAATGCGAGACAATATGCTGCCGCTTCGATTTGTTGGTATATTGGTGATACTCCTTGCCACCCAGGGTGAGTTATCTTTTAATATTTATTAAAAAGTAACGTGCATAATTATAGCGTCGCATTAGTAACTAGATCCTAGGTGAGGTTAATCGATCGATCACTCCAAATCGGAGTGATACATGGATGATTGAACTTGGTCGATGCGAGGTATCAAGGTTTTTTCTTTTTTAATTTTAATGGAAATTGTTGCACTGCGATGCACACGTATGAGCTGACCATTGAAGGATTCAATCGAGTTGATAAAATCTCGATTTAGCGCCGGTAGTTAGAGTTTGCGCTTTAGTTTGTGGTGTGCACGGCGTGGAGGGTGTCGGGAAATTTTAAAGCCGTAAGGTTCTCGAATCCATACGTATGATAATTTCGTATGCATCACGGATAACTAACAGTTACCTCACCGTCCGTACCGTATAAGTAATTGCAACAATAGTTACCATTGTGGGTAGCGGCATCGACAGCCACCATGTCTTGTAATCGGTTGCTGCGGAAGAAACAATTACGATGTCTTGAAAAAAGCTTAATTACTCTTCCTCGTGTACCAGTTTAGCGAGAAGCACGCCAGTTGCCTGGTAAACCTATAATTGCTTGCACTTTGAATTGCAACCCCGGGAAGTGCATGGAGTACTTTAATATTTGCATCGAACTTCGTCCGTTTCCATAATAATTCCTTAATGTAATGAACGAATATACAAGACACGCGATAGCAGATCTCGGCAGTCTAATTTTGTCCTGTTCGTTACTCGCCACGCGGTTCAATTCAATTCACCACCGCACAGTCGTGTAGTATAGAAATAAATTGTACTATGTGGAAATAATAAAAAGGAAGAAATTCTGCAGCTTAAATTTTTACAGTATCTATTTACGATAGAATCAGCGTCGTGACGATTATTCGCGTCGGTGGAATATCAATGTTTAAAAATATTATTCACCGCGAACGTCTTATTATAGATCACAGAGTGCGATACTCGTGTAAGAGACGACCAATCTCGTTCTCTTTGTATACAAAATTTCAGACCTTTGCAATACAATAGCCAGGATCGCGCGTGATGTTAGATTGCAATTATTGTTCGAATTTCCTATATAATAATGTTCACCTTAGTATTATAACTATAAAAGTAAAGTTGAAGCAACGAATCGAAATGAATTTCTCACCGGATCGAACGGCTGACAAGCTCGTACTTTTTCACTTAACGAAGGTTCGGGGGTAGGGAAAATATTGGTATTCCGTCTCGTCTAACGAGCTAACGTTCAACTTTCAGAACAGTTTTCAGACTGTACATTGAATCGACCAACATAAATCCTCGCCGGATAAATATCATGCCTGTGTTTCACTCTCCCCCTCCCTCTCTTTCTAACATCTGGAATTCGTAACGTTGAATTATCTTTCAATTCCAGGGCCAGGCTTGGCAGCAACGTTAGTTAATTGTTTCATTAACATTCCACGTAAACTACATTCCTGTGCACATTCGACCGCGTATATATTATGCGGTTAACGCTTGATCGGCATGCATTTGTACGCGGCGTATACGCGAGAAATCGAGGTTTACCTTACGAACGGCATAGCTCACCTTGCGATTGTCAGGTGTCGAATGCCCTCTTTGCAACTTGCAATGAAGTTGTTTAAATTACTACGCGATTAATTGCATCGAGTAGTATGGGCATCGGGACGACGAACATTTTTCTTGGCCGAACGAATTCATTGAGAATCGAACAGCAGAATATTTCTATTCTATCGTCGTAATTGGACATTGTTTTGCATAAGGCCACGGAATCCACGGGTGGTCGGCTCGTTTCTTGCAACGTGAACGGTCCAGCTGTTGGCAAATTCCATTGAGAAGAGTATGCGAGCGAGGTATCGTATCTCGCGAAGTATGTAGTCCTTTGGTTCACAAAGAACCGGTGGCAGTAGTTGGCGGAGAGGTTTGCTGAATGGCCCGAAAAATAAGATAAACGAAAGTAACACGGGGGGGTAGGTGGAAGGGACGCCAGGTGAACAGAAGTTTCAGGTAGGAGAATGACCGGGTGCAGATGGTTCTTCGTAGGATGGAAGCGGTTGCCCCGTGTCCAGCATAGCATTCACAGATTTTTACTAACCCGTCTCGAAAAGATGGTTCGTCCGCCTCCCGAAGGATGTTCCATTTTTCCTTTATAATAGGAGCGGCTTCGTCTTATCCCTAATGCTACCGAGGGCCAACTCGTTTTGTACGTGACGTATATTTTAAAACGGAAAGTTACAGTATACGCTGTACGATGTGGGGCTTGCGTTGCGTTCGAGGGAATACAAACGGATGGAAATAAATTGTGCGATACACATTACATATATTACGATCGATTCTCGTACTTTTTCTTTACGTCTTAGTTCCCATAATTGTCTAGGAGAGAGAGTGTCCAACGTGTGCCGTCTAGGAATCATTTCTCGATAAGATCGGGGTTCAATGGTCTTCAAGATAAGCGCAGATAGTGATGTATGATACAGTATTGAAATATCGCATAAGCATGTGTACACACAGTGGCGAGGGAAATCTGTAGCGGCGGCGGCGTTAAAGGTTTTCTTACGGCAACAGTTTGTAATTCAATAAACGCGTGCGGTGAGGTACGCCGGGTGCGAGCGATCACGTTGGATACGTGTGCATACAAGTTGGACGATATTGTCGCAAATGTTAAGTTGTAACAGTCGTTAGACTTCACCGCAGTAAAATTTCTGTTCGAACAGCCCATTTTGTCATTATACGTGACCGTGAGTTAATGCGCTGATTATAATGCGGCCGTTCCGTATATTTCTTACCCGTTCCTGCTATATTGGTCGAAGCGGATTCGTCGTTTTTCTTTTTTACCTTGACGAACGCGTAGAATATATAGAAGAGAGCCACCGTTTTTATTTTCGTCGTGAAGTTTCTACGTGGGCCATGGAATACCACGCGGCATTGCGCAATTTGCCTGCCACTGCAAGGACCGTCGTGTTTCCCCTTGAATTACTTGTTGTTTTTTTCTCCTCCCAGCGTGTGACAGAATCGAAAGCGTAGAATTAATGCAAATCTTCTAGGCTACGTGATGAAGCCTCTGTCCCCCCTCGCCTTTCCCGTTTTAACGACTGTGTTTTGTAATTCCCTCGAATACCAGCGTACGTACGTAACGCCAGGTATAATTTCGTAATTCGTGTAGAGAATAATTGCGTTCAAGTCTGGTTGCCTGAAAATTGTAGCGAACCGAGGGTCGACGCGTTTCCGTGTCCTCTATACGGGGGACCGAATATGCGCGATGTCGGTCACTTGGATAAATTCTTTTAATCGCGCGCACTCGCCTCAATCGCGTAGTTTAAATACACGATCATCGGAAATTAACGGTGCCAGTGACGTGCGTGTAAGTAGTGCACGAACACTTATCAGGGGTTACGTCACACACATCCCGGTTTATCCGAGTAATTAACTAATTGAGCCTTATTGTCCAACGGCGAGGGAGGGGTGTCGTACAGGAGAGGTCAACCCGCATGAGAAAATACTTTTGGCCGATCACCTTTTTAGGAAACGATCTTCCGAGTTCCTCAGAAAATTTCCCAAGGTAGTCGCGGCGAGGTCGAAGGGAAGTGGAAGGAAAAAAAAAATGTATTAATCGGTATACCTGCATCGCCTACTCACGTAGTCCGGAGAGGAGAAACGCGATACTTTGACGCCGGATTGTCGTACCATTTTTCACAGAAAAAGGTTTCGTGATTTCAGCCGGGTAGACTGTGTCTCAGACATGTTCTGTATAAAGAATTCCTTTTTCTTCTCGTTCCTTTCTTATCCCAGAACGCCTTCGCACGTACCGTCTAGTATTCTATTGGTCGAAGAATCGATTCTTCTTCAACGTTTCCCGCTACCTGTTACGCTTTCTGGGTGGCGGACTGCACTTAGAAATCGAACGTTGATATTATGCATTCAAGGTTTCGGTGTTTTCTTGTAAAATTAGATCATTCTGTCTCACGTTGCGCAACGATATCGTCGGAAACGTTGCCCTTCCGTACGAGGCATCGCCGTACACATTTTTCCAGCTTGTGAATAGACGCACGATAACGCCGTTCTTGCGCTACATATTTACATAAGAATCTTATCTGACCGCTCGTTAAACGCGCTCTTAACTATGCTGAGGTTCAGCGGCAAAATTAGCGGATGATTAATACGCGATTACCACTCGAAAGCGAAATAACGCCGATCTGCCGCAGAAACGAAAGATAATAACGATAGAGGGATGGGCAACCACTGTTTCGACACTAGATAACGGGAAACCTATTCTCATTATTGCCCTTGACTTCTTGCCTAGAGACAGATTCCAGATAATGGATCGTACGTAACTATCGGTTGTGAAGTCGAATCATATCCGTACGGGTTGTCGAATGTACGGTGCCTAGCTGCAACGTTTATTGCGCTCCCATAAAACTGTTCCTATTCGTATCGACCGTTAAAGACCAGCTACCCTCACCTTCCCGTTTAATCGCCACGAACGAGACGCGATCGTACGCGAACGATTCCGTGGAAACGTTGATATTCTAATACGTCCACGTTGACAGATGTCGATGATCCCCGCGTTTATTTCGGAGCAGAAGCAGCGTGGCACGGCTCGGGAAACGATTTCGGCGTTCCCAATTCGTATTTAGGCCGAGGCACTGGTTGGAGATCAGTGCCTCGTAATTCTTCCGCTTGATCCGAGATTCTCTGAGGTGACTTTTTCAATCCTTCCGCTCGGAACACCTCTCGAACGGTTCTCGCTTGCGAAATTTGAACAGCTGCTGTTGGTGTTCCCGCGGCCACCACGATTGTTCTCTATCTGCCTAAACTTAAACGGTCCCTGTGCCACAATCGTTTCACTTTATCGTACGCTCTTTTTTATTACCACCCGATGTGAAATTTCACAGAGGACTTTGAAAAGCCTATCTCGCCAAGGGCCGGCGCGCACAAACAGTCGTATTTATTATCATTTCTAAACAGAGACAACACCGTGGAACAGTGTAATGGTGGATCAGGCCGATGTCCATTAACATCCCCTCGTCCAGCTGTCGTCCCGGAATTTTAATAGACCGGACCCGTTGAAAAGTCCGTCCAGATACAGACTTTACGAGCATCGGTTTATTTGCGAGAATCGAAGGGGGTGTGGGGGCGGGGGTGGTGAATGATAAACGCGATCGCGTTCGTTCAAATAAACTCCGTTGCATATAATGTTCTAACAACGTTCCTACGATGACGTTGTTTCGGAAAATTGCGCAAGGATGTTTCGAAATACAACGACGTCAATGTTTTGACAGCATAGAGATACGCTTTTTATATTACCCAATCGTAGCGCGGACCGCTGTATCGCGTATATAAAATTATTTCGTTCGACATTTCTTACTGTTTCGAGCGTTTTATTGAGATGAACGAGTACGTTAAGTTGTGTAGCAACGGGGGGGAAAATGGTATCGTTGATCCCGATCGATCGCGGCAGAGGATACTTCCGACCCACGATTTTTGGGGGGGGGGACCGGTTCTGTATGGATTCGTAGAGAGAAGAAGAGACAGAGAGAGAGAGAGAGAGAGAGAGAGAGAGAGAGAGAGAGAGAGAACGAACCGCCCACGATAATTTTGATTTCTAGTAATCCGACTCCATTAATAAACCGCCCACCAGACACCATCGAGTTTTAGGGCTTGAAACTTATCTCGACCAATTTCGGGTATTTTTAGTCGCGTTTGCTTCGTGTTCATGCGTGCCGTTTCAACGATCGACGTGTGTGCTTTTTACGCGTGCTGCACATATGCGAGCAAGTTTCGTTCACTCTCTGTCTCTTGTTAACAGTCCCTCGTTCTAGGCCTAGGACCACGATACACATGTGTACTTGAGCGAACATAATATCTTATAAATAGGGATTAGCTAATGGAATGCGAAACAGTGATGCAGGTTTTATTTTGGTTTTCCGGTCACAGACGACGAATAGGGCTCTCCTTCCATTCTGTACTCTGTCAATCCTCTGATCCATCGGTAAATTCTAACGCATTTCCTATGACGCAACAATAATCGAACATGAAAACGTGAAAATGGAAAAACGACCACGTCATTGGAGTATCGATCAATCAACCGTTGACTAATGCTTTCTTCTTTTTTTCGTATTTTTTTTTTTTTCTTTTCGAGGGAAGGGACTACAATTATTTGATCTTAACGTTACCAGAAGGACGCATCGATCTGTGTGATAAAGGACTGGTTTTTCGCGGGGGAACCAGATTGTTGGTCGAACGAAAGTTGTCCAAATATTTTTCCACGTTGATTTATGCGGTCGACCGTGATAGTATGCAATGTAATGAGTCACCGTGCCGTGTAACGCAAGTTGAAATAGAAGGATGATTTGTGGGCCTGAAATTCGTCTCGATTTTAACGCGTTTTTCGATTCGTGGGAGATAGTTGTTCGAAGTAACGAGTTTGGCACCCACGCGTTACATCGGGCTGCATGGTATAATGATTTCTCTACCGTTATTCCAAGGCAAAGGTGACACTTTTACTTTATCTATGGGCCAGTGTCTGGTAGGAGGTAACGCCAGTGGTATGTATGTCTGGTGTTTCTGGCTTTGAGGAATGTAGTATTTTTCCCCTTTTATTGTTTCACTGAATTCCTTGGAAGTAATGAATGAAGTTCAGTAGATGTTCTAAACTATCGAATAGATTGCAATTGATCTAGGATTACGCGCGAGTATTCAAGGCGAAACGAAGATTAAATCGCTCGTCTGTGATATCGTGGTTTACATTTAAATTTTCGATTTTCATTCACTTCCGAGGCTTGCAAACGATATACAATTTCACAGGCGGTGGCTATTTCTCATTGACCAGGATAACAAAAAGTCGACAGCTGTGTCTCGAAATCGACTAATCGAATCAGAAATACATAGCCTGGATGTAAATTCCATGACGTTGGCAACGGCCTTGGCACATCTGTTAAGTAGGTATCGAGTATAAAATCGAACGAAAGTTTGAATTTCACGAAATAAAAATATGTATCTACATTCCACATTTAAAATTCAAATGTCGCGTTTCAATTAGAAAATGTCGAACGCAAGCATCGAATGGCTCCAATCCGCTTCTTCTTATGCCATAATTGTTGGTCGCACGTCGATGCTGGTTTCGTATACGTGCATTAAACCGAAAACACTGTCTCTCCCACAGCCGTACTAATTGCTATCGGAACTCTATTACCTTAACGATCGACTTAATCGACACGCGGTGTTACGTGAAAGCCGTTACCCCCCCGATAATCGTCGAGATCAAGAATTCGATTACCCAATCTTCGGTTCGTGACACGTGCGTCGAAAGCAATAACACTTTACCGAGGAAACTGTTTGAAGCGTTCCATTTCCCTCTGCATTATGTTCCTTTGTCGACAAAAGTCTATTTGCATCAAAGGATTTCAATTGTGGCTCACTAAACAGACGTTGACAAATTCATTCTCCGGCCACTACAAAAGCGTCGATGCAAGCAGGCTCTTTCCATACCTTTGCCAGTGATCTATCACCTTTTTCTATGCACACGGCCGGCCCATTATAGACTGGGTTACTCGATCGACATTGTGAAGGAACCAGAGGCCGTACGTCACGTTTATTACAATCGTTTTAAAAAGAAAAAGCCTCACTCCCCTCTGTCCCACTGTGCAGCTACACTGCGTTCTGCTTCGTTTTTCTGCTCCGATGAACGAAAGGTCCATCGAATCGCGACACGCGGCAGGCGAAAGGAAGGGGGAGGGAAAAAGGAAAATGAAAAGTAAGATGGAGAGAAAGAAGAGAAGTGTCGGGGTCCGTTCGATTCTAGCACGATTTTCACCGCGAGGGAAAGGTACGCCAGTCACCGGCCAAGTCGTCGGACTGCTAATGATACGTTTCTCCGTCTCCTCCATCACAGTTCCCGTGTCGTTTCGTCGACCAGAATTCGAATGTCGCGTTCTCGTTTTAATTGCCACAAACGTGTCAGCCTTCTCGCCAATGTCGACCGCCCCTCCTCTATTTCCGTTCGCGCATCGTGATCTCTTTCTGTTTTATTGTTCGCCGTTTCATTGGCCGAGGGAGCCGTCGTTCAAGAACGAACTGCTTCGAACGTAACGCCGCTTCATTGAGAGTTTAATGCAACGTAATTTACGGAGAACATCGAGTTCTGTTTGTCGCGTTCGCGGAACGGGTCGCAGTAATTTATACTGGCTCCTTCGCGAGCTTCAACGTCTGCGAATGATAAGCCGGTGGCATTATTACGAAGATATCGTTTAAGTAGTTCGTGTAATTAGCGATACGCCTATTGCCTCCGATAGTCGAATCTATGCGTCACTGGGAGTGAAATGAAGGGGAATCAAGAAAAATTACGTCGTGTATATTTACAAACGGTGACACGGATATTCTATCGTTTTCGATAGCTACCGCGAAGAGGGCAGGGAACGGTGAACGTAATTATTCATTCCTACGGTCGGCGTGGAACGAATATCGCGGCGTTCGTCGCCGGTCCGTAGTCGATAAGAGGCGAAGATCGATCAAGGGAACAAAATTACAATTAATCGATGCGTCTTCGTCTTCGCTCGGACCGTTCTCGTTCTGACGATTTCGTCCCCTGTTCAACGTTGTTGGCGGCAGATGGAAATAAATGGACCAATCTAATGGGGTTAACGGGCGATATTATCTGTGAATACCGTGTTTGTCTTATCGTTATTGTGTCGTACGTGAAGTCTCCTTAGCGCCTAATGTGTCTAAATCCATTGGAGTTTTCATGGGGGACAATTAACTATTAATATGGCCGTCGAGACTGATTCTTGGCTTCGCGGAGTAATTGTTTCATTCGATGCATTTTGATACAGTACGTACTTACTGCTAGTGCACCGTATTCGCGACGTTTCCTGTTTTATTTTTCAAATCGATCCGTGAATGAACCTAAGACATTTAGCTTTGCGGAAGGTAGATTAATTGGGACAATTTTAGACTACTCGTGCCCGGAGCACTTGAGCAAGTACTTGGACCAGACACGAGGGCTGAAAGCGTCGTGCAACATCAAACTCGCCATAAAGTATCCATGAGGCAGCTCTGCCATACGACAGCATTCCGCGTCCTTGACATTAACGTAACCCTGAAGTGGACTCGTTCGTACATTCATGATTACCGTATGAAGATGCGCATGGACATTTAAAGAGCTCAATGAAAACGGATCGACTCACGGACTATGAGAACGAAAGGCGAAATACGAATAAAATACTAGCAGTGGAATAAAACGCTAGCAGCAACCACCTTTGCGTTAGATACTTTCGATTAATTTCACCGAACGATTACGCTTATTACTCCAGCTACACGTGAGTCCCAAGATTCGCCAGTCACGAAGTAGATACACAGTCATTTCCTCCGAGAAACTCACGTGCTTCACGAAATCTTTCATACTTACGCTGATCGGTAAAGGTTCGTTTTCCCGTCAGAAGGAATTAAATAGTCACGCTCGAAACGTCGAATACAGACAGTGATCGGTTCTTAAGGCAACGCCGGCCCTTAATTAAGTCCAATCGGGGAGAACACGGTCGTGATTGTTTCTCCTCCCCGTGAAAAGCCTCCCTAGATGTAATCTATCGACGACGATTCATGTGCTTCGCATACATCGAGCTAAAATGCGGAACATTTGTCAGGTTTATTCCATATGTTACTGGGCCATTGTGTGCCAAGGCAGAGCGCACGTTCGTCAGGTATAAATTATCCGCGTAGTTTACCTTGCATCGGGCAAATTTGTGCGCGGAAATTCACAGTGGCCGTGGGCACACGTTTTCTTCGTCGTGAAACTTATAAACGTGCATACGCACCTCTCGCGTGTTAGGTAATGATCGCCCGCAAAGAAAGCACTTAGACGTTCATTGTTTTTAAGCGACAACAACGTTTACGCCGTTCCACTACATAATGTTTCTCGTTATCTGCGTATAACGTGTCCGCCACCTTGGCTTCGTTTGTATAAAAACGTTCCACGTTTTTTTTATGCCACGATGATACGGTGTCGCGGTTCCCTCGATTAAGCGCACTTGTTCGAAGGCTGCCGCTCCGGAAGTTGCGCGCTTTTCGAACGATTCCCCCGTAATTTCCCTTTCAAGTGAACGCACGACGATTAATCAGTCGGGCGTACTTGCGACGGACGTCGAGAAACGCGCAGGTTCGCACGGGCAAAGAGATTTTTATAGGCGTGGTCGACGCTCCGAAAATACGAAACACGTGTGTGGGACTCGTGGTGCTGCGGTGAGAATGACAGAATACAATTCGGCGTTGCATCCAATCGAGAGTTGAATAGGTCAACTGCTGGAAACGTACGCGCAATTGCTGCCGCTCTACCCTTTCATCTCGCCGTCTCTTCGCTCCTCTGTTCTCCCGACAGGCTTTCTCGATTGCTACGCTGCCAGAGGGCCGCGTGCAAGTCTTTGAAATCACGAAGCAGCGCTGGGCTGCTTTAAACGCTAGAACCGTTATTAGGCGAGACGATGAAGACGGTTTTCTTGCTCGTTGGGTCGGTAGAGAGTAGTCTGGCTCCTCGACCCTCGACTGCTCCTTTCCATTCCGGGTGACGTCTGACAAATCGAATGCGAGGGCCCACGGTATCCTTAATAAATCGTTGCACTTTTCGTCGTGCTCTTATTTTTATTTATTCATTCTTTTCGTTCTACCTGTTAATCGGGTTAACTTTCAATCGGGTACTTAATTCAAGAAACGAATAAAACACGAGTGAAACGGTAATTCTCGCCTATCGAAATTCCATATTGAATTGATCGCGGGGAATATTAAGCTTCCCCGGTTAAGAGGTCAAGAATCGAATCGAAAGGATAATTGTTCGCATCGCGTGTACTCCGAGTAGCTTTTAATTATATGAACGATTAATTTCGTATGTTCAGTAAACAATGTTGAGTTTACGTAATTAATCACGCCTGTGTAGATTGCCAGGATAGGTGACACCGAGTACGTGAGATTTGTTTGCACGGTTAAACGCACGTACTCTTGAAACGGTCACGTTTTTTTTATTTGCAGCACGATTAATCATCGACACGAGGTTATTCTAAGGGATTGTTTCTCACGGAAGTAATCTTGATTATCTTGTATCGTCCCCGACGAACGTGTATGTAGATAGAGTTTTCGAAGTGAGCTGTTACACAAAGGCGGTAGAAGCCCTGCGCGCACGCCTACCTGGTTCATTAAAGAATCCCATCGAAAATGGGAGGTTCACGTGTTGCATTATCCTCTGGTAATTGAGGAAGGTCAGGTGGGGTCAAGTATGCTTGTCCCTCGCCACGTTTCGAAATAACGAGGGATGTTAGAGGCGGTCGTTTGTTCGGACTTGTTTTTTCGTACTGTACGCAATGCCCGAAATGGAAATTCAGGGGTTGTTTCGAATAATTTGTCTCCGTCGTTTTTTGTTCTTTATTTTTTACCACGGCCATAGAAATACGTCCGCGTACGTTATGCACGTATTCAACGTACATACACATACCGTTCTTTTCATCCTTCGTATGCCACCTGTACGTGACAAGTTAATTGTAATAAGAATGGTTAAGCGCCGATCTGCTCTGTACGATCTCTGTTTATACGATTATTGCTACAAAACGAGCGCAGAGTGTATATATGTACGTGGACCTTAGAAAAGGTAGCTGGGGAACAGGTTTCGTAATTGAATCGATCGTATAAAAAATTTCATGGCTTGGCCGAACGTTACGTACGTACAATGCACATGTACGTAGCTGTATGAGAACGCGAGATAAAACCGGACGAGGATCGGCGAACACACGCGGGCAAAAGGCAAAGAAATTCGTGCAGGATTTCGGGCAAAAAGAAGGGCAAGGCGCACGCAATACGGTGCCTCACACAGATGGTGGGTAAATGACGTCACCCTATAAATTTGACGAGCAGCCGTTTTGACGAGGGAATGTTATTTTCACCCGCTCGCCGTTAGAATCGGAATTACACTCGTTGACGAAAATTTACAGTTTCCGTTTAAACCACCATCGAACGGTGTGCCCACCACCGCCATCACCACCATCATCATCGACGCTCCGCCACCCTGTCCTCGTATTATTATGTAGGTCGACTGTATTGTCGTAAGCCGCTAATACGAAACGCTTGGCTTCACTTCCGCTCTTTCGTACTGTGCCCTGAATCCTGTGCACGGTATATACAGTATGTACACCTTGGTTTTCACGTAACGATCCGTCGCGATAAAAATGTCATCATTAAATCGTCGAGCATCGCGAACCGATTGTGTTCTATGGCCACGTCCAACGTCGCATAGTGCGCGATTGCGCCGAGATTTGTCTAAAATTGAACGCGGCCTATTGTCCTGCCTACCTTGATTGATGTGCACTTGCCTGTATTATCAGATTTGCCGTGCGAGTTTAAGTGTGAACATCCTCGTTTCAACGCTAAGCGTGAACATCCTCATTCTCTCGCAGGCGGTCGATCAACTGGGTCAAGTATACTGGAACCAATATGCATAATAACATCGTTTGACGCTATGAACGTCGGCGCGATAACAAATCATCGTGCACCTGAATTCGACGTTCAAATTGTTTTCGAAACATCCTATTTTCGGGGCGCGTTTCAGGGGGATGATTTCATTCCGCGCGAACCTTCCCACGCTTTTCAAATATACATGTAACGTTCATTGGTGTCGTGTTACGCATTTCGCTACGGCCCGCAGAAAAGACAAATCTATTTTCGAAGGACGCTCGTAATCATCGATCAAACGGGGGCATTCGAACCCCTCGCAAACGATGATGTCACTGACGTGCTAGCTCGTGCTCTGTATTATGCGTATGTAGTTCGAAGCGGCGAGCGCGAGTAATAATGAACATTTGGACGATGATGTCACTGAGCATGGACGATGTGCCCTAAAATTATGACACCGTGTCGGTACACTGTGTCACTGCGGGTGTCTAAATTTAAATTCGTGTCCTTCGTTAATTAGACGGCAGAGATATGCATCGCGGATTATCGTGTTACGGCGGTAAGCGAAACTTTCTATTCGACGATTGTTCCATTTTTAAAATGAAAACAGAAAAAATCAACGCGCTGAATCGCAGTTCATTCAGTCGTTGGAAGTAATTGAAAGGATCGAAATTCTTGCCGCGGGAAACATTCTCCCGGTAAGCTATTAATTATGCCGGCTGAAAAATGAACTCACCGTACAAGGATGTGAAAAATCGAACGGAGCACAGACTCCATTCATACGTGCATACGTGCGCGCAACCGCAGCACCAGTAATTGGATCCATTCCGTAGGAACACGTAATCTTATGCATCGTTGGAATACCATTTACACCTGCCGCGGCCGGCTATTTTCCAAACGCCCTATGCATCCTGCGTTCTCTTGGGCGTGGAAAATTCGATCTAGCGTGCAGATAAACAACGCTGGCCAGCTTATTTCGCGACGAGTGTTAATCTGCGAAGTGAAGGAAGTGTATTACCACGGGGGAATTGCGGTTATCTCTATTCGTGTGCTGATCGGTCACTCGTAACGCGTCCCCACTAACGAATCAATATCGTTATAAACACAGGCATTATCCGAGGAGACAAGTGCAGTCAACCGTCCGATGCCCCGTAATGCGTACACTGGGTTTTAATTAATACGTAACAGCCAGTAAATATACGTTTTCATCGTTCCTTCCACGATAATGTTCTATAATTAATCACTAGTTTTTATTACAACGATCGGACAATTGCGATAGTATTGCACAACTGGGTTAGATAGAAGATTTTTCCAGTTCAATCGTCTTCGTGAATATTTCCACTTGGTAATTGTATCCTAGATGTTTTTGAGATGCAACAGAATACAATTGCAATGTATCATGCGGATAGAAAATTACACGTTCGCCGATAACGCGCTCTTTCGTTTCATTTTCTCGATTAGAAAATTAACGTGTTACTAGAAACAGAATAGGGAAGCAGCTTTTTAATTGTCGCAGGCTACATTTAGATCGCACCGTGGATTACAAGCTGTTGGTCTCGCATAAGTGTATCAACTGTGTTTAACCGCTTCGGCGGCGGCTAGGGTGGAATAAATGCTTAGATATATTACGTACGTATAAACGTATATCTCCGAGTCGTAGCCTAAAAACCCATGGGTTAGATAGATAAGTGAATAAGCTGTGAGTCATACATTATTAGACACGAGTTTCTAGGTCGTTTTTTATTTCGTACACTTCTTCACAAACGACGCTGACAAAGTCGTTGGCTGTTCGCTCGCGCCAACTAATCAAGTAACTTTACAAAGCTTAATTTTCACGCGTAACGTTATCTAGGACGATATAAGCGCGCTCGGCTCACTGCGCGGTATTGTGGATATTATCATTTCAGTTCGAATTCGCCAAGAAAAATAACGATGAAAAATTTCATGATAGTTTAATTTACCATTCCTAATGGATCGGTGACAACTGACAATGTCGAACAGCAAAGGTTACACGACCGTTATGTCAAACCCGTCTGTCAAATTGTCGACGAGTCGAACGCGTTACTTTTCAAGATCCTCCGGGTGTGACGGTACAAACCGGATATCGAGGTACATACGTATCGTCTGGCGCGGTCTTAAATTGGGCAATGTTCTCATCGCTCCTCTACACGGTTCACCACACCAAAACGGTGTCGCAAGTAAATCGTCCGAGCTAAACGGGACGAGACCTCAAAACGCTGCTTACATCGCGTGCACTTTACATATTATAACTCGGCATGAACGACTTACTCGAAGCCACCACTAATTCGTAATACCATATCTCAGGATGATCTTGATCGTATTTCATTAAACTACAACCTGTTTGTCACTGCTTGGGAACGTATCATATAGCATCCAAGGGGAGCATTGTAAACCCTCTGCTTTATGGTACGCCATACTACTAGAATCATTCTGTTCCGCGAGCGAGGCTGTTATAACCTTCTGCGAATCCCAGGTCGGGTTCGCCATCACTATATTTTTCTACCAGCACCTAGTCAGCGTATTCTGTGTCCTGGCATGCCGCTGGGGTCAAGGCTGTCAAGTTCAAGGCCGCATTGACCATTCAAAAAGGAACCGGTCGCCTTATCAGCCACGATGACGCATGATTTTCGAAGAGAAAATGAAAAGAAAAATTGCTACTTTTTTTTCCTACCTTCGACGATTCAACCATTTGCAAGACCGTGTGTTTATTACCGGTACAAGGGACCAACAAGCTGTACAACTCTTTTGCATTCACGTGTTCGTTCACCTCATGGCAACGCTGCGCCATAGCATGGTTGCCATGGTTGCCAAGCCCATAAAGGTCCAGGGCTATGCAGCACCCGCACATGGTGGTACTACGATGCTGAAGAAAAAAAAAAAGCTCTAACCACGTCTCGCCATAAAGCTGACTGCATCAGCCAGATTTTTCTCCTTCGCCCCTCGCGTCTGGGTGGACGGGGATGAACGACACCGAGCGCCCCGGGGCCTTATCGAGGACCCAGGTGGCACGGTCACGGCAATCACGAGACATTTTTTTTTTATTTCTGTCCTGGAAGGGGGGAAGGGCAGATAAGATTGAAAGTGGCAGACTTTCGGTGGCGAGACCACGTTCAAGCAAGAATTTTCCAGGGATCTAGGTGATATAACAGCGTGTTCGGGGAGGGTTGATTTATTGTTGCGAACGCCCGATTTTCAATTTTAACGATGCCCGTCCTATTTTCGCTTTATTTACGAGCTGTTCTTTTTATTAATAGCACCGCGGGAGGTTCGCGATTAGGTATTTTCGACGCCCCGTTCGAGCGGCCGTAAAGTAACGGGCCCAAGAAAACAATGAATGAAGCAACGTCTAAACGTGTAATCGCTCGCCCACGCCAAGAAATGGTATAATAGAATAGGGTTATCGGCATGTCCTTGACAGATCGACCGATTGACGAACGAACTCGTATCCCCGCCGATACACAGGCCGTCGTTTCACTTTCATCGGTTCCTTGACAGTTATTAATTCAACCGAGTACGGAGAACACGGCACCCTCTCTTTCCACCCGAGCCATTTTCTGTCTGACCCGTCTATAAATACCGCCGGCTTCGCGTACACTCGGCGAAAATCGTGAACGGTTTTTCCCCCGTTCACTCTGTTTGTGCGTCGTGT
This sequence comes from Nomada fucata, assembly GCA_948146005.1. Lineage (NCBI taxonomy): Eukaryota > Metazoa > Arthropoda > Insecta > Hymenoptera > Apidae > Nomada > Nomada fucata. Next base: position 1,922,938 of record OX411277.1, on the reverse strand, counting down.
TTCCAAGTCGGACGCGTCGCCGCGTATAATTTTGTGCAATTGCGTACGTAGACGCGTTCATTATTCCAATGGCGGAAGCTGGTCGTGCAATATCGGGACCGCGATTCAGGCGTCCAGTTCACGGTTACGGTGTCATTGACTTCGTCGCGGCACCATGGCTGAGATTTGCCAGAAGGTTTTTCTCGACGACCGTTAGAAGGAAAAGCTGAAGATGAAAGGGGCAAGGAAGGGGGGGGGGAGAGGGAAAGATAGAGGAGAGAAAGAGAGAGAGAGAAAGAGCAGACCCGCGTGGAATTTATTCGTCTAGCAATGCCAGTTTTGATTAGAGAGGTTTAAGTTCGTTGGGTAGGTCGAACTGCGCCCGATGATGATGATGATGATGATGTACATTCCTCGAGGCTACACGTACATATATACAGAGGGAGACAAGTAGCTGGTCAAAGAAAATATGTATTACGCTGTCGAAACTGAGTCACGAGACATTTTATGGGCGTTTCAGTCGGGACGATTGATAAAACACGAAGATCATCGGATAAAAACGGGGCATCGTGCAATTGCTTCATCGTTTCCCCTACTCGCGTTCGCGTCTAGAGTTACGTTTCATGGCTACACGTGAATCATTTAGCACCGTAGGAGAAATTTATGAATGGGTCCCGATCGCGTCGGTATCGTTATAAAATTCCGATTACGAGCGTGCATCGTGTATCGAACATTATCGTTCCGCGATGCTACATTTCGCCCTCCATTGTTCTTATTTATCGGCGATATTCGTATGTATCGCGTTGGCGGTATTACGACGCAGGAATGATTCATACGTCTATCGGGACGCCAATCGATGAGAGACAATAAGGCCGAGAAAGGTTACGTGCTCGTTGCTGTTGAATGAAATCGTTCGAAAATACTTCTATGATAGCCGGTTCTGCTCGCGCGATGCTTCGCGTACCGATTGCAGCGCGATCGCGCTGGTATCCTGTTCTCGAATATACATATATGTAATACATATCGCAAGTTATAACGACCCTCTTTCATCGGGGAAATCTAGGACGGAACTTCTTTCACGTAAACTCGAAATTTCAAACCAGATGTTCAGCTTTTTTGCCGCGGCGCAGTTCCGACACCTCCGCCGGGAAAATGTGTCTCATTCATGAACCGGTTGAGTAAGAGGATTCCACGGCTGGCAGTTAATCAGACTGTCCCTTAACATGTGATTTGACGCACATCACGCTTCGTGCCCGCTTCTCCTGCTCTGTTCTGCTCCGAGGACCGACGCGGCAACAACTGGCCACTGTGCCCTTATTGCCACTCTCGTTAATTAAGTATAAATTGCTCCTTACGGCTGCGTTAAGCGGCGAAAAGATCGCCGCTATCGTGAAATCCGAGTACAAAGAGAGAATACGTGCGTACACCGTGTACATGCACGTTTGCCATCTGCACTTTTGCGCGACGCTGCCTTCTTCGCGAGCACGCGCGAGTTTCACTCTCTCATAGGACCCGGTCGACTTTTCTCGCGTGATTCACTTTACAGCCACCGGGATGAACCGGGTAAATAGATATAAAGGCTGTGGGTGGTCGAGAGCTACCAGCACCGCGATCATCCTGTAGCCTTAATCTAGGTATTAGGCATTGGAATTGGGAGCCTATAGGGGTAGTCGAGAGAAGTTACGTGGAAACGAGGCGGTGTGCGCGAGGCCGAGTCGAAAGCAGGGACTATTATGTACTCGCTGTATTTATTAAGCGAACCTTTCTGTTGGTGCGTTTCTTGCGCCGCAGCATCATCGTCGATGACTTTCACAAAGGCGTCCACTGTTTCGAAAGCATTTCGTAATATTCGAATGCCGCGAAGGTGTTCCAAAACGACTTCACCTCGGCGTTCCTTGCGTCTTATGTACATGCCATCGGGCGCTGTGCATCCTGCGGTGGGTTTTATCGCGAAGGACAAGTGGCTCGCAAATAACTCATAAAAGCTAACAGGCAAATAGCGACAAATTGCAGCAGCGAGCTGGATCGAGGTCGAGCGATCTTGGACACTTTAACCCCGATATTACCACGCGGCCGCGGACGCGTCTTAATTTTGTCTTATCAATGTCCGCTTTGAAATTCGAATGACGGTACTCGACGAAGTTGTCTCGGAACCTGAAGGCCTCGCAGTGTCATTAAGAACGTGATATCAGCGTATTACGGTTCATACGCGCACACATATATATTCGCGCAAGGTAAACAGCGTCGACAGACGTACACACTCCCCTACGTCTGCTGCGTCCTCCTCCGTGCGGTCATGAACATCTTGTGGCCCGATCTTGAGGCGGTATCTTTCTGCGAAATTTATGATCCGTGTAAAAAGTGCAACCTGCACCTTAAACAGTCGTGGCCACAAACGTCTCCTTGTGACTCTTTCGTTGGTGGGAACGACGGCGCCGAAGAAGGTGAAGGAGAGTGTTGAGATATCGGGGGGGGGGGGGGAGAGTTTTCGTTTCGTCGCGCCGCTGTTTACCTTGATTATCGTAGATCCAGGAAATTTCAGGTATGAGTTTACCCGAACCGGCTTGACTGGACGATAACACGCCCTTGCACACGGTGCATCGTAAGCAGTAAACGTAAGATTATACAGAACGTGAAATTTTATACGCACCTTCCAGCGAGATTAATCGCAGCGGCTTAAGTCAGTTCGGATCCCGCGAAAGCGAATCGCGGTTGCAGCGTTCTCCAGCTGATTTTCCACTCGCTGTTGACCTCGCGGTGGCTGTGACTCCTGCGGTTTGTTACGCAACACCTGCGGAGGATCTTTGCCTGAGAGTTACATACCCGGTCCGGGTGTTTAATCGTTACTGTATTTGTCATAGACATCTGAGGAGGAAGCTGGTGAAACGTCAGGGCCTTGCTCGCGGCGACCTTTTCACGGCGAGATCGGAATCACGATTAAAGTCCATCAGGGATAAAGCAGTACAATAGTTTCCCGGAACGCATTCAATTCCTCTCCTCGTTTCTGGCGATGGGACGCGTGTGATTCCCGGTATCTTAACAACTTTATTAGGATAATAGGCGCTTCGTAAGATGCTTGGTAACGCGATATTATTAGTCGAACGCAATCGAGACATTCATCGATAATCGCGTTGCTGGTCTCGTGGGAATCGAAAGCGAAGGATCTCGCTTGAAAACTTTGCGTCCGTTACATATGTACTTGCTGAAGATATCGGCGTTATGCAATCGAGCGAAACGGTGACTTATGGCACTGGCTGCTGGTATTCGTGTCATAGCGTCGCGAGCCAACCTCTGGTCATGTGTCGCGAACAACGAAAGTGAAAAGGCGAGATGAGCCCGTTGTTTCCTCGGATAGATATCGATGCAGCTTCTGCGTTCTTGCGAAACAATTTCGTCCACATGGAATATTAAATCTTGGTCCGGGGTGGGTGGCGGTTGCTTGACCCACTTTTCAAAGAGTCGTCCAACAGTGAGCCGAACTTTCAAAGATATTTCTGGCTCGTATGATTCATGCCTGAGAATACGCGAACCGTGCTGTACGGAACCCGGTAAAATTTCGGATACCTTGGGCGACATAGTTCGGTAATTGGGGGACACCCCGACAAACGTATACCGTTCGCGTGTTCGCGACAGGTTCCGTTGAACTTTCCACGGGGGTTAATAACAGTTTCGAGATCGATATTACCTTGGCGTGGTTACGATTAAGTACTTATACGCGTGTAAACCACTTGGATTACGTAGCAACGTTCTACGAGATCGTGCTCCGAAATGATTTCTCCCTTAATTGGACGATACGAACACTGACGCAGTGTTCTAATGGCAGAAATAATCAACGAGTAATGCGAAATTACAAACTTTCTTCACTCCGAACTACGTATGTAGTCTCCTCCATACGAGCCATTCATTTTACTATGTGTACAGAGTCTTCTCAGCTAGAGGCCCTCATCGAGTTACTCGCCTCCTGGAAACCACAGCTTTAATGTCAGAGTAATAGCGTGAATCATAGCACATGCCAGCATGATGAAACGCGTTGATCCTTTTTAAGACTATTCCCGGGTAGGGTCTTCAATCGGTCGCGATCACGTGTTAAGTTTCCCTTTTACCCAAGAACCCTTTAGTAAACGGTATGCACCGTTTTGTAAACACTGCTTGGCAACCGCGCCTATGGCCCTTCTTTCTTCCTTGACGCGTTGTCTTCTTCCTCTGTGCGTTGCTTCTGCTTCTTTTTTCTCGCTGAAAAACCGGCAGCAACGTCAGCCGGTTGCATGTGCAGCGATCCAAAGATTCCCCGCTCGGCGCGCGGTTAAAAAGATAGAACGCGACAGGGCTGACCAGTCGACACCAGAAAATTACTATGATTATACGCACAGCCGAGGTGCGACTTCTTGCACAGCGTTTGTATGCTCACTGGAGAAATTGCGCGTGAAATCGATACATTACTACCCCCTTTTCTCGATACTCGATTATAAGCAGAGAGGGAGAGACAGGTAAAACAGACAGCGATATAAAAGTTTTCACAATGAACGATGATCTTTCATGGAGTACGTAGTTGTACAGTTCGAAATTTCCTGGTTGGTAGAAATATCGACTAACCGTGCAGCAACGGTTATTGGAGCGATCGATTACAAGGAGTGTATTACGGGGCAAATAAGTTAACTATCGAGGCGATTAAAACGAGACGGCTGGGAATTATTTCGCCAGTTATCGCGGAACATTATTTCCTCGATTTATCTCAGACGTTTTCATTTCTGACACGCTTTCCGCAACGCTCTTATTAATTGTGCACGAGAAAAGATCGAAAGGCAAAAGGAAATTTTAAATATGACATTTTTTATCAATTACTAACACTAATTCACGTGCCTTCAGTGATTTCTATGTTTTCCGCCACCTTTTCCAAAGTCTGTGGACATAAAGGTGGGAAGCCCAATTTGCTCACGAAGCATGTACCTGTCGAGCAAGCGATAGCGGCCGGGGCAAAAGGTTTCGAAATCCCTGCGCATTGTCTGCCCCGTCGATGACCCAGATAAAAAAACAGTCTTAAAACCTAATTGTGCAGAATTTGCAGGTGCGGGCAAATAAAAGCGAGGAGGCGTTTCAGCCCGAACATCTGTAAACTTTTTCCGCTTATTATCCACTAGTTCTTCAGTCCACATTAACCTGCGCGTTAGGCGCTCGTTCAGCGCGAATTACAGCCTCTCTCCGTAGTGCTTTTACCGCCACGAGCTCTCGAGGATGAGGCATTATGAATATGCAGCTGTCTCAATCCTATTGGCGTCTCGAGATTACCGGTGCACAAAGTCTCATGCATATGCGAGCGGCGTGTACCATCGCGTCTTAGCCAAAATTTTTCTGCCAACGTGAATCGAACGGCTTCGGAAAACAGGAATACAGTCTACGGCGCGGAATCTCCGTTGTTTGTCGCGATAAGATCTTAATGCACGAGCCCAATGGATCTCGCGTATCCACGGAATACAACGAAAGTGCATTCTAGACGGGGGTATAAATTGAACAGGCCGGTTAGACGAACAGAATCACGGGAAGTTAAGTTCGAGGTGGCTGCTTTGTACGGGTGTACTTTCACTCGTCCGGACGTGTGTACGATCGCGGCTGATCCCTCGACGTAGCGTATCGTTATCTCGATTACGATGTAGATCCTGCGTTCTCTGCACACAGCTCTCACTCCGGTTCTTTAAATGCGCAACCCTGACTGCGTCTTTCTTTGTACAGGCGGTGTTGCTCGTTGTTCGTTCGTCTGTCGCGTTGCAACGTTCAACGAATGACGCGACGCGACAATAGATGAACGGGAATGCGACGGCAGATCTTATCGGGGCGCACAGGCTGCAAGTGAAATGTTTCCAACGCTTTCGCGGCCTTAAGTGCCCATTTCCATTCTCCTCCGGTTTATATTCGACATCATTTATTTCAGTAGAAATGTCCGTTCTCTGGGCCTGAGTAGCTTAACCGGGTGGGTTCGCTCGTTATCGTGGCTCAGGTTGTTTGTCGTTATCCCTCAGTCGGATCCAGCGAACTGGAGAAGATGAGACGAAAAATTCAGGACGAAGGTTTATCTATCGGGGCAACCGACATTAGTCTGAATTCCTTCTTCGTTCTGAGATTCTTGTCAAGGGGTGTAGTATAGCTGGTATATCCAATGCATCGAACGCATTGTTAACCACCTCGTCATACCTCGCTACCTTCGCCTTTATCTTTATGGTGGTTCGTGGTGGTGGGTGTCAGGAACTTTTGTCAACCGCCACTTTTAACAGTTTCGGAATAGCGACCGTGGGACACGTTGTATAGGGACGAGAACTGTCTCTCACTCTTTATCTCCCTTTCTCTCTCTCTCTCTCTCTCCCTTTCTCTACCCCCGTGGCAAGATTGTTTGTAGGCTTTTCGTAGCGCAGCATCGCCCACAAGTGTCTTCGGTTGCCGCGTCTGTAATCGTTAAAACAGACCCAAGCAAAGGACCTACGTCCGTTGACAAGTAAAGCTTTCGTTTGCTCACATGCTGGAGGATTTATTATCAGTGTCACGGCGCAGGATAGGAAAACGGGAAGTAGACTAATAATGTTTGGGGGGCCGTATCCCCCCCTCACGGCATACAGAACCCGAATTCACCGTTTTCACTCGACTAACGAAGCATGCCTTCCTGCCCAGACGGGCGTGCTTTCCTTAATAAACGGACCGCGATTGGAATTCGAACGACGGTACAACGTTCGTTGCATTTTTTGCGTCAAACAATTTTTCATCGGTGCCGTTATATCGATACAAAACGAGGCCGCGACGACAGTAAACGCATATTGTTATTTAAAACAGTTCGAACGAGCCGACCGTCGCCTTCGTACTTGGACTTTAATTACCCGCATTCGTGTCGGCTCCTCGTTGTCGTCGCGTATTCGTTTCGCCGGTTTTACTATTGTACTCTCGCTCTATGCAAATTCGCGGTGCGTTCGACGCGTACGCGCTTCCCGTTCCCTTATCCCCCCAGAATTTGTTAATAAAGCGGAAGCGTGAGATTTCTTTGAACGTACGTTCTTTCATTAGTCCACGTTGGCCACCGAGTTCGTGCCGCGGGAGTTATCTTCCAGTTATGCGTCACGTTGCGGGGCAATTTCATAAAGGGTTTCAGTGTACACAAAACGCAAGATAAGGGACGATTTTTGGAGCATCGCCACAGTGACGGTATTATTCTGTTACGCGGAGTAGCTATCGGATAGCGAAAAACAGTGGTGACTCGAGTCGCTCTAAACGACAAAACGTGTAGACAAGATTTATATCGCCTCGATGGTCAGATTTGTAGCATTCGTATGCGGCAGAACACCAGAAGCCCCGAAAGCGTTGTACTCGATGAACAGCGATTAATTAGCTCGGGTGGTACACTTGTGGACCCTTTCCACCGGGTAGGTATACACAGGTTCAGGTACGTTTAACCTGCTCGGACACCTGCTTCGAAGAATGCACGCTCGTTTCTACTCCGGCTGGGATTTTCTCAAAGCACCTGGCCATATTGTGTCATCAAGCCTCTGACGTATCTCGCCCTCTCGAGTTTACATTTTCGCGGCGGCATTCAATAATTCATCATCCTCCACCCTCTTTTGTGGCCGACAAGCCTCGGCATTAAATTTTTCTCGCCATTGTGTACGGTTTGCGGAGATCCAAAACGCGATAAAATCGGAAGACGACTCATTCTCCCGCAACGAACAACGTTCCTTTCATCTAAAAAGAAAAAAAGAAGAATTCTCCAGTTTCCCGGATTTCTCACCCCCCCTCTCTCTTTAAATAACCCACAAAAGTGTGCTGCACAGCGTTCAAATCGATCGGGAACCGGGCCGTTCACGTGCCGCTAAAGAGCGTTTCGCGATTTGAATGCTGCATCGGGACGGGCCGCAACTTTGAATTGCAAATCCGCGTTCGGCACCGGTATTAAAATTAGCACGCCGTAATTTCTCGCCGGTACGCCGCTTATTATGTAAGGGGTAATGCGCACTTGGACCCGGACGAATCTGTTACCGATACTTATTCAAATTGGAACATCAGTATTCTCGATCTCTACGGTGTCGCAGCCCCGTTATACATTTCACCGGCTTTACATATACGTGTCCACGAACCGAGTGCCGCGTTGACTGTGAATAACTATTATTATATTATACACGCGTGTCCATAACGGGCCAACGAATTGTCTCGCGACAAACCGGCCGCCCGTTCGATTCATTAAACTTCGTCGCGAGTCGCGTCGCAACAGGCGCCACCCCGGAACAAGCCGGTAAAAGGTATCGCGGGTCAATGAAAAACGGAAATTGAAACATATTTCCCTCGTTCCTCGCCGTTCTGCATATAAAGTGGATCGCCCATGACGGTTAACGATGCCGCCCTCGAGGATCCACGGTGCAGCGTGTGTTTTAGACGGAAATTGGTATCGCGTTACAAACGTTCCGGGTAAAAACTATTCGGGAATAAGAAATGATCTTTGATGGTGTTCAGCCACGCGAGCGGCGGCTTCATAAATCATCGACGAACGGCCGCCGCACTTGACATCGTTGCTCGCCTACATATTTCGTTTGCATGCAGAAGATAGCATACCTACATAACCGGAGACTCGGAAGGCCCCGGTGGTTGGGTTTGGCGACAGCGCGACCATTATTTCCAAGCCGACGCCGTGCTGCAACGGCCAGGAGGATGCGGTGCATTGAGATCACGGGAAGACGACGAAGACACCCAGGGCGTTGAACTGGCCGCGGCATTCCGTCGTCGTGCTGCTTCTTCTTCGTCTTCTTCCTCGTGTACCGCCTACTGCCCTCTCCATCTGTCCCTCGAGGACGCATAGATGAATTTTTAGGCGTAGACGATGGATCACCGAACGAATACAGAGCAGCCGTTTCCCCGGGTACGCGTGCACGTACAACGCGTGTACGCACGTGCTTGCTAGCCGGCCACGTGATACTAGGAAATGCTCGAGGATGCCCGTGGAACTTTGGCATAGGCTACTGCCAGACCTGACCGATGTTCTTGTTCACCAGCGACTCGTGAAACGGATCGTTGTTGGTCTGTCGCGAGGTCTTAGGTATTGTTTGACGGCGGACTTCGGTGAATCGTTTCATCGGCTAGTTTTATCGGGGAGCATTTTTACGGGCGCAGCGGTTCGTGCAAATTCTGTTGGTCTCGTCGCTGGATATACAGGATGGTGCCGTTGGCAGGAATTAGTCGCGCGCTTGTAAGGGAAAATCGGATGATTTGTATGGGGACTTTAATTAAATATTGCAGGCATGCCCTCGGCAAGGAGCGCTTGGAAAATTGTGGCATGGCGACACGAAGGGGGTCGCTGGCACATTGAATATTTTAGCTGTTTCTGGGTCAGGGAAAATTATGTCAGCGCTGAATTAAAGCCGCTTTCGTTGCCGTATACTCAACGGTGTCGAAGTTAAATAGTAAACACGCGAATGCCGTCGACGGATATATTGCGGCTTGGTTTCGCTCGTCTTGCGAAAACCATATTTTCTCCGCCGATCGGCTCTAAGGTGGACGATGATATTTCCTTCTTAATATAGAAAGATAAGTTCGTAAAATTTCGTTCGATCGGTATACATATACAACCATTACGGTGTCTCGTGTGGTTTTTCAATCTCTTCGGGGGTAATTACGCGAAAGCAGCGATAAGTCGCTCCATTGACACGCGCAATGAAACAGGCTAAGAATAATCCAAATCGCTATTCGTCATCGAGGTACAAAAGTTTTGGGTGGTCGTCGATGCACGAAAATTCGTGCTGTGATAGGATTTATCAGCGGGCCGAAGCGATAACGCGTCACGTCGTGCGTAACGAAAATAATGTTTTCACGGGAATCAGCACTTGCGTGCCGACTCACTGATATAATAATTTACACATTAATAGCGGGGGCCGTCTGTTGGTCTCCTTCTAAAGTAAACACCGGTCACGAATTAGGCCACAGCTGGATAAGGGCGATCTCTGCGCATGGAAGAAAAGAGGTGGGGCCCCAATGTTGTTCCGGGCACCTGTCCGAACGATCACCCTCGGTATCGCGTTCTTCGTTTACCTGAACGATTCCGCAGGCCGTTAAACTTCAGCTTAGGCCTGCTTAAAATTTCACGTCTTGTCGGCGTATTGTCGCGCGAAACTATTCTTAGTATTGCTACCACGGAATCTCCGTTTGCACGAACGCCGACCGCTCGCCGTGCGTGTCTTCGCGAACCCATAGTCTGGAAGTTCGGATAATTGAGATTTCCGTCGGCCTTTCATAAATATCGTCGCGTGTGTTGCGCGTTGATAGACGTTGACAAGAACATAGAGGCTGCAACATACCTCTTTATTGTCGAGAGTTATCGGCGAACGGAATGCTGTTTCAACGAGAGAGAGAGAAAAAAAAAAGTGCGTGGTGCGCCAAACGATTCAGCGTTGCATGTACGTATATCGCGTTAAACGCGACAGATATATCATAGGCGTGGTAATTGTACGAGGGTCAATTTCGCGGCAACAAACTTGCAATACGCGCGGAAATAGGTTAACGTTATCGTTACACGTACTCGATGCAACGACGGTCCACCGAGAAACGTATATACAACAGAGTCTCGATTCAGGATACCGCGTTACAAGAGTTTGCCCCGAGGATGCATTCGTGATAATACGTGGAACTATTACGGCTACTGAATTCCGGCATTGGCAAGGCAAGGCATGGCAAGCATGCTCCCATTTGCATTATCGCCAGAGGTCTAAGTGCGCGCATAATTTACATAGACGCGCACGCAATAGCCGAGTCACTTTTGCCGGGGAAATTTCTTCGCGAGCGTTGTCTACTACCGCCCCGACCCCCCAATTAAGCAGATATCGTAGCTTTTCACCGAAGCTAATTAACGATCACTTCGAACGATCTTTTACTTTAAGGCTCGCTGCTCGCGAGTTTCGTTCGAGCTCTTCGGTGAAAGTGCACAGCGAGGTAAAAATTGCAAGGGGGCAAACAATCGAAAAGAAAGGGGGCAAAAAAAGAATTCAATAAAGCAATCCAGAGAGATAAACGGGAAACGCAACGGGAAAAGGGACTTGCCCGTCGATGAAATCCGTTCGGAGCGGAATAACGTTAGTTCAACCGTGCGAACCTAATTAACGATCTCAGTGATCAATTACCGGTATTTCATCAGTCTCAGATTCCAATCGAGGTACCTCGCGCGGATGATTCGCAAGAATTAATTGCGTAATCAACGGTCGCGTGGCCCGTCCGTGCATGAAGCTCTCATTCGTTCGATCGTATCGATCGTTTTTCCTATCCGCCCTACGAAAATCGCCGTACGTACGATTGTCCAGATTTCCAGGCGAAACATTTACACGGCTACCAGCAGAGGATCCGGTTGTTTCACAGGAAATTTTCCTCGGAACGACGTGACATTAAACGCCAGAGGGGGTGGCCCCGTTCCCTTTGTCGTGAATTCTCTACCGTTTCTAATAATAGGGCCCAGTTCCACGAGCCTAACCGCTTGGCGGGTGTTAAAAATGCAGCTAACCTTCCACGGTACACAAATGTACATCTACATATACATATATACACACAGTCATCCATAAGCAATAGGAGAGACCCGGTATAGGGCGTTACGCACCGTGAGTTTTTCGATGCTCGCCCCTGCATTTTGTGTTGAACGTAGCCGCCACGTGAAAACAAGGAAATCGACGTTGAAAGAGCCTCTTGTTCGATACGTTCCATATCCGATTGTTGCTTGGTATCGTTTTATGCCGCCGTGTGCACGCCCGCGTTTAACGGTTTTCCCCTTACGCATTTCTATGCCGATCAATTAAGGCCACCGTGCGTTTCTATTGTACGCCCTTTGTACCTTCGTCGAGTTCGGTATTTCGTCAAATTAATCAGGACTACTCCGCTGTATCCCCGTTTACTTTTTCCCATTTAACCTCGTGCTCCCCTACGATGACTCACTAATTGCGGCTCAATTCCGATTCCATTCGTTGCCTTATCGGCGTCCACTAAATTCGAACGATCTCGCTCGTCAACTATCTACCACTTCCGCGGTTGAAAGTTTCGGACACCTAAGGTTCGCCCATGTTCGTCGTGGCGAAACGACTTATTATTTTCTCGAACCTAAGGTCGACGGCCTGTGGAACAACGAGCCGCGTGCAGTTACCATCGAAAATAACGTACAACCCCGGTATCCCAGATATAGCCGGCGTTATTACGCGATTCGTTTTTCTCCCGTAAACGCGTTTCTGGCCAGCACCGTTTTCTCTGCCCGCGGACGGAAGTAAGGACATGCGGTGCGAAAGAAAAGAGAACGCGTCAATTTGTACTTCGCTTCTCCGCTCGTAGATATATATTTTCCACGTGGGCTGAGCACGTGGTCCGGGAACTCGTGCTGTACGCACGGCTGAATAGGGGAAACGTGTCGTGAAAATTGTCGGTAAGCCGCTCGGAAGCGTGTACGAAGAGCGTTGACAGACTTAATCGGTGACGCAGACATTCGCTTAAGTAGGTTTGCCGTAAATTCTTAGCGCCTCTATCAATTAAGGCTACGCTTATAGCGGCGAAGTCGTACCAACAACGAAACCCGCGAGCTCCGGTCGACAAATACATACCGTGCTCCGCGTATCGCGTCTGTGCGCGTCCCGTTTAAAATGTTTTATTGACCCACGGTATACCTGTATCCAGTATGCGTATCTATCATCACGTTCAACCCGTTATCGCGAAACTTTCTTATCGTACGATGACATTCGCAATTAGACGCCGGCTCCTCTTCAGAACGAATGGCTTGATAAAATCGCAGAACACGATTCCGTATCGTCGATGGCAAACGGCGAATCTCGCGCTGCGACGATGTATCGGCACGATCGAAGCGCGATCACATTCCTAGCCGTGAGCGATGCAAAACGTAGGCATCTATGCGATATCGAGGCACGGTTTTTCGTTGCCCGATCATTAGCCGCAAGAAGGCTCTTTATCATCGACTGCGCTGGACCGATTAATCCGTGTCCAAATCGGAGCAACGGAGCACTATGCACGGCGGATGCCTCTTTTTTTTTTTGTCGTATCGGGTATCAGGATGACGCGACCCTCTATTCCGAGAGCGCATAACTTTCCTCCCTGTGGTTTATGGATACCGTACCAATGCCCGCAAACCGATATACATGTGCGCCCATCGTCGTACCGACATGGCGTGCATGTTTCGCGGAGCTTTTAGGATGGGCGTCGTGTGCGGTATCGAAATAATAATTACGTCACCGTTATAAACAAGTGGCCACGACGATAAGGCTGGCCGTTACGTACGCGAGGATAGAAAAGATCAGTAGAATTCCCCCGGTTAATGTCACCCAATGAGTAATCAGCCTCTTCGAAATATTTCTAGGCCTCGAGCCAGTGGCGACATCGGTTCCCTTCAAATAGAATATTGAATGACCGTCTCGTTTAGCAGGTGCACACGCGTGTGCTAAGCAGAACTTCTCGGCTAGGTCTCTCGTGAATCGCAGCATCGATTCAACGGTGTACCACGGGGAACGGAAGTACCCACGCGAAGCGTCTGTTTGCCTTGGTGACTGGCTCCTTTCGAGTTCCGAAATCATTTCGTATTTACCGTACCTATACCTGAACGGGCCGCGATGTTACGAGATACGACGATGGGGAGCACTTAAAACCGTCCGGCAAATATTTGCCGGGTTTTAATGGCGAACCTTATCCATCGACAGGACCGACGAAAATTTCGAAAGGGTACGTGGGTGACGGTGGTTCCGGCGAATATTGGCTTGGTGAAATTTTCGAGAGAAACGCGCGATGGTCGACGACGTTCACGAACGGCTCGGTTAAAAATTATTTACAGAATGCTTTGCGCGGCGAAACTTTCGGTCGGAGTGCAAGCCCGGGCTGGCCATCGGGGCCTGTGCATACAGAGTGTGTTCGGGCCTTTCAGCCGGACGAATTAGAGGAGCTCGTTGAACGAATTTATTTAAATGGAAGAGCGCGGCCGACTCGGTGCGAGATTTCCCTCGCGCGTAGCTCACAATAGAAATGAGTCGTTACTCGGTTTAGCCGTCACGTGTCTTCGCGACGCGTTTCATTTCCTCCTCGTTAAGCTCGTGGAAACGTTGCCCGATAAACTCCAGGTGGTCTTCAATGGTCGAATAAAAAATATCATGGAAGCGTAAATTCGATTATCAAAGTAATTCTTTCGCAAAGCCCCCTCCGACGTTTCAGCTAATTAGTTCACGCGCGACTGGAAATATTCAATAGGTTTCGAGATAAATAAAATCAATATCACTAATAAGTTACGCATATTCGAAGCGGCAGGCGTGCTTTGTAATAACGTAACGATGAACGTCCAAAATGAAAACATTGAAAAGCATCATTACCGAGAATATCGAGAAATTTTGGAAACAAACCGATGCTTTATGCACAACGTAGGAAATGTTATGGCGCTGGTGAAACCCTGAAAAACAATGAGAATCTGACACGTACCGGCAATCTTCCATAATTCAATGCCAGGCTTGCGTAAATCTGAAGCGTATTAGGAAAGCGTGATCCATGAATGCGGCTCGTTTGCGTACACCGTGAATGAGCTGGAAACTACGGGCGAATTCTCAAGATGCAAATGCGAACGACTGCACAATGGATCCGTCGCGTAAGCGCAACTGGTTGCATAAGCGGAAGCGCATTCGGCTGCAGTCGCATAATGTATGCACCGGAGTACGCCGGGGGTGATTTATAGCGGCGCATGGATACCGGGGGAACAAAGAGGCTGCGAACCTTTTCGCCGCGAAGGTGGACGAAAAACTGAGCATAGTCCTCCCGAGATTAAGATTTAAAGGAAGAAGGAAACCGGCCTTGCGCCACGAACCCCTGGCGCCTTCGTCTTCCTTTCACGGGACAAACGGGGCACACGTGCACGCAAAGTGGTCAAGATGAACCAGTAACAATTGTATCTACGCGTATCTAATTCTCGTCACTTCGCGTCATTTTTTGTATCATCGAACTCTTTCTTTTGTTGTCTTCGCGAAGAGCCGCGTGGTCTTATCGTTTCAGCTAGGAGGGCTAACAAAGCGCAACGTTTTCGAGCTTACTATCGGTTGCAATAAACTTCCTCCGCTATTGCCATGTTGACACTGTTTCTTATCGGAAGGGAGGAACGCGAAAATATGTATTCTTGCCTGCTTATCTATTCTGTATGAAAGTATTACAGTTTCGATATTGTCATGCGTATGTTCGCTCTGAGACGTAGAAGCGATTGGAATAAACGTGACGTACTACTGCATACATTCGACGAGGAACGATCGCAAGGATTAACGGACGACAGGGACGCCGTTAATTTCTTCGAGATCTATTCGCTCGTGTGCAGGCTCGAGGTGATCTTGCCGTGCGCGTAACCCGACTGGCTGGTCAATTAAACGTGGCCCGTATCCGGAGGAAGTCGAACACCTTTGGCACAGTAAAGAGAATTACACGGTTCAATAAGAGTCGCGAGTTATTCTCACGTTCGAATAACACACGGGCCCGTGTATCACCTGGATCAAGTTCAAAGCGTCCTGCACTGGTTTTGCACGGTTCAGGAAAGGTCAATGGTACTCTATACGATCCCAGTTACGATCGGTATCAGAACATCTTTTTATCCTTCCTCTTCGGAGACCGGACTCCTCCAATAAGGCTTGTTTCGCCATATACGAAACTCGACAAACTGGTCGATTGAGTCTTTGTGGAAGTGTTCGTGTAACACAGTCCGGCTACCTGAATTAAAGAAAAAAATCAGAAATAAACAAATTTCGATAAGAACCGAGCAAGATTTATGGGAGTAGCAAAGGCACGCTTTCGCGCGAGACCATGCTAAGTCAGACCTACGCTATATTATTATAAACGAATTCGATCGAACGTTTTTCCTTTACTCGAACTCGACCATTTTCTAATCAATGTGTTACCCGCGGTCGCGTGCAACGAGATCGATTATAAATCACACCCTTCGCGCAACGTAGCGCCCAGAACAAACGGGCCGGTTAATTAATACATAACCGATGCTCGCTCGCCTAAGCGGGTTGGAGTAAGTTACACACATCGATTCGCAGTGTCAAGGAACTGCGGTTGCTTATCTAAACGAGTCACGGCTCGTCGGCTTCATTGAGGATTCACGGAAATCCACCGCGTCGTACCCCGTGGCGTGCGTTGTCTCTTGCCCATGATTTATCTACCGAAGACACTCACAAGTGGGTCAACCGTGACAAACCGTGGGCTTATTGAGTCGTGGTCGCCGCTATTCTTTTTTCCTCCCCTTTCTGCCACGATTCACGTACATACTGTTTCTGTTGCGGCCAGTGAAAAGTCGCAGCGTGCAGCGGAGTGATTCACATGGGGCTGCTGGGCTCGACGCTGCAAGGGAATATCGCCTCGGTCACGGTACACGTACATGCTTCCTGTTTTCTTCGAAAACGAAACGTGCTCCACTTCGAACGATGATGACCGAATAATTATTTCGTAACGCGGCTCGCTTATCCGGATGAAATAACCCATTGTTCCTCGAATCAGAACGAAACGCCTTCAACGAAGAATGGTTTTGATAAGGTAGTGCGTACGTGATTTCGCAAGAAAATACAGAAGAGAGAGAGAGAGAGAGAGATGTGGAAATGAATTACGAACGGAGGACGGAGAAAAAGAGTATAAAGAACGAAGAATTAGTTATTATGAGGTAGACTGCGATGCGCCCGTTGCTTTAATTGTCACATTAATTACGCGTTCGTTGTAATTGCGGATAACTAGTCGAAGAAACGACGACTCCGCGATGACATCATACAGCAATGTGGCACGTGGACGGGATTCAGCGAGGTAGCGCAAATGAGCGTTACCGAGGACTTGTCAATATCGCGTAGCGAAAAGCACATCGGTGACTATTATCGACTACCGGCACTAATTTCTAGAGCAAAGGAATCTGTCTGTTCGTGTTTGCCGCCCGATCGCGATCCATGTCCGTTTCAAACGACTGCGTAACCCCGATACGTGTTACGCGTGTACATAGAACAATAGGAGCACGATTGCGTTTCCCTTTTAAATCGAATCTCAATGAAAACTTCGATTTCGGAGTGGGGCGTGCGGCATTATTAACGCGATGCGCACACGACGCCAGTAAATGCCGGGTATTAAATTTCGATTGCCAGGTAGGTGTACAAAGTGTAATTCAACGCCGTGGGTGGAAAGGAACGAAAGATACGCTTCACAATAACTCGACGTTGTTTTCCTCGCGATCCTTTATATGGGTGGTAATGAAGGAGATAATATAATGGCATTATGGTATATACAATGCGATCGTGGTGTCAATGACGAATTCCTTTTAGATACGCCGACTACTCAAGATACTATGCGCGTTTATAGAAACGGGATGAATGGATGTATCCCAACAAACAATTAAACGTATTCACGAATACGCCCCGATCTTTCGACTTTCGTTGAGCGAGATGCACCATCCGTTGATTAGCATAACGCGATCACCTTCTTCGCTTCAGTCGTGAGTCACATTTTGACGACTGTTTGATATCGTGTCCACGGAGAAAAAGCTATCGCGGAAAGGATCTCTCGATCCACGGTTCGAGAATCGAGAATAGAAAACACGTCAAAGGCTCCCCCGCGGCTTGCGTTCACGTAATTGCCGGTGTAAATCAAACGAAAGACGATTTTTATAGGTTCACCCGTTGCCCCGGCCTCGTGGTTTACAGGAGATTTTTCGAGATGCATGCGTAGGTTTCTACCGGTCGACGACGATACCAAGAAACATCGTTTCCAAACAAGGGAAAGTATTAGATCCTGCACGGGGTACGTGCGTAGGGTTAAATGTCTACGTGACCGGATTACACGATCGATTCTGTGGTTCAAGTTCGTCGTTCTTGCGAGGGCGAATATCGCTGGTGAAAACCCTTCATTGGTTTCCTTCTCGTATTTGTTGATATCGCGTTACCGAATCTTGCTTCTGCAGCTTTTAAAGAGGAGGGAAAGGGTTACGAAATGTTGTGGCGGCCTCGTTCTCCGATGTGTGTATAATATTACATTTTTCTTGCCCCGACAGAGAGGCATCAATTGAATAAGCAGGAAGTGATGGTGAGTTAGTACAGGGAATATATAATGAATTAAGTTCTCGTGTCTCAGTTATTTCGGTAATGAAACGATTACATCAGAGGGCAATATAAATTACGGAAATTAATGAACACGACGTTTAACACATATTTTTCATTTCAAACGAAGGTTTTTAAAAGGGTATGAGGATAGGTACGAGTATGGTAGTTACCTACATGCCTATGCTAACATTATCTATACGTTGAACAGTACTCGGCCTCGTAAACATTCTTCAACTAGACGTCTCTAAATGTAAATTCCGATTGAGGCTCTCCCATATTCATCAGCTGTATGAGCAAGGTAGTCACCGTTTACATAAAGAATGATAAACTGTTGACATTCGCCTACTAACGCGAGATGAGTACGCGGGTAGCAAATAATTACCACATCCTGTTCGTGGGCATACCGAAGGCCTTGAGAACCG
This sequence comes from Nomada fucata, assembly GCA_948146005.1. Classification (NCBI taxonomy): domain Eukaryota; kingdom Metazoa; phylum Arthropoda; class Insecta; order Hymenoptera; family Apidae; genus Nomada; species Nomada fucata. The sequence continues at coordinate 1,904,451 of OX411277.1, read as the reverse complement.
TGCTCGTTTTAAGCTATTAAGAAAGTTTTTACGCTTGAACCTCGAATAAGAGAGCTTCGAACAAATGCGCCTTCTTCTACTACCCATTAGACACTTCCCCTTCAATGACAGTCTTGTCGCCTAATTTGAAAGGAGGAAAACTTCGAAATTTAATGAATATGCATAGTCAGCTACTAAATTGGAGTACATTTGATATAAATAACAATTATACTACATGAATATGATTTATCGTATTACTGTTTCATCGAACATTTCTATAAAAGAAATATTACTGCACACGTGCACGAGTCTTATTAAAAATCCAATCCATTAATTTTCAATCAAAATTGTTTAAATACCGTCTACATTGCCACTCATCTTATTTCACAGACTACGATGATACGCGTGTCAACCTTAAAAAGAAACTCTGCAACCTCGTCGATCCATCTCACGAGTACTTCAAACCTGATCAATGCATCGGCACATACGTTTCCAAATCCAACTGATACATTACCAATAAACATTCATTCTCTCCACTCCCCACAACAAACAAACCCACTACCCACCTAAGACAGAAATCCACAAAGGAACCGACCGTTCCTCTCTCGAAACGCCTACCCGATTAGCAACATGATCGACAGAAAAAAAATATCTGCCACACCCCGTTAACTATCCCCGCGGAATTTCTCTTTCGGCGCACGGTGTAAATTATTCCCCAGGCCAGGCGATCCCCAGAACGCGGTGCACCAGAGGCGAAATCGGAGCAGAGCCAACCACGCCGGAGGTTCCTGGAGCAGAGCGATGTTCCGTGCACGGTCCGAGCTGCGTCTAAATCAGGCGGCTTTTGGACCTTATAAAAATCCGGGCGTTGCCGCGCATCTTCCTCGTGGTTCCGCTCCGCTCTGCCCTGCTCCGCGCCGCTCTGCTTCGCTCCATTCGTCCGTGGTCCCACGCGTCCCTTCTCGTTAGATTCGAACTGGTAAAGGAGAGCAACTGCGATCCTATGTTATCTTCCCGTTTGGCAGCACGCCAGCCGCGACGTGTCTCGTCCCTTTTGCTATTCCACCGAGCGCGGCGTTATATCCCTTGCAGCCGCGCACGGTTATTTTCGCGTAGCGAGAACCGGCTGCAATCTACGGATTATTTCGAATCGTTGCTCGTTCCCGTCTAAAGCGGGGTCTCCTCTTCGTGCACCGGTTGCGCAACCGGGCTCTCGCAGCCTCACGAGGTACAACGGACGACGACGACGACGACGGCAGCGGCGGCGGCGGGTCGTGGCTTTTCTATTTCGTTCGGTAACCTGTGACGCAATTCATTAGTTGAGGAGAAAAAGGGAAAGACGGACTGTCGTAATACGTACTTGAAATATAACGCCGTGAGAACTGGACGACTATTAGTCATCGGATGTAGGGGGAATTAACAGTGGATTCTCGCCCCTTTTACGACTTTTCCGACGTTATCGCTGGGGGAGATTTGTATTAATCCTAGAAACGCTGAATCTTGGGTTCGCGTGCGCATTTTGATAGGAGAACTCCTTTTCTTATATAAATGTATATACAGATGCGATTTTTTTCCTTCGTATAGTCGCGGCATTCTCGTGAATATGAAAGTTTTAGGGGCGTATGAAACGGCGAATTAATCTTTCAGAAGTTTCCAGGGTATACGCATTGTTGTAGTTTATAAAATCGTTCGGGGAACCCTAGCCCTAACGTGTCAGGCTCTGGGGTTAACTATCGGGGGGATGTTTCCGGCTTCCGGTTGCAACGTTACCTACCGTGGCACGCGAAATATAATTGATCAGAGTGCACGGTAGTTATCCTAAAAGAAATGATATTCATTAACTCGGAGCATAGCGTGATACAGGTAATCAATCAATAACCTATCCCCCTACGTGGATACCTCGCAGCGTGTTGTTTTCACGTGAATCGAACGCGAACTACAGAACTCGTCGAACCGCTTTCAAGCCGCAGCTCGTTTCATACGAATCCTTTGCGATCGCTGCGGTTAAGTCGTAGAACATTTTCGCGATCCACCGTATACGGCGATGCAGGAGGAGGAACGGTGCATTCTCTTGATGAAATTCCACGCTCGAAAACATTGTCCCCGATATTTACGACGTAGGAACAACCGAGCGAACGATACTCGCTGATCTCATGACTCCACGCCGCGTCACTTCGTGGATAGTAAAGACTTTTTCGGCGGTCCGACACGTTGTATCGATGATGTACAAATAACGCGGGTCAATTCGGCCAATGGCACTCCCCGTTTTATTACCCACGTTCCCAACACTAATGTATACTGCGCGTCGTGTTGCACATTCCACGGGGCACACATGTGCACAGAGATATGCACGACTCCTACCTGGTTTCGTGGTATTTTACACGCATCCACAAGCAACGGGCCGATGTTTACAGACGCACACGCGATTGTTGCGGCATACGTGAAACGAGAAGGTGCCCTCTCGGAATAAGAGTGCGTGCCTCTTAGCAATAATAACCATTAAGGCGTGAGGGAATGCGTGGGGTGACGTCATATCATTCAACATTCGTGATCCATCGAACATTGTCAACGACAGCCTTCGAAGGATAAATTCTGAATCTTAAATATCGACGACCATTGTCGATCGATTCTTCGATAGCGTCGCCGCGTTTCACGTGCGCGAATGTTTCGGCTTGGCGAGAACTTCTGCGTTTCGATCAGACTTCGGTCTCGGTTCTCTCGTTCCACGCGATAAACTCGACAATTAACGAGCCACGCTCGGATTTACCAATACAAATACCCGATTCTAATAATTATTGTACCGCTACGGTGTTGGTCAACGCTGCGACTTGCGTGTACGTGTATACGTACACGAGTTCTTCGATAGCCATAGGTGGCCCCAAGTGAACGGAAAGTTTTCAACGAACCGAACCGCCACGTTCGCCGGTTATGAAGCATTATGATAATTGAGCGGAGAGCGATCGTGTTTGCGTTACAAAAACGCCGACTGTATATAGATAACTAAGCACATAGAACACGCAGTGACTTTTCTACCCTATGGGGGCAACGATACTTCCGTCGACGGAGGGAAAGTCTGCCGGGGCAAACAGACGCGTCGTTCCATAGGGGAGAGAAAGACACGATCGATAAAGGGAGAGAACTTGAGATCGTTAGGCGATGTCCTCTTTGTATTCACCTCGCGGCATGACTCTGTTTCAATCCGGATGAGAGGCAGGATGCGCATATACATACATATATGTATCACAGCCAGATTGAAACGGCGAGCTTCTCATTGGTCGCGCAACTGCACGGAAATTGAACGATTATTCATCGCAGCTAAATTTGTAAGCGAATTGCACGAAATTGGATATCGACAGAGGACAGAACCGACCACGCAACGACATTTCGAACGTTTCTTAACATTTACCACGCACACCGTGGTCATACGTCCAATTTAGAGCGGCGTCATCTTCCTCGTGCAGACGGCTCGGCTTTCCATTCCTGGAGGCAAGGGAAGTCCCGATTAAACGGTTCGTCTCGCGACGAATGTGCAGGGAGTCTTTTCTCGTAATTATGCCATTCGCCTGGTTTCTTCTAACGGGCCCCCTTTACAGCAACCATATGCGTGCACGTTGCTGTTCAAAAACATACAGCATTTTATTATTTTTTCCCCGATGTAAGTACGGTGGACTGTGTCGCGTAATTATAGAAGCAGCAAAAGATTTCCAATTCTTGTATGCTTCTGTAGAAATCTCGAGACGCCTTTATAGTTAGGAAACCCGGTGTATATTTATGCTTCATGCGCGTTCATATTTCTATTCATTAAACAAATACCGCCGAGATGGGACCAAACGTTGGAATAATGAAATAACGTTTCAAATTCTACTGCAACGAATTGATTACCCATAAATGAATCGAAAAGCTGGTAATAAGCGAAAATGTATATGCTGTATTGCTCGCAGCACTGGGTACAACGAATAAACGAACTGCTACACCGTTTGAATTGAAAGCAATTTGTAAGCAAGAAAATGACGATACACCACGATTACAATCGTTGCCGGTTGCGTATAGGTAATAGTTACACGGCGCAAAGTGTGTATCGATAAATCTCAATTACTCGTTTCCCATCTGCACTCCTCCTCGTCTGTGCAAGAAAGGTCGTCGCATTTCTAATGCATAGCTCTCGACCAGCCTCCAACAGATCCTGTCGTATCCCCTTTTACAAATCGACAATGAAATTCTTCGTCGCGGTATCATCAGTTTCGCAACGGCACCGTGTCGTTCGGTCGACGCGTCCCGAACGAATCTCTGTCGGTCGATTCGCAACCCTTTCGATTCTCAGAAGGGTGACGAACTGTGACTGACCGCGAAACGGAGCAGCGCGTACAATAAGAAAACGTGGTCACGTAAGGACAACAGCGGGGAACAGGATGACGTGTACTGTTAGGATGAATCGCGAGCATGAGGCGAGGTCCTTTTTTTGGACATGTCGCCGGTATGACATCATCGTTTGCAACGCGTGTACCTAATGCAAAACGGTTTTGCGGTTTTCAGGCACGTCCGTTATTCTTTCGTGTTTGTTACGGGTCGTTGCGCGAATCTCAATGGAAACCGACGTGGCGAAGGGGAGAGGTGCACGTTAAAATTGAGGTGGGGATGTTGGGATTTTTTTTTTCTTTTCCATTTCGCAATGCTTCCTCGATGGAGTTGTCCACCGAGTCCTTAGCCGTGGCTTCATTGCGTTTACACGAATGCTTGGCGTATGATGCACCGCGTATTGCAGCCTCTTTCACCTTGGACACCGGATGTGCCTCGACGATAACGCATTCACCTTTGTCGCGAAGAAAGTCGAGAGAAGTCGAAGATTTAGAATTGGATATAGACGCGATTCTCGTTCGACGATACATCGATGCAGTATCGCAATTGTGACTTTCGGTAGATCGATAACCCGTTGAATCTCTCAACAGTGTGAACACGTGTCGACTCGTTATCAGCGTCGTCGGTATCTTTTATTCATTTGGAACCGCTTTGTCAGAAAATAATTGTTATTAGTCGCTTTCAATAATTATTATCAGTTGCTGAAAGGTTCAATCGATTCTTGTGTCCAACTTTCCGAGCAGAATATCGAGGGAAATTCACTTTGCGCGTTGACACGTGGGGTCATGGAAAAGGACGGAGGATCTGCAAGTATACATGGGGAGAGTAAATTGAGCAATGGGACATCGTGGCGTCTTTTCTAGGCCGTTGCCAAGGGAGGCCGACGCGACGTGGTTAGGGGTTGCAGGCTAAGTACCAGCAGAACTATCGGCACGCAGTGGTCAGCCATTAACCTAGATTCATGGGTCATTCTTGATCTAATCGCGTCGTTCCTTCCAAATATACCGCTTTCATTCAATAACATCCATAAAAAGATATATTGCATACATCCCGCTCGACGCTCCCTGATAATTTCAAGGTGTTTTATCTAGCACAAACAGGCAGGTATACATGGCCCGAATTCGTGTCCCATTCCCGACGCTTCATATCGGAACCGAGATTTTAATATCTCTCGTTATCTAGAATCGCGGAGTTTCATTGAAAAGTAACAAAGTTTAAAGGTACCTTTGAGCGTGGCGTAGGAATTAAATCCACGCCTCGGACCTCGCTATCAAAGGGGGCGTTTCGTGTGGCACGAATCCTGAAAAGCTTTTTCAGACACTGCAGACCGCGACTCGGTTCGGCATAAATTCGCGAGAACTGTAATAAAGGATGCGGCGATAATTTTCGAACGTCCAGAACGCGTGCACCCGCCAGTGTCGAGTGTAATCAGAAAAATAGGGGGGTCCCGGAAGTAGGTCAGCACCTCGTTGCTTTTATCTATCTCTCCGAGTTCCTAGAAACGAAATCAAATCGTCCCAATGACACAGTAGATAGATATATCCCCCGCGTATTTACAACGAAAGCGTGCGTGTCGGTGTTAATCTTCGGCACGGCCCACTTTTTCCCTTAATAAGGGTGCGGTGGTTTTCTGGTTAAAATCGAACCACAGTGGACGGACATAATGTGAACGCGAGTGGAAACGGGGTAAACTGGGTGTAGGCACGACGATCACGAGGGTGTGGGCCTCTTTATTTCGTTCGTTCTACCGTTTCATCGTTCTTTATTCGGTTTAACCGTGCCCCCAAACGAGACCAGCCGCGCGCAAGGTGCACGCGAGGAAAGCACGTAGGAAAGGCCATTGTTGAGAAAGACGACGGATATGGGGTCGCTTATTATTAGAAAACGGTGTGCTTACACAGGCTGTCCTGAAATTAAGCGCATGTCGTGCACTAGAAATCTAATTTCGAACCGCCGCCGTGTCCTTCTTTCGATCGCGAGGCTCGTGGCATCACGGAGAAATAAATCTTCGCCGTTTTCCTCGGGAGGATGTCGGTGTTACAGCTGTCGGCCAACTATCCGCGCACGACTGATCCGTACTTTCTGCGCGGAATGAAATTATTGTACGAACAATCGCGGCCAGCGTGCTGGTCAACGTATAATGCTACCTGGGTTCTCAATAGTCGAGCAGCGGATATTCGATTTCATTCACCGAATCGTAAGCGACATTTGAATTCAAATGTTCCTCCGTATATACCTGATCGAACGTGAACGCGACAGATCATGGTTCTGTATACGTATTTTCCTGCGGAATAAAAGTTCTCCTCGCTTTAACGCAACGCCAGAAACTTAATTTAAGTTAATTTAAGGTCGCGTTTGTCAACGAAGCGCGATCGCTTCACGATTTATGATAATCAAACGACTAATGCGATGTTTCGTCGTTGCTTTCAGCTTGGTGCAAACCGGCTAAGAACTCCGAGGATGGAGAGTACAACGACGACGATCCTCAATCCGAATACAATGACGACGACACCGTCGACGACGAGGACGATCCCAGCGCGGTCGAGGAACCGCCGCAAATTATTTCTAGATCCGAGAGTGTCCACGTGAGGAACGGAAGTACGATCTGGTTGCATTGTCTCGTCAAAAATGCAGGTCTGTATTCGCGAAAGAATGTCACACTCGACATCCTTCTAAACGGTACGAATATCGAGAGTGAACGTTGGCGACTTTGCAGAGAACTTCGCGATCACTTGGAAGAAGGACGACGCCTTTCTTTACTACGACGCGAACCCGATGAACGCGGACAAAAGGGTCGTACGACTGCCGAACAACACTCTAGTGATCTCCGATGCAACGACCAATGACACTTCGGATAATTACGAGTGCAGTATTCTTTACAAGCCGGTCATAACTATTAAGCACAGAGTGCTTGTCGATTCCGGAAGACCGCCGGTTCAGCCACCTCCGGTACCGTCGCATAAACAGCCCCTTATACACGTCACCCCTGCAAAGAGGGTGGAAGTTAGCGCCGGCGGAAACATCACGCTCGGTTGTGAAACAAGGATGCAACCTGCACCCGAGATAAAGTGGTATCACGAGGTAAACATTCTATAGAAACCTTTTTCTCTATTTTAACTCTGAACTGCTACAGGACGTCTGCGAGACGGCTCGATATATGCATTGATTTTTGTATCTAATCACCGTTGCAATATACATTACACAAGTACGCAATAAGTAAATAAATCTAGCGTCGGTCCAATGAAATACTTCAATTTGTTTCTTTACGAAACGCTTAAATCGGCACGCTGATTCATTATTTTCTCTTCCCCTTGTTACAGAACAAGAGAGTTCACAATAACGTGATCGTCACCGGCAATCACATCACTATCACGAAAGTTAACAGACACGACGGTGGTCGTTATCAGTGTTTGGCCGAGGACGATTCTGGCCAGCCACCTGTAGAAGCCATCAACGTTATCGTTAACTGTAAGGACGCTGTTCTATGTTCGAACGTTCCTCCGAGGAACAAATCGAGGATAACAAAAAATATGGAACACGCCTATTTATTTTCATAGATGCTCCCGAAATAGAGACAAAGGGGAGGTGGGTGCACACCGGGCTTGGATTCGAATCGCGTTTGACTTGCATCGTGCACGCTCATCCGCACGCTAAGGTGGCGTGGTTCAAGGGGCAGGAGGAGGTGTTGCCGGAAAAAGGAAGCGTCGAGTTGAAGGGAAACAAAACCCGGCATGTCCTCGAGATTCTGCACACGGAAAAGAATGATCTCGGCGAGTATACGTGTACAGCTGAAAATGCAATGGGACGAGCTACGAAAGCAATCTCCCTCGCTGGTAATTCTTTTAACTTTCACCGCGGATCAAGATAGTTATGATCTCGGTTAAATGAACCGAGATTAATTGGAACAACGGGTAAATTTTGTTCATCGTTCGTCAGGTACTCCGTCTCAGGCAACTATCATTGGCGGTGGGATGGCGAAGAGCGCGACGGGATTAACTTTGAAATGGCAATTGGAAAGCTACTCGCCAATAACCGAATACAGGGTAATTTGATGTTTGATAAATATTCCATGGTGTTAATATCGATTCTTGTTCGTTTTAATATGTGATTCGTGTAATTGTAGCTGCAGTATCGCCGCAAAGGACAGGAGGAATGGACAGTCTTGAATCCAGCGGTGACAAACGGCAAGGGTAATCAATTCGTTGTTGAGCAGACGATCGAGGGTCTTCAGCCTGCACCGTACGAAGCGGTTCTTCTGGCTAGAAATGATCTCGGTTGGTCTCCACCGTCCAAACCGTACACGTTTATCGGAGGTACGTACACGTATACGTACACCAAGATATGTTTTGTAATCATCTGTTACACAATAAGGTTTTCCTATGTTTGCTAACGTTTCTCTTTTCTCTATTGCTTTTTGCAGAGTATGGAAACGAGGTAGCGGAGAATGGTAAATATCTCTACACGTTCAATAGAAACTTGGGTTTGTAAATGTTACGGAATTCTTATGAATATTTGATACGTTCGCAGTTAAAGGTTCGTCAGCTGCGTCTCAACCACTGTTAACGGTTGCAACACTAGTCCTAGTCGTTTCGTCCTGTGCCTTTACAAGTTTGTAAATCGGAGAAATTCTTAAACTATGTAGGTATGTAATGGGGTATGAAAATTGTCCTTTCCTTTGCTTTCGCCTCCATTTTATATTGCCATGAAAATTCTAAACCATCATTTTTCCTGTCTATTTTCAGGTAATTTGCTGCAGCCAAAGGTACACCAGCAGTTGCAATGGTGGGTTTAGTGAAACAAGAACGTCTAGGAGAACTGTGCGTGGCTGGTGTAATATATTTTCTAGAATAACACCTTAGGTATACTTATTTTAAATCGATTTTAAACAATTCATGTGTTCGGTGTAGTAGGAGAACTGTACTCGCGTGATTGTATTACGTAAATTTATATTCCTGTTTGTCGTCGGTGAAAAGTTTTATTATTATACGGAAGAAGGTAGATATTGCATTGTATTTTTATTCTGAACAACAAACACGAATATAGTTTCAATCATTTTCTGTAACGTTTTATTCCGGAAATTTATAGATATTGAACTGTGGGCATTGTTAATGTATAAAAGAATTTTTATCCTATTATACAGCCGTGCGGTTGGTTAATTCTCCTGGATGTTCTGTTACGTATTACTAAAAAGAAAGAGCATTTTAATTTGACTCCGAAACAGGAGCAACTATAAGGGATACTGTACTTTAAAATATATTTATATATATATACATATATATACGTCTACATAATATAGTATTCATTGTACATGTATAAGTTTCAGAGATACATGATTATTATTATAATTTATTTTTGTATGCTTAAGATAACTAGGACCGTGTTCTCCGATGTTGCTTAGTGCCATGTACGCAAGTTTATTTTCCCCCGATCGTGTACAAAGTGCGGCACTGACAAACAGTCTTTCGAACACAAACGAAGGATACGTAGGTACCTAATGTGTAATAGCAAAGAAGAAGTAATGTTACTAAGATTGCGATGTAATAAATCGGCGAAACTCCGTGGATTGAAAGCATATGTATTAATTGAAACGTTGTAGGAATTCGAGAACCAAGAATTCGTTTTCTTTATATATGTGCTTTCAATTGAAATAACTACTATAATATTTTCATTTGACTTCAGTGCATAATGTGTGCGTGGATACGAATGACTGTTGAGAGTGGAAGTGTGGGTGATGTACTATTTTTCCGAAATAGCTTGGTAGCTTTAGTACAGATAAATGTACGTTATAATGATTTATAACGACCGTTATGATCAACAGATTAACAAATAAATGTTGTACAAGAAACAGTCGGTTCCAACAAATTGTGCACATTATATAAATGTTATTTGTACAAATTTTAGTCACGCTTACCGTATATGACGTATATGACAACCAGCACACACACATTTTGTATAGCGTCCGTTGCATTTATTCATTTGATAATAAATTCGTTGCATAATTTCAAATGGGAATTTTATAAATATTGTAAATATTAAACTGAAAGCTCCGCAATAGTTGTGCAAAAAATTATTTAGATTAATTTTCGAATATTATTGTAAAAGGAGAGGAATGTAGCATCTGCACATAATAATGTCTTTAGTAGCGCCACGAATGTTTTTAATTCTGTTCCGATTCAATTTGTTTTAATGCAATATTCACGTACGATCTATGTACTTCATTCTTTGTTACCGCAATTTATGTTCTTATTAGTAACAATAATTGGGCCCTAATACAGATTTGCATAACATTTATATCAACAGATATCTTTCTTTCCCGATCTTTGGATTTGTAGTCTATGTGCAATTAGAAGTATAGCGTGGTCTTTACTCTCGAGATACCGCTTCCTTGTACCACGAAAAGGACATTCGTAAAGTCTACAGCAGCTACTTGGTAGTTTAAATGAGAGTAGCTAATTTTTTGCTTAATATAAAGTTTTTAATTTTATTATACTATGCACTTTGAATAAAACTAAAAATTTGTTGTCATGGCTCCTTGTGTTTCAATGTTTTTTAATCTATGAGATGTCAACTGAAAGGGAAGAGAATAAGCTATTCGCCCTTAATTATCTGGTTGCTATAACCTTGTGCAGTTTCACATAATTATTATTACTGTAATCGAAAGTGAAACAAAATGCTATTATACGCAAAAATAAACAGATGAAACAAAAATAAAATCAATTAAAAGCAGAATTAAATAAAAGTGAATAATCAAAAAAATGTATAGTTACGCCAATGGAAAACTGGAGAATTAATGTGGAAATAGGAATTAACTTGGCATTACGACAATGCATCTTTGTAGCCTTTGAAGGACGTTCCCACGCGTATCGGTTACACAACAGTAGTATTAGCGTACGCATTTTTAGGGTTTTTTAAAGCGCAACGAATCAATCGTCATTCATTTTGGATGAAACCTTAAATGACTGTATCTCGGCTGAGAACTGGAGGGTCACGTCCGAAAAAAATCAAATTAATTACCGCGATCTCCTCTACGCAAAAGAATTGACATCTTTCAATTTCAACTAAGGTTTAAAATTGTTTATAACTTTTAAACCACTGGACTTCAGTTGGCTCGGACCAACGTGCCGAATATCAGGACCCTGTGTCAGGAGAACATGAGAACAAAATGGACCAGTGGTTAACATAAAGGTAAAGGATGCCGCTAACCGAGAATAAACAATTTACAAATGTGACATGCACTGTTTGTTTTTTATAAACAAATAAATAATAAGTTTGGATATTGCCACGAAACTATACATGAGGTCCGATCTAATCGTCACTCAGGTTGTTCCTTGAACCAAGAGCTTCAATTAGAACAGACGTTGATTAAAATCGGCCCAGCAGAAGCCGAGATAATAATTTTTAAATATTTTATAGGTAAGTAGATGTCGGTAATCGTGTATGTGGCGCCATCTAGCGTTTGCGGCCTTTTTCGCAGTTTGCCGCGGCTCGAAAACCGAATTCCTGGATTACATCGTTAATTTAAACAATTGCGTTTTTCTCGGCTTCTACTGCGTATTTCTTAATCGGGCTTGTCTTAAATGCAAGCTGCGAACCATAGTTACCGGCTCCCCAAGATGCAACAATCGGGCATTTGTGGTTCGATTGTCATTAACAATTGAAAATTCGGGAAAAGTGCACTCCGGGTCACTGCAATTATCTCGGCTTCTGGAGGCTCTAGATTAATGATCGAGTGTTCAAAATTAAGGTAAAGGACGCTGCTACACGGATATACGCGATTAACAAATGCTACATGCGCTGCTTATTTTTTATAAACAAATAATTAATTCGTTTGAGTATTGCACCGAAATTATAAACGAAGGCCGATCTACTCGTGAATCAGATTTTTCCTTCAACCAAGAGCTTCAATTTGAGAGGTCGTTGATTAAAATCGGCTGACTAGAACGCTAGATAATTGAATTTGTTTAAATAAATTATAAACAAATGCCATTATTTCGACTTACGGGATAGGTACATCAATGACCAGAGGACATAAATTAAAGCTAGCAGTATCAGCTACCATCTCCAATAGGTACGAACATCATCACATGTGCAAATCATTTGATATAAACAATTAAACAATTAAAATTGTTATTACGTCCAACAGGATGAAGTTACATCAATGGGGTATCGTTTATCGGGTAGCTTACTCGTTTCGCTTTCATTTGATACCGCATGTAGTAGAAAACAACAACCACGAGCCGAGATAAATGCAGTGACCAGGAGTGCGTTTTTGCTAATAATTTAATTGTTTAATACTTATAAACCGCAAATGCCAGATTGTTGCACCCTGAGGGGCAGATAGCTATGGTTCGTAGCTTTCATTTAAGACAAGTCCGATTAAGAAATACGCAGTAGAAGCCGAGAAAAACGCAATTGTTTAAATTAACGATGTAATCCAGGAATTCGGTTTTCGAGCCGCGGCAAACTGCGAAAAAGGCCGCAAACGCTAGATGGCGCCACAGACACGATTACCGACATATTCCCGCAAAATGTTAAAAAATTATTATCTCGGCTTCTACTGGGCCGATTTTAATCAACCACGTCTCAAAAGAAAGGCAATTGAATAAGCTATACGATAAAAATTACTCCGTTGCTGTAACTATTTGCAGTTGACTGTAATAACAATTTTCATGGTTTAATTGTTTATAACTTTTAAACCGCAAATACCAGATTGTTGCAACTTGAGGAGTAGATAGCTAGGGTTCGTAGCTTTCATTTAAGATAAGTCCGGTTATGAAATACGCACCAGATGCTGAGAAAAATGCAATTGTTTAAATGAACGATGTAATCCAGGAATTCGGTTTTGACGGTGCGGCAAATGCGAAAAAGGCCGCAAACGCGAGATGGCGCCACATACACGATTACCGACTTATCTTACCGACAAAATATTTAAATATTATTATTTCGGCTTCTACTGGGCCGATTTTACTCAACGATATCTCAAAAGGAAGGGAAACGAATAAGCTACACGATAAAAAATACTCCGTTGCTGTACCTATATGCAGGTGGCCGTAATATTAATTTTAATTGTTTAATTGTTTATAACAAATTATTTGCACATGTGATGATGTTCTCACGTTTACCAGATGGTAGCTTATGCCTCTGGCTATAATTCATGTCTTCTGGTCATTGATGTATCTCACCAGGAAGTGGCAGTAATAGCATTTGTTTATAATTTATTTAAACAAATTCAATTATCTCGGGTTCTACCGGCCCGATTTTAATCAACGACCTCTCAAATTGATGCTCTCTAGTCAAGGAACAATCTGATTAAGGATTAGGTGGTTACTCGTGTATAGTTTCGGTGCGATACTCAAACGAATTATTTATTTGTTTATAAAAATCAAACAGCGCATGTAGCATTTGTAAATCGTTTTTTGTCGTGTAGCAGCATCCTTTACCTTCATTGTGAGCTCTCGATCATTAATCTAGCGCCTCCAGATGCCGAGAAAATGGCCGATAGCGCGAGATGGTGCCATAGGTCTGATTATCGACTGTGTGTAGAGCACTTGTATTCCAGTGCCATTCCCTGTCACACACAACGTTATTAACACCTTATCAGATGCGATGTTAATTATAAATTTTGTATGTCGACTTCTGCTGGTCATTTTTTAATCTATGAGGTGTCAAATGAAAGGGACAAAAATACGAAAGAAAACAATTCAAATAATAGTTGCGGGCATCTGGATAGTCCTGAACAAAGTGGGGTGCATTGGACCCAAGAGATTTGCAAGGGAGTAAAAGTGAATGTAGAGGAGCAACATAATTCCCAGGCTGCAGACTCCGATCATTTATTATAGTAAGAAGAATAACATAAATGTATCTACGTAATTTTCCAGCTGTATTTACCTGATTTTATAAATAAAAATACAAATTAATCAATTTTTTATACTTCACGAAAGAGTAGTGTCTCGTAATCAAAATAAGTGAAAAAGCTACAAAACTTATCCTTCAGTAAATAATAATAGTTCAACTTAACATTGTTCATGAGCAGAGGGCGCTCAAATGAGAGTGGTTTTTTTGTGCCGGCATGGCAGTCACGTTGGGCCACGAAATTCCATAAAGTCTATACTTATTTCTCGTCGGTAGTAAAGGGATAGAAAGACAAAGCAAGCGAGAAGACTACGGCTCCAAACAAGAATACATGTATACAAAACCAACATTTTTAAAACCGAACGATTGCAGTAAAATGTCTGCGAGTGTTCACTTATGAACGATACGAGGAGCAAGACGATCTCGACCGGGGTCCACAACCCTGATGCAGTTTCGACTGGGTTCCACAACTCCAAGAGTCGGTATTCTTGTGGTACCAAGACTAGAGTCGGGACTTATTGAATCTAAATGCAGCCTCAACTGAATATTATTATTTTCCTCCAAAGTAACTCTCATATTTTATATAATTTTCCAGATGTGCCAACTATATATGTATAATATATGTACGTACGAAAATCCGGATATCGTTACGCGTTTATAATTGATAATTGCAAATACTATACATCTACCGAAACTTCTTTCATTTCAAAGCCAATAAAGAAAAAAATTATTACCATATCAAGACTCGAACCTGGACACACGAGGGATATACGATCCCATTTCTAAGCAACTACTTCGTCAATTGCAACACAGTCCGAACTGTTCGTTATTTTCACAATAAAACCAACTACCGTCCACTGTAAATTCGAATGCATAAATTATCCTCAAAATAAACAATCATTGGCACCTAAAGTCTGTAACTTTTATCAGTAACTTTTATCAATAAGTTGGACAGTATCTATCATTCCGAAGAAGGTCATTAATCCGGATGGGGTAACGAGTAGGGACCTTTTTCTTGTATATAAATATGTTAAAATTAGATGCTGAAAATATCCACTGACCTTTAAGAATGAGGTCCCGTGGTCATCTCAAGGTAGATCATCGACCGTGAGAAGTTCTGTTCTCCAGCCTCCCCACTCTATACCCCTTGCAATCACCCCCATTTCCCCCCACTTACACTCTCGCCAGCTAGTATCATACGCCGTCGTGACACACTTCTGACTGGAATTTTTTTCAAACGTGTTCCATACTTCAGGGTTCAACGATCCATCCAAGAGTATGATCTGTTACTTGGTAGGCACTGCTAGTAGGACACCGGTCTCGATAGCTCTTGGAACGCGTAGAAGGGCTACCTTGAAGGTAATGTCTACTTCTTCCACTCGTTCACCAATTTTTCGACCTGCATTTATCTTTAGCAATAGATTGGAACTGTAAAATCCAATTTCAAATTTTATATCGTTCGTAATCAATTAATGCTATTACATGTTGATTTTCATTTAGAAATAATGCAATTACATTACATATAGATGACACACTCCTGTTTTCGTTACCAAGTTGCTGTTAAATGGTAACGCGAATAGAAAAGTTGAAAATGTTCGGGAACGATGAATCGATTGATAGAAAGTTTGATATTGGGACGGATAAACGTGTTTTCTTTTATTCAATTCTTTGGTAATACAGAAACGGTAAGATAAAACGGTCCTGGCTCAAAATTGACCCCTCGTTTCGATGTACCGATTTGCCCTTCTTCCATCGCAGGTGTGACGAACAAAAAAATGCCTCCGCTGAATCGACAATTTTTCATGAAACATCGATTACTTCGTTCACATTTACTTTCTCCCACACGTTTGTTGACCGTCATTACTCGAAGCAAACTCGTACCACCGTTTCTCGTGCTTCCTGTTCTATTTTCATATTTCGTAAAGTAGGCTTCTCGTTTTGCGCCAGAATCGCTGTAGCATACGGGGCCACACGTGCGTAAAAAAAAAAGGGATTGCCATCAAGATTTCGCTGACGTTAGACCGGAAATGAAATAATGATCCCAGAAGCGGAAACAAAAAATTGCCGCATACGCGTGAAACCCTGGCCCGAGCTGTACCACTTCTCCTCATAGAATTATTCTTCTCTATTTTTAGGAATTAATAATAAAACGAAACAAAAATACGGAAGAAAGCGGAAAGCGGTACCAACTTTTGCTCGAAACTTCTCAAGCACAAACAAACTTAATCGAGAAAAGAAAACGACACTTTATCCAACAACTTGTACGATCCGGGGCAATTCGCTTATCAGAACCATCCGTATCGACTCCAGGACCCGTTCAGCTCGTCTAATTTACCGTGCATAGCAGTGCACCGAGTGCACCGAGTGCACTCATCGGAATATTCATAGTTATTCAAAACGAACGCGTAAGTGCGCGCGCTAACGCGATACAGGAAGAGGAAGAAAGCGCGTGGCAGCGTGCACCATTTGAAATGTAGGCGACACGAAGAGCGATATCGGGCATTTCCTGAACCGCGGCCATACCGATTTTTCATCGAACGCGTGCCCGTTCACCGAACTCGTCCCGGTGCAAAATCATCGAACAGAGGGGACCCTCGAAGCGTTCGACGATTAACATTTCACGGATACAATTTCTGTCGCTTTTTTTTTTTTTCCTTTTTCGGGACATGGCGATTGGCTCGGCGATGACGTGCGGGTGAGAGGGGGACCGAGGATGAAGAGTTGTCGAGGTACCGGAGAGGAGAGGACAGAGAGAAGAGAAAAGAAGAGAAGGGGCCAGAATGACACCGTTCGTGTGTTACTCATTGTTTTGCCGAAAGTGGTAGTAGTAGAGCGCAATGGTGTTAACCACGTATTTACTAAACGTCGAAGGTGTAGTGGTGGCCGTTCTAGAACGTCAGACGCTAGCAACGAAGGAAGTGGCTTTCATTAGTAGTGGTGGAGTTGGTGGTAGTGAGCGCGCGGCACACTTCGCGCTTCTCTTTGTAAGTTCTCACAGTATCACGCACCTCGGGTTGCTCTTGCAGGTGAAACAAACTGTTCCTCCTCCGCTGTTCGTTAACGTGTATGATAGTCGCGATACTGTAGCCATCATTTTTCTATCGGTACACCTTGGTAACTGTGCTTTATAGAAGATCTGGCAACCAATGTGTTCAAACGCGAGGGACGGCCTCGGCCTTGCGACTGTTACTAGTGTACTATGTCATTGAGAGGATCGGTCTGAACGAACGAAGGGAATCCGATTTATCCTCGTGGGCTTCTCCTTTGTCCACGTGACTTTCGAGTTCTCGATCGTTTTCTCTCTTCTTGCTTTTCGCTCGTTTCTTTTTTTTTTTTTTTTTTTTGCTAAAACGAGAACGTTTTGGGCGGCTGGTGCGGCGCCCCCAGTGTTCTACCCGCACGGACGTGGCTAGCCAATCAGGTAATTTACTTTGCGTTTTGAACATTTTATTGTACGATTCTTTTTTTTTTTCTTCCTTTGGTTGGTTGGAAGTTTTTGGTAAGCTCGACGTGGTCGACGGTTGTTTAATGCTTTGGAGTAAATCGGTGTTTCGCCTTGGTAATAGTCCCCGAAGGTGAAGTGTAATTTAAAATTGCGCGATTTTTTGTACAAATTCGATGCAGGCGTTATTCGTGCACTATAAAACGACGAACACTTCCTAAAGAGGGCTACGTAGCAAACAGGTTTTAAACACACAGGAGAAAGTACACGGTCAAGTTGATTCGCGAGGACACCTCTCTGAAGTACGCTATTTTAATTCTCCACTATAGGTCTTTTTGTTATTGTTCCTCGTGCCATTCTGAATGAATAGACTATAAACATGTAATAAAATCGGGAGAGATTAGGAATGTGTGGCATGTGTTAAATCGAACATTTTTTTTTTTAAGAGAAATATAATTGTTATTGATTGTCAAGTGAATTCGAGCAGTTTTAATACCGCGCCTTGCAATGTCCAAAATTAGCAGGCCCTTTGAAAGGAAAAAAAATAACGAGGAGGAAAAATAAAGGTATACCACGTACAGAGATTTCGCAATTTTTACGTGCAATTCTTTAATGTGATGATTTCGTAATATTTGCCTCGTATTCGTCGCGGTATCAATGGAGGTATAATAATAGTACTTTTATTATTATTATACTTATTATCAAGTATAAATGTAATAGATACGAAAACGAATATTACCTATATTTATATAAAAATTGTTACCCTTTTATTAATACTAATTAATTGCAATGTAATTAAACATTAAAATTTAAATCGGTTAAGTTTTCCTGTCGCAATTATCGCTGGCCTCCGCAGTCATTTTATAGATGTATTCGTCGATTGATCGACGACTAATTTCGTCCCAGCCCAATAGTTGTAACCCAATTTTTGTTTGGCCCAAGTATTTTTAGATTGTCGCCGACTTCATTTAATACATAATTATTGTACCACGTTTGACGTAGGACGTGGATTGATTTGCGAACGAAAATAATGGAGGGGCGAAAAGAATGGTGCAAATAAAAAGTCGAATGTACACCTGTGCCAAAAAAGATGCCAAGTATCTGTTGTAGAATAACGCGCGGGCATTATTCTTTAATTCATACTAATAGAATATAATATACATAAGCGGATATCAAACCTTGATCTGGTTTTATGCACCGTGTGAGCGTGAAATGATACCATTTTACTCTCATTTTATCTATTATGCACTACTTAAGTTATAAAACATAGTTCTGCAAAATCTGAGCGTGCAATGTACGACCATGAAAATATTCAACTTAATTTATATTAGATTCAACTGTAATTGAAGGTTGAGTTCTCGATAAATAATACACATATGTATGCACGTGTATTCCTGCGTTCCATTCGAAATAATTCGAATAATGATAGGTAAAGTTTTCGAAACGCGATTTAAATATAATTTGAATTCGAAGTGAATTAAATGTGATCGCGTAAGGGACAAACTATATGAGTAGTCGCTAATAATAAGGAAAGCAATTGGTGCAACTGAAAGTAAAGAAAGGACATGAAACAGATGATAAGATAATGACAGTAATGTTTAAACATTCGTAACATGTGTGAGTAATATGCATATAATTGTATTTACCCGTGCACAAAATCGAATGAAGATATTGAACAGTCTCAACGCATTCTAACGTGACATTTATATTAAGGATAATTGATTTCCGTCGAAAGGAATCGGTCATCGAAACTAATTAATTCTCGTTATTGGAATGTTGTTGTTGAGTGACTCTTTGTTTAATTCGCAGAATGTATAAGCTGATTTTCTTCCTCGTCTCCGTTCTTGGAGGAATCCATGAAATTGCCGCTGCCTCGCAACACATTAACAAAGATCTCACGGGCCACTACAATTCCCGTTTCCACTTTTATGATGAACCATACAATATGGACTTCACGTATCATAATTACGACCAAATGAGTCGTCTTCTACGTACGACGTCTCGTCGTTATCAAAATCTCACTGCCTTATACTCCATTGGAAAGTCAGTAAACGGTACGTTCTTAAAAAAAAAAAAAGACAAATCGTACGAATCATATTTTCCTATCATAATTACATATATAAATGTCAATCGCTATTTATTATTATTATTATTTAATATTACTATTTATTATCATGGTAACATTTCTTATTTTTTTGAAATTTATTGACTGCTCTTTAATTTATTATTTAAGAAATTCTATTCAACGTACAAGACATTGTAGTTTCGCAGTTCTTTAATTACCAACGTCTATCTATGTTTCATTAAAATCTATCTAAACTTTGTTAAAATATTACTAGTATTGTGTATTAGAAATATAAAGTAATTCAGGAAAACTGTTTCACAGGTCGCGATCTATGGGTAATGGTTGTTTCTTCGTCACCTTATGAACATATGATCGGTAAACCTGATGTGAAATACGTGGCCAACATACATGGAAACGAAGCGGTCGGTCGTGAATTAATGTTGCATCTGATTCATGTA
This sequence comes from Nomada fucata, assembly GCA_948146005.1. Taxonomy (NCBI): domain Eukaryota; kingdom Metazoa; phylum Arthropoda; class Insecta; order Hymenoptera; family Apidae; genus Nomada; species Nomada fucata. The sequence goes on along the minus strand of OX411277.1, from coordinate 1,884,299 downwards.
AGTAACCGTATAATACAGATGTGTCGCAACATCATTAAACCTGAATTTATAAACCTTCTTACGAGGTGTACAGTTAAACATTTCCATACAAAACACTTGCGTTTTAAATATAAGTCCATACTCGTACTTAATAATCAATTGCCGGATATAATGTCCTGTTAACTAATTTTGGTACACATATTTAAGAATATGAATACGGACGGAAAGAAGCAAACTCTGCTTAATTATAATAATTTGTCGTTACTCAATTACTTTGTATGTCATTTTTACACAATATGCCTATGTTGTATTTTGCGACTGAACGTGATTTGCAATTCTTAATTTTAGTTTCTCGTGACGAATTATGGATCGGATCCGTATGTCACATGGCTTCTAGATAATACTAGAATTCATATTCTTCCATCAATGAATCCAGATGGCTTCGAAGTGTCGAAAGAAGGTCATTGCGAAGGTGGTCAGGGCAGGTAAGACTTTCTAAAACACATTTTATTAAAACCATTTTCTAGTTGTCCGAAACTGTAACGCATATATAAATATGTTATCATTCCATCTCGTTATTTGTGAGATCGGGAGATCGTTATGCAAACTCTGTCATTTATTTACCGAACGTAACAAAATTAATATTTTGATTTAACTTTAATGAAACGTAAAATCATTAGGTATAACGCACGAGGTTTCGATTTGAACCGAAACTTTCCCGACTACTTCAAACAGAACAATAAAAAGAGTCAACCGGAAACTGAAGCTGTAAAGGAGTGGGTTTCGAAGATCCAGTTTGTCTTATCTGGAAGTTTACATGGAGGCGCATTGGTTGCCAGTTATCCATTCGACAACACACCAAATTCGCGTAAGTTTGTTACCAAAGCATATTTATCTCCAAGATTATCAAAATAACATATTCATAACTATAAAATAACATTTGGAGGATCTTTTCTATTTCGAGTAAGACAGTTACGATCTTGCGATAAATATTTCCTTTGAAAAAAAAAAGCAACAACAAAAAACAAAGAAGCACGTACAGTAAAAATAGTCACATCCATTGCATATAATGTGACATAAGAATTTATTACAATCGGATGGCAATATCACTAGTAGACTTTATTGCAATATGAATTGTACTATTTAATTAATATCATTGAAAGCAATCTCATAGTATTGTGTAACTTTTCATGCTGTCAGGAATATGCCGGTCAGCACCATTATGTGCAGGTATAGTATATTTGCTAATCAGAAAATCTGAGGTAGATATAAGATAAAGAAATATTTTCATAAAGTATGTGGCTTGTCCGAAGCTTTAATCCTTTATTATATGTTGAATATACACTAAAAGTAGAAAACTATGGATAGTAATAATGTTTATCAACAATTCTTATTCAATATTATAATATTTATTTCTTCTATTTAAAGCTATCTACTTTTGAAAATATTGTATTCATTAGTACTGTAACAATTTTAATAAAACAATCTATAGTATCATTTAATTCGGATAAACTCAGACACTCTATGTGATTAAGGCAGAGTATTAATTTACGGGAATATAACACAAATACATAACTGATATATGTAACGACATTTTACCGGACATTTATTTGTTTTTAATTTTCCAATTTCTACTTGCATTCCATAACTATTAATATGTACCTATGTTAAATTAATTACAAATTTTAATGCATTTAATCGAAATAATTACGCTCCGACGACGTATTCTTCTTATTATAGCAATACTTAAAATACAATTTAATATCAAGCAATCGAATATCATCAAAGATTTATACGAACCATTTAGTGTTTCAGAGTTATGCTTCAGCGCCGAGTGTTTCACCGGATGACGACGTGTTTCAACATTTGTCGCTGTTATATTCTCAAAATCATGGGTCCATGTACCGTGGACTACCATGTTCGCCATCGCAACCGGGATTTAAAAATGGTATAACTAATGGTGCCCAATGGTATCCGCTTACTGGAGGAATGCAAGACTTTAATTACGTATGGAACGGATGTATGGAAATCACATTGGAACTTTCGTGTTGTAAATATCCCCCCGCTTCTGATTTGCAATTTTATTGGGAAGAGAATCGCGTGGTAAGTTATTAAAACGAATTAAATTAAAAAATTGTTTAGACTGATAACAGTAAAATATGAAACATGTGCTTTCTAATTTTGTCTTTGCATTTTATATGATATCATTTTTCTTCCATTCATTGCCAATGATTTAAATGTATTTTATATTTTTCAGGCTCTTATTAAGTTTTTGGCGGAAGCTCATAGAGGTGTGCGTGGATTTGTTCTCGATGAAAATGGTAATCCCATTGAAAGGGCATCGATTAAAGTGAAATCACGAGACGTCAGTTTCCTTACAACGAAGTATGGTGAATTTTGGAGAATTTTACTGCCAGGAGTATACACATTGGAGGTAATTTCATAAAAGCTAAATTCGAAACCAAATAGACATTTCTACGCATCAGTTAGAATAATGCAATTAATAAATAATATATTGTATACCTGTTATTACACCTTATACATTATATGTAAAAGCTGTTTAGCAATAAGTAATATTTAAAAAAAAAATTATTTAATGTCGATCATCTCGTGTCCTAGGTATATGCAAATGGATATCTTCCACGTGAAGTTGAGTTTAGAGTAGTGGAAAAAGATCCAACGTCTTTCAACGTAACGTTGCACAGAGCAAGCGTAAGTACACATTATTAAATTTATTTAATTGTTCGCACGCGTATTTCCCCAAGTCAAAATAATATTTTATGACTGTATCCTGTATCCAGGTCACTAATAGTATAATTAAATGTTATATACGATTGCAGAATTAAATGTATTATTATTTTAATAATAGAGATATGCAGATGAAGAAGAAGCTGCATCCAACTTTTACAATGGAAACAGGGACCATATTAATCATGCTGGTATGATACACTTTCGACCACATTCTGGATCCAAAACTTCAACCGACGCAAACAGTGGAATTTTGTCATCCCTTAGTAATGGATTCAACTCTTTCGTCAATAACTGGTTTGGGTGATTAATCCTAAGTTAGCGAACGGCTGACTTCGTGATATTAATATTGTTTCATTGTAATCTCGTAATGATAAACAGAAATGATGAAACATTGTTGAAAATATTTGTTATTACTTGTTATTCTATTCTATTATAAATGATAATAGAAGGATTGTGCAAATTTCTCTTTTTTCAGTCACAATGAAACAATTTATAAAATTTCGAGACCATGCGAGGATTAACCGTTTAAGAATACGTATAAACGCATAGATATCATTTTAGTGAACGAACGCTTTTATTATATTTTTTAATTTTACAACTTACTTTTTATTTGTACTGTTAAATAACTTATTTACATTATTTAAAAATGTACCGATATATTAGACATTTTGCTGTTAATTTTATGCACCGTTTATAATTCGTTAAATATGAATTTAATGTAATATTTATCACTACCGAACAAATTATTTATATGCATACTCTCATCGTTAGTTTCGAGAGGAATTCTCTTATACATTAAATATTTATATTGGACATTTGAGGGCTGCACTTAATGATTCTGCAAGTGGGACAATTATTTGCTATAATTTGTATATTTAATAATTCTTTTCAGGGTTTATTTGGATGAATTTCTTTCTAGTCTTCCAACAGAAGAGATTCTAGTCTCTTAATTAAAGACAAATAAATATCACAAGTTTCACATGGACAAGCTTTTTATAAATTTATATTTATTTGTTATGTCCATGTCATACGAAGTATTTATTTTTTAATGAAATTGTTTGCCAATCGGTGTTCTGCTAAGAAGGAACCAAACATTTTCCACCAATATACGATAAGTCAAAAGCCACATTACTTATAAAGAAATAATATAGACTCTTTAAAAATTTATTTATTACAATACAATTTATCTCCTGAAAGTAACAAACGTCGATTTACTTGTCATTGTTATGTACTAGAGCTTTCGAATGACTAATGTATTTTTCTTAGCAGCAGTTAATAGGATAAACCTTTAAAAACAGAAAAATGTTTTTTTTTATCATTTGTAATGTATCAAATTATGAATGATTTCAAAATAATAAGATATTTCATGCAATATTTAATTACACCGTTTGAAGTGTAGGGTACAATATTTAGAATATTTATTCAAATAGCAGGGCATGTTAAAAATATAGTGCCTTCACCTAAATTAGATGATCTTTCACAAAAGTTCATAAGAATACTGTAAAAAAAATGGCCTTAAAAATTATCTAATAGATCTTCGATTGTTAGACAAAAAATTATTCTGTTTAATCCGAATACAATTATTTGTTTGTTTTTGCCCTCGCGAAAATCTCGATTTAGCCTTACGAGAAAAATAAAATTACATAGCTAGAAATCGAGAATTCGCGTAACGAAGGAACCCTCTACATTTATCCTCGCATATTAAACAGGAAATATATTTTTAAGAAACACGTACTGTTGAGAGCTGAGAAGATGATAAGCGGAAAAAATGCAGATCTAATTGTTCAGAATTTTAACGTAACAAGACTTGTCAATTGCAAAGTTCTAAACCGAGAAACTTGTACAAATCTATGTCACAAATAATAAAAGTACTTAGAATTTAGAGAAAAGATCAATTTCTGTGTTTCTGGCAAAACTTTCTATTTCTGTATCTCGTCTGTTTCTAAAAGCTGTACAAGGTGATTGCTTCGATGATAGCCTTAGTTGCAGCTATCATGACTTCTCTGCTCTTAGTAGTGCGAATTAAAAACTATGAGTGCAGTAAATTAATGTTGCGAATTATGACAACTCCTGATTATTTTGCTCTTTCTTTTTAATATATGTATATGAAATAGTACATTAAATATAATGGAGGGCCATACGCGATTGAGTTAGAAGGGAAGCATGAGCCGGGAACTGATGTTCCGAAAAAGATATTATGCGTTACAAGTACCACTATCAGTAAAAAATGATTGTGAGGAATATTTTAACTTTTTTTTATTTATAGTATAAAAAGTACCGTTTGTTACATTTTGTTTGTTTTAAGTTACAAAATATATAGTTTGTAAAAATATAGTCATATGCATAGAATCTTATTTTCGACAAATAAATATACAAAGCGGTATAAAGTGTTTTGATATGCTAGTAACAAAGAACATTTCGTCTGAGTGAAAATAATCGTAATCATATTTATTTTTACCCGAGAACAATTTTTACAATGTTTTACCGCTGCTAAAAAATAACTAACATTTTTTTTCTATGTCACATATAATACACCCATAATAATAGTATACATGTATTTCACATTAGTTCCAACAAAAAATTGTGACATGTAAATAAATATACCTCATGTATATTATTATAAAAAGACTTCTTCTTTCGGTTCTTTACATGAATGTATTGTGTTGATATTTTCATAATTAATCAAAAATAAATGGATTACAGCCAATAATTTATTCACAAATATCAAAATTGTGTATAAAATGTCATTCAATTTACAATCCCGTTTAAAAAAAAAGTTTAGTGAATCATTCCTTACATCTTAATCTATTACGATTTAATTAATAAAAAAAAAGTAGCTAAAAACTTTGATAGATTATTTAGGTTCCTATCATTCACATAGAAAACTCAATGTTAATTGTTAATTATATTAACACATATCCAATTTGTTGTTAGTAGGTGGCGCATTTAATCCACCAATATCACCGGATTCAAGTTGTTTAAGAAGGCGGAAGAGAGCTGCAGCTTCTCTAATGCGGCTAAATTCTACGCAAAAGGCTTGCATTTCAATAAAAAGTTCTTTCACATTTATAATTTTGTTCCTAATTAGGGATTGTAGAAAAACGCAAACTAAACGTACTAGACGATTCTGCATATAACGATCTTTTATAGTTTCGCAAGTAGAGATGCAGTTACTAATATATAAGTGAACGAATTCTGTTGGCAAATCAACAGTGGTGGTCAATCTGTTGACTACTTCCATAGAATGAAGAGACATCTCCATATTTACTAGAACGCTAAAATATTCTGTTATTTGGCTTGATTGCATCAGCTTTAACAGAACTTCAATTGCAATCAGAGGATTGTTCTCTACCAAATCTGGTAGCTTTCCAGGTGTAAGGCCAATATGATATACCAATTTTGGATCTCTGTCCAATTCATTAACAAGATGCTGCTGTTGTTGTAACGTTAATACACTCTTGAACGCTTTTCCCATTAATCTACGAGCTTCTGCGCCAGCACAATTTGACACGCACATATTGGTGTCATATTCAATTGTAAATTGAGAAGGTTCTGTAACATTGAACCATGGTAGCTCATCGACCGAACGGTAAAGCGGAGGAGCTAATCTTAAGAATTCAGGTTGATAACTTTGACTACATAGCGGCGGATCATTGGCAATTAAAACTTCCATCATTGTCTTTGTTGCGTTCTTATCGATCTCTGTAACCTTGGAATGATCCATGTCTGGTAAAATCACAGGATTGCCGCACTTAGCAATGGAAGGTAGTTCCGAGTGACGCTCTGCTAATTGTACTTGTAAATTACTTAGATCAATGTGCGGTACAGATACGAAATACAATTCATCCACAATTTGCCTCGGAGTTTTCTTTATAATGTCCTTTTGATTGTATCCCAATAAATTTACTAAAAGATTTTTCTCACATTGTGACAAAACTGGTATATGTCCAGAGAAATTGGTCTTTGGTACGCCACTGTTTGTATCCTCCTGTGGCTTTAATACCTGTACAAAAACAGGGGCGAACGGTGTTGAGGCCAGTGGTTCTCCTCTATAAAGATCGAATAATAATGCCACTGCTATTATACGTTGAACATTTTTGGGCAGTAAGTCTATATGTTGCAAAAGGAGAACCAATGTCATTCCTACTTTAAATCGATCTTCTTTTGGAAACGCTTGATGCAATTGATTACATAGACTTTCCAAACTACTATCCAGATTTTCCTCTTCAAGGATATCCAGTAATTTTGTTAATTCTTTCGGCGTAAGCGTCATGTTGCTAAAGTAACAGATCGAACTAGGTTATAGCACCTCGATTACGTTTCGTTTGCACGATTATATTCATGAATATCGAGATACAAATACAGTAATTGATCTTTAAAGTCAGTAACTACGTATAACATGTTAACCTGCAGTGTTTCAATATACGTATATTTACTTTTTATTACATTTTGCATTTGTTGTTTTACAGGTTATGACTAGAATTCAAGTAGAATTAACTACCACACAAACTTACAAACTCAATTCTAGATTTTCCACTGTTGTACCGTGGAATCGATTGCTATATACGAACCATATATGCAGATGTAAAAAAGAGTAGAAACATGCTACGCAATAATGGGTTACTACTATGGCGCTGAGTAGTGGCGCGCTTATGTGCGCAAATTTAAAAATTCGCGCACTCACAATCAGTATAAGCAATGTTTTATTTCCACTTGCTTTTACTTTAACGTGGCATATATCTGTTCCTTTGTATATATATACATAGATGTAGTTTAATGAAGTTTTCAATTAATTTAGAAATGAATGTATAAGGAAACACTGTAGCCTACCCCCTATTTAGTAATAAATAATAAATAGTTAGTAATTCCTTTTGGCAAACCATCACTTATTCCGAAAATAGTAAGTATATACGTGTAATATTTATAGTCGCCGAAACTGTTATACAACGTACAGTTATTTGTATATAAAATAATTGAAATTATTTGCATTGAAAATAAAGTAATTTGTTATAACTAAATCTATTAATTTTGTCATAAATCTTTACTGATATATTTACGTTTCGCTACATACAAACCATCAATGCATTTTGAACTCCAAATATTTAAAAATAGTAATTCGCAAGAAAGGCGATAGCTCCGTAATAAGATTCTTACATTACTATTTATAATTTTATAGTTTAGGATTTCCGGTACATAGAAACTAGACCGAGATCTAATCCATATAAATTAGAAAGAATCGTGTGGAAAACGGCGCATTACGATACGCTTGAGGTAGTTACGCTTGCTAAACGCGCATCTATAATAATTTCAATCATCAATAACTCAAAGAATTTATAGTGTATAATTATTTAATAACACCGGTAAACGCGTCTAAAAATGGTAACATGTCTTCCCTTTACGTCAACTTCCTAGCAAATTTTTGACTTTCATAGACCCCTGTAGAAATGATTGCGCGCAAAGAAAAGATTAATTAACTATAAGTAACATAAGTAACACGATAATTATATTTTGTTACTTTTCATTACCAAATACTTCGTATTCTTCTAGTAAAAAGATCTGAAAATATTTATTTATTAATTACTTCCTTCATTGTTTAACTTGGGCCATGTGGTGCATTAATTATTATCGAATTACTATCATCTTCATAAATAAACTCCTACCAAACCAAACGTTACTGGGCCTCATTTATAATCAATTAAAAATTCTTTTGTAAAACTAACAATTCGTATCGGCAGATTGGCGCTTCCGCTTTACAGAAATTAATCCATATAGGATTCGTTGCTTTGCACGCCTACGGTTTACATTCACGCAGTGCTCCTAGGCCGGCTAGGTATATCAGAAATACGGTCAGCTCTGAAACGGTGAAGGAATGCCAGATTCCCCCACTATTCTTCGCATACTCGTTTCACTCCTGCCCCCGGCCCCCAGTAAATTGTTGGGAGATGGAATCCCCACCTCATAGGCAGAAGCACCTGTTGCGCAGCTACCTGTTTTACTCGATCCATGGGTCCGTTCTCTCTTTCCTTCTCTTTCTCCTTCTCTTTCTCTTCAGTATCGCGCACGGTGTCACGGCAGTAGAACGGTCTCCGATCGCGGTGGTGACTCTTCGTTAAAGGGCAACGACTCGCCAAGTGAAAATAATGTCTCCTTATGCACGTCGAACAGAGTCACGGTGAACAGTGCGGGGAGTCTTATAGTTCAATCGAAGGTTTGCCACGGTTATTCAAAGAGGAGACACTAGAACGCCGTAGCAGCCAGATTGGAAATGTATCGCAGGAGAGTTTAAGAAGGAGCAATGGAGGACGAGCCACGGGATACCTGTTTCGGGGCAGGAAGCGTGGCAGGGGCTGTGATCGGTACTTTCCTCACAACGATTCTCCTGCTGTTGGTTGCTGCGCTCCTTTACAGACAGTGGCGTAGACATAAGGGTAAGTCGTACAATTGGCGTTCCCTTGTGGATTTCGAAACATCAGCTACCGGCTACAGAGTGGTGCGTCTCTCTGGTTCTGGGGACATGCAATGACAGATCGTTGTGGTCTCTGCATTCGTGGTCCTGCATTCGCATGAGCGCGCTCTAGTTGCCGAGTTCAAGCTATCATAATGTAGTTGCGCCAGTTAACTTGTTCTTTAGAAGAATGAATGGTATTTTATCATTGAGGACAACGATTTATCGTGCTTGTCTATTCTACCGTTCTTTTGCGGCACCGGGCGTATAGTACATACATATGCATATGCAAGCCCGATGGAATTTCTTGCACAATAAATCGGCGTTTATTCCTACGCGTTACTTCCCTGCAACTCCTCTGGAGGCACACCAAAGTAGTAATACAAGATACTACGCCCCGGCACGCGGGACAATAGATAATTACACATTTTCCACTCGATAAATTGAAACCTGACACAATTTCAAGTAGTCGAAGGCAACACACGATTATGTAATGTAATTCCCGTGTTTCTTGAATCGGAATTCGTCACGTATAGTGTCCTGCAAATTACAAATGTCATGGAACATTGAAGTTGTAATGCGGAATTGAAACGAATTGTTAGTAATGTTAGTTAATACTTGCGGAAATTTCATGGAAATTTATATAGATAATTAGAAACTATAAATTAATTACATATATAAAATAACAAAATTAACGAGTGTCTAGTATTATTTATGGTTTCACAAAATTCATTGGTGTGCTTTACACGACACCAACCTTTTCGCTATTGCGTCGCAATTGATGCGTATATCACGCAAAAGGTAGACCTTGGAGTGCCTCTCGCGAGACACGGTGCGATGGGACACGAAAGTCTCTCTTGCTCGATACATTGGAATCTCTACCTGGTGAAATGATGTTTACGGACTACAAGCATAAAATGTACCTGTATTTATTACAAGAGATACATTCCGTACGTTGGTTCGTTTTTGGGATGATCCGTATTATCATTGCGTCGCCACGGTGGAATGCATCGTATGTATGTATGTGAAACGCTAGATAGGCATAGAGTCGGCTGCAACAAGCCATTAACGTTTTTCTTCAAAAATGGGCAATCGTTAGAATTGTTGCCGCCTAAAAAGGACAAACCATAAAAAGTTTCTTTTTTTTTCAAGCTCTCCTATATTTTTCTTCTTTTTTTGTTTTTCATTTGGAGACAGATAATTGCGGGAAACGCTTATGCAATTGTGGCTACATTCTTTAGCAGAAATCTAAATTGCAGATGAACAATGCAAATGTTTCTTCGAGATACGAAAAATAAATTCCTCAGACTGTACAGTTGGAAACGTTTACAATGTTTTAGCATCGAATATTTTTCATTACTTGACAATGATCTCTTGTTAAATTAGTCGTCCTCGTTGCTACGTGCAAAGGTCCACGTACAGAATGGAAATAATAATGGGCATAACGTATTTGAGTGAAACGTGTTTAAAGCGCATTACTGCTGCGTATAACCGAAAGAATGTTTGCACCGGTAGGTAACGAGTTTTAAATTTCACGGCACATGCAACAAATGCGCGGAAAATGTTTTCAGTTAGTTTATGCAACGATCAGTACCTACCTGTTCCAACTGTTTTTTCATGAGTCAAACTTGAATAATGAATATTCTTTGCTTTCTTAATTAGAAAAATAGAACGATCAGCCCGAAGCTTACCTTTACGGTTGCATAATCATCGTTAATTAGAGAATTGGGCTCCTTAAATTCCTGGATTCTCTGCACGATCTGTTGTGTCCCTTTCTTATTAATGGTTATTAAATTTCTTTTTTAATATAAATTAAGTGTTGTACACAGATTTGTTGAATGTAGCGACGTTAAATATTAAATATTTATGCATCAATAGAATCGGCATAATACATGATAAAAAATGCTGTATAAATATAGCAGTTATTATCGAGAACATATAAACACCGAGTAATTATATCCATTAAAAATGATATTGCTCGGTGTATCAAGTTACCGTATAGCGGACAAATGGAACTTGAGATAACCGGGACCCGCGATCAGATTATAAGTATTCTATTGTAATCGAAAATATTTGATACACATATCGGATATAAACAGTAAGTAAAGTAATAAACAGCACGTGTCGCATATTTTCATTATTGGGAAATTTCTAGGTAAATATGTAGGAAAAATATATACGGTATTCCTTCAATGCTAAAATATAATAACGCTTTTCGACAATTAGGAACAATCGTTGTTTCCCAAAGTGGAAAATAGATAACAAATGATGGACACAATGATAAGGTACTAAGCGCTTCAAAGCAATGGAGTGTTTCTAATGACATACAAATAAATGTTATTGCGACACAGAATATGTTTCCGAAATATTTGTTAGTTAGTTTGCTTTAGGTTGTATTTATTGAATTACTCAGTAGATCAAATTATAAATGGATTAATAAATAATACCACGCCCATATAAACTGATCTGTAGGAATTCATTTGCTGTATAACTAAATATATCTATATTATATTGAATTAAAGTTTATTTATACCAATATCGATATTGCGTACAGAAAATTCAGGCTTATATTATCTCAACAAATACGTTCTTAATGTTGCCTATATTTTATACATAAAAATATTTAACGTGATAGTGCATCGTAACCGTGTCCAAGAAGAAAAAAAATACAATGTCAATTCGTCACGCAGTAGAAGTATGCACATTTCAAAAGATAGAATGGAATGTGTAATTCTTAATGCCTCTGCAGGCGTGTACGTGTATACGAATATGCTAAGCACACTAAATAAGCGCAAATCTGTACGGTGATGTCACCATTGTAGTAACATAAATTACGCAATAAGGGTACAATCGTCTTAAAAGTCGTTTCTATTCTTTTTACGCTTACCATCACCTTCAACATTTAGTTATGTAATCTCTGTGTATTAATTACGCAATGCATATTTTTCTGTAACATTGTCCCTATAATTTATTCACCTGTAGATTAATTAAAACATACAATTAATTCTTCTAACGTAATAAAAGTAGTCTATAATGTTATTAAGGTATTTGCACAACCAATATTTTCATAACGCGACGACAGTAAATAACGGTGCCAAATAAATCTTTTTAGGTAAACACTTAGTACTGGTAACAGATCCAGAAATCGTCGAAGAAGCATATGCCTTCGATAATCCTTGTTTTAAGGATGTTACAATATCGTCAACTAACCGAACTCGAGATGGGACGGTATCTCTGACTCCTGGGGATACTCCAGGTAAAGATTCCGCACGATGGTCTACTTCTTGGACATCCTTGGGCCTTGGCTCGACTAACCGCAACGATAAGAGAAAAACTCTCGACGATTCTTGCCTTGGCGTAAGTACTTACTATGTCCTTTCTTGCTTTTTCCTCTAACTACGGATTTCTGGCATTATACAACCATTTAAATCACGATATTTTAGTGCAATACTTGCGAATGAAATACGACGTATCTGTTAGAAGTATTTTTGCAAAGGATATTAGTATGATTATAAAATATACACTCCGTTTCAATATTTCATACATATGTATGTACAAGCTATGGTTCATGTCCAAATTTGGATACATGTACAGTTAATCTAGCCATCTTTGATACGTGTCCTTATGTTCCTTGGTGAAGAGGAAGTCTGCAGTGTATGATCCGAATGTTAAAGAAAATATTTATAAAACGAATGTTCGATGTAACTTTTCTTTTAACTTACTACACAATGCATTAAGATTTATACGATTTCAAGTTTCCAATTCCTCTGAATTTCTTTCTAGTCATCATTAAAAATAATAGGGAATATATTAAGATAGTATTTTTTTTTTTATACAGCCGAAAGCTACAAGGATCAGTGTAGTTGGTTTGAAAAGTCGAGATTTCACGGGATTGGGATTTAACATATGTGGCAATATGAGAGAAGGTATCTTTGTTAAAGATCTTCTACACCGTGGACCTGCATCAGAGTCTGGCCGAATACATCCAGGTTAGTAAAGTAATTTCATTCTCTAACATCTATTGGAAAATAATACAATAATTGATGTAACTAACACTTTCTACAATTCGAAGATTCCGCGCTATTCAACAAAATTACTTAACCAGTTATTAGAATAAGTCTATGCATGACGCGAAAATAATAAACTGCCGAAGAGATTAAGTTGTAAGTTTTAATAATCGTTATATTTACAGGTGACCGCATAGCCAGTGTGAAAATCAGTTTTCGAAACATGGTTTACGAGGACGCGTTAACAATTTTAAGCTACGCTTCGCCATACGACGTTAAACTCGAAGTAGAGAGCGGAGGAACTGGATCGAAGCCAACCACTCTTTTGAAAAAAAGTGTTGGCCCTAGCGCGACAAGAATTTGCCATCCTCTGTATAGAAGTCAATCGATTCCGGAGCTCTCACAGTCGAAGAGTGTCGCGAAAAGACTGTTCATAGTCGATCCAAACGAGTCCATGAACTCCAACTATTCGACAATGAATTCGACATTGAAATCCTCCAAGTCTACGCCAAGTACTCATGCATTTGATAAACGTCACGACGAATCTAAGAGCAATCACCAGAAATTTGGCATAAAGGTCTTGCCGGCCCTTGACGGCACCGTTCATCGTATTGAAAATCAAAATGAACATAACACAAATCTCGAAAGAAGACACTCGAAGAAATTGGATACAGAGAAGCATTTATTAAATATGAACAAAGCACCTCTACTTACCGATAAGAAGGAGGAAGCGCAATGCCAACAGGCCTCGCAACAAATGTTCCACGGTTCTGAAGGTCCTGAAGGGAAGAATGATTTTTTTGAAACGCGCAACGTCGACACGCCGGACAAAGGCGACAAACTCAACGACACCATGATTCAGATCCCGTCAGAAGTGCCAACGGAAGTGCACAATGCAGCGATGGCCGCGCGTAGAAATCGAAGAAATAGTTCTGAACTGTTGAACCCTCAGAAAAGTAACGAGTCGATTGAGACGGAGGATTCGAGGAACCAACAGAAGAACAAAAGAAAGGCCCCACCACCCCCAAGAACTAATAACTACGATGGTGAACATGCTTCTCCCGCGAAAAAAGATTCGTCGTTCGCGAAAGGATACAGTAGCTCCAAGAAGGAGGACGAGATTAATAGTATCACTGATTATACTGAATCATTGTCCGACTATGTAAACAAAGTACGTGAAAATACGGAAAAAATTGATTCGCGTGCCGAGCAAAAAGTGGAAACATTAATAATCGACGGTAGACATTCTGAATCTGACACGGACAGCGAAATGCAGAACAGTTTCACAACTATTGAACTGAACTCGGCTGACATTACGATTCATCGTACACCTGTGCCAGAGACAAACGACGACGAGGACGAGGAAGACGATGTTTACAGGAAAGCAGCGAGTTTAGGTGATTTGTCAAAGTACGAATGTAGGGCATCAGCAACTCTCGAAAGAGCACAGAGTTTGGATATGACCGATACTGGAACGAAGAAACGTAAGGCGCCCCTTCCGCCAGAGGATATAAACGAATCCACCGAAGATTTGACTAAACTCGATCAAATAGACACTTTCGATAGGCAATTATTGAAAAAGTCAAACGAATGGGGCAACTTGGAGGACGTTGTCTGGCGGAAGAAACCGGATTCGGAGGATAAACCGAAGGAGACGAGGGTCAGGAAAAGGAGCAACGGATCGCTCGAACGATCAAAGTCTTCCGATGAAATTAAATTGAAGAACGACGCATCCGAATCAAGGGACGATAATTCGACAGACGACGAAACTAGTATTGAACTTTTCAACCTTCCATTGAGCAAGAGGCTCACGGAAGAATTTATTCACGCCGAACGAATGTTCAATCCGGACGAAGACAATTCGCTGGCGAGAATTGTTAACGACGGGACGATTGTTAAAAGTCCCACCCTCGAGGAGGTTGAATTACAATTCAAAAAAGAGGCCACATTACCGGCCGATTTTAAGAACGGTAACATAAGCGTGGATGAGCAATACTCGGACGAAGATGACAAAGTGGCGAAAAAGGATTTCGGAAAGGCTTTGAAACACTTTGAAACCTACTCGCAAAATATACCGCCCTCTTCGCACACCTCCTCGAAACAAGACCTCTTTCATTCGAAGAATTGGAGGGAAGATAACTCGTTGGCAAACAACGAAACGAGTTTGTACATCGGTAAGAAACCGGTTAACGAGGAGCCGATGACGAAAATTAATATCAAGAGAGGATGTCCGGGGTGCGACGAAAATTCTAGCCATCACGAAGCCTGCAAGAAGAAAGCATTTTCGACAAAACGGTCATCTACACCGATACCTTTACACGATCAGACGAATTCAACGTCGGGCAATGGTTCCGACTCGATAAGAGTGAACGACGAAGAAGAACCGACATCGATGCCCCATACGCATGGAACAGTGCTCAAAGAAGCCGATGGTAAAAGTGAAAATTCATCGACGAAGCCGAAACGAGTGATCGAAGTCCCTGTTAATCAAAGAATCGACCGTGAAAACGACGAAGATGAAGATGAATACGAGTTTGGTTCCGGTGTGACGTTGAATAACAGAGTATCATTCGACCGCGAGGACCGTCGTAACATTAACAATATCAGTGTTTCTAGTGGTGAAAATAGTGAGGACAGCGGTTTAGTTGGTGAATCGATGGATTACAATCCACAGGACTATGATAATCGGCCACCACTTCCAAACACACCGATGCCACAAAAAATGACTTATATTACAGAGATCAAGCTCTCTGCTAACAGGGGGAAATTTCAGGAAGACGACGAGGAGAACGGTGAAGCTAATAAAAGATCGGTGCAAAGCGACGTTAAAACAACGTCGAATGGAAAGACGAGTTCTAATAAGAAGCCGCCTGTACCTCCTAGAAGGACAGACATTACTAAGTCTAGTAAGAAGGGTAATACAGATAAGCAAGTTATTTATGTGTCTGAATATAAATCTAACGAGTCGAAGGAACCGCATGGTTCAGACGTGAGCGAAGGAATCAAACAATCGGATAACTGGCCCGCAGAAACATGATTTGTAAATTTTCTCAAGGGGCAAAGGACAAAATCAATCTTGACAATAAGGTACCAGTGAATAACGCGTAATCATCTAAATCCGTCTACATGTATTGAATGATGTCATGGGAGTTGTAATGTGCAATTTGTAGTCGTATCGTCTTCATCTCAATTTCGACGACGAGTGGTAAATGTAGCAATAAATGTAGTTTATGGTGAACTGTTAATATTTGATCTGTTAAATATTTTGTTTACTTGAAAGATGAGGCAGTTATTATAAGAGATAATGGGAAATCAACTTGTAAACCTAAAGAGCGTACTTTACTTAACTTTCGTTGCATGAACGACTCGAATGCTGATCCCTATTTGTATGTACTATGCTCATTTTAAATAGATCTGTCCGTGTACTAGTCGAAGAAAAAACTTTATTTGGTAACTCCGATTACTAGAAAAGACTGGGTCTCGTTTGAAAACATGTTTTTTTTCTATGTTTTGATAAAAGTGCTTGTTGTTGTAAATAAATTGTATTTACTTTGCAACATACCGTTTGCTTTAAAAATTATTACGATTAGAATTTGTATTATACGTAAATCGCGCGTTCATAAGATAGTACAGTATTAGAAAGTATCATACATATCAAAAATCGTTATTTCGTTACTAAAATATTCTGCGTGTACCTTTTTACGCATGATATTTTTATAACGATATTTGTAACACTTTAAAACGTTATTTACCCGTAATTTTTCATTACCACTTCGATAAAAATGAATTTAATACACATATGGGTACAAAAGGCTCATAATCTATAATAATAACATATACTATCTATTATAGTATATAAAATGTATATAGAAAACAGATAAAAGTATTTTATAGTTGAATTAATGACGTATACTTAAATTCAAGGTTTATCAATTGGTATTTTTATGTAATATGTGATTGAATCTACTTGTGAAAGTTATAATACAATTTTTGCTGTAAAACTTTTAATTTAGCCGCTTATATTCCTGGAAAACATTTGTAATGTTAAAATTAACTTGAAAATATACATTTTGCGATACGAAACATAAGATATCACGAACGTTTATAGGTATAAAAATATTGTCGTCACTTTTTAACATAGATTACATGTGCATTTTAATGTGCTATGATTAAAATATAATTTTTATGTTTTATTCGTGTTTTACGTGGTATCGCTAATACAATTTGTAATTTGTATATACATATAGTTCAATATTTTGTATCTATATACAATGAAAGTCAATTAATTACATAGCACATTTTTATACGCGTAATTAATAAGAAAATGATGAAGCAATAAATTAATAATTGGGAGCCACGTATAATATATAAAAATATTACCAATACTATTTGTAAAACACCTTATACGGTTATTGATATTAGGTGATACTCTGCAATTTGATTAACATAAACTCAATGTGAGACAATAAGTGTGGAAAATTCGTCACGATCTTATTTACGTTATACTAAAACCGAAGCTTTTTTTTTATGTTGTTCTTTATGTTAATACAAAATTAGCAGTGATAAGGTAACATGGGGCAAAGCGAAGATGTAATGTACATGATACAAGCTTACCATTTCGGTAAAAAAAAGGTGCCTAAAAGTGGTAGTATCATTCGTAAAATAAGAAATGGCCACGACTAAAAAAATATAATTTTATATTTACCACACACTAGAATATCTTTAACGAACGTCAGTCGCAATTTAGTTTAAAATGTATATATATATCTTTAATATTTTTCATCATTATTCATCCTCATATAGATTTCAAATTTAAATAACTTACATTGTTACAAATATAAATTAATTACATGAATTTTTGTACATATAAAAGTATAAAACTTGTCGTTAATATAAATAATAACTAACGGGAAAGTCGTAATGTTTATGCCAGAAGCATAAACGAAGTACAAATGAAATATTTGTATGTATATATGGTTAAACAGTAATCATTTAAATATAAATATAAAATAGTGCCAAGCAACATTTAGTAATTAATTCAGTAATTGCAAATTTTAACATTATTTTTGCACATTAAATTTTATAAGTATACCTAAAGCAAAATTATTATTCTCACTCTGTTGAGAACTATTTTAAACCCTGTATATTAGAAAATAGGTAACTAAACATGTCATACATTTATGCTTCAATTATAGGTTTCATTTTTTATTGAAATTCTGTTACAATTGCAGATTTAGTATTTCGAATTCAAAGCCGTGGTTCATCGAATATGCATTTTATCGTGGAATAACAAAATGAATGCTTCACAATTTGAAATTTTCATACAAAGACAGTGATATAATATGCATAAGAACGAATGCAATTAAAACTCGAATAAATATTTGTTTTCCGCATGTTACTCACTGTTTCACATTTATATACGCGTCGAGTTTGACGGAAATATCAAAGATGTTGAGTAAATCACAATACATCTAACGATCACATGCGGCTGCTGCTAGAAAGTAAATGATCAGTAACAATATAATAAAATATTAAATAATCTTTGTAATTACTTGAACATCTTCCAAGAAAAGTGTTTCTAAATATAAATCTATGACCTTTTGTCGACCGTGTCTACTTCTTGACAGTATCTTACATAAAACGTAGCTCCAACACGCGCGATTAAATTGTCTCATTTTAAAATAAAATTACATAATAGTTACTAATTAAAGTTTGCAATAAACTTATTTACTTATTAATTAACTGTAGCATATAGAAGGACATGAATTTCTCTATAGAAATTATTTTTCTCCGAGACTGATCAATGAATAAAGAAACACAATGCGGATTATATTTTTGTATTTATGTTTCGCAAAAAACCACGCCCATGCCAGTTTAGTACGATTTACTGAGAATACTACATAATGTATATGTAAAATTTTATCACCCTCGTTTATGTGCTACGTTAAAAATATAAAAGGTTCTATTTTTTGTTGAAATATCCGTCCACTACATTTTTCTTGTTAGTTTGGAAACGCATGAAAAAGCAATAAGGAACAATAAAATGTTAAATTATATGTATATGTATATAGAATAATGTTAAAATATGAGTTGTCGAATTTCGAATGACTATACAAGATATAATAAAGAACTAACACTATTATTTTATTACACATATTTTTTGCATCTAAAATTATACCTTCGATATAACATGCTTAAAACCATCAATATATTTAAAACGAACGGCGAAAGGAAATTTCATATTCTTGAAAATTGATGTTCGTAAAATATTATATCTGTTAAAACAAGTCATTGAACTTGTTATTATTTTATAGATGATATGCAACTTTGTGCCCCTGTATCATATTTCTATATGCTTTCAAACAAAATATGAACAGTCGGAAATGTTTTGTTGTAAATATGGAGGCCAGTTACGGATATATTTATCTATACACGATTCTCTTACTGTATTTCTCTGACATTGGTACAGATCAAAGAACATTTTTCAATTTCTGTGAATATGTCATTAACAAACAATTAAATGTAAGCAAGAATAAAGATGTGCATGTTACAATAATGTATACGTACATGTATATATTTTTTATATGCATTTAATTTACAGCGAGAATTATACGTATTGCGTTTGCATTAGTATTAACATACATTTAACAAAAAAGAAAAGCTCAACTAAGTGCTTTAGAAAAGAGAGCTGAATCTTTTATGAAATAAAAAAATTAAATGTGCTCAGAATGGCAAACTCTCGGTACTGTCTATTTGATGTTAAAGGCGTACAATGTTTACGGACATCTCTGAGTCGAACTGCAATTTAATACGCCGTTGTTTAATCGTATCAAGTTTTTGTATATTTCAATTTTTATGCATTTCTTAAACATTATGCACTGTTGACGATTCTTATTATATAAAGAACTAAACTATAAGATTTTATCATATATATATCATATATATATACCGTAGACTGCAAATATTGTAATAAAATCTGCTACATTAACGCCGAGTATTAAACAACAGATAAGTATTTACTAACAAACTGAATATAATAACGTGGAAGGTATAATATTAAGTATGTATTAAACAAAAATTGGTGTTTCATAGACGCAAATATTTTTGTATAAAATAATGAAATTCTTTTAATCCCTTGATATATGTAATGTTGTGTAAATATAACACGTTATTAAAACTTACGCTTTGAAGTATATTGATTTTTTAATTACAAAGCCAAGCAAATACTGGAAAACAGTGAGCTTTAAAAAATATACATATTATGTAAATATGTACAATGAATACAGTGTTTCGCCATGGGTATTGTATAAGGACTACGACACATGATACGCTGGATGGGCACACGATCGTAGCACCCTATAATTATGTAAAAACAGGATACAGTGAAAGTTGTTGCAAACTTTTGTATCTTGAAAATGAAAAATTAAAAAATTGTTATTTAACAACCCCTATATAAACTCTTCATCCGCAGGATTCTAAATAAACGACTACAAAACGGTGAATTTCATAATGCACTGCATCATGTGTATCTGATTTTGCCCGCCTTTATTTTTTAAATTAATGTTATAGATTGAATATTATGCTAAGCATTTAACATCATTTAATATCTAATACAAAGGCAGAGAGGGGAAAATTTAATTTAACAAAATTGTTAATTTATTACAAAGTATTAGATGTACAAAAAAAACGTTTCAATCTAATTACATGTATTGTATTTGCAAACCAAATGTAAATGAATACATTTTCGAAACACACATTTATAAAACTATCTAAGGTTTACAAATCTGCTATATGTACACTAATTATTCCATATGTTACAAAATACCAGTTTCCTTTATTATGCTAAGAATATGAAATGTGATATCAGCATATATTGAGATAATATGATTTTTTATTACAGAATAATAGCAATGATGCTATTAGTCAATGTTTTCCGAAAACATCACAATCCTATTTTATATCAAAAAAACTTAATATTCTAAAATAATATCTAACAGCACATATTTACAATCTGTATTTGAGAAGAGAAAATAATCGTATCATTTCTGTAAAATTATTTGTTTAATTATTGTGCATACTAATAGAATATTGAAATCAATAGCTTGTACTAACTTTACAATTACAATAACATCTGTCCACAAATGAGCATTGGGTACAATTTAAGTAGCAGACTGTTTATAGTTCTTTGTACTCATTAATTTTTTGCCGCACATTGCACATATGGCTTTCTTGTATGCACAGGATTGACAATAATGTGATCCAACTTGATGTACTTTCTGTCTGCATATTTTACACGTTGTGAACTTGGCGGTGTAAGGATTAAACCTGGCTTTTCCTGCGGAGAGTGCCTTGTTTTCGCCGACCTTGCGTCCTCCACTTTCTACTGTATTCCTTGCTCCGCTTTTCCAGGGATCAGGGGTTATAACTTTTCCCAGTTTCTTCTCGCACTTTTCACAAACCATTTCGAATTGCTCTTGAAGTTTCAGTTCTAGCAAAGAATATCATATGGTAAATATGTTATGAGTACAGCGTGTAATCTAAGCATAAAATAATCCTTTACGTTTAAATTGAACAAAAAATTTAGTTACAACACAAGAAAAATTCTATATGTAACTAATAATCTAGAATCATTGAACGCTTTACGAAAAACTGTAAAGCTTGAATTGAATAAATAATGAGAAATATATGAATTTAAATTGCATATAAAATGCATATAAAGTTATATGTTTCAGCTTACCTTAATAATGTCTTTAACGTAATATGTACTCGTGTAATAATTATTGACATTAACCTTCTGTCAAAAACAAATGACCATGGATAAACAAGAGGCATAAACCGTGGAAAACAAATGACAAGAGAAGCCTAACTTCACTAACCAAAATGTAGTTTTATCCGAATCAACAGATTGACGGTAGAGGTACATACAGTACATAATTCGCTAACAGGGGGCGCTTGTATGATTCGTTTAATATCAATAAAAAGTACACAGACAAGATACATGGATTGTACTTGCATATCAATGAATGCATAGTTGATACAGTCAACAAAAGTACTTTTCTAACAAAATTATAATTTCATTTTTTTTTTATGTATAAGAATGTAATTTTTTGTGGAAGACATTATAAGTGCATTTTTTAACAAAAACGATATCATCGTCGTTTACAAAGTTGACAATTTAACGAACAATAGAAATGTAAGTATGCAGAGAATGTAATTAAAACAAAATCCCTAGAGCAACCGTTTATAAACGAATTAATTATGTATGTTATTTAACATATGATATTTACAAAGTATACTGCAGAATGATAAAGAAACCATTTTTCAAATGTTCAGATGTATAGTTTACATTTGAAATATTAGACTGAAGTAAAAGGGAAATTTATAATATGCATACATATATGTGCTACATTGTTAACATAAGCAAATAATATGCATTCTCTCGCAATATTTAATTGCACTTTATATATATATATATAAAGTGCAGTATTATATTAAAATATATTTTAAGAAGATCAATATACCAAAATATTGGAGAATACCAATATAAGCTAATGTATTTTTAAAGAAATCAATACTTGCATACACAACGCTGTATTTTCGTTAGATATTTGCCACATATATATTCTTTTTTTATGGAAAAGCTTGTGTGTACCCAAAGTCGATTTTTTAATAACAATATCATTTATCGTCATTTTCTTATTGAAGCAAGAGGTAGACAAATGCTGAATACAATTAATTAAATTACCATCACAGTTCAAGTTCTTGTGGAGGAGAGGATGTTTGAGGAGATTATTCCTTTTTATACTGTCGATCATGGGTAATTTATATTACACGAAGCAAAAGTAATTACACGGATCAGCATAAACTGCCTATTTGTATAAATAAAAAAATTTGTCATACATATCCATTGTATAACAAGTATTTGAATTATACATTAATTAAAATAGCAATTCATTGTACAGCACGAAAGATTTTTACAGATTATACGCAATTACAGATAAACGAATCTGTTACTTCAACCTGTCTCACTTATACTTTCAATATCTATTTATGTAATTCCTAACGAACGAAATGAGTAATAGCATAAAAGCACTATAGCTTTCCGCCATAGAGATTTTTGCACATTTAGAACTGCAGCTGACT
Organism: Nomada fucata; assembly: GCA_948146005.1. NCBI lineage: Eukaryota > Metazoa > Arthropoda > Insecta > Hymenoptera > Apidae > Nomada > Nomada fucata. The sequence continues at coordinate 1,860,974 of OX411277.1, read as the reverse complement.
TTCGGTAGTTTGATTAGAATCACACGATCAACCCTCTAGTCGAAAGCGGCGAGCAATGTTAGTGGGGGTAAGAGGGTTGAAGGAAAATTTGACGCTAGGGGTGGCGTACAAGTGTGGGCGCCATCTAGTCGCTCAGTGCCTGACTATCCTTTGAAGACCTGTGTACTCGCGATCGTATTACCAGATTATTGCGACATTTCGTGTGACAATTTAATTCAGTGCATCGTGCCATAACAAAGTGTCCAGTGTATGCTTTAAAACGGATACAACAAGGTAATTATAAGTATTAATAAAGATGTACTTTCTAAGAGACATAGTTTGTACGGGTGGCTGCCATCCTCGATACCAGACACGCGTTAACATGTTGGATCGATTCCTCTTTCTCGCAAGTCGTAATACGATGGGGACTCCAATAGAAGACCTGATTACAGTTCTTTTTACCCTCCTTTCACAATTCGAACGTGTACTTAGTTTCACGTTTCTTACATTTTACGTTGAATTTATTCGAAAATAAATAACTCGACGGTCGAAGTGATCCACTCACCCTTGAAATCTGCGGTAGAAAGACGCCTACAGCCAAAGCCCCTTTTCTATTTCTTTCTCCCCGTTTTTCGCTCGTTTTTCGCGTATTTATATGAAATATTAAGATTGCGTAAAAGTTTGTACGATTTTCATTCGTGCACATATACTTGAGAGATATGTGTAATTAGATTCCGTGTCCTCTTTCCACGAATGCAAATAATGTCCTGCAATTCGATTTCCATTTGCGCTCTTTTTTTGCATATTATAGGGAGGAAATTTCATTGCTGTTGATTGTCGAAGTATTCTTTGCATAGAGATTATATATTTACTGCTTATTGTTACTCACCAGACGACAGAGCTTGCAGTATTCAGGGTGCTCTCATTTTTAAACAGATGTATCTAGGAGTAATCCTGCGTCTCACTTTAATCGAATATGGTCATAAGAATAATCAGTAGAATGTTGGTGCTCGATTTCCACAATCACATGAGTTTTATTCAAGAATTGTTAGAATATTTCTTTCACGGTGAAATTTCTGAAAGGTGAACATGGATGGTAGATACATTTCGGTTGTTTGTTCGCAATCATTAAACGATTAAGTTGATTTTAGAGAAAACATTGTTATATTGCGGTGAAAACTAAAGGGATCCTGGCAAATATTTCTCAGTTCGTTAAAAAATAAGTATAAATTATTCATTATTTCACTTTTGTATGATTAGAAAGATTGAAAAGAGGACATTTCTTATAACAATTACGAGCACATTCTCTTCATATATTAAATGTTACAGTGTTTTATTCTGTTTAAATGTATACTTAATTCTTCTACTTCTACTTCTACTTATATCGTAATCGCAATATCATCTACTCTATTAAAAAGGAAAATATTTATATTTATATTACGAATATATTTGTAGTACTAACATATCGATTAAATTTCAATGTCTTTATTAAATTCCAAATAAAAATGAAAAATTGTATATATTGCCTTATATGCAAATAAAGAGTACGTTTAATCAAAAACTCATTAATCAAAAACCATTACACACTTTTTAAATACTGTGAGGCGAAATATTGGATTGAATTATTGAATATAAAAATGGGGCACTATGCTGACACAATATTTATAAAAACAGCACCTTTTCATACCTCATCATACCTTTTATTATAAAAAAAGGACAACCACCACTGTTAAAAAGACATGCAAGTTACATAAAAACAGGAACAAAATTAAAACCGAAGAATAAAACTCCGAAAATAGTGCGATATTTTTTTCACGGTTCTTCTAATACTGTTTTATCGTGATTACTAAAATTACTGTGCAAAACTAATATGTTTAGATCAACGTCTGTTTTCCAAAATATACCATCTCTTTTCTATTTTCTTTAAGTAGCAAAACCGGAATCCTGTAACATTTCTGTCCGATTATACATAGTGCAAAATAATCGGCATTAGTAATAATGTAACTCAGTTATAATTGCTAATACCTTTCCATTCACATAAACTGCTCCATTAATAATAAACATTTGATGCTAAGTGTAACATTCGTTATTCTCTATATCGAAAACTGAGCATTGTACGAGACAGAAACATATGTACATGTCCATGGCAACCTACACCGTAAGCTTATAGGTAGCAGCAGTGGGGGAATTTGACATAGTACATCACAGGTGGACAATGGTATACTAGACCCACGAAAGCTGTGCTATTGAGGGTAAATACGATTGTCTATTGAAGAGTAAATCGAATAAAAAACTTTGTATCGAAATCGAAGTTCTTAAACGAATGTTTTGTTCCATTTTTATTTTTAATAGTTAATAACATTGCGTTGTTAAATTATGTTGTATTCAGAACATACGTAATCATCTTCACATTTATAAAATATAGTCAAATATAACTATTATGTTTTGCTCTTTCAATTATAAAATATTTCGTTACAGTTCTTCCGCGTTATCTGTCAATAATTGTTAATATTACTTTGTAATTTTGTTTACTTGCACTATAACGTAAGTCCCAAATACGCATTTTAACCCTTCAGAGCAATATGAAGTTTTTTTTATCCCGCACTGCTGACGTCAGTCGAAGTCCGCTTCTTGTTTTCAATAAATATCAACACCATCATGGGAAATTAAAAGTAACTCGATTCGTTTACGTTTAAATTAAGTAAACACATTGCAATTAGTAAATACCTCGAGTAACTATGTACTTTGCATCTTGTTTTAGATAATGATGATAACCGCAGTGGGTACTTTGTAGGGATGCTTTAATTTCACAAAACCTTTTGCACCCCCTTCTACAGTTTCCCTTCTTTTGTTCGCAATTGCAATACTTCACTTCTTCATTGCAAAATACTTTCTCTAAATGTTTTCAAAAGTGAAAGCACATGCCTACACTTAATGCATTAACTGCATTAAAAGTAATCATTAATAAAATCATTTAGTAAGAGAACCAATGGGGGAAACCAAATTCAGGCATCTTTTGTTTCTCCCCGGCGAAAAATAATATTGAAACATAATATAAAGTTCTTATAACTTTCCTTTTCGACAAAACAATAAAATACACGTTTAAGCGCAAATTTATAATGGACGTCGCCCGTCTAAAAATCTTTCGCCGTTTTTTGACAAATTTGCAAACAGTACTAATAAACCACAACGCAGAGCGTTTCTAGCATGATTTATCTGGATGCGTGTTCCGCGTCACACACATGTGAAAAGGTGGCCGCTGCCAGCAAGCGAAAGGGGTGACGTAAGTGGAAAGAAGAGAGGAAATGGGCAACACAGACAGGGAGGGCGAATTGTAACAATGACGAATATTCATATGTCCCAGAATTAATCATAAAAGGAAGCATGGTCAATACAGTAGCAAGCTGTGCAACACGGAGGTAGACTTAAAATGTGCCGATTGTATCTACTGGTGCCAGTGACCTCCTATTGATTCCACGCTCAACGAAGCACGGGCCAAACCCTCGTTCTCTCTCTGGCCCTATACACACTTTCTCGTCTTTCATCTTCTTTTCTTTATATTTCTTCTACTGGTGTCTTCATGCTTTCCTCAAATCCGCAACATTCTCATTTTTTTGTTGGCTTTGTTTCATTTCTGTCCGTTTGTTTTCGCTAGAACCAGCCGTTCCCTACTATCGCTTTCACATTGTGCATCCCCTTTTCCACCCTGACTTTCTTTTCTTCGTTTCCCACATTTTTCTTCCTTTTCGCCGATTTCCATACTTCCGTGACCTATTATTTTGTTCATTTTATTTTTAACACCAGCTTCTTCCATTCATTTCTTTGTGTGATATTTTATCGTTGACTTATTTAACTGTTCCCCTTTATGCAGCTTGCATACAAGGGCGCACTAGAAAAAATATACAAGTAATTTAATTGAAATATAATTGAATGCATAATTAATAATTTTCCAAGGTGTATTGTAAGGATACAAGCAGTAAGCTTAAGTATAATACGGCATTAATGATATTGGTAAAATAGTAGTATGTAATTAATGTAATACATAAAATGTAAGTGACTGAAATGGCTGCCGTGCCGAAAAGCAACAAAAGCGTCGCGTACACCTGGCGAGGACGAACACCATTGTCACCATTCGATAACGATTGCATATAATACCATTTACGCGGTCTCCGAAATGAATGTGGTTTCAACGGATCCTGTCTCGAGCATTTTAGAGTGTTTCGAACAATAAATATAATAACGTGTTCTGCCGTTAAAGACCGAAGTTAAGTGGACGGTACTATAAACTGAAAATATCGCATACAACACATGTATTTAACTATCAATAACTTGATCAATAACTCAGGCAACCGTTTATGTTTAGTTCAGAACTGTCCAACTTTTTATAAGTATTTGCTGCAGTATAATAAGAGCATTATGGTAAACACATACCCCGCGATTTTACAAAACATTTTTCGTTTTGGTTCTTTCTTGTTAACGCTCCTTCGATATAATCGTTTGATGGAAAATATTCCTAAATTATTTAGTAAATCAGGTATTCATTAGATTATATACGTTTAATAAAACTGAGTAACTGTCGTTTAATTCTTACTATTATTTCACGTTAACATCGGTTGAAAATGTGAATTCGCTTTCTTCAAACTGATAAATCTTAATATTTGAATTCTATGGGTCGAAAAGTATAAGTATGCCCGGTACCTAAACATTTCTACTTCTTATGTTCATATCGTAGTAAAACAATTGCCAAGTCAAATATCTCACTTGGCTTGAATATAATTATGTTTTAGAATGGACAGGCTATTAAGGGACATGAATGTGGCGTGGCGATGACAAGCCTGATCTTGGAAAACGCAGACTTGAACCGACTTTTCCCGAAATGTCGGCCTAGGGGTGGCCCACCCCCGAGTCCGGGGGCCTCCACGCAGATCAGTCAGCCGCATGAAAGCCTCTGCCAGAAGGAGGCCGTCTCTGTTACCACCAGCTTCACGACTAGCCTCACGAGTACACTCGCGACTACGTTCGCAAACACTCTCACGACCACCTTTGCAATCACGTCCAAGAACATACATTCAACGCATTCACGCGCGATAGCGGGAGACATGATCGACTTAGAGCGCGATATCTCCGATAGGCAAGTTTATATTGATCTATCGATTAATGATTCCAAGCAATTTTTTCTGTTTTTTTTTTGCCGCAATTATTGGGATTTAAACAATCAAGTTTGAACAATCGGGTTCCTGCAAATTGAAAAAGTATATGATATTTCACAAATTGATCTTTGTGATTCACTGATCAATTTCATTGAATTGAGTATCTTTAGAAATATCGACATGGTCGCGAATCGAAAATTCAATTAAATGTATATTTTTGATTTCAGCCGACACATTAAAACAATTTTTTATTTATACAAGAATTATATTAAACAAAAAAAACATATTGAATTATCCTATATTGAACGGATCCAAGCAAGCTTTCTAATTAAGGGATTAAAGTATGAAATTAAATACTATTTGTAATATTAAGACATTTGAGAATATTTTCTGCTCAATTCTTTTATAAAGTTAAAACTAGTATTAAAGCTTTTCATTCTATATAAAAAAAAATTGTAATAAAACCTGTTATTTTTTTTATTTCTAGCCGAAAAGAATAATTATAATATAATTATACTAAAATGTAAGCAATTCAAATTAATCTAATGAAATTAATATAGTAGATGTAACTAATTGTAATAGTATCTATATTTGAATACCGACAATAATTATGCCTTTTTTTATTTCTTTAGGACGACGAGCATGGTGTCTGGTTTTGGGGGAGAGAGCCAGCTATCCGTTGGGATCAGCGGTGGTAGCGGCAGTGTTGGTGGTCCACTTGGAACATTTAGCTCGCTTGGCACAATTAACACAAAACCGCTTTCTTCAAGCTCCTCATCCGCTTCTGGACGAAGTGAGGATGCACAACAATATGGTAGCCTTCCAGGTAGTGATCATCAGAGTCACTCCCAACAGGATGATAGCGGACCCGAGGAAAGCCCCGTATACATTTTAACTTCTGCTAAGGGCGATCGCAGTTATAAGCTAAGGGATTCTAGGTAAGCAATTCTATTTCATTTTAATGTACATTGTAGATGGGTTTGTGTTTAAGTATGATTTATAGAATTACTAGTATCTGTTAATCTTATTCAGGAATATTATAATATATATTAATATTCATAAGGTATACTTACACATTTGCACTAAATCTAAAAAAATATAGTTATGGCAAAATATTGAAGAATGTTGGGGATACCAAGAAATGCAAACAAATGGATACACAAACAGCTTTTTTAAATATTGAACAATTAATCTTTGAATTACACTACTGAAAAGTAAAAAGATATATATTATTTTCTGTGTCTCACATAATTTGTTTAATTAGTTAGGATATGTGATATACAGTACAGACGAACATTCGATTTATAAACTCAGTTAATTTTGATATCGCATATCTCACCACGAGCATTCACCACCTTTCAGGACCTTATTAATTTAAAAAAGGAGTGGTTGATTTATCATTATTTTTTTAGTATCTTGGCATTTTAAGATTTACTGCATACAGAACAATAAATAGATGAAATGTTTAAATACCTATAAATATTTTCCGACTCTCTGTACAATCGATAAACTTGTCAATGACACAATCGAAGTGTAGTCGATAAACATTATGCAGCAATTTATGTTAGGTTAGCATGTGTCACTCTTCTTCCCGAACTTTATTTGCAGTGATTAATGAGAAACATATGTCACAAAAATTGTTTGTTGCAATGAAAATGAATTGTTAAACAAGTAGATTTGTTCATTGAAGTGTAAGTAATGGCTTTTACGAGAAGTGATGCATTCAATATCGCAATAAAGGTTTCTATACTTTTTGTTTACACTGTCTTTTGGACCTATTATCAGCAGATATTTGCAAGTGACGATCTTAATTAAGATAAAATAATTCAAAGTGCTTTCGGAACTTCATTTTAGTGAAATGAAATTTTCTTTATTACAAATTTATTATATAATCTGTACGTGAGCAGTGTGTTTCTATATCTCTATTGCTGGATGTAATACTATCTTATAAAAATGAATTAATGGGGGAATATTAATTGTTTTGAAAAAAATTCTAATTCTTCACACCTCCGAAAATCTATAAATGATATGAATATAAGTATGTCATAACTATAATTTATTGATACTGAACATAGTACCCGGATGAATTTTCAAAGTCTTGTAATTTTGTGCTTTGGACAACTATTTGATTATTATATATAATTACATTGCAATTATTATTATATACGAAATGTAAATTGACACTTGTCTTCTACACTGTGTACTGATTATATTTTTATCTTTTCAGAGTATAAGGAATTTTTAATTACAATATTAGTAACAATTCATAAAAGATAAATAAATAACGAATTTATTTCGGTTTCATTTTTCTTGTATATTTTATAGCATTATTAATATAATATTGGATATATAGTAACGGCTAATAATATATGTAATTAATTTTCACGTTTAGAAGGGAAAAAACAAAATATAATTATTCAATTCTCAACACTTCTCTGTTTAACAAATATAGATTCAATAGATACAGATCCAATTCAATCGAAAACATATACTACAATTAGGTTTATGTGTACAAGAATTATGTAGTCATACAGTATTTCTGTGTTCAGATTTTAAATAAAAATAATTTAGAACATTAGATGCAATTTATAATTGTTGTAATATTATTCTTTTTTTCTTCTAGAATTATAGAAATTGCTGGTGGAAGAGAAGTTTTTTCTCAAAGCCGAGGCAAAGTAGCAGCTAGAAAATCACGCTTTCTCGCTGCATCAAATTCAGTAAATAACGAAGATATTCAAACAGATAACAAGCTATCAGTTAAAAGAAATAATAAATCACCAAATACTCAAACTATATGGGAATTAAGAAGCCGGTAATTAAAGAGAATTTATATATTCATTACCCACAGTGCTTATATTTTAGTGTGTTTAATTAAAAAGCTGTTTGTTTAGTATTTTTAATTTCTAAATGATTATGCATGACTGATTTTTAGATGCGGCGATACAAGAAAGCAACGTTCCAATAGAGAGGTCACAGAAACTGTATTTTCTTCAGAGATACATTCAGTGCGACATAATCCAACAAAATCCATCCTCGATTATGATTCGCCGAAGAGCAATCACAGCAATCGTATTATTAATTATGATTCAATTTTGAATAGCAATAATGTAGAATATGGTGTATCGAAAAACACTACGGATCTTGATTATGGATTGACGAAGAGCTGCTTAGATTATCAATCAAATCACACAACGCCGGCAAGAAGCATGGCCATTGTCAGTGATGGTGAAGTAGTTGTCTTCGATGATATTGATGATAACTGGCAAAATTTGCGACTAGATTTATCTTCTAATAATACCAATCAAGTGACGTCTACTAATTTAAATCTTGAGACTGAAGAATCTCAAAGAGGTCGCATACCTCCTGAACCTCTTAGTTCTAGCATTGGAAGTACTCCGAGCCCAACAACGGCATATCATCGTAATACTTCGGAATTTTTTAAGGTATTTTTCTTTAAATATTCCATCACCATTCCGAACCATATTTATTTTTATGCGACTATATAGATAACTATAGGTAACTATGGTTTATGTATGATCTGAAAAAAAGCTTTTTGTACCAAAAAGAATATATTTTTAGGGGATTACTCAAGCTAGTGATTGTGAAGTGGACTCGCCATCTTCAGAGCACAATCATAAAGTTACAAGAGTAATTGGTGAATTACCAATAGCACAGTATTCCGAAAGTCCTAGGCGTTATGGAGTACGTGATACTCAACTTCCTTGTCTCCTGTCATCGCCATCTGTATACATGACTCCAAGACCTGGCTTTCCACAGAGAGTATTACCAACAACTCCAAGTCATAATGAGGTAATTCATATTTTTCTACATTATCTTATTGAAACGCCTTATACATTCGCAAAATTCGTCTTTCCGGTCATAAAAGTAAGAGCAATAAACGAGAAGAGATATATACATAACTGCTAATAAAAATGTGTCAATTGAATGTAAATATTGTATGAATTTTTTATTTATGAAATGTATTATAATATTTTTGTCTAGAAGGAGGACATTTCTACAGAGATCATTCTCGAGAAGGCTGTGGTAGAAACAAGTGCGAATTACTCTGACGATGAAGCTGTAAATGCCACTCCTCCATCTCCTAAAATGGAAGACGACGAAGATATGTCGTTAAAACCATCTACTATAACCACAGATAACATAAGCAATTTGGTTTCCTCCGGTGGTAGTACATTCGATTATTTATACGAATTCTCAGAAACTCGGAAAGTGCTTGAAGAATTTTTTAAATGCCCACCACCAACAAAGGAGAAGGAAAACAGTACCGAATCTTTCCCATTCCAGGTATAAATATTTCGCTGATATTATTTTTGTTATATATGGCCACTAGTATGAATTCACATATTTTTTCAAAATTATCTCTAACTTAATCCATTCGTTTATATATTTCATTTAAGGATCTCGATTACGAATTGCGAAGACAAGGTGGAAGTGCTTATGTTGGTCAACGCTTAGCTAGTGGTCTGCCGGCAACAGAGGAAGTCCTAGTACACGAATCACCGAAAAAACACAGATCGGATTTTCCACAAAATGTAAGTGTACCGATAAAAAACTAATTTCTGTATATAGAGGTATAAAGAAATATTTTTAAATTTGATATGTAATTATTTTCAATTTAACATTGAAACTCGAAGCAGACGAATTATCCATAACATATAAAAATGATTCTTCGAATATATATATGTATATTACTATCACATTTAAAATCAAATAACATTTAAGTCTCATTATCTGTTTCCTTTTCCTAGGCTGGCGAGCACGAAAATAATTTCTTAGACCTGTCAGTGGGCACTGGCAGTAGCGAGGATCTCGGTGAAACAGAAGTCGGTTTGCAAGTCGGACACTCGCGCAATTTTACATTAAGTCCTGAAACGACTGATTGCGATAGCAATTGTGGCGATCTCGATAGCGAGGTTTCCTTAATGATGATGGATAACGAATTAATACCAGCTAGTGGTCTTCTCGGATCCGTAGGAGATTTAGGAAATAATTCAGATTCGTTGAGAATATACACCAGTATGCCAGTTCTGGAAGACGGTTTATCTAGTGGTCATGCCAGCGACACTGATAATAATAACCCAACTGTGATGCTGATGAAGCGGCAAATTAATGAAATTGAGAAAGAGATTATTCAACGCAGCCGCGTTAATGATACAGTTCATTCAACTATGATGGATAACGATTCAGTTGGAAATGATCTTTCTGGTTTATCTGTTAACAAAGATATTTTGCACTCTTTAAAATCTTCGTCGCCCGACTTGTTTGTTCCTAAAAAAGAAAATTCATATGATACAAACGAGCTGCAGCTCGATGGTCTGGATCCTCTTGGTACACCACCACCGCCAGCACCACAGGCCAGACAAAGCGTTAGTCTAGAAATAGGCGGCGAAGTTGAAGCAGCTATTAAAGATATTAGAATGGCTCTGCAGAGGACTAAAACGTTACCCGTGAAATCGTCAACAGAGGAACCACCTGAGCCTAACGTCAGTCCAATTTGGATACCAAGGTATTTCACTTTCCTTTCCCCCCTCTCTATTCTTTTTTAACTTGTATTGTTTCACTTGTCTGAAATATCAGTACGCTTGTAACATAAATCCGACCAAAAAGGAAATAGATTGTATTATTTTTAACATTTCTGTTAATGCCACGACATTTTATATAGGCTGCTTTGTGCCGTATTTTGAGGGGTATTTTTTTAAATGAATAATGCAAACAATAAAAATGACTATAATCGAGAATATGTGTGTAATATCGTATATCTCTATAATTACATACATATAAAAAGCATTAAAAATTCTGATACACAGTGTTTACTATTCCTTGGTTATTTTCGTAGTATAATATTAGTATTATTGCAATACTCCTATTTTCTATTTATTGCAAAGTACATCTGTATCAGTATTTTATACATATCATTTAGTCGTGGTTACGAAGAATTCTATTAAAAATTACTTTTAAAATACTTTTTTTTTAACGTTTTAACATTTATATGACTATAAATATACTAAAAAAATTTTAAAAAATTCAGCCCCGTAATCAATTGATCATTCAATTACTCTTTGTTAAGAACATCTAATTAAATGTAGTATATCCGATGGCAGGCGGAGAATTTGTGTAGAAAATAACAGCGAGGATGAAGTTCGGCGTGCGGGTGAAGAAGCAGATGTTGAAATCGAGGAGGGTCCAGATGAAGAGGAGGCAGATACCGACCTTGAAACAGATCGTTTACTTGGGCAGCAAAGAACAGACGACCAGGGTTTCTACGACGACAAGGTAGGATTGAATATAAATTAATAATTTATTATTTGTCTACTCAACCTTTCTTTAATAATGTATTAAAAATACCATATAACACTGTTTCTCAAGTGCATGATGCGAATGACTGGCGAAATAACACAAATAAACGATTTCGGACACGTGTCCGAAAGGAAACTAATTATTATACGCATACATATGCATAAAAAGAGCTCGTCTTCCTGTGCTAGATGCGATTTATATTGTTGAAAAATACAATATGTTATTTAAATGGGATTTATACACATTACCGTTCACTTCGAATATTTTTTTCACATACTGTTAATATCAGTGGTAACTCTTGTGTTTACGAAATATTAGTTTGTCGATTTATTATTTGGGACATTACTATTAAAATATTACAATTTTTCGGTTAACATATCATTGCTGTAATTCTAATTGAAAATTAATTAGATATTTATAATTACTACGAACCACTATGATCGGTACAGTCTATTAAGCAATATTCGAGTCATTCGAATAAATAATATTACAGAAGCACGATTAATTATACAAAAAGCAATAATACTCGCATATTAACAGTTTGGTAACAACTGTTTCACAATTTTAATCCTTTATTTAGTTAAACAGGAGAATAATGATCTACTAATTAATTAATGTTAAAATAATCGAGCTAATTGCCCACTCCCAAATACGCGGTATAATTTATAATTAACACTGCTATTGTACAAAGTATCTTAATTTACGCGATATACGTACGAGAATATTAATCAGACAAATTAACTGAATAAACCATCATTCGAAGATTTCAATATTCGAGTTGCAAGTGGAAATCGATTATTGTCTCCCACTAAAGAACATCAATCGTCCAATACTATTGTTACGCTATCGATTAAAATAAATAAAGGATTAAGGTAGAAAAGAACACGGTAAATCCTTCTAAAGGAGTCTTGGGTATATGCACGATTTGAGCAAGGGTACTTTATCGGTAAGCAGACTAATATAACAAATATAATTGGTGTTACATAGGGGTGGAGGAAGCCTAAAACTAGGACAATGTTACCACCGATGAGTGGAAAACTGTCGACTCCTAAGCAAACTCCCCCGAAAAGCCTGAGTGTTGCTCTGGTAGAAAGTCCGCTAGCACCCTCGGAACCCTTAGCTTCAACCTCCGCCTGTGTCTCCACTTCCGCTTCTGCCTCTATATCACCACCTCCCGTAGTTTCCGTTACACAACCACCGTCATCCGATCGAGATGTTACCACTCCCACGCAACCTGCGACAAGTCCACAGAAGACTCCAGCTAAAAATTCTCCCTCGTCCCCTCAGAGCCTCAAGGAATCCAGCAACAAGGTGAAAAAGGTGCCCTTTCAATTACATTACATCAACCTATTCTCTTCTTCTTCTTCTTTTTCTGCCATGACACGTGCCATGACTTATTCGTCTTTCGTAATGGTTTTGACTGTTCAAATTGGACATCGATAAGAGAGCTTTCTTTTTTTTTTTAGATATATATCTTTTTAAGCGCGACTTTTCCATTCTATTCTTTTCTACTATCTCTTTGTTATTTTCAAGATGTTCGACAAAATTGAAATTGCCTTTCAAATTTTCGTGTTTACTCTCGCTGGTATTTATTGTTAATTTTGTTGCTTGAGTTGAGAATTTTAGGATAAATCATTGCGCTAGCATCGTGTTAGAATTTTTAGTGCTCATCCTTCTTGTCATTAACATCACTTTCAATAACATACATCCAGATTAGGGAAACCTTAATGCATGATCTCCGCCTCTTCGTCCTTTTTAATATACTGCAATACTAATCTGATTTAAAAGACTTACTAATTATATTGATGCAAAATATTAATAGATCGTCTAATATATACGCATGCAGAATAAATTGCTTCCTCTTTGTGAACAAAAGGTGCCATCGAAAAATAATATTCGTATTTATAGTTTCTCAAATTGATACTTTGAATGAATCGTAATGAATAAGCTTCATGGTAGTATTACGACTGCATGTAATAGTATTGAGAATTTAAGCAAATTTTGTTATTATTAAAATTGCCTAAATTTCACTTTGCTGTCTTACGTGATTAAATAGTGATCAATAGTTATCGTTGTTCCGTTTTCTAATTCGAAGTTTATATAAATGACGAGAAATGCTAGAAGACATTATGTAGGTCGAAGGAGTTAAAAGTTTGCATTAGTTTAGCGATGGTTATAATTGTCAATAGTTGTCTACCGGCATACTTTGGATACTACGGGAATTTATTAAGTATTACATATCAAATTATTGCATGTGCAAAGCTTCGAGATGTCGAGCGTAATATATACATATGACTTGCAAAAGCACGTGATTATAAACTCATATGATCAGCTTCCATATACTTCATTATACAAAGTACAGTGAAAATTTTATGTTTCGCAGGAGAAAGAAGAAAAGAAGAAAAGCAGAAATAAAGAAGGTAAAGGACAAGTTTTCTATTTTTGCTATATCTTTTAATTACAAGAAAAGTATCTGCGATACCATTATTACATATTAGTGCTTTCGACAAAAGATGAGGCTCTTTTTTTTGCTAGTGACATCATATTTATCTGTACTGTTTCTCTAAATCTTTATCCACCCGTATGTAGTATGAATTATTAATTCAAATGTCACACGCATTTCCATATTTTCGACCGTATAGTATCAAAAAATAATTTTCATTTGCACATTATTCGATACATCTCTCACATCTAAAAAATTAACCATGACAAATTTCTTACTTATCTTTACACACACTTCATTCTTACATTCTAGATTTGAGTTGAGCTACTTCAACTTTATCGATTAACTGAACTACTTTTCCGATTAGATTATGTGGATAAAAAAAGTAGTTATCAGTTGAGAAGAGAAATTTTTTCCAAAGTCTGTACCTATCATGAATATTAATAAAATATTCAGAAGTATCGTTATTGAACGAGTTACGCACTAGCTCGTAGTTATGGGGCTTAATGTATCAGTCTGCAATTTCTTAAGTTAAATAAGAAACAAGTGCATATATTTGTAGTCATGCGACTTAAATATTTTTCATGATGACGATTAGAATAATGTTTACTTAATATGGATTGAAGTCTTTTCAAATAACTGACATTATGTTACATTGCGACAAACACTTTCGATAAACATAATACATATTATGTTATCGTGCCTAAATAATTATAATCAATACTATACATTTTTAAAATGCATACTAATCAAAATGTAAAATTACTATTTCCTTTTTTTTGCTGCACATCTGTTGGACTTTTTCGGTAGGTAGACCTCAATGAAATTTCATTGCTGCAATTTCATAAACTACAAATTTAATACGTAGCCAGTCAAGTACCTTTCGGAATATCAATCTGAAAATGATTGATTAACTTTTTAAATTAATATCGAAATTGATTAATTCAGCTCAAATTTCATATAGTAGATATTGTGAAGATATAATCATTACACGAAAAATGTTGTTATTCACTTACGATGCAACAAAATGAAAAAGTTAATCATTTTGTCTAAAGAAATTAGATAATAACATTATTTTCGTGATAATAATATTCCCTTAGATAATCACAGTTTTCTATTTTACAAAACAATTTAGAGGCAAATTATTTGACTGGTTAATAAATATTATAATCATATTACTTTATGCATGTAAAACGTGAATCTGTATCTCTTCAAAGAAATGTTTCCACTCGTTCATCAAATAGGCACTCTTTGAGCTAATATATCCTGAAGTGAGACGTTCACATATGTATGTCTTGATAAAATATATCCAGTATTTTCGTTGATAAGCGGTATGCTTGTCCATATTGTTTGAATATATTCATCGATGTTAGTCAGTACTCTTGGAACAATCGTCCCTAACGTACATAGTGTACGAATATAAACTATAAACCATTGAGATTCGTGTGCACTAAAAACAATTACAGTGCTTTCGTTTGATTTGAAGCTATTTATTGTTTCTTATCGTCAAAGTGACTTTTTACATTCTCTATGCCAGTCTTATCGCAGTACGAAACAAGTGCATTGATGTGGAAAAGAATTTGATATGATAAAAAATGCAGAACCCAAGGAATACAAAGAGATACAAAAATATCACTGTGCAATTACATTCAACAATTAAAACGAAAGGATTGACGATTATGCGTTAAAGTAAAAAAAGAAAATCATAAAACGAATATGCATCCGCCAAGAGATATGGATACCACGTTAATAGATGAAAGAAAAAACGATGAAACACCTTTGGAAATCGCTCCCGTTTCCGTTTGTGTATCTTCGATTAGACTTCTTCAATCACCGTTTGAATATTGCTCGGCATTCGGCACTTTGAACAATGAGAACTCTAAGTGGTATGTTTCTGTGGATATTTCAGCACTTCTCGACGATTCATCAGTTTTAATCGAAGGAGTGTTATTCCGAGCATGTTACCTTGGATCCACTCAGCTTGTCTGTGAAGGAGAGCCCACTAAATCTACTCGTATGTGCCAGGCAGAGGAAGCTGTTTCTAGGATAAAGGTACGCTTATCATTGTCTTAATCCATGTTTGCATTTTACACATACCCTCTACTCCCTACTATTTACTTTTTGTTTTATTTCTGAAATGTTTATTTTTTGTGTTTATTTCTTGAATGATTTCATGAATAATCGTTCCACATTAAATTAATTTGTTTTTGAAAGGAAATCGCTTTTGCAAGAACATCTTGGCATTGCAATAAAATATTACCTCGTATAATAATTATGTTGATACCTGTTTTTACACAGTCTTATGAAGAAATTATTTCATGGATTTTTTTGTAGAATTTGTAACTTTCGATGACATTTGTTTTTATTGGTCAGTGTTACAGATTTAATACATGAGAAAGGTTTAATATTGTTATATAAATATAACTATTTATTATATAACTATTCTGTGGGTCATCAGCTTCAATTTGTAATATTTTTATCGAAATTTAAAGAAACATGAGATATTATTTTACTTGTATTTCGTTTCGGTTAATTTTTCGAATGTTATGCATTGCTTTCGCCCAATTTGTAATTACAATTTATCTATCGACAGCTGTATTTTTTCGCAGGCTGTACGTACTTTTTTGAAATTACTCGGGCAAAGGTTTACATACCGCGATACTTGTATATAACGCATAAAATAAAATGTTACGCGCATCAAACATTATTCTAGCAAGCAATTGTTTTATCGTACATTTATATTATAATATTATTGATATATTTTAAGAACATGTCAAAAAATTGCATGATACTATTTTATCAAATTTTTTCAGTATTTACTTTGCTACCAACATCTATTCTCCATTTTGATACCGTCTATGAAAAGTACGAATATATTAAATTGTAGATAATTTAAATACCTCATAAAAAATTATTGGTACTTTTACATTTCTTGTAGATAACAGTCCCGATTTTATTTTCATTTTAATGAAGTATTATCTTATTAGGTTTTAGCTTGCTACGTTATTAGATATTACTTTATTATTCCATTATCTTGTGTCAATATTGCAATGAATCTTAAAGCCCTTGCATTTTTATTTCAAATATAAAATCCCTTGCCCCTTAACTACGAATAGTTATGCACAAATATTGAGAACATAAAATTTAGATACTACCTTCTTGACTAATTTGATGTGGAATTTTTGGTCTATATCTGATTTCGATCGACTTGTTCCATGGATCGCGTAATTGTCTTTACATTATGGTCTATGTTTCTGTTACCATATATGTATTTAAATATATAATTAGAACTTACCAACTCACTTATGCTCTGTGTGCGCATTAGAAATCACTTGTACATGCAATACATTTCGTAATACTCACAATGCACTCGTCTGTCACAACTTATTCATTTCATTTGGAACGATTGGAATTGCAAAATAAAAGTAGACTGCTCACACTGAGGCACTCGTATCTTTAGATCATTCGCACTGCATGACGAATCTTTAGTTTTTCTAGCATATCGTAGGTGAAATCCTTATATACCCACTGTATGAATACCTATTCTGTTATTTCCCCAGTTTATAAATACAACCATGTTTGTACATATAAATGTTAACATATAAGGATTTGTGCTGTGAAAATAGAAACAAATAGATATTACATATAATGCTTTGCAGAGTAGTTTGTGTTCGATAAATGGGAATCTTCTAAATCAAAAAAAAAAGTGGTCATTAATAATTTCGTACGATCATTACTTTTATTGGTATCATGTATTTTATTCTGTACAAAGAATTTGTGTTAACTACTATGTTGAACTATGTTGCACTATGTTGAACAACAAAGTAGGCGATAAAGTACAGGGTATATAATTAATTACCCTGAGGAAATTTTTGCAAACAATGTTCGTAAGACAATGTGATCATTTTATTTTTTGGCTTAATTATTTCTAATGCATCATTAACACTCTGAATAAAATATATTGCACAGAATTCAATAGGATCATGCCTGTCTAATAAATTTAATATGCAGCAAGACTGAGAGGTTCGAGTTTATTTTTCCAGACATATTAGATATAACTGTGAACCTATTGCATTTTCTATGCAGTACATTTAACTAACAAAACTTTCATGCTGATTTATTGAAATATATCGGCGAAGAGATGGTTCGAGGGAATTAATATTAATTACACTCCGAATGTGTAATGTCCTATTTCTTATAAGTAGATCCATAAAACATATACGACTTGTGTGCACAACAGTAATAAAATGCATTGGCACGTTTCTTGCATGTATCATAAAACTGCAATTTACAAAAACGCAACATGAAATATCTTGATTTTGTAAACAACAACATTTACATACTTTATCGGTAAATTTTTGCGTACCAATAGTCCAATATAAAATATGCTGTAACGAGACAAAACTAAAGTTCTTATCGAGATGCATCGATTAAACCTGAGAGTTTTTCTAATGTAATAGGGAGATTACTGAAACGAGTAAATACACGTTTGAAGCTTACTTCCAGTTAGGGTATCATCAGTTTTATTTTAGTAATATTTGATTGACATTTATTTATCAGTTATGTGCCTATATCTTAACTTCACATAATTATATTATAATACCGAATGAATTTTTATTTTCTGTAATATAATAACAAAAATATTGACCTATACTCAACAACAAAAAATATGTAAAGAATTAGCAGTGAGTTGTGTCTCAATATTTTACTACAATGATTTAGCATGAATCTTTTAAATTTTTAATAATGAACGTTATATTAAATGAAAGAAAGTATAGTTACAAATAAAATTTAAAAGATTCAACGATAATTCCTAAAACAAATGATTTAGCAAACTCCGAATTCCGTGAATATTTAACATCAAATGGTACTAATAGCAATGAATAATTTGGTTTAAAGAATTAATATCTTTGAAAAACCAGAGAAACGGGCTGTCGTGCTGGTCGAAAAAAATCGTAATATTATTGTCTATGATATTTTTATTTCAATCAACTTTGCAAAGAGATAAGTAGTTTTCTATTGTTTTTAACCAAATGAAGGTAACTTTGCATTTACTATTTTTCTCATAGATGAATTTGCTCGACATTAAAAAGATTGTTAAATTATTAGCACTTGACTGTGCCTTCTCTATGCACACGCCTTGCTAAAAACGAATTCTCTCCTGATAAAATAGTGGTTGATTCATTTCTAAATGGTCCATCCAACATCTTATTTATTTTATTGCCACATCCCTCTTATAATCCAAATTTTCAGTATTCGAATTATTTTCTAATTACACATTGGTATAAAAGGCACATGAATAAAAGTGTTGAACGAAATAGCTTCGCATAATAACAATTGATACTTTGTGGCGTCTAATAGAAATGGATCGCTTAAATATTTCGAATGATAATATCAACATTAATATGGGTTTCAAAAAATAAGGATCAATATTTTATAACAAAACTTTCGCCAGTCTTTGTTAATAATATAAATATAATTTATTGCATAGTATTGTGATAACATGATGTTTCTATCTATTGAGTGGAAGAATAAGCAATATAATACAATCTCTGTAGCGTTAACGCTTAACAATTATACACCTACGATAACATGTGGCTTTCATATATCTAGATAAGATATTTCTGAAATCAAAGTTGAATATCAAGAGTAATGTGTTTTTTTAATGAAACCCGAATGACAACTATAATATTATATTAATACTTGTTTTCACGATTACTCTGGATATTAACAACTCTTGTTTGAATACATTTTATCATCCTGAGTCGCGTGATAGTTTTCCAATCGTGCTGTTACCCGTTTTGTTATGCATAAATTGCTAAACAATTCTATAACAGACTTTGTTAGAAAATATTCGAATACTTAATCATTCGATAGTACGAGATTAACTCGAGTATCTGTCTACAACAAATTGATTGATTACGCCAAAAAGTCTGAATGTTTTATAGTCACCCCATCCTCGTGTTTCTTACCACCTGACCAAACGAACACATCTTTTTATGCGACTTTGATGTTTCTCTGTATTGATTTGTCTCGGAATAGGAGCTGGATAAAATATCAAACTGTCCTTTGATTAAGCCCGTCCGTTTGCCGATATTAAATTTCCAATGGTCTTTAACGGTAACGTAATGGTAATTACGTATAATATATGGAAATAAATATATAAATGGAAAAGTATTTATTTGCATCGTGGATTATACAAATATCCACCAATTTCGAACCGCTAGAAATGTTTCTAGTAGAAGGTATTCACAAATGAAAATCTTTTATTCGGCTCCTTTACGGCTACTATCTTGTGCATAGTTGTCTGCCCTTCTTTGCTTCGTAGATTGTACGCAGCACTATATCTCTTTCTGCACGATCGTGTATTATAAAAACTTCGTGTAATATAAATCACATTATTGAACGAAAATGAAAGTATCACATTTATGTGAATAGGTTTGTGTGTTTTGCATTAAGGTACGATCTGACATGTCACTTAAATAGACGACCTCATATTTTAATTTCAACTGACCTATGACCATATCGACGCAGTCCATCATTGCACGGCAATGTTTTTCTGTCGTAACAAAGAAAACGTTTTACAACGGGAAACTTTCATGTTAAATAATCAATATGTGAATATTATATCGAGAGCGTGTTGAAATATTTTTGTTCGCGTGATACGATTATAATACGTACGCTCACTCGACAATAAATTATATTAAAAGTCTATCATTGTTGTACGAACACAATGCAAACCGAAAATTTGTTTGATAGACGACGGATGGATGAAATATATTTGTTCGCCCGAAGTGAACACTCTACGTCTATTTAAAAGAATTTGCAATGAATTTTAGATCGTAGTTATTTTTCTGGCAACGAATTTTGTCTACTATTGAACGTACTTGTTAAATTAAGTTGGTGACTTTTGTGTGACCACTAGTACGCAGAATGTCTCTGAACTGATGGTATAATGGTTATACTGTGACCCAAACAGAGGAGATGAAAAAGGAGTGAAAAGTTTACAGTACTTCTTTTCTTTCAACTTCGACCATCAATTTATAAACACTCTAGTATAATGAGTTCAAGCAATTTAAAACTTTTAAAAGAGACAAAACGCCGTTAACTGAATGGATCTGCAAAAAAAGCTTGCACACAAACTACTTCAGAGTTATTGCTTTAAAGAAAGAAGAAATTGAATACATCTAATACGGTGATATCTTCCATCATTTGTAACTATGTATAATTTTATCTTTGGAAACGTTCTAATGGTCGGTACTTCACTGTTAAATGTTTTATGCTCCCAGGAATCCATTGATTCATAAAAATGTGCACACAACCCCGAAACTCGAACGGGTACCAGAGATTCTGTATATGAAACGATGCTTATGTCGAAGCACGACACAGTGTACCAGCATTTGTTACGATTCGATGGTCTTGTACAGTTTCTCAGCCTGTACTTTAAACGCTTTTCACGAATCACGATCCGAAACTGCGATCCCCGTCGCGTCGATACCAAAAACTTACCCTCCGACAGGCATCTCGCCATCCGAATCTCTAAACGTGAGAATAACGCCAGTACATCTTACCAATCGTGTATCTATTAACTATACAAACGTATATCACGAAGAGAAAAAAAAAAATACCGAGTGAAATTAAACTATCTATCGTCGTTACTCCGAATCGTTCCACTTCTAATGTACATATATACATAGAATTCCACGCAATGGTATAACGTTTCGTTCTGCCGTGCGATAGAGGATGAAGTAAACGAATGAAAAGTAAGAATGAAAATGATAACAGCGACGTAGGAAAGAAATAGAAAAGAAAAAAAGAAACGCAAAAAGGAAAGGCTCTGCAAAAATTGTCCGCGTTTGCTCCGTGGTATCCGGTGGTGCGTGGTAATGTGACTAGCAAGAGCATTTGTCTGTTTATCGTTACGAAAGGAGGGGCCAGTGGCTACGGGTATGCAGGCTACGCTGTTAAACTATGGGGGGCAGCATGGTTTTGGTCGATGCAGCATTGCGTCGCAAGGAAGCCTCGATGAAGACGAGTGCGACTCGAGTGAAGAGCTTATAGGGACCGCGTCTGGTGGGGGCCAGTCCGAGTCGCAGACCGTGGGGCTCCAACCGAAACTGGCCCCGATCAGTGGCTCTACGGAGCCCACCACCGTTTTCAGGCTTCACTTTCTCGGATCGGTTGAAGTTGAAGAGGAAGGGAGACGTAAGCGCCTTAACAACCACATAGTGCGGGAGGCTGTGACTAAAATCAAGGTCCGCCCTCCAACCCTTAGATGTATCGTTATATTCTATTCTATAATCGTTGTTATGTTCGACTATCCTTATCTTCAAACAGATTTGATTTTATTTTGTGTCTGGTTTTTCTATGCATCATCCCCCCCGTCGCTTTCTTCCGCTGGCAACGAGCACCGATATCGAGCTTTTCCGTTCGAGGACTCAGGATGCTCCGATGTCAGTTGTTCGCATGGAGATGAATAAGACAAACCGGATATGGGTTTATTTCGAGAAAAATGTTATTGTCGTTAAGTTGTTTTTTAGATAATGATTGTCAGAGACGCGATGATTGAAAAAGACACTATAGTGGACGCCCACCGCGATAGGTCAGACGTAATTAAATAGGGATTAATCGAAGAACGGGTGGGCTTATATGTTTTTTTAAATATATTTTTAGGATTATTCGAATATTCCGCTCAGGTTCAAAAGAATGATTCGAGACTTGTCTAAGATTCATTTATTCTTTTGTGTTGGACATGTATTTGTGTAGCGTAGCACTGTTCGCTGGTACGATAATAATTGCCAGATAAGAGAGGCGAAGAAACAAAATTTCTCCCCAGGGAATAATTCTTCCAAGTAAAAATGATCGTAAAGGTACTCGTTGTCAATGGAAATGAGTGCAACAAAACATAATTATTTAAATGAAGCGTATTCTTAATGTATAGTACTTTTTATAATCATAAATGGCACATTTAATTAGGTTTTCTTGATAAACTCTCAGGTTTACAGAAGTTCTGCATTTCAAATTTTTCAATATAAAAATAATATATATGGACATTCTTTTTTTGTTCACCCGATTTACTGACAATGCATTTTCAATGTTGCGCATCCTTTCATAGAATAATCTTACGTTACAATCTGCAGTAAATTTTGCAGCATCACTTCTTACTGTTTTGTATTGTACGATAATACTTGTCTCGTTTAACTAATTAATTGCTTTCTTTATTTTATTCTACATGCTGCTTCGTCAATGATAGGCATTGGTACGTATAACTTCATAATAACTCTTCAACCGCTTACTAATAAAAATAAAATAACTAAATGCAGAGAACACGATTTTACTATATTTTCCTATGCGAAAGCTAGTCGCACACGATTACAATATTTTCTATATACAGTTTATATATTAATTGCAAATAATATACCTTGACATAAAAGTATTTTCATTATCTTCAAACACGATTAAGAATACAAGCAGTCTTTGTGATTTATAGAAAACAGGCCGTTAATATTTTTTGATACACGATACTGTGGAAATAATATTAAAGTAACATCATATTTTTCATTTCCATCAAAGACAATGTGTACACGTTTGTAAATATTTTCGAAAATAATCTATCGGATATAGTTCAAGTACTTAAAAACGATCATCGTTAATACTTGTTTAATCGTGTCTGCTTTCGAATTTTTTACTGTCATATCTTCTTAGTAGCTTCGCAACTTAATCATTTGATTACAAAACGATTCATATATAATCCGGGATTCGCCCCGATTTATCATACATGCTATATATTTTTTGAGAAACATTGAACACGCAAATGTAAATAAATAAATGTGTATGCGCGCAGGCACCGGATGGCGAAACGCAACCGAGCACAGAAGTTGACTTATTCATCTCAACAGAAAAGATCATGGTTCTGAACACGGATCTAAAAGAGATCATGATGGATCACGCGTTAAGAACAATATCTTATATAGCAGATATTGGTGATGTGGTGGTGTTAATGGCACGAAGACGTTTTGTGCCGCACGAAATGGAAGAGGCACCGAAAATCAACAGAACACCGAAGATGATTTGCCACGTGTTTGAAAGTGAAGAGGCTCGATTCATTGCACAAAGCATTGGACAAGCCTTTCAAGTAGCGTACATGGAGTTCCTCAAAGCGAATGGTATAGAAGATCATAGCTTTGTGAAAGAAATGGATTACCAGGAGGTACTCAATTCTCAAGAAATCTTCGGCGACGAACTGCAAATGTTTGCCAAAAAGGAAATGCAGAAAGAGGTGATTTAGTTATTATAAACATTATTCGACAAGTTATACAGATATGCACCGGGTACTTTATAAACGTTGATGGCAAATTCGTACAGGATATTGACCGAGGCGAAATAGATGAAAAAGATGTAATTCTGTAATTTCTGTTAACATATGACATTGATTGATAAACGTATCTCTTCAATTGTACAACAAACTATATAACAAGCAGACGGAAGTTAAACAATTCTGTATACAAACTAATAAATAGAAGAATAAGTAATTCTCACGTTCAAACCGAAACTAAGAACTATTGTTGTATATTCGCAGGTAGTGGTACCAAAGGCGAAGGGTGAAATTTTGGGGGTAGTGATTGTCGAATCCGGATGGGGCTCCATGCTACCGACAGTTGTAATCGCAAATTTAGCACCGGCTGGTGCCGCTGCTCGCTGTGGACAATTAAATATTGGTGATCAGATAATAGCCATTAATGGGGTTTCATTGGTCGGCTTGCCGCTCTCCACTTGTCAAACTTACATCAAGAATTCGAAGAATCAGACGGTTGTCAAATTGACTGTCGTCCCGTGCGCGCCAGTAGTCGAGGTGAAAATTAAACGACCCGACACCAAGTATCAATTAGGATTTAGTGTACAGAACGGGGTAATATGTAGTCTATTGAGAGGCGGCATCGCCGAGAGAGGTGGTGTTCGAGTGGGCCATAGGATTATCGAGATCAACAATCAGAGTGTCGTCGCAGTTCCACACGAAAAGATCGTGAATCTCCTTGCCACATCGGTCGGCGAGGTACGAAGAAGAATTATTTTTCACTCGATGTTCCTTTTTAAATTCTGCACCGTGATTTGCATCTTGGTACGGTCTATCGATCCCTTCTGGTCCTAGTTCGAGCTCAGTTACGACATTAGACATTTTCTCCTGTCCTTAGATATTTTATGCTGGACTCAGTCGGAAACTTGTTGCAAATTAAACTTGGCGATATTAATTAATAAATTAGTATCACATCGGAATTTAGTAAACTGTACTCCTCCGTACTTTACTTACGTACTATCCCTCTACCCTTCTGTACAAATGAATCGCATCCGAGAAGGTGCTTTAGTGAAAAAGAAAATGGAACTTGAATACTACTGCGCGGGTAACATATTAATACCGATAATAATTAGCATTTCTATTTTATTTCAGATATTAATGAAGACAATGCCCACATCGATGTTTAGGCTATTAACTGGCCAGGAATCTCCAGTGTACATATAAGCGTTTGGTTGCCTGGCTGATATGCGTAGTGAACAGACAATACATCCGCCATCCACTACCATATTATTCACTACTTTACTCTCTGTACAGATTATTCTACGCAAATTGCTTTGTGTTTCGATTCTTGTGGTACTCTATTCGTATATTCTCACCAGCTCCTGCTTAGCAAAGCAACAAAACTTACGTAAACACGTTGCGACAAATATTAATATATTGAATATTTACATAAAGCAAAAAAAAATATATATATACATAATATATACATAAACATTTTATTTATGAATGAGATTCTCTATGCCTGTTTTCCAGTCGACTGTTCGCATGATTTAGAAAGCAATACAAAGATAATGATCCGCTGCTTTGCCTTGTCGTTGGAATAATAAGAATCGTTAGGAGAAGCATTTTTCTTCTACTATTTCATTTACTCCTCCTTTGTGTCCGATCTATTCGTCTTTTATTAAGGGTATGCGATGTATCTTAATGTTTATGCAAAATGCACTTCCTCAAACATTCTATATATATATATATATATGTAATCTTAGCAGAGAATCCTGTATGTCATGAGACATGTCCCGATTGATGTATGTATTTTTAATGAGGATTGCACTTGTTGGAAAAAGTAAAATGACGAATAGATTGGCTGAGGTGTTGTTTTCGCGAGAATAAATAGAAAAGAAAGAGGGGAAACGGTTGAGAGTTCAATTGAACTACGTTTCAGTTAATTTATTTATCTTTTGTCGTTGGTTCGAATGTTATGCTTTGTGAAATCAGCATGGAGAATCGCATTCCATACGCGATAAGAAAGGCGAAATATGCAGTGCACACGATTATACATAGCACAAAGCTCTTTACCAACGTTTAGAGCAGGGCTGGAACTCTCTGTATATTAAAAATAATTACGACGGAGTATGTTTCTACAAGGGCCTTCGTATATTTTGTTGGCTTCATGCAAATTATATCGTTCATTTGATCTTTTTTAATCACGGGCTGCAAGTCCCTCATTCTTTTTTTTCATTTTCGTTTTTACTGAAATTAAGGTCTACTGTCTAATTACATGATACCTTAAATGCGCCATCTCGTGATAAATATCACGGTAGTTATACGGAAGAGTACTCCGTAGTATTCCATTGCATGAACAATTTTACTTCACAGTGGTTCCATTTTATAGCCACAGTCATTCAATGAGAAATTACATTTTCCTGCAACTAATAACTTTCGTCCGAACGAACGGTACCTTAACAAAAGTTGAACTTCAGTATTTGCCTTTTGTTTAGAATGATGTTTTTCTGAACAATCCAGCACTACGTAACAAGTTTTTAAAAAGGTGCTTATTACCTTACGGACATATTAAAAATTTTGAATGTCGTTTCAAATCAGATTTCGCTGCAAGAGAACAAATTTCTAACAACAGAATTTATCATTAGTATTAATGAGTCTTACTAATAATTACTTTAGGATTCGTCAGTTTTGTCCCTCTTTTTCAAACAAATGATAATCATACTCTACGAGTAGCTACTGAAACAAAATTCTACGATCTAAATATGCAACATCTGTATGTAACATACTGCGCAAAAATGAGCGTACTTATTTTTATTACTGATGAGCGATGATACCTTAGGATCGTCAGTTGTAAGCGACTTTTGTGGTGCAATATTGCTACATGATTTTTTCACCGTTGATGTAACCAAGCGAGAGCAATCTCATTAAGTAATTATACAAGCATTTACAATTATCACGATTAAAAGTATGCTCTTACTAAAATTATCTAGAAAATACTCTCTACCTATGGTATGTGAATTATGGAAATGAAGAACAAGAGAAGCATTTAATCCCGATTTTCTGTAACATTGCGACTGAGAGATCATTAAAGTTTACAAATCGTAACAAATAATATTAACGTCGGAAGGAGTTCTCTTCTATGTAAATACCGCGTATCATTTTAATTCTAAGTTTCATCTATTTTTCGCGGAGGACTTTCTCACTTTTTCGCTTCGAACAATGAGTGGTATGCGATACGCAAGCAAATCTTAAGACTTCTATGATGAAAGTTTGATAAAATTTCAATGCCAAAGTACATTGCGTAGCTGCATTGAGTATGATAACATGTCATATTGTATGATTTCTCCATCAGTGTACGGTAATATATAGAATAATAATTGTCTCTTTTGTGCATTTCATGAACTTCTATTTGTAAATTATTACAGTACACCTAGTTTGATCATAAATATACCTGCAAATGACAAAGCTACCCAGATTTATAAAAATGATCGACTATAATTAAAGATTGATATATCGAAAAAAAAAGTATTACGCTACTTTTGCTTTTCGTGTAAATAACAGCGAACAATTCATGGATAATGATGTTTTCATATATCGTTGCTTTTGTATTTTTATTATTTCAGGGAAAATATTTTTCCTTCCTCTTTGTATGAAAAGACTTTTGTTTATTTCGTTGATTTCGCATTTTATTATTTACTATTTTATTTCTTTTTTGTTATGAAAATATTTAAAGAGCATATATAAATGTGTATATGTAAATACTTCAAGGCTCAATGAAATCCAAATGAAATGTATATCCTAATTAATATTATAAAATCTTTTCAAAGAATTGTGACGCCTCTAATATCATTTCAGTATTATCAGAATAATGTTATTAATTCGCAAATATTTTTTCGTTCGAAGGAATACACATGTAACGAATAATACTAATTTTGTTATAATATGGTAGAACCTTGAAGTATCTATGTTATAGAATTTTTTAATTTATATTACGTCGCTTTTTTGTTATTGAACGCGTTTTATGATTTTTTTCATACATGAAAACAAAAGATCGTGAAGGAAAAAGAAAGAGAACGGAGATGGGAATGAGTGTGAGAGAACGTGTTTTAAAGGAATAATAGCTTCACCGCTTAAAGTGTTTTATTGTATTAACTGATTTTATGTACAAACCTTTCCTAATCCGGTTTGTAGTAATATCAGGTGATATGTACAAAAAGGTACTTTATATTAATTTTATTTTGCCTGAATTTAGTTAGTGCCATTTATAATGCCCCGGAATTGAAAATTATTTAGTTCTGGCTTGTGATATACAAATATCTGTACACATACTTGTGTAACGTATTCGAGTGGAAAATTTTCTTGATTTAAATCTGACAGAATGATTTGAGAAATGCAAATTTAATTCTTTTTTTGCCATGGTAAACTATAGGCACATTTTATTAAAAAAAAAAAAGAGAAACAGTCGCATAAAATACATCGTTAAATGCACACAAATATATAGGTAATACATTTCTATTAAAAAATATTTGTAAGACAGTTGCTACAACCAAAGAAATTATGTTATTCCCATTGCATACAAATTAAATAAACCAAATTTACGTGCTTATACAAATACAATATACAGTTTTTGTGTAAATTTGTTAATATTTATTTAAATTTAAGTATATGTCTACAAAGAAATATAACTCTATTCGAAAAATACACTGTTATATAAAATTAATTTCTTCCACTTTATCTAAAATCTTACAATTACACGACGTGAAAGAAATTTTAAGATACTATTGCGCCCATTATTCTCGAGAAATATAGTTAATTAATTCAAGTTAAGCATAAGTAAATATTTGAAGTAAGTGCAATAATATATCTTATCTATTTTTTATATTTACGAAATTTATATATATATATTACAAAATAATTATAATTTTGCTATAAATGTTAACACCGAAAATGATATCACACTTGCACTAATGTCGATTAAAAATTCCTCCTTTGAATCGTAACATTGCTATGAATATCCTCTTCTACAGTCGTATCTTTATTTAAAAATGATTACTAATTTTGTACAATGAAAAATCTGATTGATATTAATATCTACTTGTTTGAAAATACAATATTTTAATCGAAATGTTCAACCTTTGAATAATTATACATAGAAATGTACAAAAGCTTTTAAAAATACAAAACACATCCACTCGATACGTTTACCAAGAAATATTGCTTTTGCATTGATCAGAAATATTTAATCCTGTTATCCTGTTTGTAATCTATTTAGCAAAAAATGATTCGCATTTATTTATTAGGATAATATTCTTAACAGAATACTTTAACTTTCTATAACATCAATAATTTTGGTATCATTGCTTTTGTTTCGAAACTTCTCGTACTTTTATGTATCTACAATCTACATTCTACATAATGTATGTATTTTTGTATTTATAAATAAATGGTAATCATTTTGGATTAAATAGACCCAAACAGAACGATAGTATTTAACGTATGCAAAGTAGCGAAACAATAAAATACGTTAATTGCTGCTTCTATGAGTAAAAAAAAATAGCACTATTTGCACGTTGAACGCCACATATAAATTGTATAGAAGATTGAATTGAAATATTTATCATGCATAATGTATCCATTCGAATATAACTGAGCCTTCCAAATAACATTAATGTTTTCCTTAGAATATTTGTTATCGTCACAGTAATTATCAATATCTATCATTAGCAAATACACTTATACTTATACTTTGCTTCCTTCTTTAAATTTAATTAATCAAAAATTGCATGCAGAATTTTTACTTCGATAAAACTTATGCATTTTATAAACTATTAATTCTTAAACTATTTTATTATTACGGTATGATACATATAATTTATCATTCTTCGATAATATAAAGAGATAGTAGAGATAAACAAAATGTTAGTAATTACAGTTTCAAGAGAACGTATTTCTTTTCCAAATCATATTTATTAAATCAAAGAATTCGTATATTGCACGCAATTGGTACGTTATTTCTCCAGCATTATTATTTTGCACTTTGATTATTCACACCTGTTGTATAGAACTGTAAAACTATACATGTCGTACATTCACATTCATTGACACACATTTCACTAGATAGAATGAATATATAAAATTCCGAATTTCATGCTACGAAGGATCGATCTATGATTGACCTTCGTAGAAGTTTTCATGAAATTATAAAAAAAATAAAAGCCTTAAATAAATTCCAAAAGTTCAGGTTTGATCATAAAAACCGTAGGCCGCATATTACATATCGCATATCACATTAAATGTGTACACATTCATATAATATTGAACAGCACATGTCCCCTTCAATTGAAACTTCAATTTGAACCCTTTCGGACTTCGTATTTTTCCATGTAGAAAAGATAGAAATTCTTGCCCAATACTGAACTTTAATTTCGTTCAATAATGCAAGAGGGAAACGCATTTCAAGTCTTACGAAAATATTGAATTGTTTTGGCAAACATTCAGCTAATATAATTGATTTGAAATATTCCAAAAAGATGAAATCGTTTTATCGATTCTTAAACGACCGCGTCCGAAATCGTTCAAACAAAATGAATGATGTTTAGGATATAAATATCGTATGCATAATAATAATAATATAAAATAATAATAAATGAATTTTGGCATGGAAATTTTTATCCATATATTTGGCGAGCAAAGGAATGGTATGAATAAAATATATGGGATCAAACAACATGTTTATATTGGGTGGCCGAAACTTATCTAGTCATTACGCTAAGAGTAATATACGCATATGTATGTATATATATGTATGCATATAAATACGTATGTATGCAGGTATAGATACAAATATAAATATAAATATAAATACAAAGGTAAAGATAAAGTAAAGTATTGCAGCCACTGCGAGCCACCCTGACTGAACGTGTCTAGCCACATTTTAATAAGAACATTCGCAAATCGTGACATAAGTGTCGATCTGACCTTGCGTGATTATTGATAGGACGTATTTTAAGCTGCATAATAATCGTTTATGTTTGATCATTTTAGATATGCTCGCCAACATGTACCTATTTTACGTTTAAAATGGCAAGTAACGTCCGTAAGCGAATTCTACAAATGTAACGCAAACATGTATCAATATAATACGAAACAGAGAAGAGCAAAATGGAATACCGTGGGTGTGCGGTATTCAAAACGTTATATCGTACTGTTATATCGCCATGCTCATATAATTATTTGATGAAAGAAAAAAATAATTCTTGCAACATCACAAATTAAGAAATTAAAACATACAGAGTTTCTTACGACTGCTTGTACAATAAACAATATATTATATATATTCAGACACATAAAATTGCAGAAAATCGTGACGCGCGTTCACAGTGCACAGAAATACGTAAAGTGAAAATGGTTGACGCGCAAAACTTGGATCAACTCGAACAGAAGCAAGAGCTTGCTTTTTTACAATGCTTTCCACTTTCTTCACTTAATTGTGGATGAAGAATTTCAGCGATCTAAGATCATTGTTATACAAACAATTCCAATACAATGTATTGCAATTAACGTGCTCGTATTGTAGCAATTTAGTGGAACGTCCGTGCGTTCGAGTTACAGCTACTCGCATGAATTCAAACGATTCGCAACACGCGGCAAACCTGATACCAACAATCCGATATTGTTTGTTAAAAAGTGGTGAATTAACGCACGAGAAGTATTGGAATGTAGGACGGAAGTATAAAGATAATTTGTAGCTTTTATATAAAATCGAAAAGTTGACTTGATCGGGGAAAAGTTCGCAGATGAACGTAAAGACAACGAGTTTTTATTTACCGAAGAATATTTAGATTTTTATCAGATAACGTAAACAAAAAAAAAAAAACGTTGCCAATTAATAATTAAATTTTGGAAAGCGTAAATTCTAAAGCGTTCGAGACAGAATATCACGTTTGTTACATTTGATCTGTAATTTCAAATTTGTAACAATAGTGTTCGCTGCGTTCGATATATCGATAAAGAAAATTCAACTTCCTAGAACGATTTTATGTATCATTACGCCGACGCGCTTTCGGGAATTGTTATTGCGTATTTTATTGATGCGGTAATTATTGATTAGTAGTAACGAAGGAAACACCTTTTATGCTTTGTCGCAGTCAATTTAACTTCTTGCAGGCGTATTTATTTGTTTATTCAATCTACAATGTTTCATTCTCTTTAAGGAAAAATTTCGTAGAGAAGGGAAAGAAATCGCGGTTCAAAAAGGAAGCGCTACTTTCATAGTGGATCACTGATCGTGCAAAGTCAGTGCGAGCGATAGACACAATATTACCTTAAACAAATCGTTGGTAAGGATAATTTAAACGCAACCATTTGTAACGTCGATAAGTGATAAAATATACCTTATACATAAATAGAGCTTGCGCTGTAGCTTCATCAGTCATGAACATGCTACATGATATCGTGACTGTCTTTATCAATGTTTGTGAATGTATTATAAGTTATAAATCATAAGTGAGCTACTGAATGTGTACATGGTATTAACTATACTAGTCCATATTAAGATAATAATAAAATGTAATTTTGAATTCAAAACCCCTCAATTCAAGAACCATTCAAAACACATCCGTATATAATCTGTGTTAATGTAAAAAGAAATGTTTATTATACTGTTGCCCTCGGGTGTAACAGCACTCTTGCAATTATTAGTTAGATTTATGCCCTTCGTAAAACTAACGATGTGCATCAAATTATCTCGAATATTCCAAAAATGAAACGAAATTCAGAACAGAAAACTTTATGGCATTAAAGATTGTATATTATAAATATCAATTATAACAATCATTTGTTACGGGTCTAAATTTCTTATGTTTAATTTTTCAATATAATTCTACCATTGCAAGCTTTTTATATTCATTTTAAGAACAAGTACATTGCATTTATCACATTTATTACAAGTTAAACAACTATATTTTATGTATTATATATTGTATTTCTTATTAATTGAGTGTAGGTTTAAAAAAGGAAAATAATTTTTAATTCAAACCGTAGCCATTGAATATATCTCTGTCAGAGCGGCAACCTTACGTAAGAAATATTGCACTAACGCCAAATCAAATTTCAACATTTTTGGCTAGTCTGTAATGTATGCAGCCAATGGAATAACCTGGCTCATATTTTCAGTACACGGGGGTAGTCCTGGTAAAATGCAATATGTCTACCTCGCGGGAGAAGAGTCTGTTAATTAATAATTTTTTGGATTCCTTGCATAGGATTGTTAACTATATGAAAGTTCCTTTCTAACTTAGACATTTCTAAATTGTTTGATATGTAAAATGAGCTTTTCCGTGAAAAAAACAGGTGGTAGGATGTGGCATGAAGCTCGAAAACAGGAGAAGAAAATTCGTGGAATGCTAGTAGATTATCGTCGTCGTGCTGAACGTCGACGTGATTACTATGAAAAAATCGTAAGAAGTCAAATGAAACAATCGCTTCTACAGAAAATTTCGTGTTTCCAGTGTAACATTGAATAATATTTTATTCTCGAGATAACATAAAGTTCACATTCCCCTGTTAAAAGGTTAACCTTAAGTTCCGCACTTACATTATTACGTTCCTATGTAATTATGGACAATTACACGAATATACTATAAATAATATCCCTTACCTTAAACAAATATTTTTCTTCTGTTACACGCTATTATACGTTATATGTATGTATTAGCGTATTAATGTCATATATGACATAGTTGCATATGTGTTGTTATGCATACATAACTTGGGTGCAAACGAATAGTTTGCGTTATTTTGCAAAAACTAATGTATTCTATTCTTACCTCGTTCAGGTTGCAGACAAATCTTTATTATAAAAAGTACCTGCCCTTTTCCTTTTTTAAGTCAAATATCTCTGAATTAGGGCAACCATCTCCCACAAGTTTGGAATTAACAAAACAGGCCTTTCAAACATGTTATGTATTTCTTCACATGATTTGTAACTCATACATATATCTCTTCTATTTTAGAAATCAGATCCCACGCAATTTCTTCAACTTCATGGAAGGCCTTGTAAAATACATTTGGATCCAGCAATTGCTACAGCCGGGGATAGTCCCGCGAATATGTAAATGCAAAAATATGGAAATTATTCCTTATAAAGTAACCTACATATTTATATATATATATTAGCTTTTGTACAATGCATCCTTTATATTAACAGGATGCCATGGCAAGGAAATGAAGACAATCTTATTGACCGGTTCGATGTAAGGGCTCATCTAGATTGGATACCCGAAGCTCCAGATTCTATTGATGTGGATATTGCTCTTACCAGCGAAGATAGGCATATCAATTATGAACGTTATCGTATAATTGTCCAAAATGAATTTTTAGGCGGTGAGAGATTGCATTTGTTCTTAAAATCTACATCTTATTTTTACATCTCCGCACATAATTATAGAACCAGGCAATATTTCCAATCCCTGTCTGTTATCATTAAGTTTGTGTCAAAACAAGTATATAATATGTATGGGTGCATATTGAAAAATAGTATATCGATATTGTTTGATAAATTATTTTTTTTTTATATAGTAACGGAGGAGAAGTTTTTACATCAAATACATTTGGAAGAACAATTTGGCTCATCCACAAAATTGGATGCTGCTAGAGATAAGAAAAAATCATCTAACAATGTAGCCATTGGGTACAATTATGAAACAGAGGAACCAATACCTGAAACAGTAAAATCAATAGACCCTGTTGTGTCTGATGAAAAAGGAGAGGACGAAGATAGTGATATTGATTTAGGTACAAGATACACTTCGAAAGCAACTGTTACAGTATTGTGTGCCGAGTATATCATGCATTACAAGTTAAATCTCTCCCCTTAGATATTTGCGTAGATGTATCTCAAATAGAGCCATCGCAAGCACACGAAATGAATTTAGTAGCTCAGAAGTATGGGCTTCTGGGGGCTGATTATTTTAGTTTCTTAACACAAGATTTCGAAGAAGCTGAAACATTAAGACAGGCACGTAAACAGGAAGAGGAGAAAGCAATGTACTCGGTAAGGCCTTGGTTTTGTTCTTCTATTTTTTTATAGCACGAATATAATATATACGACAAGAAGTACAATATAAATAACGCGCTTCATAAATAATTGTAAACTAAATGGTGCTGAATATTTATTTTGCGTAAGAAAACAAAAATGCATGCAAAAAGTACACGAAAAATAAAAAGGTTCTTCCTTAATAATAATTTGCTATTTATTATAATATTTTTGAACAATTATGAAAGAGTAATATTAATTATATTATGATAACAAATGGATGATATTACAGGGCAGAAGATCGCGTAGAGAAAGGCGTGCATTTAGGGAGAAAAAAATGATCGGTCGAGTTATGAGTCCACCCAGGTAATTGTTATTTTTTTATGAATAATGCTACTTTACATTTTTTTGTTATAATGTTTTTAGAGTAAAATTATTTTCAACTCGCATCTTACTTAATTAGATAAAAATTGAACGAATCTATTTACAATATCTTTGTTGTTATTTGCCAGTTATGCAGCAAGAGAAAGTCCCGAATACAATCCATATAGAAAGTCTTCATCCAAATCTCGCTCGAGATCTGTATCGCCAGTAAATACTGGACAAATTACTTATATTACAAGTTTTGGCGGCGAAGAAGAAACGCATGGAAGTTCGTCTCACGTTGCATCTTCCAACTCGAGAAAAATGAATTATTCTCACCTTAGGCGTAGAAGATCTGACAGTCCTACAATTAATGAACGAACGATAAATAGAAAACTTACGAAATCAAGATCTAGGAGTTGCTCTCGATCTGTAAATAAATCTAAATCGTACAGAAACCGTGACAGAAGGCGTAGTACATCCAGAACTAGGTGTGCTTATTTATACATTATAATTTATATTTATACTTATACTGATTTACATTTAAACTAATAATGTATCTATTAATACTTCATTTTCAGATCAAGAGGGACACGTTCAAGACATAGAAAAGTTAGTAGATCAAGAACAAGAAGTCGTTCAAGACGATCGCGAAGCCGAAGTGAATCCAGATCTCGATACAGAAGTTTCACTAGATCACGTTCACGTAGTATTTCAAGGTCGAAAACAAGATCTAGATCACGTTCTCGTCCAAAAAGGTCCAGAAGTTCATCAGCCAGCAGTGCATCGAGATCAAAGTCAAAATCGAGATCGCGATCGAAATCGCCTAACAGAAGTCACTCAAGAGATAGTTATCGTCGGAGGCATTATTCACCGTCAAAATCGGTATCGAAATCTCGTTCCAGAACTAAATCACAATCCCGATCTAGATCAAGATCAAGAAGTCAATCTAGATGCAAACGATCTCGTAGCGTCGAAAATAAAGTACCAACATTGCCAAGGTATACATGTTTCTGAAAATACAGGGCATCCTAATTCACTTTAATATTAATTTTAAGTTGACATTTGCATGCAAGATTGTATTCAACAGCCTCGATTTATTTGACCACTATTATCGTTGTCCTAGTTGTACCACAATTACTGGGATCTCCTGTATAATATCTTAATTGTGTTTGTTATTATTCAATTGTGGCATTAGATACTATGGTCGACGTGGAAAATCGTCAAGTTTGGAATTAGAATTATCAGATAATGAGGACAAAATTTCTACATCAGCACCAAAACCAACGGTTACTAACACCACGAGCATGTAAGGTTGCAGTAATAATTGCAATATAAAGTAATGGAATCTTGTAATTCAATCTAGAGACATTTCAATAAATTGGAATATTTCAGGAACAAGCCAAAAGCAGGGTTAAGTACAAATTCTGGTGGCGGACACAAAGTCAGTAAGAACCATAACGCTTACTTAGTCACTTAAAGCACAGAGAATAAAAGACAGTATATACTCTTTATATAACTACCGTCTCGACGAAGAACCTCAGCAAGTGCTACTTGTTTTCATTCCGCTGGGCGATATAAGGCGCTTGATTGCACTTTTTTTTATTACGTTAAATGCTTAAGAGTCTCATTTGGATCTGTTCCACGTGGAAAAATAAAAGAATGCACGAAGAATTTGAATTTCGCGTACTCAAAACAACTGTCTAATCTAGATTTTCTTTTCCAATTTATATTAAAATTTGCATTTTCATTATAATAGTTATGACAACATGCATGAAATGTTTGTTGCAATAGCTACATATAATGATAATTTGGACAAAATGATTCTACCGAATGTTCAATATTTTAATGCTACTGTTATCAAAATGAAAACATCAAATTTTTTGTGGTATAATATATTACTTTCATATAAATAGAAATACGATAAAGTTCTACATTATAAGATATAATATTTGATATTAATTTTAATATATAGTAGCACGATGAATTTTCTGAAATTTTCATATAAATTCTAATATATAATATTATTTAAAATTGTTCGAAAGATTATTTATAAAATTATTTTCAGTTGTCCTAAAGACACACATTTTGTCATATTGGAAAATGTAAATCTATTATAAGGTTGTTTCATTCACCTAGCATCTACCTTCAAGCACATATTAAATATCATATAGCTTGTATCGAAATTTCAGAAACATTTTATGCTTTGCTACATATATTAGAAAAACAGTCGAGCAATCGGTAACAGACTTTTAAGAGTTACAATTTTCAGTCACTGAAAATCACACCTCAAGAGCGGCTTAAGAAAAAAATGCAAGCTTTACTAAATAGACAATGTAAGTAATCTTTATTTGACATTACTATTTGCATTAAATTAGTCAAATATCAAAACTACATTTTTGCAATACAGACAAAGCAGACAAAAAGGCTGAGCAACTTAGGATCGAAAAAATGGAACAACAAAGGCAAGATCGAGAAGATGAAATAAGAGAAATGTCTTTGAAGCTCCGTAGAAAGTACGCTGCTATTATTATTTTATACACTTTTTATTTAAAACTTTCACCTTTGTGTATATTTCGATTGATTTTCTGTTCGGGCCACGGAAATCAAAATATAATCAAAGGAACAGATACAGTGAGATTAGAAACAAATCTTTTAAGTCAGTTTAAGTGATGGTATCCAAATCCATATGTTGTCTATCGATGAGAGCACAAAGAACATTCGATAAACTTAATGCATATATTGGTTCCTTTAATTATATATAAGTACAGTACTGCCATATTAGATATTAAGATAAGTTTTCTGACATGGTCCCGGGTTGCGAACAATACTGTATATTATGTTGATGTCAGTCATCAGTGACTAATGTAGCATACGGAGAAAACTTACTGACAATTATCAATGACCAACTTGGCAGTTAATGTATTAACGTACTACATTTATCAATGTATTGTCATTATGCTTTAATATTTTGTAGGCAAAGAGAACGAAGACATCGTTACGAAGGTCATAGTTCTGATTCACATTCCTCCGTTTCGCGAACGCCAAGTCCTGGTCGTAGTCCGCGAGTTGTGCGTCGAGATAGAAAAGACAGGGATATGAGAGATTTCGAAAATGATCGTGAACGAGAAAGAGATAGAGAACGAGATAGACGCGATGATCGAGAAAAATTTAGAACTGAATCTCGTAGGAGATACAAAGATTCACCGCTACGTTCTTTAAGTCCAAGAAATAGCCGGTAAAATTACAATTGATGTTTTTTATAGTATAATAAACATTAAGTAACTGAATTTTATTCATACATGTTTTTTTCCAATATTTTTTTTACTTTTTTTTATTTTTTTTGTTATTCTTCTAGAGGCCTAGTTGATTATTAACACGAAAGTGCACGGTTAATCTTCCACTTGTTGGACTCAAAATTTTCTTAGACAATTCCTGTATTGCATTCCTTCCGTAAAATGCTACAAATGTTCTAAGAAGTGCGATGAAGAATGATGTAACACATACGATCATTATAATTTACCATTATCCTTTACCATTAATTGATATTGTTTAATCTTACACCAGAAAATAAATGCAGTTGTTTATTTACATGTTACCATTATTATTCGATGTTAGATTTTGTATCTAATTAAAACCAAATAGTACTATAGTACCTATAGTACAAGTTTATATTAATTTAAATAAAATATCACTTTTATTTCAGCCCTTTGTTTAATCTTATTTATTTAATATTAAGCTTATTTGTTTAATAAGCCCTTATCAAATATTTATTATTACAGACACGTATGTGCATGTAACAAAATGATCGAAACTAAAACCAAAGAAAATGTCTATAGCTGTTCATAATACTCCATTCAATAAAACAATATGAACACTAAACAACTTTCCATTCTTTCTATGAAATATTTCGAGTCTGTAAGTATATTTTGTATATAACTACCCATAAATACTTTATTAAAACATAAATTATTAGTATCCTCAATTGCTGACATTCAATTCTACAATTTCATTGACCTGCATACAATGTAAAAAGCAATCGTATCCGACGCAGATGTATATGTTATTTAAATCGCATACCGCGGATCTTGCTTATTTAATACAACTATTTGAACGTACATTTATGTAGGTACTTACTACGAAGCTAATGATGAAAAAAAAAGAAAATTTTTAAATATTAACAATAAATACTTTCTATGCATATAATATGCAATTTCGAATTAATTCTTTTTATCATTTTGTTTGTACTTGGAACTGATACAAGTGTACCCTTGTTTTGTACTATATCTAAAATCTGTTAGTAACTAATATGGCGGAATAGGTAGATGTTGACTTGTGGGGTTGCGGATTTCTTGGATTCAAATATTTTCTACATAGTAGAATCGAAGAAGAAACAACTTTGCCGCTGCTCATTTATATCATTATCGGTACGCGTTGCAAGTATCATTGAGGTCACGTGCTGTGTGCTTACTTGTACTAAGTATTATTAACAATAAGTGCGTATATTATCCATTAGAGAGCAGTGCTACCTGGCAAACTGTAATTTCCATTTCTTGACGTGAATGTATTATAAACGATATTTACAATGATCGAAAAAGAAATGCAAGATTTTTTTAATTATTTTGATTTTGAATAAAGATAATACGACTTACGTAATGAGAGTGTTAATATCAATTTTGTATATTCCATTGAAAGGTTAAGAGATGCGTTTGTTATTTGAAAGAGATGCGTTAAAGGACACTTGTATCTGTATTAAGTACATGATTAAAAAGAAGCTAAATGTATATAATGATGCAATAATTCGATAGAAAATAATTTGCCCGCAATATACGTTTGCTAGATAAATATTTAATCGAAATGAATTTTTCATTACCATGTACATATATGTATGTTAGCCTTCGAAGTTAAGGTAATAACAGAATCCTGGTTGAACATTTTTGAAGTATATCGGTTTTTCTATTAAAATTGAAAAGCATATTGTTCGAATCATTTACCATAAATCTGTTTTTGTCGAGAAAAATTAAAAATCTCGTACTTTATTATTGTTTATGGTATTTTTTCCAACTAATTCAACAGTTTAGTTAATCTTTCAGAAACATGTGTGATTCAACTAAAAACATGAAAGATTCAAGTGTTAAGAACAATGTGCGGAAAGAAACGAATCAGTTTTCAAAAAAACAAAGTGCTGATAAAAAAGAATCTACATTAAAAAGTACGAATGAAGATGTACAGCGTGCGATTGAAGGTTTGAAGGATATACCAGACGAAGAACTTCAAGAATTTCTGGATGACGAAGATTTTATGGAAGGTTTAGATGTTGTTGATGCTTGGGAAGGTGACGAAGAGAAAGGCCGTGAAGTTGAATTAAAGACTACCCACGTCAAAGATCACGAACAAAAACGTCCTTCTAGGTAGTGTCAATAAAATAAAATTAATATATTGCTTTAATTGTTTATTACTCTATAGAAG
The DNA here is from genome assembly GCA_948146005.1 of Nomada fucata. NCBI lineage: Eukaryota > Metazoa > Arthropoda > Insecta > Hymenoptera > Apidae > Nomada > Nomada fucata. Next base: position 1,819,920 of record OX411277.1, on the reverse strand, counting down.
GGACTTTTGCTATATAACATTCCATAATGTTACAATTCTGTAGAATCACTGATAATACTTTTACTAGCACATTTTATGATCAATATATTTGGTTATTTGTTTTACAGTCAATACATTTTACATTCATGAATTTAAGCCCTTTCCTTTGAGTAATTTTTTGTCACCTATAAGAAAGAATGATCACAAGCCTACTTATAGGGACAAACATCGTCGTGACTACAAAGGAACTTACAATCGTGAAAAGCCAAAGAGAGAAGATAAAAAGCATGAAGAAACACGACGTGATCCTTCCAAAAGCACGAAGGATATCGAAAGGGATAAAATACGTACGAAAAGGGATAACGAAAGCAAACTATTAGCAGAAAAAGAAAAAGCAATCAAGCATTTATTAGACTCCGATAATGTTGTGCCTCCAGGTACAGAAACTGAAGCCATCCAAAGTATAACGGAGAGGCAAAATTTAGAACAAGCGCAGGTACATACACGCAGAAGTCGAGAACGACGTCGAAGTTTAGAACGTCAAAGAGGAAGCTCACTACGACGTAGATCACAGGATAGAACTCGACTCAATTCTCCTCGACGAAAATCACCATTAATATTAAGCCCAGATCGCTGTAGGAGTCCTTTCAAGATAAGTAACGAAAGACATCGGAGTCCTGTAAGGTTTAGCCCTGATAAGAGACGAAGTCCAAGATTTAATTGTGCGCGAAGGAGCCCGTTCGGATTTAGCCCGGAAAGACGAAGAAGTCCAATTAGACGACTCAGTTGGGAACGAAGAACAAGTACAGATAGAAGATGGAGCGCTGAGCGACACAGAAGACGTATCAATATACATGAACGGTGAGAAGAGAATATTTCTAAATGTATGCCACTGTTTCGATTTTTATTGTTAGAGATTAAATAGAAAATGTTTTCTATACGTATACACATATATACATATAATTTTTCCTTTTTAAAAACAATTTTATATGTGAATGTAAAGTTTTATGTTATTAAAGTACAATTATAAAAGTTGTTCACGTTTTAAGTTGATAATAAAGTATCTTAATTTTCAAACTTTAAATTGTTAAGCCGAAGAAGTCGATCTCGTGATCGGCAACGAAGCCGCAGTATGGAACGTCTCAGAAGAAAAGTCAGCCGCTCACCAATTGTTAGACGTTACAGTCCTCGACGACGAAGTCGAACACGAAGTAGGTCAATGGAACGTAGAAGGAAACGATCACCTTTCATTAATGAACTTACAAGACAATTAAGAAATGAAGCTATAATGACGACGCATATGAACACTGGATATTCACACCCTTCGTCGTCTATGGAAGGCATATCACCTCTAATGAATAACGTGGTATATCAACAAGAGGCAGAACCTAGGCCACCAATGCCAATGGGTTCCTACATGCATCAAACTGGATTACCACCATCAATGCCACCAAGTGTAACACCTGGTGGTCCGTCATTCATGAATTTTGAAAATTCATCTCAGACAATGAACTTCGATTCGGTACCATTACACCCTATACCACAAACTGAATATGTTTCTGGTCCAGTAATGTATAACCAGTCAAATACTACTTCGCTTCAACCTGCACGTCGGCCACCGCTTCTTCCAGCACCAGTTTCTTCACCACAGCAGGACTCTGCCACATCGTCGGTGGAACATGCACAAACATACAATTCATCGCATGGCATTCCTTCTTCTCGTCAGTCACCAATTCAGAACTTTGAATTCTCAAATAAATCTAAAGAGTCGATCTCTCAAAACTACAGGGAACATAGATTTAACGATTCTTATAACGGATACCGCCCTTCACAAGAGGAACGATTAAAGACACCGGAGCCACCGGTCATCTCTGATACAAAAGTAATTTTGTCATATATTGTAACAGAACATTTCTTTTTTTCTAGAGTCAAATATTTCGTTTAATGTTAACAAAACGACAAATGTTGCATTGAAGCTAATGTGTTCTATTTTTATGTGCCTTATCATGTAACTTTGCAGTTACAATTACAATTAGAATTAATATCTGTTTTATGAATTCATTACAGCAGTTTGAAAAAACAAGCTTGTCCAGTCTACTGGAAGCATCTGTTTCTGCTAAAGGTGCGAATGTATTTTTTTATCTAATTCCCAAACATACATTACCACATTTTATCAAACTGTCTTTAAGCTATCTCGATGTAACTGATATAGTAGTCAGTATTTCATTTTTTATATATTTTTTAGATTCAGCTAGTTTACCAGTTTTGTACCCAGGTAAATAATGTTTTAATCATTTTCTAGCTTAGATTATAGTACATTAGCATAACATAATTAACTTAAAAATTATTATTATTAATTTAAGCACAGTATCTAAGAGAAGAATAAATCCATTATTCTATTAAATGTACGCAATTCTGTTTCACAATAGGATTCAAACCTGAAATATTACGACACTGTGAACATGCTCTGCGCGAGCTTCCTACCGAGGATCTTCGTCTAAAAATGAAAGGTCGATTTTTCTTCGACCCAAAGAAGGATAATGTGCAGGATGAACGCGATGTATATTCGTCAAATTCAATACTTTTGCAAAAAAGCAAAAACAAGATATATTGGGAGGACGAAGAGGGACAATATTCAACTACCACAAAGCCAAATGTACAAATGCATCAGAAAATTTGTCAAACTGACGAAGTGGAGACAAATACAAAATTTGTTCAAGCCAGTGTTACTATGGTAGACTTTGAAGTACAAGTGTATCCTCAAGACTTACAACACACCGTGAAAGAAGAAAAGAGACCCATTATGGATCGCCTAGATTGGAATGTGCGTGAGACATTTGATTACACACCCAAATTTCGCGAAGCCGATGACTTGAGATGGAGTTTAAGTAATTCTTCTCAAAAAAGAAACTGGAATAGAACAGCGTCACCACCTAGAAGAGTTGACGATCGTGAACATCGTATAGATTCTGCATCTTCCTTGGATCATAACTCGAGGAATATGAAAGTAGGATCACCGATAAGAAATAGAGATAATTTCTCCAGTCATAAAGGATCTATGCGAGATCATTACGCCCGTGAAAGATACTCTCCTAATTATAGGCATTCTTTGGACGAACGTGACGAGTTTCACGAAAGTAGAAGTGATCACAGTCGCGGTGAAAGTCCGATGATGCTGGAAGATTCTGCAGAAGAAATAGAATTGGAACATACATTCCATAGGGGATCAGACTGGCATGGTAGAGGAAAATTATCAAGAGGTAGATCAAGCCCTCTAATGAAGCCACATGTGTACAGAGGAAAATATTCAGGTGGAAGACCTTATCGCGGGCGTGGTGGTTTTCGTGGAAAATTCTAACATTATTTGTGTGAGGCACAAATTTAAAATGTAGGAATCATATAATCAAATATATCAATATGGAACAGAAAATTTTTACAATCTATTCTTGCAAACGATTTGGAAAGGAAAACACACAAAATATTAGTTTATTGTTTTATTTGCAAAGCAAAAATTGTCGTATCGCAAATTACGATTCTTGCAGAAATGATTGAAATGAATTTTAAATATAGATTGAACTCTTAAATGTTATTACATAGTAGACGATCAAAAATGTGTATAAATGCAAATACTCTTTGCACAGCTACAATAACGCTGCATCTGAAATGTAAATTACAAAATCATTTGTACGTAACGTTTGTTAAATAAACGTTTCATGTGACAATATGAAAATAGTGCAAAGAGAATCATTTTTTACAGTATTATTGGTTCGTCCGTGGTTAAATGTAAATGTGAAATGACTACAAACATAATTAATTAGTTATTTTACTTCATTTCAAAATTTATCTCATAGAAGTGACTCGTCTGTTTATACTATACTATAAATACATTTTTACAAACAGTGAGAGCAATCGTTTGGGATATAACAACACATCGTGAATTCTCTCGCTAACAGATTGAAGGAGTAATATATTTAAATACAAGAAAATATTTTACAAAAGTGGGAGCAAGTCGTTATCGTTTACAAATTAAAGTTCTTAAATTTTACTTGCATGTAAAAATAGTATAATCTGTTAAAGAAGGAGCTAAATACAGAACACTTATTCTATATTTTTCATCACCCATCTTTATTTTATTTTGTAGATACTAATATAATTTAAACTATATACATAATATAACGTTAATGATTGAATTATTTAGTGAATATGGTCAACTTAAAAATGCAAGAAGCCTGATATATATATACAAGTTGTTTCTAAAAGTCTAAACAAAATGAGACAAACATCGTGTACTATATTCTACTTGTTACAATGATTAAAATAATATCCTGCAAAGATAAGCCTATAAGTGCTCTGTTTTTAAAATATTATATTTAAAACCCATTTATTAAAAGAAATATTCAAAGTAATTTTTTTAAATAAGATTATTTCATATTTGTTAAGATATAGCTTGGATATTTCTTTTTTATTATTGCCACAGGCAAAAAAACAAAAGCATTCTTTAACATTCTTTCAATTTCTACCACAGGGAACGTTAATGATCGACGAGAAATAGGAATATTTGTCTTGATATTATCGATAAAATTTAATACAATGAGTCTTTTTTTCTTTAATTCATTATTTATGCTTGTACAATATATAATCCTTCGGCTGAATGTCAGTAGCCATCCCCCACTTTATGAAAAAGGTACAAAAGTCTTTGCATGGAACTGTGCGCTTCACAGTTCCAGCGGCATGGTGTTTGACTGTTGTGCGCATGCGCAATAGGAAGCTGCACGCGTGCGAGAGAGAGTACTGTTGCTCCCGCAGTGCCTTTTGCACAATTTTAAAACAAAGGCCCAAAATTTTCTGAAGCAGGAGCCCCACTAATTTTAGCTACGAGCTACCACTGCCACCACCACAGAGGAGATATAGGAATAGACAAGTCGTACAATGTATCTTTTCAGCCAGCATTTCTGGGACCCTGTGCCCATTACCATTTCCGTGTCACTCGCAACGTTACCAGCAGATTATTGAAAACGATGCAAAAATTAAATAATTTATATAACGTCTTTTGTTCTTTGCCGCAATGAAAAGTGACAAAGGATATCAAACATCAATTAAAAAAACACATGATAACCAGTTTTCTTATTTCAATTCTACTATCAATAAAAGAAATAATTTTAAAAATTATACTTTACATTATTTTCTGACAAATGACAATGAATGATGTACAACTACTTACAAAATTGGGCTAAGAGATGTATATTTTTTGAACACACAAACAATAAAGTTGTCACGATAAAAATTCGACTAATATCCATTGTGTAATACTTGTAACAGAAAATATGCAGTTCGACACAGTATTCAAAAACACCCGCCTTAAAGAAAGAACAGCACCCCCACCACCCACCCAGTTACCAGCCAATTAGCGCAATCTATTTCAAAAATCTGCCTCTTTCGCCGAACGGATCTCGTGGTGAATAGACGTGTTTAGAGTGTCCGTCGAATTAAGGTATGTCACATAGTCTAATATATTCTCGAAAACAGAGAACGATATTCGCATTGTCTTCATTTCCCTGTCTTCCAAGTTTTCTTTTCTATATTAACAATTTCTTTGTTAATATAAATGAGTATTTTGCAAAAAATGAAGAAAATATTATGTAGTGAATGGAAGCGCACCACGCGGCGGGCATTTTCAAATTGACTCGAGTATGCATATACGTATTATCTTTTACATATGCGTATATGTATCTCAGCTCAGAATTCCATTATCTTGCAGCATATTCTGCAGTTTCTAGCAATATTACTATAATATTGGCGTTTCTTAATACATTTATCTCTAATTTCAGTTGGATTCTGTTCCATGGCGTCTCTTTCGCTTGCTTGAAGTCAGAAGTGGCGCGAACGGCACACTTTCGAACGTGAATGCGCAGGAGCAAAGTGACGCGGCGCCATATTGTTAAATCAACTTCTCGCTGACAGGTAAGCGTTCTCCAAATTTCTTGTTGAAATAAATAGGTTTCTAGCAATATATCTCTATTAAATTTTAATTCATGCCACGTATAATACTTATATGATATGGAGTCGTGTTGTAAACAAGTAGTAACATAATGCAAGCAATTATTTCCGAGTATTTCTTTGTTGTTTTTGCGCGTGGTCGGGAAGCTTGTTTTTCCTGGAAAATATCGAAAATATATCGCGAAACAAAAAAAGACACTCATCAAGTAATGCTTGCGTTGAAATATTTCTAGGAAACGCAAGCGATCATAAACAACAGTGGTGTTTGGCTTTAGTCGGGTATCGAACATACCCGAGCGGCAAAGGACGATGGCGAAGGTTGTCATTCGACTACTTCACTCCCACCTGACAACACGTATGGAAGACATCTGAGTGAGGTACGTTCATAATAGCTATACCACAATTATTTGTACCGCTGCTGTTTATTTAATAGGATTGTAATTACCACTTCACATAATATTGCTTCCATACTATATCTTTTTTTTTTCATCATATGCCTATACATTTACAAATCGAATATTCGCATTCTCTACAGAATTCGAGTTGAATTATTGCTTTATTATATCACAATTATCATTACTTTCGGGCAGTTGTTTAATTTCCTTGTTATTCTTTGGTGCAGGAATATGCAGAGAGTTGATTATATGGAATAGAGAAATGAGTAAGCCAATAGCAACAATGATGCTTAATAATTGAATGCAGCTGAGGCCTGTGTATGTGAGCACTTTAATTATATTATATTATATATTTAATTAATTATATTTTCATATTGCTTTTATATATGTGACTGATACTAAGATGATACAACTACAATTAAAATACTGATAAAAACAATTAGATTTTCTATACCAATTACAGTTAAGTAATTGCAATTGGAATAGGATTTTTTACTTTGCACTTTTTGCGTAATGCATACGTTTTTACATATAGAATATAAAAACATATGCAATAACTTATTGTATTTGTTATTGGATTGCTAATCTTGTATATTTTCCTTGCATATTTGCATATTTACATATTTCTAATGCATACTTACATATGTTTCGTGCATATTTTTTCTTCATAGATATCATTAATAACATACACTCGTTAGGGTAAACATGTTTTCTTTCAGAAAATTATGTTACCGCGCGCAATGCGGTCAGTAGCGTCAGTATTTGATTCGAAGTTCTCTAGCTTTTTCAGAGCAAATGGCTCTGCTTAAATTTTCGTTCACACTTTAGCTACACGCGATTGTAGAGTCAGTGTTTTTCACGTACTAGATATTAATACAATTATCAAAGCACCGGTGCTCTTTTTCAATTAACTCAGTCGCGAAAGTAGCACCTCAATTAGTTCGCCGATACAATTTGCGGTCGTGTATATAGTCTTTAATTTTTATTTTTTTCTTATATTCGCTATCGGAATTAGAGTCAGTGCATCACTGAAGGGGATGTTTTATGCGACACTGATGAAATGAGAAATGTAAGTATCTTTTAAACAATTCTCAGTTTTCTGAGAAGAATTAAATTCTGTTGATTTAACGGTAGATTTTAATGTTCTTCGCTTTCCTATTTAGTTACAGTTTGCATACCTGCTGACGATCGAGTTCGATTGGGATTCCTCGGTGCCATTCTGGATGTCTTCCATCAGTACTTCCTCTATTTCTGCAATCAACGAGTTGGTGAGTCGCATGCGTCTTGGTTCCTCCGGTCCCCAATCATGCCGTAAGATGATTGGTCCGAAGCGGCACGGGTGACTGGTTGTATTTTTTCGTTGTTTTGAGAGCATAGTGACCGACATTATTTTCTTGTGTATACGAGGTTACATCTGCCTTCTTGTACTCCGCGTTTTTGTATGTAACAAAAATTAAGAACTATAGATATACTTCTTACACAAATTATATTTGAACAAATATTCCTGTAGGTTCCGCTATTTTGATAAGAATATATCATGACATTAATAAATACATTGAACAAATGTATATACAGAGGATATTGTATATTAAATTATAATTACCTTTATAATCAATTGAAATTTGTTTTCACTGTTGAGCAGTGCAGAAGTCGGATACCCTCCGACTTCGTTACTGCACGTGTTTTTTGATTATAATAATCATGTATTAAAATAAATAAATATAACGATACGTACATTAAAATCAGAATTGAATATACATAAGTTAATGATAGTATTTAATATTAATTTTTATATGCTACAGTCGGGTCCTTTTCGTATGAAATTACACATTATGTACAAGAAGGCGCTTTGTATACAGGCAGATTTTCAAATCGAAGTAATTAACTTGAACAATTTACTTCGATTAAGGAATCACCTGAGGCTCATTTAATAGTTTGTCAATTTTTCAAGTAAATATTTAATTGCATTTATTTCTTAATTGCATTATTTATTATAGTACATTGAGTTTCAATGACAATCATTTCCTTTTAATAAATAAATTATTTATCAGTAATTGTCGAGTCTTTATTAATATTTCATAAATTACAAAGTCGAGTCATTTTTAAAGATATTGAAAATAAAATATACTATTACCTATATCAATTTTACCTGTACTAATAATCTTTTTAGATCAGGATTTTCAGGTTTAACCCCTTCCGTGTTCATTGCCAAGAACTCACTCACATGCCCAGGTGCTACTTGAGTGAGTGAAAGGCAATGAGCACGATGATCATATGGTTTTTAAAATAACAATGTTTGGCGGCTGACATTTGCTAGTGCACCGTGCACGACGTATTTTCCACACTGTGTGTGTGTATGTGGTTAGGCTGTGGAATTGCGTCGGCTCGGGAATTTCATAACAAATAAGAATATTTTTCAATCCAATGTCGATACTATCACTTCGTGAATAGCAATATAGAATTGCAAATATACATTTAATACCAAAACGAATTATGAAAATATGGCAACGAATAGACTGCTATACAAATCAAGTATACTAAGTCGAAGAAATATGTACAATACATTTTAACAGTGAATAGTCTATACGAAAGTAATGCACAAGCACATACGTTTACGCGCATTTACGCAATGGTCGCTAGCCTTTGTCAGCCGATTTCAGGAATTGGTACGTATCCTTAGAGTGTGAATGATTGTATGCCAAGCTCGGGTGTCGGGGGCGTCCCGGGACGTCTCTCTAGTGTAGGCTCTTGCACCCGAGTGTTTGATTGAAAATCGTGGAATGAGGTGTGTTTGCGTGAATGCTTTGCCATTTTTGAAATATAGGTCTAGGTAGGATAGGTAGTATACCATCTGGTGTGCCTGATATATATAAGTAGGTAGGGCCGGGCAGGTTGACACAGTCTCTGTTCGGGTAGGCACTATTTCGCGTGTTCAACCTGTTTCAGGAAATCTGATTTGAAAAGTAGACGGTGAAGCTGTGGCGCGAACGAAAATGCGTTCGCCTCTGGCTTTGCCTATCGATTTTTCGAATTTTTCGCGGTCGTGGTCGCGATTTGGCTTCGAAACGAACGTGACATCATGCTCGAGGCTGCACGTGCAGGCGAAGATCGATTACAATTTTAACCGTAATCGTTACGATTTTCCATAATCGCAATTTTTACGATTGTATTTGATCGTGATTCGTTCATGTGTGTTCCGTTTAGCTACGCGGTTTAGATTTTTATTTTATTTGTTTGTTTGTTTGCGAATAGAGTCTCGAGCCTAGACTAAGTTTCAGCGGGCATTGCGCCCGAAGAGAAGAAGAGGCTAAAAGCCGAAGAGGCCCGACAAACTGTCACTCAAGAGGGCAACTACCAATGGCTCTGCATCCTTTAGATGAAGAGTCATTCTTTGTCACTATGCTCGCTTTTGTATGCTGTAGTTGTAGTTTATTGTTTCCAGTAATCATCATCGTATTGGGCAAATCGCGATTTTTATTAGCGTCGCGAAACATTGAAAGCAGTTTGCATTAGAGTGGCGAATAAAATAAAATCGCGATTGCAACTAGAGTTGCGATGAAGTATATCGTGGTTTGAATTAAAGTAGCTTTTATATTAAATTATACTTGCTTTTAGCGTTACGATTATAATTTTCGTGTTCATTTTCTATACAGGTTTCAATTAGAATTTTCAGTACGGCGATATTTTTCCATAGCAAATATTTTTCTTAGATTTTCATTTAGAGTTGCGATGATAAATGATCGCGATTTTCAAGTAGCGTTGCGACCAAAATGAAATGCCCCAATAGGTTCCCAAGTCACTAAAGGCACCTATTAAAACTGCAGAAGGTGATTGCTTCGATGGTAGTCTTGGATGTGACTGCCATGACTTCTCCGTTATTAGTGTTGCGAATTAAAAATGATGGGTGCAGTCAATTACTATTTTTTGTTAATATACACATACGAAATACTAAATTACAGACAACGAAGCACCATACGCGATTGACTTTGCAAGTAATGCAGTAAATTAGTGTTGCGAGAAAAAGGGATAATCCACTTACGGTTTTCAATCGGGCTTATAACAAGTGGACGATAATTAATAATAGAATGCCCCTCTGGCTATTTATTTTCTTTTGCCTCTCACCTTTTTATTAACACTAAAAACGAGTTGTTTCATCTTAGTATCCAAGTAAATGTTTCTATTTGTAATTCATAATTATTATTCAACATATTGGCACTTTGGAAGAAGTTGTACTAGTGTACTTTGTATTACTGTACTATTTTTTCACAATAACTAATCGCATAAATAAGTTTGTTACAGAATTATTATGTTAAAGAAGATGTCAAATAATAGAATACGACCTCAAGTAAATTGCAATATGTAAGTAATCCGAGGCTCAAAAGGGATGCTCTATGGATCAAATAAATCGAAGGAAATCGTATGATTCAAAGGAAATGGTAGAAACAATCAGGTTATCATACTTAACAAATATGACTAAATTCTTATAAACTTTGATGTGTTTCAGGTTACAGGATCACGATTTTAGTGAAAGAAGATTCATTATGACATATACCTTTACCCTTTCTTTATATCCCTTTAGGTCTTCAGTTCGGCAGGCAATTCTTCAGTTAAATTAACTTTTCAATTAAGCAGGCAATGTTTAAATTAAGACAAATTGTTAGTCAGGTTGTTGTTTTCGTGTGTTTCAGGTGCATGATCAGAACTACTTTGAAAGAACTTCATGATTCACCACGATTCATTATATTTCTAGATTAAATCATTTTTTAAATAGGCTGGCAATTTCCACATAAAATTACCTTTTTATTCAGGTAGAATGAATTTTAAGTTAAGATTGAATTTACTTTAAGTATATGTGAATTTATTGGAACTACGTGCATGCTAATTTATATTATATTTATTCGTTAGTTTAAGTCAGGTCTAACAGAATTTTCATTTTCAGCTTTCATTCCAGTTATTTATTTTAATACATTTAACTTACTTGAACAACGTATATTCTAATTTATGATATAATTTTGGTTTTGTCACTGATTGAGGTTTAATGGAAGTTTTATGTTCGGCTTTCGTTAAATTCATTTATCTTAATACTTCCTTCCATTGATATTTTGCACAAAGTTTGCATATTAATCGTGCTTTAAATATAATGCCTTCAATTTGTAAATAATAATATAGTACAGGGATGGTGGATGCGGCGCGGCTGGGGCCGCGCGGGTCTCCATTCGCAGCAACCTCCTCGTGGTGAGACCTGGGCAATCGATGTTATTCGTCATACATTTACCAATTCTATCATTTATTCTTTTGCGGTACAATTGTTAAATGCATGAAAAAAAGCGTCGAGCGAATAGGCTGCGATTTTAGGAATAGACAAATCGGCTTATTTGTCAGTGGCCCGGGAATTCGGATCGAAAAAAGACATTGGCTGATTCGTCTATTCCTATAGATATCTCGTCGGTGCTTTTGACACGGGCAGCGACGAGATATAACAATTCATTGTACATCACGGCTTCCGCTGGGCCGATTTTAATCAACGACGTCTCAAATTGAAGCTTATGGTTTAGGGAACAATCTAGTTCACAACTAGAACGGTCTTCGTGTATAGTTTCGGTGGAATTTTCAAGCGAATGTTTAAATTGCTTATAAAAAATAAACAGCGCATGCAGCGTTTTTAAATCCTTCATTGTCGTGTAGCGGCATCCTTTACCTTCATTTTAAGCATTCGATCATTAATCTATCGCCTCGAGAAGTCTAGATAATTTCAGTGATTTTCGCCGATTTTTTAATTGTTAATAATATTTAAACCGCAAGTGTCATATTGTTGAAACTGTGGGGAGAGATAGCTATGTTTCGTAGCTTTAATTTAAAACCAGTCCGGTTAATAAATACGAACCAGAAGACGAGAAAAACGCAATTGCTTAAATTAAGGATGTAATCCAGAAATTTAGTTTTGAAAGCGCGACAATCTGCGAAAAAGGTCGACAATACGAGATGGCGCCACATGTCTGATTATCGACTGGCTGCAGGCTACTAGTACCGTCTTACCATTGCCATGCCACACGCAAAGTTACCGACAAAATTTTTAGAAATTGTTATACCGCTCCTGGTGGTTATTTTGCAATAAATGGGATGTCAAATGATAGGGAAACGAATAAGCTACACAGCAAAAAGATTTCCTGTTGCTGTAACTATATGCAGTTGATCGTAACAACAATTTCAATTGTATAATTGTTCATAACAAACGAACCTCGCATGGAATAAGCTTAACACTTATTGGAGACGGTAGCTCATGCTTCTAGCTTTAATTTATGTCGTTTGATCATTGACGTAGCTCGCCGGCCATTCGAAGTAACCGCGTTTGTTTATAATTTCTTTAAACAAATGCAATTCTCCCGCTATCCAGTCGGCCGATTTTAATCAACGGCGTCTTAAATTAAAGTTCTCGGTTCATTCCAGCTTTAGAACGACCCTCGTGTATAGTTGCCGTGGAATTCTCAAACGAATCGTTAAATTGTTTATGAAAAATGAACAGCGCATGCAGCATTTATAAATCGCTTGTTGTCGTGTAGCAGCATCCTCTACCTTCATTTTAGGAACTCGATCATTACGTTCTCATGTTCTCTTGCCGATTTGTAAATTCACAATTTTCAGTAAGCAGATTTTCAAATCAATTTCAAGGCACATTTTGCGAATGCAGTTAAAATACAGAAATTCATTCTGAAGGACCATAACGAATAAGCTTTATTTATATTATTTAGAAAAATAACAGATTGAATAAAAAAATTATATTACAGAGTATAGAATAACAGCTTTTCGCATAAATTGTAAGATCTGTACAAACAGCATACAATTATCTCTTATATCACCCTATATGAAAATATATGTATAAATATGTATATATAATTTAATGTAAGAACATCAACTATTTAGTCGAATAAGTCACAAAATCACTAAACTTTAGCAAGACATATGTGTAACTTATAATTAGATAATTAACATCCAATTGATCGGGCTAATAGTTGTACTCCAACGTAATTCGATTATTGCTTCATTAAAATAAAATAAATGATTCTCACCTACTCATCCAGAAACATTTTTCTGCCACAGTGGACAACATCCACACATTAATGGTTGATACATGTATATTGCCAAAATGTTATAATTTCTTGTATAAAGCAGTTTATTAACGAAGCGATTGAATGAAAGTCGTTTGTGTACGTAACGTTATACCAGTTGAATGTTCTGCATAATGAAATAAAAAAAGAAGTAATGAAACATCAAATTAAGAATTAACAAAGATGAATAAGATTCTGGTTTGTCAATCAATTTGTTCTTTGTTCTTGTTCATGTACTGATTATGGTGACTTATTTGCGATAGACTCCATTAAATTGAAACATGCGAAAATAAATATACCATACATACAAATCAAATGAAGTGTACAATAAGTGATGTGTATAATTCAGAAAATTATTCACGACAAGTTAATATATCTAAATTCTTACAAAAAGCAGTTTACTATAAACAAATGTTTAAAAAAAATAGTAACATCTGTTCCAGCTTATATTTGTTGATATAAATTAATTTGTTTAAAAAATTTAACGCCACAAGGGGAAATTTTCTAAACAGCAATTTTTGGATTATATCTTAACTTTCTAGTAGATCAAAATTATTAGATTCCTTACTTTCGAAGACAGCAAAGTTAAGCTTTTAAAGGTATTTTAAATGGGTAAACACGAGCGTACAAGCAGATACAAAAGTTTAAACTTTTTCTTTTCACCATGTAAATCGATTGGAACTTATGTAAAGAATTCTTCTTTCATACCGATACAACTCAAGATAACGCCCATGGGTGTACGCTCTAATCCTAAACCCTCTATCTTGTTAACAAGCTTATTCTTCATATTCCTTAGCCTTAAGGATGCATGTATAAATGTCACTGAAAAAATAACATTCATTTGTTATGTTCCTACATATATTATACAATAATATCTAACAGTATGAAAAAGTTGACTCCTTACGGGAGATTGCTTTTTTATCTCATGAAAAACAAATACTTACCGCAAAATGACAAGAAAATTCCCAGCAACAAGAAAAGCAGCGAACTTATAGTATAGACAATGAATGATGCACAAAGAACAGCGAGTATTATTCCGACTTGAGGATAAGTTCTTTTGAATTTAAGCAACGATGGCTTTTGACTAAATACATACAGACATCCACCCCATATAGTCATTATAGCTAATACACCGATGATCACTTTCATTGGATTGACTGATCTAAATAATTGCCAAATAAAATAACACGTTTAATCAAGTGATAAAAATAGATGCCAATAGGTTTTTACTCGATACCATTACATATTTGGTCGGTATACTTACGCAGTAACAAGTATAATAGCAATGCACATGTAGAGATAATTCGTTTGATAATACACAAGATTATTTACCACTCTGTTGCCCCATTTCTCTAAATCTTTGAAATTGGGTAGCTGAAAACGGGAAGATTCCAAAAGGAAATCGTTCAAAGTACGAAGCGGTGGTAGTTCCAAACTATCGTTCAGCGACTTTGATTTACTATCCATTGCGTTGCGTGCCGTACAATATCAAACTGAATTCGAGAGCTTAAATTTTGTAAGTGCTCATTGATTGATTTTTATACAGCTCCCGATATTTTTGGACGATGACGATCCTACGTCAAATGCCATGCAATGCGTGTGAGTCAGCGGTGCTTTTCCCCCGGAGATAATTTACTAGTTCAGTTTGTAACTATAGGTTTCGCCTTCGACGTAAATAAATATTATTTTAACCGTCAAGTATTTTACCAAAACACAATTAGCACAACGTAAACACAACGTGGTATGTATCTTCTAATCCGGTTCCAACAGCTGTTTAATAATTGCACAACGAATTTGCTTATTCCCTATCAGATAGCGAATATCGAAAAATAATAGGTCACGTTATTCTTTATCTCGAAGCTCAAACAAAGCGCGGGTTTCAAATCTGTTGTCAATGTATAAATTGTGCAATGCATAAGGTAGAGCTTATTTAATACATTGTGGAATATCAATGAAGTAAATGTCTACAGAAATCGTTTAGAACAGAACGCGATCATATGACTTTATGCGTGTAAGGCAATTTCGAAATCTGTTTCCAGACGCACGATTTAATTGTTGTTTAAAATAATACATTTTCCTTATAAATATAATTAATCAGCGAAACTATCGTGCATTCTTTTAATGTGAGAGAAATGTCATATATTTAGTAATAATGCACGACGTGTCTACAGTTTATATCGATGTACGCGAAATATCGTCAGCCATTAATATTTAAGAAATTGTTACAGTTGTTATTAAAATAGATACACCGAGGAGTAATGTATGTCAATTCTGTAAAAAGGGGCACGCCAAATTAGTTAATGTCATCGCACGCGTCGATCCAATCGTTGTACACATCAATTGGTTCCGATAACACATTAATGTTAGTTTGGTAATCTTCTAAACAAACTCGACACACAATCTTTGCCGTATTTCGGGTCTTGTCCCTAGAAGCAACATTTAACGTTATGAATAATAATCCTTTCCCCGAGCATTTGACCTAATGGCACATCATCAACACTTACAGTTTGACTTCGCACGATTTTTCATGGTTACAAAATGGACACGTAAAATTAGTATCCATGGGTTCGATAGCCCGTTTTCTTTGCGGAGCTTGTCGTTTACTTTTTCTTCGACCCATTTCCAGGAAAGACTCTATACGTACGATATACGCTCTTAAATATTGTGTGTGGTTATAAAAATATATGTATGGATTTACGTTTGTTTCGATAGAAAGAATGCTTTTCTTATTGCCGTAAATCGCAGCACACTTTTGAAATGTCGTCTGAATACCTACCTACAGAATAATTCTGATCGTAATGATTCACAACTTGACAATGTGTATATATGTACTTCCGAATGATGCATACACTAACGCCGAAAGGTGACTAAAATCTGTTAGCGCTAAACGAAAGCGAGTCGTTGTAACGTAAGAAATTTGAACGTCTCTACGATCATATTACAGCCATGTTAAACGGACATTTCCGAGCTTGTTGGTTCAGGAATATGATGCCCATCAGTTTTACAGGTTAATATACAGGTTTAAATAGAGGCATTGTCGTCGGCGATATCCGATATTATATTAAAAGTCTTTGATACAAATATTTTAGGTCAGGGGTAACATGAATGAAAGAATTTTAAATTCTTCGTACACGCATCAGACAACAGGTAGATCTTAAAGTTTGATGGTAAATCATTAGTGTTTATTTTTTAGCGAAAGTTAAGAATAGAACTTCAGAACTGTAATTAAATGTTAATAACACGCGACAGTTTTTGAACCCTGTTAAGCAGTAAATCGCCTTGCTTCACCATAGCCTGATACTGCCAATTCTTACTATCCGGTCTATTTGTTTCAACTACCCCACCAACTCGATCAACCTTGCAATGTAATCTTCCTGCGGCAATAAAACGCGATAATTCCCTATAAAAAAAATAATTATAACAATAACGCACCGCATAACACGTTAAAGAGAAGATAAATAACAATTATTATGCTCACTGATCGATATATTCTACTGTGACGCCAAAAGCTTCAGCCATGTATTGAAGAGTTAGAGATCTATAAGACTCCAGAAGTTGCGTGTACGCGAGAATACGCATTTCTCTAACATAGTAGCCATAGTGCGGGAAAGTTAAGTAATCCCTGCGCAACAAACCTTCAACGTGTGCTAAAAAGTACATATACATATATTACTACATAAAGTATGAAATTACCGCACCACATGGTGAAATAATTGAAATAGAATTTTGTATACCCAGATTCTTAAAGAAGTCAGCATACTGGCAGTTATACAGAGAGAATAGGTAATCCTTAATATCTGTATTGCTATGAAGTACTTCCAATATTTCTGAGCCTTTGATAATCTTATCCCTAAGTTCGTTCCTGGGTAAACTTATCATGCTTAGGTATACAGTGTACCTCACAAATGTATTGTAGTCCATAAGTTCGTAACTCGTGAACGTACTAATTGTATCTAGAAAGAAATTTGCAGCTGCTTTAAAATCACGCACTGCCATACAATAGGTTCCTTGATATACTTTCAAACGATTTCGTCTATCCCAGTCTCCTCCTTCTTCCATCAGACTAAAACAGAAGCACGGTACACGTATTCCATGTGTCTGATATTTACATCCCTTCAATTGTCAACAAGCTCAAATAATTTCATACCTTTTCGCTTTCTCTATGTTTTTAGTTATAAGATCATAATCTAAATAGAATAAGCCAATTCTAATATTGTGAAATACAATGTCTAATCTATGCCCTAACGATACAGTTTTGTCATAGGTTTTTCTGAACGCTGATATAGCGCCTTCTTTGTCACCCACTCTACACAAGTGTTCTGACTTTCTAAGATTGGCCTCTCTAACTTCCATTTCACCTAAATTTTGCTCGGCATCCACAATTGCATCATTTAATTCTTTCAACTGCTCTGCATTCTTAGCTTTCATGCCAGTGAGGAGAGCATCATCCACTGGCCAATCTAAAGCTTCGCAGACTTCTTCGTAGAAGGGTGCCATGCCTAGAAAAAGGATTGAAAATAACATTGACATCACTTTCCTATTACCTAAATCAAAGTACTTCAGTAGTAACGATAATGGTTGCAGGCAAATGATAAACAACAGAATTAAAACCAAACCACGAAGTAACGTAGTTCCTAAAAAGGTTAAGGAAAATGTCAATAATCATTTTGTATTAAAATTATGGATAAATGTATTAATTAAATTCTCCATCCGTTTCGGTTAATTTCAACTTGAACGTTTTCGAAAGAACCGTTAAGAATGTGTAATTATCCGAATAAACTGGTGCGGTTAATTTCGCGAGAAAAGTGCAATCTCACTTTGCGCTTTAATGGCATCTAGCAGCTTGTTCTTTAAAAATGGATCATCCTTGTGTTCTGGTAGGCTCAATAAGAATGTAATTCGAGGTAATTCCAAGTTTGGATTCTTCTCCAAACCCTCTTCTTCTAAATTTTCTAGCGGCATTATTGAAATTGAAATTACAATTACAACACACAAACACAGTGAACGGGCACTCTGCGCTTCGGTAGGCACGGGCTAAGTAATGTCAAGATGAAACGTAGAATTGTGTATTCCTGTAATTGTTCGATAGGTGGCAGGTCGAGGTCTTTTTACGTAGATACTTGGACGATTTTAGATAAACCATTGACAAATGAATCAAGAGAAACAATGTTAAAAAACGGGCACGGTCATATGTATGATATTGAATATAATAAACACATTACAACATTCTCTTAACGAATCAATTTATTTTTTGACACAAACTGCCAGTGACTCAGGTAAAGTGAGTCCAAAAAGAGAAAAGTGTCTCCACAGGATTCGTTATGTTTAAAATTTACAAGAAGGATTGCGTAATGCGATTTCATTCGTTCATCCATTCATACATTCATTCAATCATATAGCATACAATTCAATGCACACTGCTGACTTAAGTTTTCCTTTCTCTCTAACTATGGTTTTGCGCGACACTAATCATTCTCCTCGAGATAATTTCGTTACAATTATTTTTAAGACAGTGAAAACGAAAACCGATTGCAATGCGATCGTCGAAATGACGCTAAACAATATTACAAAGAAGGAAGAATGGACACGTAAAGATATTTTCTTGGTGGACATTTTGACCGTCGATACGAACGAAATGGAGTCGAGATAATACGAAACAATGATTACAACTGATTGTACATACGTTAATTCAATAAACTTTATAAAGTCATACATGCGATAGTGGCTAACTCGTAGCTCGAATATCGTGAATGTTTTATTCGCGAATTACATGTTTCAGTCGAAATTTTGTCCCATCCGGCTTTCTGATGGAAAGATCAATTATTATTAGCACGTTCAACCGGTGGACGATACGTCGAATATAAGAATAAAGACATTTTTTGTTTCGAAATTGCCGGTTTGATCCGTTGAAACCCCTAACTCTGTGCCCCGAATATTTTCATATTCCAAAGGACTGAAACATTTTCCCAGACATTTATTTTCGCACAAGACTGGAGTTGCTCTTTAAGCACCACGCATATTTATACGTACGCATACATGCGAGCATGCGACATGCAAGTCCAGCCAATTGATGATCGGTATTGCAAACTTAATAAACGTTTAATTCCATAATTCATAGTGTTCTACATCAATAATCGTATGCACGCAACACCTTCCCTCATCGAAGACGAAAGAGAAACGCATTCTACGGACACACGTCGTAGAGAAAAGACAGACGCAATCGTGCCACTCGTCCGAGGGATCAGTGTTTGAAAAAAATCACGGTGCACGGATAGCGAAAAATACATAAATCGTTGCGAAACTTGCCATGTCGTACACCTCGAATGATCAATCGGCTTTAGCCCCCGGATTCTCATAATAAACTAACAACGTAACGTTCAATATACAGACATTCGAAATTACGAACTTATTCTGTACTCTGCAACGATAGAATTACAATTGTTCAATGTACACCGCTTCTGTTTCCTTCGGACGAGTATTAACGATAGACAGAGTCCGCGTACAGGTGTACCTTAAACGTAACGAATGATCGAACGAAAGAACAATCAGCAAGCGCGTTAGATATTTCCATATCATTTAATCCCCAATGAGACATACATACGTACGGTCGTTTAAATTCTCTTCAATTCAAAGTACTTGCGAATCAGAATCATCGCTACTTCATCCGATCAATCCATTCGTTTGTACACAGAAATGCGTCTCTGATTATAATTCCTAATTGTGATGTTTAACTGTTAACAATCCACGAAACCCATTGAGTCCCTCAGTAAAGCTACGAACTTACGGCGCCACGGCTGGAAAGAAGTGTTTGCGTTGGGCAGATTTTATTGAATAGCTCATCGATCGAACAAACGATGGAATCTCATTTACTCTCCTTCCTCGTTGTACCACATCTTTGATTCCTTTTTTTCATTCATTTGGTAATTAAACGTAGAATTCGTGAACCCTTTGGACGTGAAACCTTTGTGAGCAAAAACGTACGTAATTTTGATTTTTCCGCGTTCCCGATCCTGAATACCGATTCGATAACAAGAAAAAGAGAAAACGTAATGCAGGAAGGTGGTGATAAGCATAAGGGAACCGATGGTGGCGGGGAAATATAAAATGTGTGCCGCAGTCTGTTTCCGGTGAAGTGTCTAGAGTATCGTCGCGAATCGATTTCTAAACGCGAGGAAGAGCAGAATGGGGAAAAAAAACAATGCACGAATAGCGAAAAATCATGAAAAGATTCGACGCCACTTCTATCCCGCGATTTACGAACAGCTACAAATACTCGGCAAGTAAGTACATTGTTGGTCGATATAGAGCACATCTCGATTATCCGAACGATCGATACGACATTGGTACATAGTGACAATCGTGACAGAGAATCGTGATTAAGATAAAAGCGAGCGAGCGATCGATTACCGTTCCGGCCGCGACTCGATGGATCGATCGATCAGTCGATCTGCTTACACCGTTCAGCTTAATACACCGTTGAGTTTATAAGGTAGAACAATAGAAGTTCGAAGCGATTAAAAAATATGTTGGAGGCCGGTTTTGGCCCAAGCTCTCTTACTCGCTTATGCTCCAAATTTTTCCTCTCTCATCCTTCGATCTTGCTTTTCTTCATATCATATTTTCTTTTACAATTTTACCTTTTTTTTTTTTATTTCGATACGATCAACAGCGAAACCACTTAAATCTGTATAATATATTTATACTTATTAGTACTTAATCCTTAGCGATCAATTTACAATCGATTAATTCGATAAATCGAACGGTTCGATTAATTCGTAGGGATGGTTCGTTCCGTTCGGCACAGCGTGCGGTCATTTCCGTTTCCCTTCTTCCTTTCCTTCTTTTCTCTTCGTTTCGTTTCATTATCGACGAACGATTAACACCGACGACACTTATACTAGAACTGTCCCGTTCGAATCGGAATGGATCCTGAAAAACATCTACTATAGATTAATTGTCGATCTTACGCGCTTTGTGTCCTTGAGGCCGATAGAACAAAAGAAACATTCATTATATAGACATCAGTTATTATATCAACGATTTTCTCATCTATACCCTGTGCATCATTTTAAATGTTTCAACACATCCTATGTGATTACTCGATAAATGTTTCTCGCTTATCGTAGATAGTCAATATATAATATCTATACTTTATGTATATTTTATAAGTATACGCACGCGCACCAATGCACCCGCATATATGTATATGATTTTTGTGTTTTGTTTTTTTTTTTTTCGCTTGCAATGTACCCTCGTGCAGAGACATGCGCGTGCATATATTTAATTGTTCGCGTATAATCATGCCAGATGCGCAATTTTACAGCGTCGAGTAGCGACAAAAGAGGATGTCGATTATGGCATACATCTACGACGGTTATTCGTGATCGTGTATCGATAAACACTGTAATCCCCGATTGCTGGAAACGCGGCAACGAAATATACAATTAACGAGACAACGTATCGCGATAACTATAAAAATCACGGTAACGATTAACCGATAAACAAATTGCAACGAGAACGGCTATGGCTGTAGCGAGTGCGAGGTACGAAAGCGAGGATGCCTATCGAATCGACCATCGGGACTTCAGTTTTCGCGACATATCTCTCTTCCGTTTCGTCTTCTTTACGCACTTGCGAGCGTATTCGCGGAACCGTCTGATTCGTTGCTTAAATCAGAGTTTGGAGAGAGCGCAATTGACAATCGGCTGTTTGCTCCGCTCGTGCTGACGAACGATGCCGTTGGACAGCGAGAGAACAGCACCGTCGATTGCCGCACTCCATTTTATAGAAAGCCCGCAAATGTTCGTAGAAACGTGAACGTTCGACGGCACGTGGCTCGAACCGCACGTACAGCAGAAAGTTTCTAGTTTCAGAAGCCGCGGTAAACTGCGAACGGACGAACTGCGAAATGAGCTTCTACGGTGCGCGTTTACCCCTTTAACATCTATCTACGCGTATTTGTTTATGCAGTTTCGATATCGAAATTGAAGGATCCCACGGCGGAAGTCCGATTTGTATAAATGAACGAATCCAGCCTCCCCTGAAACTGTATACACGAATCGGGTAAAATAGAATGGAAGGAAATATACGGAAACCGCTACGCGCCGCAGCGACTCCATTAGAAGGAGAATTCCACAGAAAGATTTGCATTTTGCCCACGAGCGGATAATTTCGTTTACCATTCGGTCTCCTCTCGTCTGCCGCGAGCGGAAGAGAAATCGCGCGAAATTCGGTACACTTCCATTGATCGGCCCGTTTCCTTTTCCAATTTAATCCGCACGTAATATTACTCGGTCGATTGCGATAAACGGCCACGATTCAACGAATCGAATTGACTAGATTCGCATTAAACATATACAGTTCGCAGTTAATCATGCGCACACGCGTCTACGCGTTATTGCTTTGATGTAATGTAAGTACGCGTGCACACGTTCCCGTGTATACACGTACATACATACGCACGATGCAGCAGTCGCATCCGCGAGATCGCATTTTGTTACAGCATGAAATAAAACATACTCCTAAATTTGTTGGGAATACCTTTGAAAGACGTATTCTATGCGTAACAGGACAGTGTTCCACCGTGAACGTACACATATTCCACCAATTCGTATATATACATATATTTTGTCCGTTGGCTGGTAAAAAAGTAAAACTGCTTGAACAAAAGCCGAATATGTACTACCGCTTAATCAATAGCAATCTCAGTCGTGTATATACCGGTTACAGCTAAGGAACGCGGATACGCGCGAATAGTCGCGTACAAACTGACCAACAATTACAGTCTCTCGTAGCAACGAAAGAAACAGAAAAGGATAACGTAATAACAACGGATAAACGCACGGACGTGCGGTAAATTTCTCGAAATTGTAACGAGTCGCGTTCGGTAGGAAACGTGACGGCAGCCCTTCGTGATCGGGCCGTTCGGGGCGCGCGATAAATTGCGCATGCCCGCCAGTGAAGCGAAACCAGTGGAATATCTTTCAACAATAACGAAAGCGTAACATTAACGTTGCAAAACGGTGCAAAAAAGCGAACCTTTAACATTTATCTTTTGCCTATTATCGACGATCGATGCGCGATCACTGCGAAAGGGGACGAATAGCATCACGAGCACGCCACTTTCGAAACCTTGTTAACCCGTTTATATAACACGACAGCCTGATCTCACAGTTTGTTCCGCGGCATGCAGCACCGCCTCTCATTCCCGCTGTTCTTCCCCTTTTTCTTTCTTTCTTTCTCGTTTCGCCAGCAATTTTGCGCCGAGGTTTCGAGCCGCGCGCCCGTCGCTACACGTGTGACAATTATATCAATCGAGCCAGACAGAGGAAAGAGGAAGCGGGGGGAGGGGAGGGGGGGGTATATCGGATGGGTGCTTTTCAAGCGAATGAAAACGCGTGGTAAAAGAGGGTGGTGGGGCGAGGAAAGTCAGATTGGAGTTCGAGAACCGACAGAGGGAAATGGAGGAAGAAAACCCGCGCGCGTTAAATCGCGCAGTAGCAAGTATCGCCAGAAAACGTCCGATAAGCGTTTCGGCAGACGATCGTTCCGGCGAATCCTAAACGTGTAAAAATACGTAGAAAAGATAAACGTAGCGCTCGAATCGTGTGTCTGCTGTATGTACTGTACTAATGTTCCGTGTATGCGTTCGTGTACCTGTGTACGCGTGTATCTGCCCCCGTGCTCCCGTTTGCGCGAGCGTGGAGGGTGTGTGTGTAAATGTGTGTGTGTGTGTGTGTGTGTGTGTGTCTGGGCGCGTGTGTATGCGTGTGTGCGTACGCGTTGGAACGCGTATGTAAGTCGGATAGCTTTACATCGATTATCATACACCATCGTAAGCGAGGTCGACCGATGGCCTGTGATGCGACGGGAGGTAAGACGGTGGCGTCGAAGTACCTGGAGTTGTGTTACCAACGCTCGCGTAACCGCCGGGATAATTGGCGCTGGGCGCGTGAATCCCTGCCGGCGGTCCCGGATAGGCGTCGAAGGAACTGGAGTACGAACCATTGTAGGAATAGGGATTGGCCATGTGACCGAGGGAAGGATGCATTCCACCCATACCGCTCATACCACCCATTCCGTAGGTTCGTTGCATCAAGCTCGATTCGAGGCCACCGAAAAGGTATCCATTCGTCGAGCCCATCGGCACAGGATAATGAGGGCCGGGTATTATATTCGGATACGAGGTACCAGGATGACCGTGGTTCATGCTCGGCGTGTAATTGCTAGACGCAAGGTTCTCGACGGTATAAGACTTGCTATGCTGCTGCTGCTGCTGCTGCTGATGCTGTTGCTGCTGCTGTTGCTGCTGCTGCGAGTCTTGATGTTGACGTCCGTTGATGTCGTAAATAGATCCGTAGCCACCGTTGGGCGAATGGTGTAACGAAGGTGGATAAATGCTGCCAGCGGGTGGCAGAGGAGGGCTGTAGTTGGACATGCCGGCGTTCGGCATTCCGGAGAATCCTGACAGATAAGATTGCTGATGCGGCTCCATTTTTTCCGCGAGCGAACCATCGTCGGTCATACCAGGATGCGAATGCTGGAGGCGTTGATTGCCGCCGTCGGCTATACTCGGTATCTGATCGACTAGAGATTCGAGATCGCTGAGACTCTTCGATGCCACATCCTGCCCGGCGTTCCTCTTCATTGCGTACTGCTCGTGCGGATGATGGGGCGACATCGAAGCGTGAGTTGGCGTGTGGGGATGCGTGTGAGGGGGTGTCGGATGGGAATGGTGCGAATGGTCGTCCGTAGCTTGGCTGAGCGGTGTCGGGGTGGTCTGATGGGGATGAGGGTTGTGGGGCTCGGAGGTTGGCTCGTGGTAGCCCATGTAGCTGGTGTAACTTGGGTGGGACGGTGTTCCTGGGCTGCCGTGATGCCCCGACGTACTTTCACCGTTCCCGGCTGGATTGTATTGTCGATGATCGTTGTTCATATTTTGCTGGGAGATTGTGGTCGGAGGTTCGAAATCCGGGTGCTCGACGCTGGGCGAAGTCAACGGGGAGGGCTCCAAGTTGTTCTCCGAGGATATGGCTGTGTTGATTTCCGAGGACAGATCGGAGTGAGTAAACGAAAGGGACATGGACTTCGGGCTTTGGCTGTAGTGCTGCAGATGGACTGGACTCTGTTTCGCGTTCATGTTGTAAGGGCTGTCGTTCATGGCTTGCCCGTAATATCCGGGATCGTTGATCGGTTGCGGATACGGGGCCATATGCGCGAACGTTTTCGGCGGAGAGAAGCAATTAGGTACCACGGACCCGTAACCGTCCGGCCCTAAATGAGCCATGCTCTGGTGCTGCTGTTGCTGCTGTTGCTGTTGCTCGCGCTCACGGATCTCCCGTTCCTGTTGCTTTTGCTGTTGATGAATTTTCTTCGGCCGTCCGCGTCGCTTCTTTATCACTTCCCCGTTCGCGTCCAATTTCTCTGGATCGGGCGGCGGTTGATCTTCCGGATTCTTTATCTTCTTGGGTCTGCCCCTCTTCTTCTTCCCAGGTATTTGAGAATTGGATTCCTGTTTGATGCCCGTTCCGTTCACATCACCGATCCTCGCATCTCCTTCGTTCGTCAGCTCATCGCAGAACGACGGCTTCTTGTCCTCGATCGCGTCGTGATCCTTCTTCTTCAGCTTCGAATCGGCGAACACGATATCGGACTCGTCCAGGTGAGAGATCGCACCGTTCAAGTAGTCGCGAAATTTCTTCAGCGCCGCGTAATATGGCACCTTGTCCGCCGCTCGTGGCAATTGCGCGCATCTCGCGCTGCTGGATGGCATCACCCACATGTACTGCAATGGAAGAAACGAAGAGAGTATAGCGTTCATTCGTTTCGAATCTTTTCGATAGTTTTTTCGATAGAAATTTTTCAAAGATCGA
Source organism: Nomada fucata (assembly GCA_948146005.1). Classification (NCBI taxonomy): domain Eukaryota; kingdom Metazoa; phylum Arthropoda; class Insecta; order Hymenoptera; family Apidae; genus Nomada; species Nomada fucata. The sequence goes on along the minus strand of OX411277.1, from coordinate 1,793,571 downwards.
GTTCCGCGTTTCCTCTTACCGTATTGGTACCGTCGACCAGGTTGGGCTGCCGGCCGAATCCGAATTCTTTCTTCCCGGAGAATACCTCGTATATGAGCTTCCCGTTGAATACCGCAATCTTCGGCTTGTACTTTCGTAATTTTTCTAACAGAACGTGACTACCTGCGAAAAAGAAGCGGAGGAGAAAGGGCTTGAGAAATTGCGAACGAGTTTAATGGACGCTTCGTTGAGTCTTAAGCATTAGTTTCGCATTTACCGTGGTAGGTCGTTTTAAAAACATCGCGTGCATCGTCGCGCGCGACGAGTGAGAGATTTTCGAGGGGCTCGGTTGGCAACACTGCGATACCGCATGCCGCCAGTCTTCTCGCGGCCACGATCGCAAGTGAACCGGTCGAATGTTAAAATCGATGGCGGAATTCTTGTAGTGAATGTCGTGTTAATGTTTTAACAACATCAACGATGCAGTGACCGTTTTAATTGGTGAACGACAGGGGAAACAAATTGGGCGATCCGGAGACATTCGATAGATCGTGAATCGAAAGTGCCTGTTCGTGGGACTCTTGCTGGTAATAGACGTCCAACGACGGTAAGTAAATCAGCGTTTATCGATAATTACTCAGTGTTGCCATTCCGTATCGCACGCCTTCGCGTCGTTCCAAACGTTCTACTTGATTTTTTCCTTGAAAATATATTATTGACTCGAACGATCAAGTTTTCGTTTGAAATATATCTCTGACGAAAAAAAATAATTCCCAACAAAGATTTATCGTTCGAACAAACAACCGTAGTCGCGAACGAGAGACGGTTTACCATTTTCGTTAAGCGACAGCTTCGCTACATTGTGCCTTTTCGATCGTAAAGAAATAAGTCTGTGCATTGCTCTAACGATGCGTCGTCATCGTTTTCGAACTACAACAGCAGCAACGTCGAACTAGGGAAGTTTCGAAATTCAAAGCTTCGGCAGCGACGAATTCTTTTTGCAGTATATACGTATAGATTGAAACAGCTAAACGTCGAAACAAATGCACACACGTATTTTGCCTTCCGAGAAAATAAACTTTATCGAAACTAACGAAAGCAAAGAAAGCGAAGAAAAAAATTTACGAAGCGCGTAATGACGATTTCGATAAGAGGAGGGGCAAATAAACATACCGCGATACCGTGTTTTCAGCCAGCAAGTGTACCTTCGTTTCGCGATCTCGGTCATCGCGTGTAGTACGTTCGATCGGGACGTCGGGACGTATCGATGTAAAAAATTGATTAACACGCGGAACAGTCGAACGCGATAAATCGGGTGGCGCGTACGATGCACGGCGAAAGTCGCGATACTCGATTAGTCGAGTTTAACCGCAACGGAACGTCTGTATGCTGGCGAGGTCCCTCTCGGTTTAAAACGGGCTGGTTTGTGGCCCATGTGTGCACGATATGATTATAACTTTTAAGCGTGTCAAATATGTGCTACGCATCCTGAGATCGGAATCGTACATCTGTTACGTAGAATAAGATCCGTCTCTGGACCGCGCTTCGCTTCAGGCAAATCGATATTTACACGAACAGAAGAACATAACAAACGGCGAACAGCGTAGTTTTTGCCGCGTGCCTTGCGTTCGAAAAACCTGCCCGTCCAGATTTCGATTCGAAAATAAAATTTCCCAATGACTGCAAAAGTGAACGACGAAAAACGACGACTCGACGAAGCATGAGAAACGCGCTGCGTTCGTTAAGAGGATAGACAGATTGGTCGATTTTGTCAGACGTTTCCCTTTTCTCATAATACATACAGCGTTCCCTGTGCACACACTGACCTTCTTTGATTTCTTTTCTCGTTAAATCGGCGCTTCCTTTGGTGGCGCGAGCCACCATATTCGTGAAACCGATGCCAAAGCGCAAGAGCTTGTAGTCGTCGTCCGCCGTCAACGGTTCAGGTGTCAGGCCGCTCAGGTGTAAACACTTCCCTAGAAAATAAAAACAGAAGAAAGCGTTTAATAGGTGGTTAGAAGCGGGATCGAAAGAGGAAGATTTCCGATCTGTATTCCAGCGTACACGCGGGAAGTGCGCCAAGTACCTTCGTCGTTAAGTTCGACCGACATTTACACCGGCGGGCGGTTAAAGGAGGGGAATTCCAATGGGTCTGGGTCAAACATTGTCGAGAAACTGTCTGAAACTTCGTACTTGCGTTCCGTAAACTCCAGACAATAAATTGTGCCCCGCCGTGAACTGGACGGGATAAAAAAAAACACATTCGGCGATCCGCGCGGTATACTGCACAAGGTTAAATCGTCCGTTCACTTTCCGCCATTATAACCGGAGGGTTTATTCGGTCGTGCAACAGCCCGCGGAATAAAACGAAACGAAATCGTTTCGGTGCAATACTGTAAACAACTGAAACAAAACGCCGTCGTCGCGTCTGTAGCGGCGATGGAAAAAAGTTGATAGGTCGAGGAACGTTGCTCTCGTATCGGCTCATCTAACGCGAGACGTGCGACATCGTCGTGAAAACTTCTTTTCCGTCTTCCCCGTGTATTACCATTCCCGTAATCTACAGGAATTTGTTGCCTGCGCGAATTCTTTCACGTACGGTTATTAGATTTCGGAACTTTGTGACGCCAGTGGCGAATTCGGAGAAGCAAGTTGTCAGTGGTAGTCGGATACGAAGGTGGTAACGGTAGTAACGACGTCGGTGGGCATGCACGCGTGTACATAACGATGGCAGTGCAGCAGGTGTTACAAAGCGTACCGTTTAACGGATTAAATAGGTCTGGGTCAGGCACGGCCACGCGCCTTTTTATTTCCCGCACCAAAGTTCGTCCATAGATCGTTCTCTTTCGCTCGCGTTTGTATACACAATTGCCGTTGGATCGCGGTCATTCATTTTCGCCGTCCTTTTAATGTCAACCGAACGTCGCGTACGGTAGCGCCCGTATAATTCCGTACGTACTGTCGCTTTGCGCTAGAAAGATGAACAAGATAATACGCGAACGCGCGACGAGAGAAAAGAACTCGCGGAACGAAGCGAACGGACAGGGGGAGAGGTCAGAGAGAAACAAAGAAGGCCGGGAACGCGGGATGCGCGAGCAAGCGAGAGAAAGCGAGAGAAAGCGAGAGAAAGAGGCCGATGGCGCGAAATTACAGACGTCGCCGAAAGTATATCCCGGGAACGTTTACCCCCGGCTGCAGCGGCGGCGGCGGCGGCGGCGGTAGATAGAGATTTATGACGCGCCACGGATATTCTCTCTCTTCCTCTCCCGTCCTCCTGGTCTGGCCGCCTCGTGCACCACCGACCTATAGCCGCGCCACACGACCTTGGAGAAGTTTGGAACAAAGTTAAACGCTCGTCTGCCGTGGCCGTTGCCGCTGCTGTTACGGGGGCAAGCTTTTCGCGCCAAGCGGCAACGCGTTCGTTCGCCCTTAAACTCGTCACGGGGCGAACGAGGGGGTCGAAGCCGGGATGGAAATCATTTTCCTCGCTCCAGAAAAAAACTGTTGGCCCGACGGGTTTGCTCGCCGCGGCCATTAAACCTGTACACGTGGCGCGACGCGAACGACAAACGCGGCGGGTCTACCCGGCCCCTCCGAAACGCGCTAACAGCCGATCGAACAAACTTTATCGGAACGAAACGCAACTCCTTTCCCCTCCCCCCTGTTCGCGCCGCTAACCTAACCCAACTTGACTTCCCTCGACCTTTCCTCGTCGCGCGTTACCTTTCCGCCTTATCTCGCCGTACCTTACCTCGTTTTACCTTATCGTTCTGCCAAACTTTTATCTCACTTCCCGCGTCTACCCTCGGCCACGTTGGCGCTCGTAACGTTCCGAATCTTTCCGCGAACGAAACGAATCTATATCGGCAAGGAGCGCGGCTCGGTTTGGAAACCGTGGGACGACCGACGGAAGACTGAGAATAATCGCTGGGGAAACGCAAGTTTAGCCGAGGCGGCGACGCGACCCGACGATCGGTCTCGGCCTTCGAAACTTTCGAAGTCGAAAGGGTTTTACTTTTCTCCTGTTCGACGAATTAAACTGGCTTTTCACGGCGTTCGCAAACGTTCGAAAGCGACAGGACTTTGTTGGTTTCCGCATCCACTGGTGTTTTTGTACTTTAGACGGTACTGGCGGCCATTGGCTTCGATTCTGATCGAAACGAACGCGGAGAATCTGGTCGGTTACTCGTTGCCGGTCCTTGTTGTTCGATTTGGGAAATGATGAAAAATGGCGAAAAATGACGAAAAAACGTCTTACTGGACGCGTCGATCCTACTACGATCTGGCTGAATTTCCCGAAATTTCGTTGACCCACATTTTTCGTTCTTTTCCTCTGATTCTAAATGAACGGCTGGTTCGAGTTCGCTGCAGGGGTTGCGAGGAGAACCAGGTGAAAATCGATGCAACCCATAGAAGGGGAGAAAGAGAGACAGGGAGAGAGAGAGTGAGAGAGAGAGACCTATGCGTGGGTATCGCGGGAGACCGCGCCTGGAAAATCAATTTTCAGGGTTTTCCAGGACGAAGGACCCGTTCAGAAAGATCTAGGAAACTGACGGGTACCGTGATTCTCCTTTCCCTGTCATTGCACAGCAAAACCATCTAACTGCGATAATTTTCCAGCAAGCAGGTGATACGGCGCGTTTCACAACATTTTCGTACGAATCGTGGCCGTAAAATTTCTCCCGAACCTCGGCTGAAAAATGTCCAAGGCACCGACGCGGACACCGCGGGTGGACCGGCAAATTATTCCGATAGAAATTCGTAGTCCTGAATAACAGAGTCGCGGACAAAAGGTTCCCCTCGAATCGTTCGAGTTAAACGTCGATGATCCATTGATCGATCGGCAGCTGGTCCGATCGCGGCAACGAAAATCTCGCGAATCAACGGGGGCGAAGAGCGCGTCCTTCCGATGAATCGAACGCAACTTTTCGGACCGAAGAATCTCGAAAAGATGGGGCACAAAATTCTAGGGGGTAGTAAACGCGCACGGGGACTGAAAGCAGCTATCGAGCGGATAGGCGTGCGACAACCCCTTCCCGGCACCCCCGCCTCTCTCGGACAGCTCTAGTTCCCTTTTTCCTGCCCCTCTGGCCCCTCCTGCCACCTCTTTGGACCGAGCAGCAAGCTGGCTGAAGGGTAGCCGGTGGGTGGAAAAGGGAGGAGGCAGAGGCTACACGCTTTCCCACACTCACCGGCCAACCCTCCTTCGCCACCTGTACCCTTCGCCCATCTCGTTTTACCCTACCAACCCTGTACAACCATCTCTTCTATCCCTCCCACGCCTTCTCTCTCTCCCTCTCTCTTTCTCTCTCTCTCTCTAGCTCACTCAGTCACTCACTCTCTTCGTCCCCTATACTCCCTCCCTGTCAGCTATCCTCGTCGAACTCTGATAATCCGTCTCTCTCTCTTTCTCTCGCCCTCCTGCACCCACCCTTTTCATTCCCTCCTGGCTCATTCTCGCTCTACCTCACCCTCGAGCTCACCGCCCTCATCCTCGCCCTCCTCCCTTCGCTCGACACAGCCGCCACTCATTATAGTTCCCACCACTACCAACCCCAACCTCCGCCACCTCCTTTCCCACCTCCACCAACATCGACAATCGTCAGGATTGCTTATCCCTTTTCCACTCACGCACTTAGCTGTCTTCCCCAATCTTTTCGCAGGTCACTGCTACGATACACTTCGACGCTGAACACTCCTTCGTCTTCGTTTTTCCTTCTGCCTCAGATATTTTTTCTTTTTTTTTCGCGCTGTTTTAGTCGTCGAGCGAGAAACTCGCGAGGAGTTCATCAAATTTTTTCGCAAACTCGAGCAGCCGGAGATTATGGTTGTCGCACGCGAGACAGCGATCGTTCCGCTGCTTTGTTTAATTTTCAAATGATAGAAAAGGAGAGCGAACGTATATTGAAAGCTATCGTAGATATGTGTGCGTGTTAGTGATACGATTTCGCGTCTCGCAAATTTTTGCGTAGACCGAACCGCGAAATGTTCCCCCCGAAATTCCGTATCGTTGGTAAATCAATGGCCAATCGTCCGTATCGATACAATTATCAGGATCGATTTACTAGTCTCCTCTGTCCGAGACGACCTTTCACGGGAAAAGTTTTCCTCGCGGAAACTTTGCTCGAGTACTTCGGTGGACAACCGAAGGATGTAGGACGTAATCTCGAGCAAGAAAGTGGAAGTCACAACTCTAGTTTTGAACTTAACGAACATCAAGAAGTCGGGACTTGCGTTCTACTTTAAAACACGGACGAAATCGTGAAGATGAAAATCGCTCAGAGCTACCGATCGATCAAACTCCGGGTTCTCCGATAATTCTGTTCCACCCTTTGCCTTCGCAGCCGGTATCGTTAAGAAAGAAAATGTACGCGAAACCGCGACAGTGCAATCGCACCGATCGCGAAAAAGTCTTGTTGCTCGTGGCCACTTTTCGATCTTAGGACAATTCCCGTACAGTCGTTTATTGTCGCGAGAGAATGAAATTCACGAGGAATTGATCGACGCGAGATAAAAACGTGTATGGTCCTTCGTGTTAGGTTACGACGCAGCAAAGCTCGGCGGGACACGACAAAATTCGATCGATTCGTCGAAACAGTCTAGAGCTCGCGGAGCTCGCGGAGCTCGTGGTCGCGGCAACGGGGAGCGGTTCGAGGAGCGACGAAGGCGAAGGTAGAGGAACGCAACCTCGTCGACTTCCTCGAGGATCGAACGCGCGGTGCAGCCCGATCGTCACGGCCGCGAAAAGTTTCTTCGGTCACGTTCAACTTTCGCGTCGTTCGAAAAAGCCCGCCACCAACTGAATTGGGTCACCGACCGGTCGACGCTCATCCCCCGGTAGCTCGCGCGTCCCTGTTTCGCCCAGAGCTTTATCCTCAACATTTTTACGCGAGCCCGGCGATGCCGCTGTGAGCGATAAGTTTCGCGCTGATAGTTCGCCGGTGGAAATGGGGTGGGAAGAAGGGCTGTAAATCTCGCGTGGTCCTTTTCAGGGTTACCAGCGTTCCACGTCCCCCAATTCGTTCACCTTCGGGAAGAAGTCCACTTGTCTTGGGATAAACTCGGATTCGGGCGAACATTCGCGAAAACGTTAGAAGAAGCGGCGCTCCGCTTTGTTCCGTTGGCACCACCGATCGCATAAATTTTGCGCGAGGCGTAGAACTAACTTTAGGAAGAGGAAAATACACCGAGGCTGCGGGCGACTCGCTACTTTTCTCGTCTTGCACACTTCCAACGATCGACACCGGGCGGGATCGATTCGGTCTCGAGCGAAGCGACGGACGTACCTCGATCGATCGAACAGGGAAAGAACAGTTTCGTGTCTTCCGCGTACTCCGTTGGTGGAGAGGCACGCGCAAAAGCGGCAGGGTGCAGAAGCGGCGAACGATAACGAACGCGACACCGTCGTCGTTGCTTATCGCGGTCGAGTCGTCGGCGACGGCCGCGGTCGCGGTCGCGAGCAACTCGCGCTGCGGACACTTCGCGCACCGAGAACTTTCGACCGACGAATTTCGTCCCCGGGATTGCTCTCCTCTGGCGACAAGAATCACAGCACGATTCCGGCACAGATCGACGCGACGCACGGTAAAACGAAGCGAACGGCAAGTTCGACGGCCGCGAGCCTCGATCACTGGGGGGTCCGCGTTCGCTTTCGAGCGATCGAACCGGCTTAACCGCGCTGCATTTTTCGGCGTTTACTGCCTTTAGGCCCGGTTCGTTTCTCCCCCCACCGGGGCTTGAATTGACCCGTCGTTCTCGATCCACCCATCCTCCACCCGTTTCGGCCCACTCTACCTCCGCCAACCCTCCACCTCTTCCTGCTCTCCATTGCTGGCAACCACCCACCCCTCGTCACCTGCAACCCTCGTCCCGCCGCTTGCCACAGCTTCCAACCTTTTTACCCCGTACTACCCTGCTTCCGCCTCCTCCACCTCTTCCTCTCCTTCCCCGTACCATTCTCCCTCCCATAACCACCTCCTCTCACTCCCTTTTTATCCTGCTCTCCCTCACGCGCACCACTCATTATAGTTCCTCCCTCGATTCCCCACCCCTTCGCTAGAACCATCATCCCTCACCCCTTTACTCCGCTTCGCAGTCCGCCTCAACCCGCTTCGTATCCCTCCCTCTACACGCCACCACCCTCCGCCCTATCCACTGCTCTACCGCAACCCCGGGAAAACCCTGGAAAATCCAGCAGCGTGCACCTAACTTCACCCTGTATGTATGTATGTACATACTACCTGTGTGTGAAACGTGAGTGCGCGCTCGCTCCCATACATCTCTCTATGTACACGCGCAGTGTTGTACGCTATGTACGGGGGTTCTACGCGCATCGCCTACTGCACGAACGACGTGCATAGCCCCGCGGGCATAAAATGCACGCACGTACATGCGTGCGGGTTTAATAGGCGCGTCGCTGGGCTGGTGAACGCGCGAGGATGTTTGTTCGGTGGCCGACAGTGCACGAGTTTAACGTTTTATCTAAGAATTCGATGGATACCCTTCCGCGGAAGGTAGAAAGCGCGGCGAGCCACGTTCCGTTCAATCGAATTTCAATTTCCACGCGGGTTCCGAAAATTGAACCCGAGCCATCGCGGTCCGTGCTTCTTTTCCCGGCTGCGTTTACTCCATCGCCTTCGAACGGTCGCCGCAGCTTGACCGTTGAAATTACGAGACACGCGTAGAAGGCTGCGGGAATCTCGAACGCTGGCCACAGAGTCGCAGCAATGCCCCCGAGTAGTATTAACCGTAACGAAATTTTATGTCGAGTCGGACACGGACGCAGGGCCGCGAAGGGTTAAGCGAAACAGCAGGACCAATTGTCGATTGTCGAACGGGAGTATCGTTAAAATGGACACGCCACGCGGACCGGGGCCGTTTTCACTTTCCCACGCGGCGACTTACTTCGGCCAGGCGTGTACAGGCGGGTAAGCGTTCTCGAAGCGCGAGCGTTGCCGTGAGCAGGCGTTCCCCGCGTGGTTGGAAACCGCGTTAAAAATAACCGATGATCGTTCCTCGGTCGATCGCGTCCAGCGCCCACCGAGCCAAGGGAAAAAGGGCGAACGACCGAGTTTTTCGATGAGCGCAACGCGCGAACCGAGTCGGATAATTCGCGTCCCACCAGCACGCTTCACGCAGTGCCTCGTCAACCTTAGTCGTCTCCCGGACGCAATCGAAGAGTCACATTCACCGCACGCCCCTCGAGGCTCGTCGGCTAAGGGATATAGAAAGAAATTGTAACTTACAGAAGTGATTCCCAGGTCCGGCGTAGTGATGGCCCTTGTAAGCGGCGAAGAGGCCCGGGTTGATACCAATCTGCGATAAAAATCGGAGCCATTAACGCCTCCCGGCAGGTAGATGCGGAAACGGGTAGCATCGAGTTTTCCCTCCCCGATACTGGGTAGACGTCCTGGTTGTTCGACGTGTACTCTCGATCTCGTTCGCGAACCACGTCCGCGACACGGTAATAATGGCAACCCGTTTACTTTAGTTTCGTCGAACTTCGCCCATCGATTTATTCCTGGTCGAAATTGTGGGGGTGGGGCGGTTTCAATCTTGTAGAACTTATTACGCGGCAGGCTTATTTCCAACTAGTTTCCGTGCCTGACTATAGGATTACCGCCCCCGGGGCAGCCTCGTTCGTTCGCTGCTTCGGGGATACGTGCCCGATGCTCGTCGCGTAGAAATCTTTTTTCAGAAGTATTTATCAAGAACCGTCGCCGTTCGCAGATTAGACGACAGGGAAACGATCGTGGACGCGCAACGTCCAGCAACGAGTTATATCATTCTCGCGAATAACGCGACGAACGCAGAATACCAGGACTAACTGTTACGTATCGGTGTTCGCCGTATCCTGCGTCCAATTCCTTCCGCAGCGTGCATCACGCCTACACGGATTTCACGTACACGCCGTTCTTAGCCGCGATTATGCAACGCCGTAGACGCAGGTGTGGTAGTACCTGTTGCGCAACCACATTATCTTCGCTCCGTCGGTTGGACAATTAATAACGACAAAGTCCAAGGATACGTGACAGGGATGTTGTTGAAGTTTCGTTCGGTCTCGCGTAGCCAGTACCGATTCTCTCGTTTAGGCTCGGTACACCGAGGTGGGCGCAGTTTTCCGGCTGACGCGACGCAGCGTCGATCTTTTCGTCGAGAATCGTCGAACGGTTCGGCGCGAGTCACGTGTACCCAATCGCTCCTCCGTCCTCCGCTTCGAGGCGCCGCTTCAACGAGCTTCCCCGAGATGGTTTCGCGATTTCTTGTAAAAATGGGACAAGGGTGGCGAGCCGTGCGAGTCGCCGCGATCGATTAGAACGTCGGAAGAAAGAGGACGGAGGACGGACGTTTGGCCGTGGCGGGTGATCGCAGGCTTCTGCCGAAATCGCGTTATATCGTTCGTTGCGTACGCGTGTTTGAGTTCTCTCCCTGCGTACATAAAGTACGTATCGCATTAGCGCGTTAACGCCAATGCGTTAGCCGGTCGGCTGGCGTCGAATTGCGCCCCGGCCGGGATAAACGAGGATGAAATGACGACCGGGGCTCGGCTACGAGGGGTAGGGCATGGAATTGTCGCCGATTGAAAACAACGCGCGTCGATGAGACCAGAGCAGGCCCGGGTTAGGGTGGCGACGCGCGGGGGTTTTCGAATCGGTGATCTAGGGGTAGAGGGTCTCGACGATGGCCGGTCGACACCGATGTCCCGTTGCGTTCGATTACAACGACGCCCGTAATAACCGAATTGCCCACGGCCCGTTAAAGCGTTTACACCGTTTGACGGATGATCGACCGCGCTGACTACTCGTTCCGCGTAATATATGAATATGAACCAGCCGCTAACGGACCCTCGTTCGTCTCTTCCCCTTTCTCTCTCTTGTCGCAGGATCCGCATCCCTCCCTCCAGAGGCGCAACCGGGAAAAACTTGGTCCACGGCGCGCGCCAGCTGCCCTCTTCTTCTTATTCTGACACGCCGACGCGTTCCTGCCCGGTACGTGCGCGGTGCTCGAGGTCGCGTTACGAGAGCAATTGGGTAAAAAAAATAAAAATAAATAAAAAATCACGAAGCCGCGGTAAACAGCGACGATTTCGATGGACAGGAGGAGGCCCGGTGAAACGGAGCGCGAACTCGCCCTCGTTACGAACGTCGAGCGTGATAACCGAATTGGGTATGGACCATTAAAGCGATTACGACACCTGACGAACGCGCTACAAACGGCTATTTGTCGTCGTTACGTTCCTACCGTCTCGCTACCTTCGAGATGGATTTCCCTGTTAACCAGACGCTCGCTACGCCGGCGGCTAATCCGATTAATCCTCCTTCCCTCGCGAAAAACGACGCGGCTCTCTGCGATGCCACCCCGTCTCCGTCTCGCCTATCCGAGCATCCGTCAACTTACTATGATAATGTCGAGGTTGTTGGTGAGATGATCCGGAAGCACGCGCTTGCTCACCTCCTCTTCCGGCATACCGTCGAATCTGTCGTGCTTTTTCCTCTCTTTGTACGTCTTCGCACGCTTCTTCGCCTCGGCCAGTTCCGCCCTGAATCAAATTCGCGGCACTTGTACCGATCCGATAGAAACGAATTGCACCGATATCGGCCACTAACGATTCAACTGCTGCGGAGAATTCGATTCGAAAGCGTTTATCGCCGCGGCGCCCAGGAAATCGGATCGCTCGTCGGACCATTGTCGGACCAATATTCTCCGTGCCGATTCATTTTTTTCAACCGTCTTGGAACTTTCCTCGCGCGCGCCCCAGCGTGGAAATCAGCGCGTCGATCGATCCCTTCGATCGCAAACGTTGTTTACCTCGGGAGAGGTTCGTCTGCCGGCGAGGTAAAGTTCGTGCATCGAGCTATAATCGAGTCTAGTCGCATCGATTCACGTCTATCGACCTCACCGCGTATTATTATTTAGAACGAACCGTGACCGTCGACCGCGAAACCTCGTCGCACGTGGCGTACTTACCAAAATCGTCCCCCGTAAATATGCAATCGATTTTCATTATCTCATTACGTTATCGCCGAATTAGCCGCGGGTTACCTTCGAATCGTCCTTCTCCGCGCAGTCTTGCAAACTATTTTCAAGAACCGCGACTAAAATCCTCATCGAATTACTACAGAGAAGAAAGAAACAATAAGAAAAGAAAACGACGATTGAAATGTAAAGAAGCTACCGCGCGTTCTGTGCGAATCGATTAATTAGAACACTAATTAATCAATGGTCGTCGCATAGTTTTCTGCCCAACTTCGTGCGAGGCCAAGAAGGCGCGACGCAACGCGACGCGTTTTCGCTTGCGCTCTTACTCTTCTGGTGTGAGAACCATTTCGGATTTCCTCTTGCGTCCTCGCTTCTTCGGCTGATGCACCGCCAACTGGGGATTCATGTTGCCGTTCATCACGCCAAGGTTCATCTGAAGATGTTGCGGTCCAGAAAGTGGGCCGGGCGGTGTCGACGTAGGTGTAGTCAGGGCTGTTTGCCCTCCAGCTGGACAAGTCATGTTCTCCGGATTGCCAGCCGGGCTGCTGGCCGTCCTCATGCCGCCCATCGACATTTCTTCGTCGACGAACGAGTACGGGTCCACCGGGGTCTCGCACTTGATCGCGACCTGCGAACCATTGCGACATCGCGCGTTCTTATTTTGTCTTTTTTTCCCTGGAAAAAAATGGCAGAAGCTATTGGGATCGAGGATACGTCGTTCATAGGTGATGGGGTAACGGTGGAAAGCGTGTATCTAGTTTTCGAAACTCTACATTCGGTTCGAGAGTGGAATTTAGAAGAATTTCTACCCGCTGCAGCTTTTCCTCTTCCTCTTTTTCTTCTTGTTTTCGTCCGATGCTACGCGTATGGGGGGGTTTTTTTTTCAGGCGAGAGTAATAACTCATGCCGACGAGTCTAAAGTTTTCGAGGTCGCGCGCTTAGCAGGCGCAACTCGTTTACAGCGAAACAGGAATGCCAGGACTATACTCGAATCGAAGATTCTTACTGTAGCTTGCTCCTTTTGCCAACAAATCTTACGTCAACGTAGCTACGCTGTTGCATTCCACTTTAAATACTTTCGTCACGAGCGTCCGCGCGCGCGCGGCAAAAATTCATTGCGAAGATGACATTTGAACGAGACGCAGATGTCGCGCATACGTATAGTAGAGCGAGAATCGTAAAATGCATACGCGATCGTGCTTGCGACTCGTGTTTACGAAACCGGACGGTCGCAATTGAGAAACTAAGAAAGCAGCCAGCGACGGACTGTCCGCGAGTAAAGCTAAACCGCGATACGTTTCGCCGCAAATTCGATCGCGATCGGTATACGAAACGCGATCGATCGATCGATCCTTTGTTCCCCCGAGACGAAATCGTCGCGAAACCTCCGCCAATTTTTCTTCCTTTCGGTGAATAGAAACGGCTAGCGCGGGGAGCGCGAGCATCGTTCGCAGTCTTTTTTATCGTTGGAAATATGTCTTTACCGTTTGCCAATTACCAACAGCACCGGTTCACCTTGAGGAATATCGTGAGCCTTGCGCAATTCGAGTAAGATGACTGCCGGCGACTAGGCTGTTCCTTTCCTTCTTTCTCTAACAGTTTTTAGATCTTCGAAGGCTCTACCCGCGAGCGAGTTTTCTGGTTGTCGAGGAACGAAGCCACGCTCGCGTCACTTCTTTCTGCCATTGCCGGCAGAAGCTTGTCGCGCGTAAGCCGTTCGCGAAACTATCCGCCGGGGCGAGAGGTCCTGGAATCAACGATCGCGGCCTGCATTCGGTGTCGGCTTATCATTCGCAATTTTTTTTATCCGGCGTTTCTGCGACATTTGACGGATACGACGGCGGTGCACGATCAACGTCGATCATTTTCGAACTTTATTTCAGCCGACTTGCCCCGCGAAATAGTAACCGATTATCTGGCTCTCGTTGAACTTTGCAGCACTAATCTCCGCCTTTCGAGCGTTTTATCTCCGTGCATAGTTCTCGCTCCGCGCACCCTTCTCGCCGGCGACTCATCCAATTTCGATACCGTCGCGGCCAACCGTTCGTAAACACTCGTATTTCGCATCGCTCTGTTTCACCAACGACGTCCAGGCTTTTGAGTTCGCACCGTCCGCCGCGTTTCCCATCCTGGCGAACAGTCTGGCCTCGTTTTCGACACCGCTTGGGAAAAATAAGGGAAGCCTGGCGGGGGGTTTGCGAGGAAAGCTGAAGCAGACGTAAGAGATGGGACGGCGGGGAAGAAGAGAGATAATAGAGGTCGGATTCGAAGGAGGAGAACAAGATCCTCGAACGAGTTCGCGCGGATGCACCTACTTTCGTTCGGAGAGAAATCAGTCTGGAAAAAACTCACCTGTCCAAGGGTGGAAGCGGTCGAGCCAGGTTGCTGGGGTTGATGCGCTGTCGCCGATATCGGCGTGAGGGGTGTGTGCGGCGTGTGTGGTGTGTGCGGTGTATGCGGTGTCAGCGGCGTGTGGTACTGTTGACTGCTGTCACCACCGGTGCTCCTCATCTCGAGGTCCGGACTTGTCTCGTAACCGTCATCCCTCGCTTCCTGCTTTACCATCACTCCTGCACAGAAAAAGGCATCGCACCCTGCGCTTCATCAATTTATCCACGGCTTCCTCGTTAGCAACTTGCACCGCCCTCCTCGGTTAAACTGTCAAATCTGGTGTTTTCTCACGCCTTAGAGATACGCGCGTACATCGATTCAAGTTTCGCGCCGTTTGTTAAAGTTGTCGACAAGGTTCGGAAAGCAGCGCGTGCTTTGCAGAGGTTTAGGAGCGGTCAAATTTATCAAATTTATTTATCTCAACTGCTTTTCAAATGGTTTCACGTGTCTGTGACGCGTAGCGTACAGATATCGTCGTCTTTTCGCACCTGCTCACTTCGCCGAATTCTCTCCAAAAATCATCGAAAACGATCGAAGGGGCGTATCGTTAGTTTTTCGCGCGGTCGCCTTCTTTTTCGAGCCACCCCGGAATATTTTGAGCAGCGAGCACGGCCGAAAAGCGGCGCGTTATTTTTCCATCATCTTATCGCACGAGGTAGGTATATTTTTACGCCGTGAGTCAACTTTTCGCAAGCGCGAACCATATCTCTGCAGTTTGAATAAAAGTTTGCCGCGTACCGTAGGAGAATTCAGCCGGAGGACTGGCGGCCTCCTTCGCTCGGTTTCGCTGCCGGCGAGCTTATCGCGCGAAAAATAATATTATTGACGTTTGCTCGGATTTTTCTTGAACCTCGCGCGCGTTTTACTACCCGGCTTGTTTTCCGCGTTCCGCGGGCCACGTCCAGCCGTGTCGCCCATTTCCCGTGATCGTCTCCGCGCCTTAAGAACGAACGAACGAACGAACGATCGTTCAGCTGCAACGCCGAAATCCGACACGGCCTCTAAACGCTGAGCTTCGTTAACCAGTTAATCCGAGGAAACTGTCGAAACAACGAACGCGTTCAACCACCACTGGTCGACGATGCGTGCAACTGCTGTTCAATGAGTACGGAAAAAAAATATTTACCACCGGCGATATCACCGGTGCTCGACGGATTTCCACCAAAAATTCCAGTTCTTCTCAAATAATTTTTACGCCCCCTTTAACCCCGGCGATGCGCGAAATCTTGTTGACGTTGTTACACTATCGTTCGCACTTTCGCTATCGTCCGTGCAATCTGCTTTCCTCGCAATTGCCGATTTCGGTATATACATGGTGTCCCGATATGTATATATATATATATATATATATATATATATATATATATATATTTTTTTTTTTGTAAACTGCAAAGGCCCCGTGTCTCGATTAGACGATATCTTGTCAGTGTTGGCGATTAATAGGGCGCGTTAAACGAGGCGAAGCGAGCAAAGTGCGCGTTTCGTTAGATTCGATCGCGAACAGCTTGACGAATTTACGGCAATCTTTCCGAACAATCCTTTTGCCGTGAAATTGAAACGGCGAAACGAGAAACGGCGTGTTCCGCCGGCAAACGAACGTGGACAAATAATCGCGCAGGTTTTTGTGGGATGCCAAACGCATGATTCACCGACGTCCACCGTGTACGCGTAGTCGCATTTTCAAGGTACAATATGCAAAATTAAAATCATATTTGATTCGTTATACCTTTGTCCGCGTAATCGCGCGATATTGAATTGTCACGAGGCTGGTAATTTTTATTATTTTTTTTTTTTTTTTTGCATCGTGGTGGAACTTTCCTCTGAAATATCGGAGTCGTTGTTTTCATACATCGCCGACGTTTGATAGTTGGAAATTGTATCGTGCGCTACGGAAAGCTCCGCGTGTTCGATGCACGAGTTTAATCTTTAAAAAGGGAGCTCCGCCAATAAATTTAATGCAACGCTAATTTAATACGAACGTTTCCCCGAATTTCTTTTCTACCGTGCCGATTAATCAACTTTTCGAAACATACCGTTCCGCCTGCGAAACCGTACGATTGCATTGGCGCGGGACAGCGATTTTTTTTATCTCGCGTTCGCTACTTGTGCACGGTCGATTACATTTTTCAGTATTTTTTTATTATCTTATTTGTTCTTCCGGACTCTACTTTTTTTTTTCTTTTATCGAGTCTCTCTTACCTTGGGAGGCAGCGCAACCCATCGTCGTTCCGTTCGGCCCCCCATTTTGCACAGGCGACGGATACGATCTGGAAAAAAAAGAGGGCACGTTAAAACGACGTTAGCAGCTGTATCATCCGTCGCGCGGATCGTCAATTGTCGAAGCCGCTTGAAAGATCGCGCGATTCCTATCCCGAACGATTCATTAAATTGTCTTTTCTTTCCTTTCCAGAAATGATGTCGCAGGGAATGGCGTCGTTCCGCGTCGACCAGCAACAGGTAATATCGACGTATTGTAAGACCGTAATCCTTTCTTCATTGAGCACAACTTCCGTTCAACGATCGGCCCCAAACGCAACGAGTCGGCTTTTGTCGTAAAAATTTCTGTCGCGACATTTCAACGCCGTTGCGTCTTTCGAAATCAATGCTTTTGGGTTCGAGCGTACACCGTCGCCGAAATAGAACTGCAGCGCGGCGTCGCGATTGTATGAAAATACATACATCAGAGTGGAGTCGCTCGAAACTCGCCTCTTCCCAACTTTTTTTCTCCTCCATTCGACACGTTTTAATGCAACCGGTAAAGCGGTAAAGTGGCTAAGGGGTGTTTCCTATCGGGAAGCGCACGAGAAAAAAAAAAGCAGATCACCGTGTCGTTCGAGTTTTCATCGATATTCATATCACACGTCGCGTCGCGTCTCAATGGCGGTTTGCCCCCGTGTGGAATAAGTTTCTTGTTTTCCTTGGACGCACTTGTCTACGGCTCGGGCGCTTGAGTCGCGGCAGGAAGAAAAGGAGGAGGGGAAAAAACGCCGAAACAAAAATAGGGAACGAAAAGAGCGACGCAAAGAAGCGCGAGAAAGCGAAGAATGCGGAGGGTGAGAAATAGCGGGCAACTGTAATCGATGTACTGTCCTTAGAGTGCATAAGCCTGCGTGCACCCCATTTAATTGATTATACTCCCTATAAGCACGCGCCAATTACGATTGTTCTCTCTATTATCTGCCCCCTCGTTTCCTCTCTCCCGTCCCCCCCCCCCCCGTGCTCGCCCTTTCTCCTCGTCTCTCCCTGCTACCTCCATTCATCCATCTTTTAACTAATTATGAAGGCCGATGAGCCCCGCGGCGCGCCGATAGCGAATCGTAGATCGCAATCGATTCTCGCGCAAAGTACGAGCCAGCGACAGCGCACGCGATATTGCTTCGCCTTTATCTACGCTCCATTCGGTTCTCTCTTGTTCCTTTAGTAACGCGAATTCGAATCGTCGCGAACAACGTAGCCACGCTTGGAGTGGTTTGCAAGGGTCGCAGCGATCGCCCGGGCCGCGCGGCTGTTCGCGAACTTCCAAGCAAAGGGAAATCACTGCGAACAGCTGTGATCGATCACCGGATCGATTAAACAGCGTCGCGTCACCGACGCATTCACGGATCTCGCAACCCCTTTCAGGACACGTTCGTCGGGATCCTCGACGATTCGCGGTACCGTATTAAATTTCGGAAAATTTTCACGCTATTTCGCGTCAAAGCGAACCAACGAAACCTGTCCCCGAGAAACAAGTCGATCAGATTCTTCGCGTGCAAACGCGGCGGTAACTGTTCACCGTGGAACGACTACGGAACACGTAGTCCAAATGTTTCGCGGGTACGTGGTCACATGCGCGCACGATACGCTGTACATAATGGGGACCCGCTACCGCGCCACAAATATTACGTTCGAGACTAAGTACAAACAGTTCACAGTTTATACGAAGCAGCCTGCCGCGTAGCCCGGCCTCCGCGTAGTTTCCGTTAAAATTGAAAATTACAGACCCCGATACGTTTGCCGAAGCCCCCGACAAAGGGGACAAAATATCAAGTCAATATTTGCGCGCTCGCGGACACGCGCCCCCCAGAGATCTTTCGAATGTTTGCGAGATTTCCGTGAAATCGGTTAACAGCTTGGACGATCCTCCGTTTTCATTTGGCCCGCCCCGCGACCACCGACCCTGCGCTCCGCGGAGTTTCTTCTCCCTTCGTTTCTCGCGGAACTTCACCGGACCCAAAGAAACCGCCGGCCCAGCGGACCGTCGATAGATATTCTCGCAACAATTCGAATCGAAATACCGTAATCGCCATAATCA
Source organism: Nomada fucata (assembly GCA_948146005.1). NCBI lineage: Eukaryota > Metazoa > Arthropoda > Insecta > Hymenoptera > Apidae > Nomada > Nomada fucata. The sequence continues at coordinate 1,774,928 of OX411277.1, read as the reverse complement.
AGTCGAACGACTCATCGCTATACGTTACCGCTTCCACATAAACACCGGCTAGACGATAATTTTAAAACTTCCCCCCGGCTTTGAATTATAGGCTACGCAGCCCGCGACTATTATGCACGGCCCGGGACTATTAATAGCCGCAACACGCGTCGCGGGGAACACCGCTCGCGGCTCGATGCGATTCGAGCAATCTACGAAAACTCGATCGAACGTCGATCCTTCCGTGCCACGCGATGAAAACGTAAAATGCGTCTCGCGATGGTATCGTCGACCGTCGGGACGAACGGTGCACACTTCGTATCTGTCGATACGCTTCCATGGAGAAAAACGTTCGCGCGGCTGTCGAAGACAGAACGATGCCGCGAAAGAAATACTCGTCCCGACGAAAGAGTTACGTAAAGTGCGTCTAGCCGTGCAAGACCCTGGTAGTGGGAGGCAAGCTTTACGATCGAGGGGGAAGGTTCGATAACCCGGGAGCGTATTAAATTTTTGTCGCGCCGCACCGCGCGAGCGGTCATCGCGTTGCTCGATGACCGCCGAAATTGCTCCCCCGAAACGGCGAAAATCGCGCTTACTCTTGCGCGAGAAACGACACGCTTCGCTCGATGGTCGTGGTCGAATGGTATACGCGATTCGCGCGATCGACCCTATCCAATCTCTGCTCAGCGCTAGGGCCGGTGATAGATTTTGCTATTTACATGGCGTATAAATGGGGATGCTATAATTGTCAGTCTGTCGCATTAAATGTTGATAATAATCAAGCCGGGTTGTTCTAGTTCTACGCGCTCGATAGTTAATAGAGTTCCTAAGACTAGCAGAAGGCGTCGAGCAAGCGGGTCGCGTTGCTCTCGTGGACATCCGTGCGAATTTATCTTGGCGCAGGGTTGATAATCGGTAACGGGTGACGCGGAGGGGGAGGAAAGCTTTGAAAGCAAAGGAAAAAGGAAGTCGCGATAAAAGTGGCTTCGTAGGGCCGGCGCAGGTATATACGTATGTATATGCATACGTAGGTACGAAGACCATGGGATGCACTCGTTCGTAGTGCTATCGACGCGCCGAGTATTCACGGTGCAACGCGTGCTGGAAAACGGCCGTTCGGGTGCATTTAAGGGTACCGTTGCCGCGGCATCGAGCTCCTCGTCGCGCGACCGTGCTTAGCTCCGTTCTCTTATTTTTTTTCCCCCCCGCGGAGAGCATACACGGTGATAAAGGTTGAGAAATTACTCGAGGCAGTTTTCGCGACCAGGCGAGACCCGGCTACCGCCACACGAGCTCGGCTCCTGACAACGGCTCGAACGGCCGTCCCTGCGTCGCCGAGACAATATAGAAGGAGGAGTCGTGCGTAGGCGTCGGGGAGAGGTGACTCTTGCCTCGGCCGAGAAAAAAAATCTGAGCTTGTGCTTCGCTAGCGTCGCTACCGCCGCCGTAGCCAGTCTTCCGAGGTTTGCGAGCCTGGGATAAAGGAGTGGCAAAAAAAAACCGGTCCTTACGCGGATTCCTTCAGAGTTTCCCGAGGCTCCGACGCGACGCCGCGATAAAAAGATCTACTCGAGGAAAGAATAACGTCGGCAGAACGCGTATATACCGTGTACAGTCTCGGGCGCAACGGATGGATGAACGGACGGACGGTTCGTTCCGTAGGAAATCGGCCTCCGGTCTGGCGACGTTCGGTTTCGCGATCGGAGATCGGCGTACGCGAAGATGGCCGCGCGACGCGCTCTGCCCCCGGCGCAGGTGGAAGAGGAACGGGAAACGGAAAAACGGGACGCGGGAGACAGGGAGAAGGTGGAAAAGAAGGCCATCCGTCAAAGAATTTGATCGTTCGGTTATGCCGAGGCAAGGGACGCGAGCCGGTACTGTTAGTGCCGCGGCAGAAGATCTTTTTTTTTTTTACAGCGCAGCGTTGCTCATTTTTGCACGCTAATTCGAAAATACTCGGAATAATTTTCAGCCGGGGCTATACCTACAGCTCTATGTACTTTTTATGTGGCGCTTGGACCTATGTATCGCGGGCCCAGATGTATACATACGGCATATAGGTGCGCGTATATGCCACGAAGGTAAATATACAAGGTATATAAGGGTAGCGTGTAGGAGATGGTTGGTACATAGAAGTACTTGCTGGAAACGACTAGGGCAGTCGACGGGGTTGGGACGAGGGAGGCGGGCAAGGGAATGGAGAGATTCTATCCGTCTCTCTCTTTCTCTCTCTCTTCCTATACATATATATATATATATATATCTCCCTCTCTACCACCCCCTAGTCGTTCATCCAGCCCTCACCACCTCCCTCTCTCTCTCTCTCTCTCTCTCCCTCTCTCTCTACTCTCCTCTCTGCCTCTCTCTCCCCCCGCGCTCCCTTATGTTTCGTAGGGAAAGCTTCGAGTCGCTAGTCGAGAACGTTCGATCTTCAGCGCCGAGAGGAAATGATTCGGAACGCGCGAACGAGGTTCGTTCGTTGCCTCGACGTCGATCGCCTCCTTCGCCACTTGGAAAGAATTCCCGAGCGCGTGGTTGAAACGAAAAACACCGGCGAGCGTACGACATTTCAAGCGATTGGATCGGAGCGTTTCGGAAGATTCGTCGAGCTCGCGACGAACGTAGATGATCGACGATAGGAGGAGCATCGAATTCTTCGGGCGAAGTTACGCATTTCCCACGTGAAACGGGGACGGTCGTCGAGTTTCTCGTCGATCGACGCCGCGGACGTTGCGTCGCAGAAGGTAGCCTCCTCGTCCCTGGAAAAGCGGCACACATTTTGGAGTCGACGGTCGGCCACTCTTCCGACCGTTTCAGCGTTGCTGGCATCCTGCTCGTTCCGCTTCCGCGAACCTCGACGGAACCCAGCCAGCTTGCTCTTGGAGAACGCAACGATCGACGCACCGTGGCGCCGTTGCTCGTCGAGCGTTCGCCAAGAACCGTCGATCTCCCCTTTGTCCTCGTTCGCGCACGGAGCATCGTCGCGTTCCGCGAAATATCGCGGCGGGCGGATGTTCGCGCGAAACGAAACGGACAAACGAAGGAGAGACGAGGGAACGCGAAGAGGTCTCGCGCGAGGTTCGTAGCTACCCCTAAGCCGGGCTGTGGCTGGTGCTGGTGCTGCTGCTCGTTGCTAGGGGAAACCTCCAGAAAACTCTACACACACACACCGCCGCATGTCCGGTAACACGTACACGCATACCCATACAAATTTTCGCGCACACACCGCCAGGGACACCTACAACTACGCATACACACGGTCGGCAGCTCGCACACATTCCCCGCTAAAGGGGGCAACGAGAGGAGCTCACGCACGTACACTCACGCACACCTTTACGCATCCTGGAAAATGTCGATAACGAAAAACCACTGCTCTTTCGCTCTCTCCTCTTGCCCTCCCACCGTTACCCTCTCTCTCTCTCTCTCTCTCTCTCTCTCTCTGCCTTTCTCCCTCGCTAGCCAGCTCGCCCGCTCGCTCGTTCACTCGCCCGATCGCTCGAGCGCGCGCGCGCCCACCCACGAGCACCCTTCTCCGCGATTCTTTTAACTCCCTTCTCCCCGCGTCTACGTTCCTTCGTTACCCTTTTGCCCGGCGAGATCAGCTTTCGGAAAAACTATTTCGCTCCGGCAGAAAAATTTTCCGCCTTCGACGACGCGGTACGCGAGGAACGAGATTCGCGTTCGCCGCATCGTTCGCGCGACGAATCCCTCGCGAATCCTATCTCCCGTGGCTGCTGGGAGACTGGTTTCGCGGACGATTTCGTCGCGAATACGGCAACGGTAACGAGGGTCTTCGTTCTCCGTCGATGGAGAACGGCGGCGACGAATTCGCCAGGAGACGGGAAATGGAGGGCGAAGTTCGCTGTGGCAATTTCTTTCCTAGTCTCGCAGAAGCGAGCAAATTCGCGGTGGAGAACAAAGCGACGACGATATAGAACGTTATTCGGCACGGGAGCTTTCTCCTCGACGGTCGAACGGAACCTTCTCCCAGCCGCGAACCGTCGTCGGAACGGAACGGAACGAAACGAAGAATCGTACACGTGACCTCTCGCTGGATACGTCCGTTTCGAGGTCCTTTTCGACGCTACGCATAACCCACATACATAGTCTGCAATTCATAGAGTTCCGTAGTCACGTTGCTCGAGCAAGCCCGCAACGAGCGAGTCGGTCGTCCTCGAACCGAAACGGAGATCGAGGATAACGATTTCTCTCGCGCTGCGTTCATTTCGAGGCCGCCGCCGCCGCCGCCGCCGCCGCCGCCGAGTCCAGCATCGGTTAGAGAAAGAAATCGCTGGCGCAACCTTACGTGGCAACGACGTAATGGCTCTCGTAAAAAAAGAGGAGCGTCCTGCGTGCGCGATAAAAATTTACGAGGCAAATAATAATCCGAAAGGCCGGCCCCGGGCTCGCCGGCCGTTTCCAAACTTGGAAGCGCCCCGTGGCGTGTCCTTTCTTCGAACCGTCCGCGATCCATCGGGCCAACGCGATCAACGATTTTCGCGTCGAGCGATGAATATTTATTTCGCGTAGGAACCGCCGACGATTCCGTCCACGACGAGATCTCGTTCGCCGTCGTCGCGGGCGGACGAAACGGCGCGCGGCGATAACTCGGTCGCGGTCCGGCCGACGACGACGGTCGCGGATGCGCTTCGTCGAAATTCCCTGTTGCTCCGGAAAAAAGAGCTGTCGAGTCCTCGCGTCGCGTCGATGGCTGATTCGCAGACGCGAAACCAAGATCCGACGGGAGTGTAGCTGGCGGGCTAGGGTGCGGGGCAAGGGACGAGCGATTGTGGCAAAAGGGGGCCGAAAACGGGGAAAAGGGAAACGAGCACGAATCTTCGGACGGTCATCGATTCTGGTCGAAGGTCGTACGACCTTCGACGGAAAGAAGAAGGGAGGGTATTCCCCCGAGTGGAATCGACATATCGCCTTAGGTCGCGTCGCAGTTCCGAGAGTTTCCAGTTATAAATTACAGGGTAGACGACCGAGTTCCACCGTTTCTTCTGCGGCCTAACGTCGACGGCATCGTTCTCCTTCCTGCCGCGACCGTTCCTTCGATGTCGATCCTTTTTCTCTCGCGTCGTCTCCCCCCTCCCCCTTTCCTCCTTTTTCTTCCCTTTGGTCGCCTAACTGGCACGCAGAAGCGGTATACCGCGTATCGGAGCGAGCATTCGAGCCACGTGTGGTCCCCATTCATAAAATCTTCGAGCCGTAGCACGTGCATCGGAACCCCCTAAAGGACATCGACGTTTATACTTTCGAGCTCCGTTCCTTTCGTCGCTCGTCCGTAGCCGCAGCCTTACACGCATACGCGTAGTGCTCGGTTTTCTTTCCACGCGTTTGCGAACGCGAATCGCCAAAGATTTCAATGGAGAATCGCCGTTAGGAGCGCCGATTGGGACGACTCTCGCTGACAAATCGAGACGGGTCAGACGCTCCGTTATCCGGAGGAGGATCGATTCGCGCTTCGGCCTCGTCTAGGCGCGCCTACGAGCTAATCCATCGGTCTATCGCGATCATCGCCGAGTCGAGAATAATCCGCGTCGTTTGGCTCTTCGGCTCGCTACCCAGCGCTCTCGTCTCTCTCGTTCCCCCCTGAGCCGAAGACAAAGAACCCGAACCACGAGCCTCCTCGTACCTTTCTCGCCCCTTCGATCACTTGCCCGCTCTCCGCAGCTCGGTCGCCCGAGAAGCAACAACTCCTCGCGGTTCAGGCGCGATAATCTCGCCGCGAATCTGTAAGGTCGCGATCGATCGGGAAGATCCTCCAGCGCCCCGCTCGGGGAGCGCGGTCGATTTTCATGTAATTCAGATGAAGCGTGAGCCGTCGCCGCGGAGACTCGCCGAGACACCGGACCGAAACCGAGTCTCAGCAACGCGATTCCCGATGCATCGCGTTCCCGCTACCATCTGCTTAATTCAAGGTTTCCGATTGCATTCGAGAAAACTTCCGTCCATACACGCAGATGCGACCGAACTGGAATACGTGCGACGAAACGGAACGAGACGTCGCGATACGCGACGCGTAACCGTCAACGGGGACCCGTCTATGTTTGTTTCGCAATCGGTTATTCGGGAGCCCCGTGTTTGTCGTCCTTATCGATTTTCGGCCGCCCAAGGGAGACTTTCCAGACGTTTTCGCGTCCAAGGTCTGGGTTGGCCGCTCCAATTTTCGCGGACAGAATTTCGCAACGATACGTTCTGGCTACGGCGGCGTTCCACGGTACAACCGGGTGCCCGTCGTTCGGTTCGTCCGGGGTAAGCGTGAAATCGGTCGATAGCGAAGGCAGCGGAGACATCGTCGCGAGTTCTCGCGACCGCTCGATAAGGCCGCGGCGCGTCCGCCGCGAAAAGCTTTCGCGTAAATCAGCGCCCTTGGTCGCAGATCTTGGTCGAACAAAATAGGAAAAAACGGATGAATGAATCAACGTGTTGTGCGCGAACTCTCTTGACGCTTTTTCCTTCCCTCTCGCTTTCTCTTCTTCTCTTCTCGCCGTCCCCCTCTACGGTCAGTGGAAAATACGCGGAGAATACGCGAGGTGAGTCAATATATCGGATACACGCACAGCTGGTACACCCCCGGCCTAGGTCGGTCCAATCAAATTTTATGATTTGTATCCATCTCGTTCCTCGCGATCCTGACCTACCACCAGCCGTTTCACCGATGCTGCTCTTTTCGCCGCTTTTTTCCAACTCCCCTATACTTCCATCGGCTACCCCTGCCTCGACCTCCGTGAAAAAAGGGAGAGTGACTCCGAAAGTCGATAAATCGAATTTCTATTCGACGCTTTAAACTTTTTTTCTCTCTAGTCGGCTCATTTTTATCGCCGTCTCTCTTCTCGCAACCCCCCGAACCCACCACGCGGACCCTTCAGTTTCATTTAGCAAACTTAACCCCCGCCGCGAAACGTCAATGAAACATCGACCGCAAAACCGCTTTCGTGCTTTCCTTCTTTTGATCGCAGCGGATCCAGCCACCCAGCGGACGAATTTCCAAAAATCGTTCGCCGCGCAATTTGTTCCTTCCTTTTTAAAATCCGTCCGCTCGTAAGTCTCGACTCCGTTCGAGCGAAACGAGATCGATCGACGGCGATTGTCGTCGCGTGCGACAACGAAGACGACGACCAAGACGACGACGACGACGACGACGACGACGACGACGACGACGACGACGACGACGACGACGACTCCGTCGCCAACAATGACGCGACAACGACGACGACGGCGGCGGCGAGCTTAAACGACTGGAAAAAGTCCAACGTTCCAGGAAAACGTTTCGCCGGAGTTTGGTAAAATTTGCAGCGTCGATCCGACAGTTTCCCCTCGAAAATCTTCCACGCTCCAGATCGTCGGCGCTCGGTTTCGGCCAATAAGACGTTTTCCACCGAGAAACGGGGTCGCCCGTTTGACCCAAAAAACGGCAAGCGAGCAACGAAAATCCAAAAGCAGAGGCCAGGCGTTGCGCGTCTTGTTACGATTCACGGCTCTGCCAGGGCTGAAGATATTTGCGTTCGAGCGAGCGAGCGAGCGAGCGATAGCAAGAGAGAAGAACGACGAACGAAGAAGAAAAGGGGTAAAGGAGAAGTCAACGAAAGAAACGGGCAGTGGAACGGGGGGCTGGAGAAGGAGATCAAGAGAAAGAGAAACGACCCTTCCTTCGAATCCCCAAAGCGAGACGCCACGGCGACGAGACTTTGACCGAGTTTTGAAGCGACTCCTACACCGACGCGAGAACCACGGATGGCGAGGGTGGCAGTGGGACGGGCTGGAGCGTGAGAGTGCTCTAGCTGCCCCAAGGAGAAGCGAGAAACAGTGAGGGTGAGCGAGGGTAACGAAAAGCGAGAGCGGAGAGTCACCCTCCCAGACGACTCCGCCGTTCCTTCGTATCGCCTCGCATTGCCTCGTAATTTCTCGCATAGCCGCCGGTAAACAATTTACCGTGGCCCGTGCCAAAAGTTTGGCCGCTCGTACCTTCGCGATTCACGCGGGCTCCTGCGCCGCTTCCACCTCCGCCGCGGTAGAATCCGTCGAAGGGAAAAAAGTAGGCACCTGCCGAGAGCGGGGCTAAACACGATGTCTGTACATAAACGCGTTGCCACCCCTCTACCTTAACCTAACGCAATACGCGTGCCAACACGCGACCGCCAGTGGGACAAATTTTTTCGGGGATCAAAGTGGAATGCGACGAACCTAGGGGACGCGTGACAACAGCATTCGTCGCGGGCGGAAGGGCCCGCAAACAAGAGGAAAGCAGGTTCGCCCGATGATCGTGGACGCGTAGCAGGGCGAAGATGCCCGAAGGTATCCGCCGCACGAAGTATGCGGGTGCTCGAGCTGCACGCGAAGACTGGCCGAAGATATTCCGGGGCGACTTTTCCGAAACTTGTCAACGACCGTCCCGAAAATTCTTCGCGCGGTGGTTGCCCGCCTGTTTCAAACTTTCTAGTTTCTCGTCGAATTCCGGAAAGTTTCGACCCTGGTCGGATGCTCGCTCGCTGCTCCGCGCAGGCATCCATTCGCGGAGCGGCATGGAAACGTCGACGCTTGCGAAATTATTCGAAAAACGTTGCGTCGGGTTGCGTCGCGGTGGCTCGCGATTGTTGCTTTCAGAAATTGTCGGAGGCAATCGCCGCCGGTTCCTGGAATATCGCGAACGTGACACGGCCGGCTCGAGGTGTCGAAAGAATCGTCGGCGCAGATAGAGGCGTGCTCGCCGGAGTAAAAAGAAATGTCGACGAACGTCGAGATTGCGTACGCCGCTATGAAACTTGGCCGGTACCGAGATTCCGTCGGTTTCGCGCTTCAAACGCGTGCCAGATTTACGAGAAAAGTTGCCCGCTCGCTCTCGCGGCCGCCGGTAGCGAGCCAGCCTCTCGCAACCGTAAATACGTACGACCATTACGTCTTATCGAGTGTGCACGGTTCGAGTCCGGCGGTCGGCTCGCGAGGCACCTTCTGTTCGAAAGGGCCCGATTCCCGATCAGGAAATACGTAAATAACCGCTGGATTCGATGCGTGCCGCTTTAGTTTCGCCACAGTTCCTGCGCAATAAAGTCTGAAAGCCGGTGCGGGCATTCTTTCCCGGGCGGCACGGCCGAACGTTCCGCACCGGCTATCCATGTGTACACGCATAAACGCGTTATCTGTGGAACCGGCGACCCCCTTCGTGCACGCACACCGAACGCGTCGCGCACGCAGCGTTTATTTGCACGTCCGACGATGCGTCTTTGCGCCGCGCGTCCCTCCACGCGAGCACGCGCGTTTCGCTCCGCTCCGCTCCGATCCGATCCGATCCGATCCGATCCGATCCGATCCGATCCGATCCGCCGACGCGCTCCGTCACGGGCGTCTCTTTCGGTTCTCGCGGAGGATATGGAACGGATCCGCGGTACGCTCGAAGAGGGAATGTTCGCGGAAGGGAATCGGTAGCGATCGTTTTATTAATTTGCGAGAGACACGCTCGGTTATCCAGTTCGTTATAACCGTCTGACCGTTTCGAGGCGAGTCCGCGCGAAAAAGCACCGCGCGGTGTATATCCGCACGAAAATACCGCGGTGCAATTAAAGTCGAATGTAAACTGATAGGGACGCTGTTACGCGAAACTCCGAGGTAATGATTACGCGGGCCGTTGTAATTTATTACCGCGCGTGCTCGTTACTCCCAATTGTAACGCAATTCGGTAATACGGCCTAATTGCTGTCTTAATAAGACCGCGACTCCCACGCTGGTGATCCTCGCGAGTTTCGAGCGGCGCTCATTTTATATTTTCCTATGGCATATTCCGCCCCCTAGTCATCCTTCGTCTTTCGTCTCCTTTTCTCCCCGTCGTTCTTTACCACGCGCAATATTCGTTTCGCCGTCTACAAAGTTAAGGAACGAGGGACGCGACGTCTTTCCTTGCCTGCGACGAAACCGGTTCATCGAGCAATTTGTGTCGCGAACGCTTCTTATTTTGTGCACAGTATCGTCGCGTTAGGAGATAAGAGGATCGTCTAAACAGCGGATAACAGTGGGAGTGTACCGGAACGTACGGAGCCGTTACGAAACGTCTTCGCTGCACCTCCTCTCAATTTGTTTCGCGTTCGATAAGCGGGATGACTCATCGAACGGACGCTATCGCCGCTGTTCGCCGAATGGTACTCGATACGCTTGACATTAAAGCCAGAAAACGACGCCGGCCGTCGACGTTTTTTCACGTCCCGTGCGCGATCGCCTCGCGGTCGACCGGATCCGCCAGAGTTCTGCGAGTCGTTCGCGGTGCGCCTTGACACGTTCGGCACGGAACGTTTCACGGAGCCCCGTTCGAGGTGCACGCCTGGAAACCGTAAATGGCCGAGGCTGGGACGACGTCTCGAGACATACACGAGGCAGGGACTGGCTCGCGATGCTAACAATAGGACGCCATCGGTGCTGAAAGTGTTAACGCTCTCGTTACCGCGGCGAACAATTAGAAAAGCTTGCGGCGCGGTTCGCGCCGCGTTTTAATGTACACTCGTTCATTCCGGCAGCACTTTCTTATTTTGTGCGCGGGCAGAGCAAGCACCGTGGCTGCATTTTTATGGCTGCGCCGAAGAATCGTCGACGAATCGAAAGTGCCGCCGCCGTCGCGGCGCAGGTATACACCTGCCGAGGTCTCATTAGGAAGCGGAGCGTCGGACAAATGTGCCGCCTTGTAGCCGGCGCGTTAAATTCGCCGGATAGGAGTGCTGCGACGCCAGCTGTTCCCAGAGATTTCGTTCATCTTCGTCCAGGGACAGGAACGCGACGACGAGCGAGAGCCGAGTCTCTTCCAAGGGCACTGTTCGCCACGTTAGAAAGTTCGACAAGCTCGCGCCGGAGACAGATGAGCGGCTGAGAAAGATGAGTCTGCGGAGTTGCATGGCGCGGCGGACCACTCGGTGTTTACGAACGTTTCTCGCTCGTAGACGTTGCAGACCACCGTTGCTTCCATCGGCTCTCTCGGGGGAGACCGAAAGGTCGAAAGAGCGAAAACCGTGGAGAAGCCGGAGAAGCCCGAGATACGGCGGGCACGCACGACCAACCTACACGCGCGTCTATTCTCTGCTGGTCTGACTCCGAAAAGAGGTGCAGCAGCACCTATGCGCGGTTGATTATCGAAAAACGAGAGGAAAAAAAGATAGGAGGAAAGGAACGAAAAAGAGGAGAACGTTCGCTGGGTACGGCCGCGTTTGGAAACCGTACGTAATCGTGAGAGTGGAAACGCTGACGCAGATAAGGGAAACCCTTACGACCGCCTCTGGTCCGGCGGCTATTTACGAGCGATCTCTGTCTAATTCCAATGGAAGGAGGATGCCGGCCGCCGGATCCCAGATCCGAAAATTCTTTGGCCCCGGGAAATCTCCATCCCTTTATCCTCTACGCTCCGTGTCCTCGGAGATAGCGTACCCTCGACACCGGTCGAATTAAATTCCCTTCGCCCCGACCGATTTGCCGCGGTCTCTGTTCGCTCGCCTCGCGAGCCACCGTTTCGCGAGTTCGGTTTCAAACGTTCAGCTCCGTAATCGCCGCTCCACTTTTCGCGATTCTCCGACGATTCTCCGACGATTCTCCGACGATTCTCCGACGATTCTCCGCGGTTTTCCACGATCGACGAGCTTCGTCGCGGCCGCGGAGAGCCCGCTCGAAAAATTTTGCGCTTGCGAGCTCGCGAACGGAGTTGGTAACTCCGTTGCCGACGAAATTGTCGATTCGCCCTAAAATTTTTCGCTCGTTACGCTCCCGCGTTTCGCTCGGCGAAAACGAGACGGAGGATACCCGTTTCGTCGGCTCATCTTCGTGCGCGCTCCTGCAGTCGCGCGAGAATATACCAGAGACACCTATCGCCCCGAGAAATGTCCTTCTCGACGAATTCCGCGAAGCGTCTTTATTTTAACGAGGGCGCGAAATTTATTTTCCCGACGATCGTCGATACACGCGTGTCGCGTGTCGCTGTTCGGCACGGTTCCTCGGCTTCGCCAGAATCGAAGGAAAAACTTCTAATCCGGCAACGCTGGCCTCTCCGCGCGAGGACAGCCTCGTACAGCCTGATAAAAATAAATTTGCGCCCGGAATAATCACGGAGCTCCCTAGAGATCCGTATGGACCGCGTCTTCGGCGCTGTTTGGCATAGCCGAGACCGATACGTCGCGTCGTCAAGAATCAAGACTCGATTCTTCGCGATGCCGTTCGCGAGCCACTTTCCTCGCTCTCGTTTCGCGGAGGAAGCCCGGAAAGGAACGAGGAGAGGCCCGCGTTGTACGCGTAGCCGTCGAATGTACCTGGAAGCAGGTTGCTCCCTCCGTCTCCCCTTTTACACGATCGGCTGGTTCGCAACGCGAACGTGCACCACCGTCCCTTAACGTCGCGATCGTAAAGGGTTTCTTTCTCGCGCCCACCTCGGCTCGCTTGCCCCGGTCGAAGCGGGAATCGACGATCGAAGCTGAACTTATTCGCGATCCGCTATTCGATACGGTGGTTTCCGGTGGGGCGTAGGTACGCGTGTGTACCTTTTCAGGGGACGCCGCCGCGCCGTTTTCTGCCACGGTACGAAACGAGTCGCGGATTCTTCGACTCTTGAAAAGACGCGTACCGCGGACGTTGTGTAAAACGCGTTGCACGGACGTCGATGGGAGAGGAGCGAGGCGGCGAGCGGGAAATACGCGTGTTACGAAACCATAGCCTGCGAGTGGCGAAGGTGGAGGAGGAGGCAGAAGAAGAAGCGGCGGCGGAGGAGGAGGACGTGGAGGAGGAGGAGAGGAGAGGAGAGGAGAGGAGAGGAGAGGAGCAGAGCCCGTTCGACGAGCTCTCTTCGTGCGGTCGTTTGTGTTCTATCCTCCTCCTTCTCCACCTCGGCCACCCTCCGCCATTCCTCCCGCTTCCTCGACCGCCTCCTCTTCTCCTCCGCGACCTCAGCCCTTGCCTCCTTGCCCGCCGTTCGCATCCATCCACCTTCGCACTTTTCCTCCTCTCGCGCGTTTACTCCGTCTACCTCTTTCTTGCTCTTCACTCGCAGTTACTCTCCTCCCCGTCACCTAGCCTTCCACCCTCTGGCTCTCCGTTTCCACCTCGACGTTTGCTTCGGGCTAAAATAAAAACGCCAGGGAAATAACCGTACGAGACGAGCAGAGGGGAGAGAGAGAGGTCGAAGGTGCGACGAGGCGGAAGGAGAAAGAGAAACGTCGGACTTCGTAGCGACGAGGAGACGAAAGAGCGGCGCGCGTAAAGGTGGAAAAAAGAAAATGGAGACGGCGCGAAGGAGTCGATGGGAGCGATCGCCGCGGAGCAGCACGCAAGAAGGTCGAGGAGAAAGGTACCGGGGAAGGAACCAAGGGGATCCGAGCGAGGATGGCGCAACGAAGAACGCGCGACGAGAGAAAAAATGGAGCAGCAAACTCGCGTAGTCGAAGCGACAGGGCCGCGGGTTCGCATCGCTGGGACGCAACCCGAAGCGCCCTCCACTTTCGCCGTTCTTTCGCCGTTCTTTCGCCGTTCTTTCGCCGCTTCCGTTTCTCGCCCGCGAGGCCCGCGAACCGAAAAGGGCACGTCCCCGAAGCCGGACTTCCGAAACTCTTGCCGTCGCACGCGTCGCGAGCTAAAGACGCGAGAACCAAACTCGGGCTTGGGGGCGACGGTGCAGGAACGCTCGAGATAAATGCAGAAAGAGACCCCGCAGGCCGAGATAATTAAAACCGTACCGCGCCGGAAAATAATTGGCGTGATTGCGCAAACCTTTATGCAGCGGCTGAATAGCCACGGCTGGCGTCGTAATACGCTTCTCGGTAACCCGGCCAACAAGCGAATCGGCTCGCTGCTCGCGGAACGGATAACGAAGCCCGGTCATCGAAGTTGGCGCACGGTTCATCGTATCGCATCCGCGAAAGTTTGCACGCGTCGAAACGCAGCAATGACATCGCGCTGCGTAGAATTCTCCTTCTCTCTCTCTCTCTCTCTCTCTCTCTCTCTCTCTCTCTCTCTCTGTCTGTTAACGATCCTCGGCACTCGGTTGTCCCGATCCGCGGACGAATCGTTGTCGCGTGTCGGCCGCGTTTTACCCTTGACAGTGGATGGCAGGCGAACAAAGTTCTCCACCTTAAACGTTGTTAAATTGCCGCGACGAAGAAGCACGGCTTTATCGGAGTCGATTCCCGGGAACCTGCGTCTCTGTAGGCCATTCATGTATTCCGAACTTATGGAATACATGAATAACTTGGACGAGGCCGGCCGGCAGCCGGTCGAAGGAAGTCAGCAGGCAACGGAAAAGGAATTGAGGTAATCGGAAAGGAGGCACGATCTTATCGACATCGTCGATTTTTATCGCTGGAACACGATTTATCCACGTCCGTCTTATTCTTTTTCCTCCCGGTCTAGCTTCGCGCACCAAATATCGTCGTATCGTTCCGACGTTATTCGCGGCGAGATACGCTGTCGTTCGACCACGTGGCTACGCTCGCATCGTTTCCTTTTCTCCGCGCGTCGCGTTGGCCGCGCCGCGTCGAGCAGAAATTTGCAGAAACTCGCGCGTCGCTTTTTCCATCCCGAGCGTTACCGGGCGCGCGCGACGACACGGTACCGTCCCGATCGACGATTCGACCTCTCCCGACAACGCGGACGGTCGTCGGTCGGTCGGAGCGTTGCCGAAGTAACGCGCGTAGACGAATCGCGAGAGGAAAGTTGGTCAGGAATTTGCCGGGGAACGCCGGGCGGGAGATAACGGATACCCGGTCGAAGCGTTGCACGTAGCCTTGACCTATTGGCGGTACCGCGAATCTGGTCCAAACTTGTCGCGGTTTCTCGCTACAGTTCACGACGATCTCGTATCGCGCGCGTTCATCGCTTCCGCTCTTCGTCTCGGACTTTCGAAGCTGCGCGCACACGCGCCTCGAAGCGAAAACCTGCACAGCAGCCCGCCGCGCATCGTCGGTCGTTCCCCTACGAATTTCGGAGCGTTTCTCTGCGCTCAGATTTCTCGCTCGGTCTCTTCGAAACTTTCTACCTTCTCCTGGAAGCGTCCCTGGCAGCCGACGTTCTATCCTCGGGGCATCGATCACGGCGGACGACGCGCCCCGCGCTCCGTACGTCAACGTCGAAATACGTCAAACAAATTACACGGTTTAAGGAACGAGGGCAGGACCGGACCTTGCGCAACGAATACAAATGCTACCCTGTCCCTTCGCGGGGCGTGACGAAATTCGTAAAAAGTCCGAGGTCGGAAACCAAGGGTGGAACTGTGGAACGTGAGATTTGATTGCCGCGCGACGAGGGGTGCGATGGAGGGAGGAAAGGGGTGGAGGGTACGGCGATATCGAGAATTCGAGATTTACCAATTTTGGGACGAGGCGGAAAAGGCGGCGTCGTCTCGGTCGGTCCGCCCGCGATCGCTCGACGGTTTTAATTCGTCGTCGGACCGGAGAGAGTAGCCGAAGCGAGACCGCTCTCGTCGCGATCCGACGGCGGCTGGCTGATTTCGGAGCTGCGGCCGTTCCTTTCAACTTTGCCCGGCCGACTCGAAGAATAGCGCACCTGCTTTCCTCCGCACGATTTCCAGCGACAGGGGGCTGGGAAACTCCAGCCCCTTTTGCGACCAGCCCCCAGAAGGGATTCGACTCGCTCCGTCTCGCGTTTTCGGTCGAATATCTCTCGCGCGCTATGGAATCCGCGGCTAATCGCGCTCGTCCCTAAGAGAACATCGTCCGCTCGAGCATATGCGATACGCGTCGGTCGAAACGCGACGCTGAAATAGCTCTGCTGCGCGAAAAGGTAGCCGCGAGATCTCTCGGCCCAAGGGTAGCGGTGGTCGCGAAGGTAACTTACAGTTTGTAGTGATGCTGCATGTGATGGGTCAAATCCACATCGGCGGGATGCTGAAGCTGCTGCTGCTGTTGCTGCTGTTGCTGCTGCGGGTGCATAGCTGGATGATGATGAGTCTGGGGAGGATCCAAGCTAGAGGCACCCAGCAGGGTGGCGCTCTCCCTAAATAACGTTGCCACCTGCATCTTCGTCGACTATTCCGCGAGCTTCGAAACGAGTGTCTTCGTTTTCAGTCGGTCGCGAACACGTTGCGCGTCCACGAGGCACGACCAACTGCGTTAGAACTCGCGCAACTGCTCCACCGCTTTCGCCAGTATTACGACCGAGCGCGATCCTTCGGATCACGGGAATTCGAGAAAGATTCGAACGGCCGATGGATGGACAGGTAGACAGGTAGGCAGGCGGGTCGGGTAGGCCAACGGGCCGGCGAGCTGACAGGTCGACCCTTATCCGACGGCTTCACGGATGGTGCGCGAGCCGACGGCAAGCAACCGAGAGCCGAAAGCGGCCGGGCCAAACGAAATGCTCGCACCAAACACACACTGACACTGTCACCAGGTTAAACGACGCGACCGACGACGGTCCGCCCGGTCAGTCGGCGACGACGGTCGCCGGCTAGGAGGCGAGACGCGTCGGTGGTTTCACCAACGACGACGGGCCGCGGCTATGCCGACGGTTTTCGCGAATCGAGCGGCTCCGATCGGAGTTCAATCGAGTCCTCTCGTGCTGCTCGTCCTCCTGTTACCGCTCGCGATCCTCCTTACCACCATCGTCATCCTTCAGGATATCCGGCGATATCCGTCAGCCTCGCGAGCGACCCGGTCCTCCGTCGGAGACGGCTGCGTCGCGGGCCGTTCGTCGCAGAATCGCGTGAAACGCGAGGAACGCGGAGCGGAGCGGCGATTTTCGCAACCGGACTCGCCGGGTGTCCGGTTCCCCGTTACTTTCGGCTCCAGACCGCGATGCTGTCCCTCTTTCGACAGCTCGCGCTCTCCGCTGTACAGGTTTTCAGCCGCGCGTTGCTACACGTGACCGCCGCAGCGGCGAGCGCTCCTCGATCCGTGTATTCGACTGGAAACGTTCTTTTTTTCCTCCTCGTGTATTCGGTGTTCCGTTTCGCGTCGGCTGCTGGACGTGCTACCCCTCTGCGTCTCGTCTCGTCGAGCTGGTCTCTCCTCAAGACGCTCGGGTCAGAGGAAAGGCGACTCGACTCGGCTCTCGCGACGGATCCGTCCCGTCCTCGATCATTTCTGTACCTCGCCACCTCCTTCCTCGCTCGGGCTCGTCCTCTGTTCGTGGCAACAGTTTCGTCCGAGGGATTCGCGTTCGTTCGGTGCACCCACGCCCTAGACGACGAGGACGGCGCGATGTTTTTTCCTTTGCCCGTTCCCTCTCTCTCTCTCTCTCTATCTCTATCTATCTCTCTCTCTCTCTATCTCTCTCTCTCACTTTATCTCGTCCGTGTCACGATTTCCGTGGACGAGCGTCCGTCGTTCCAACGTCTCGCTGGTCGGACGATTCGTCGCGCTGCTCCGATAACGCGGCGGCGTGCCGCTCCTAAAGCTAGCAACGGCTCCGTTTGATAAAACACCACTGCGAACGCGCCTTTGCTCCGGCAGACGCGCCTCTCTCCTCGCGTTTCACTCTGCCCTTAATCTTTCACCGTCCTTCTCACTTTCTCTCGCTGCGTACGTCTCGTTTCGTGTCCACTTTCGATGAATACTCTATTGTCGCGTAATAAACACGCGTCCACGCGCCCCGCGAAAAAATAGAACCGCAGCACCAAGAGTCGGCACCGCACTGCTTGGTCGTGTCGCTGGTTCGGTCGCTCGAGCCGCGAGGTTCGTGCGTTTCCGACCTCGATCGACTCCGCTCGGTCTCGCTCGGCCTCTGAGCCTCCCGCCGGCCACGGCGGCGGCGGCGGCGGCGGCGGCGGCGGCGGCGGTGGCGGCGAAGGCGGCAACGAAGGCGGCGAAGGCGGTGACGACGCCAGCAACGGCGGTGCCACGGACAACGGCGACGACCTGGCTGCTTTTCCGTTTCGTTTTCCTACGTTTCTTCTTAAAAGTATATTTCTCTGTCTGTGTCTCCGCTCTCTCGAATGGCTCTATCCGTAGTGCGCAGAGCGCGGACATTCGGTTAATAAAGCGGGCAGCGTGTCGTCGGTGATCGACGATCCATGAGGGAGTCGCGTCATCGATCGATCGAAACGAATCGATCCTCGGTCTCCGAGATTAGTTTCGTTCTCGGAGCGCGAGGCTTCGATTTTGGAGAAGGTCAACCGTTCAGTTCCGACCGTGTACGTTCTCGCGCTGGTACCAGCGCCGTTATGCAAATTGCGCGACAAGATCGTGATCGCCAGAATGTCGCAACGGTATCCTTCGAGGCTCGACGAGAAACTTTTGCACGCGATCGCCGCTTCGCCCGTTCGCTTTCTACGGAAACGGTTGTTCGAAGCTCTCCTGGTTCCATGGAGCACGAGTCTCGCACGGTACGTATCGGTGACTATGCGCCGCGATCTCGAATCTCGCGCCGCTAATTGGTAGCGCGCGGCCAACGAGGAACAGTTTCGCGAGTCGCGGCAGTGAAACCGCGGGGAAAATCGATCGGCGATATCGATCGCAGAGACGCGCGCGGCTCTTGCCGCGACCGGTTGTCGGTTCTGGCGGACTAGCTCGCTCGCTCGCTCGCTCGCTCGCTCGCTCGCTCGTTGGCCGAACGGGCTAGCCACGACCGGGAACCGTGCGCTCGGAACGGTCCGTGCTCGCAGCGTTTCGACATACGTGCATGCACGCGTGGTAACGCGGCTCGGTGAGCGCGCGTCCGTGTAACGCGTGCAATCCATTCGACCGAGTCCACCGCGAGGGTGTATCGGTGTAGTAGGTAGGTAGGTAGGTAGGTAGGTGCGCGAGCGCGAAGGCCTGCGAGGGAGTTCGTGCGTTGCATCTCGACGAGAAACCGGCTGCGAGACAGGGACCGAGCGTCGGGGAGAAACCGAGAGGCCCCGAGGTGTATATAAGGGCTCACGGACGGGCGTGCACGCACGCGTGTGCGCGAAACAGCAACGTGGTGGTGCATGCGGCGGTGGCCCTGCCGCGATGTAGGTGGATGGAATACCCAGGGCTGTACCGAGAAACCGTGCCGCGCCCCTCCTGCTCTCTCGAGTATACGTGTACACGTCCCTCTGAAAATTTGCGACGCCTCCGCGTCGCGTATCGCGGCTCCGTTCCGAGCGACCTATCGCACGCTCGCCGATTCGGACGCGGCGAGTCGCGCGAACACGGAGCGCGTAGCCAGCGCGGTTCGGGCTTCGGAGCGCGACCAGCGATAGCTCGATCGTGCCACGGCAATCGACGGCTGGCGCGGCATGTAATGCCGGAGTCGAACTTCTTAACACGATCCTGCTTCGAATAGCCAGCAGCGCGAGTGCGCGCGCTGTCCAGCGACGCGTATATATCTCCGGGCAGCGGCGTGAGTGCGAGCGATCCGGAACAAGCGGGGACGAGGGTGGATTTCTAGCAAGGACGAGAGAACGAGAGGGAAGCCCGTCCGTGACGCTCGACCGACCGAGAGACGAGCAGCTCGCTAGCAAGAGGGAAACGCTCGGATGGAGCGCGATACTCGCGGTGAAGAGCGAGGGAGAAAGGCCGAGAGATACGAGGAGGAGCTCGGGCGGGTGAGATAACGCGAACGCGGCGTGTGTGTGCGTGCTTGTACAGGAGGGAGAGGGAGACTGAAAACGAGTGGGCGGGAAGGTGAGAAGGTTCTCGGGAGAAGGAGAGAGAGAGAGAGAGAGAGAGAGAGAGAGAGAGAGAGAGAGAGAGAGAGAGAGAGAGGGAGAGAGTGAGAGAAGGAAGGAAAAGACGATATCGTCGTCGAAGCTCACGCAAACACGCTCCTGGCAAGCTCGCACACCGTTGCCCGCCACACTCCCACCACGCGAACTTTCGGAAAAATCAATAGAATACAAGAAAAGCCCACGCTGCGCTAGGCGAGCAGAAACCCTCTCTTTCTCTTTCTGTTTCCCGTTCTCCGTTCGCTCGGTGCGTTTCTCCTTCTTCTTTCTGTTCTCTTTTTCTCTACCCGGTTCTGTTTGCGCGCGTTTGCCGTTCCGCCGTGTCCGCCTTGCGATCGCGAGACGCGGCACGGCCGGCGCTGCGTGCCATCGTCCGAACGGAACGACCGACTCGCCGAGAGAATCGCGAGAAGAGAACAGCGGGGCGAAATGGAGGGGAAAAGTCGCGGGTACGGGGGGCAAGCACCGGTATCGCGAACCCGCGAGATCGACCAAATTTTTATACCATCTCCTCGGGTATATACATAGCCACCCCATCGATCCTCTTTTCGTTCTCGTTTCCAAAATATCTCGCGCTCGGGAGCGGAGCGAAAGACGGAGCGTGAATTTTCGCCGGCATGGAGCCATCCGGGCCGGGGATCATTTTTACCGCAGAAGGGGGCAACGGCATAGCGTCGAAGAAAGCGACGCGAAGCCCCGTAACTCTGAAAACGAGAACAACGTTGAACGGTAGCGTCGCGCGATGATGCGTCCAATTGATCGGATGAAAGTCGAAGGAACGAAACACATAGGGATATCCATTCGCGTGTGCTACCCCCGATCTAAACGGAATCGTAGCCTACCTCGTACTAAACGGAACTGACCCGACTTCGTGGCTTTGTACCCTTCGCTGATCTCTGTCTCTCTCCCTCCTTTCCTCCCTCTGTATCTCGGTCGCTTGCTCGCTCTCTCCCCTCCCTTCGGCTTTTCCTTTCCATCTTCGTCCGATGCTCCCGACACCGTCGGCTTTGTCTTCGTTCTCGCGCCCCCTTGACATTCTCCCACCGACGGCGAGACACCCTCGAGAAGTTTCAATTTATACCGAAAGTCGTCATGACCGAATCCACAAATACGTATGTATATACCCCCGCTCGCGCCCCAAGTCCATTCATATCAGCTGAGTACGCGTAAACATCGCCGCGTCGCTCGGAATCCGGCATCGACGGATCGCGTGCCCCGTACACCACTCTCGGCAGCCGATTCCCGGCCCGAATTTCCTTCGCGTGAATGGAAATTTTCGGGCAGAGAACGAAAAATGGAAAGAACGAGAGATCTCGCGCCCCTCGTGGCCTATACGCGGCTCGGTCGATTGTTCAGCGCGAAATTTCCTCGAGCGAAAGAGCTGCTCGCGTGAGCTCGTAACGCGAAACCAGTCACGCGAGAGCGCGAAAACGTCTCGGTTAAAAACGCAACGCAGGATCGCGTGTACAGAATTCCATAGCTTCGGGTATCTCTGAAAAGATGTCTAACGATTACGCTCGAGCGTCACGGCACGGTGAACGGTCGGTCGACAACCCGATCGGCCGACCAATTGATTCGTCCCTCTGCTCGGTGACACAGTCGCGCATCTCTTAGGGAAAAGATCGGTCGGTCCGATCGAAATCGAAAATATCCACCGATCGAGCGGTACGTCTAAAGAGACCCCGTTCCAGCAAGGGTGCGACGACCGAACGGTCGCGACGTTTCTCGCGACGAACTCCGTTAAAGCGAGAACACGAGGGGGAGAAGCTCGTGAAACGATAGAGAAGAACGTGGCACAGCTTCGACGAGGAGAGTGCCGCTTGCGGCCCCGGCCCGAAGGGTGAAGCACGGTAAAATAAGCGAATCAGCAGGTCGTTGTCGTAATTCTGGCTACGTCACTGCTTACTACCCCTCTACACACGACGGAGGGTCGTGTACCATCGGGCGGAGGGGTACTAACGGTCGGTGGAGAGAGGCCGCGGAGCGGTGCAACGAATCGAGAGGCGAATCGAGGAGAGAGCAGGAGAGAAAGGGTGCCTATGGCCGATTGGAGAGGGAGAGAGGCGCGAGTATGAGCGCGCGCGCGCGCGCGGGCAACGACGGAGGGACAACGGTGGTGAGAGGAACGCGCGGAACGCTTTATGAATGAATGTTTCCACGCCAAGTGTGGCGAGAGAGCGAGAGAACGAGAGAGACCCCCGTGTGTCCCGCGTGTAAACACAATAATACCGACGTTTCCATTCATCAGCTCGACCCCGGCAAAGCATGCCGCGACCTCGAGAAGCGCCTTTCGAGGTGCCACGTGGTGGGTCGTTTACACCTCCCAACCCTCTCGCCGACTCTACTTATGATTTTTTACTTCCAACCGTGCCGCGCGGGGCTGCTTGAAAAGCGATTTCAATCTTTTCGCCCGACTTCGCCGCACCGCGGTTTCCGGAGTTCCTTCTGACGGCGGTCCTCGAAATCCGTCTAATCGATTCCCTGTCATCGACCCGATCGTTGCACGCGGTTCTCGGCAAATCAGCGGTCGTTCGCCGGCCGAACGAGTCGCGTTAACCCTTGAATAGTTGCGGGACGCAATTAACTCGCACGGCGACGTTCTGTTTGTGTGTTGCAGCAGGTCCCCGCGAGGACATCGTTGAAGGGTTGGGCAGAGAAGAGCGTTTGGTCTCTGGTATGCGCCATGGAATTGGGTTTGATATCGGATTCTTCTTCGAACACCGTGGCACCGAACAATGGGTCCCTCGAGAATCGTCCGCCCGCGAACGGACAGCCGTTGGAAACAATTCTGCAGTCCCTGAAAAAACCATCGCACGCGGTGTCCAGCGGCGCGAGAAGAAGGAGAACGAGCAGGTACGCGTCAGCGGCGCAAACGTCGAGCAGAAGCGTCGCCGCGAGGAACTCCACGGTAGAGAAGTTTTGGAGATCGTGCAAGAGAAAGCTGGGAAGACCGAGGAAACGGCGTAGCCGGGATTTCAATGATCCGGTGCAATCGTCGAGCGTACGCTCGTCTCCGCGAATGGCGCCGGAAGTTTGCCCTGCGCCGAAACGCCGATGCGGCAGGAGCGAAAGTTTGCCGGTTCGATCGAGCGGCTTCCAGCAAGCAGGCTTGCTCGCGCCGTCTGCCTGCGCCAGGACTACTCGCCGCTCCGATCGGAAGTCGTTTCGCGAGAAAAATCCAGCTCGCCCCACGCGAAATCCCACGCGAAGAAGCAGCCGCTGCGCGAGCACGAGCTTCGTCGAGACAGTGGATCGCGACAGGCTCGAGATTCGTGCGTCTTTCGGCGAGCAACTGGAGCGAGTGCTTACCGACATTCGGTGTAGAACTGGGAACGAGGAGAACGAGGAGAGCGAGGAGAACGAGGAGAGCGAGCACAACGAGGAGAACGAGGAGAACGAGGAGAACGAGGAGAACGAGGAGAACGAAGAGAACGAAGAGGACGAGGAGAACGAGCGACGCACGGCTACGCGCATCGACGACGATCTATCCGTCGCCGGAGAATTCGATTCGGACAACCTGTCGGAACCAACGGAGAGCTACGGATCCACGGATTCGATTACGTCGCGATCGGTTCCACCCTCGGCAACTACGCGCGACGACATTCAAGCGTCCCCGGTGGTCAGACAAATTTCGAACGAGGGCGGGCCCTCGAGCGAGAGTGAACGAAGCGATCGGATCTCGAAGAAAAGTGGCGCAACGCCGAATTTGTGCGCGTCCACCGAAATGGTCAAAAGCGCCGCGAAAGCTGACGCGACTCGGGCGAAAATATTGAGGAAGGACGAGGGGTATCACGAGGTCAGAAGGGTGACACGAGGTTCGACGAAAATTGGGAAAGATCTTTTCGTCGGCAAACTGGTGTGGGGCTCCTGTTCCGGCTGGTGGCCAGGTGAGTACCTCAACAATGTTTTCCTCCTGTGCATGATAGTCGTCGACCGTTCGTGAACCTAATCCAACTGGATAGTCGCTACTCCCTTTTACGATTGATCGTCCGTAATAACGTGACACGTCGATTTGTGTCGAACGAAAATTTGGACGACGATTGATAGCGCTTGCGGAATAGGATTTGGCCAATTCGCGTGACAAGCGCACACGATGCTGTATTCTAAGTAAACGTTTCATGTGATATTGCAGCTTTAATTATCGATGCCGACCATGTAGGGATGTTACCCGAGGCGGGGAGATTATGGGTGTACTGGATCGGAGAAGCTCGTATATCATTAGTGAATATACATTTTTATTCATCCTTTTTTTTTCTTCTTCTTTTAATTTCTTATCAATCCTTCGAACAGCGCCGCCCTTCCGCCAATACACAATCGCAATCTTCGTTTCAGCTGAACGAAAAGACGCAGATCGAACCGTTCTCCAACAGCCTCAACTGTAGACTGACGCAGAACTTGAACGTAGCAAGGATTCGCGCTATTGACGCGACTATGCAGGTTTTCCCTTCAGCTTTGTACTATTTGTTTTCGCGCACCCGTGTATACTTTCCTTGTTCCGCTCTTCGGCCCTTTGCAACTCGAACGGCCAACGAGAAAAGCCCGATATCGTCGACTATCTAAAATCGTCGTGTCTTACATAGTGTCCGAATATTTTAGCGTCGTATTTGCTTCAGATGCTGCGCAAGTCCCTCGGCTGTCCCTTAACGAAGCCTTACTCTGTGTGGGTCGAAACGAATTTTTCAGACATAAATGAGTGTAAGTGATCCACGTTATCCCATAAAATCGACAGACACGGCTCCCCTTCAAACTTTTCTATTCGCGCAGCTTTGGACGAAATTAAGTTCTACCCGTATCCTCCGAAAATACAACAGAGGCTAGACTGTCTGAAGGAGATGAACGCGAAAGTTACAGAAAAGTACTTGATTGATCAAAAGAGTACGTATATTGTCTGTCGTGTTCCCGTTTTGTCTCTTTCGTTATAACTAATCGCACGATACCGTCCAATAGGAGAAAATCAAGGGAAGAAGGTGGCAGAGAAGACGAAAGAGTCGCCGCAACGGAATGACGAAGATTTAACGCGATTGCCTTTGAGGGAACAAAATCCAGGTGTAATCGCGTGGGCCAAACTTGCCGGACACAATTGGTGGCCAGGTAATGAACTCCGCGACGTTTCTATTAAATAGGACGTACCCGCCTCTAGAATATTGTCAAATATTATTTACTTTTGTGTCTCGCATCTGTCCCTCTAACAAATGCGAATCTTCTGGTACTATATTTCGAGTGTGAATAAAGAGAAAATTAAATGCCGCCCCCGACGTTTCTGTCGCAGCAATGATTATCGATTATCGCGACTGTTGCATGGGAGAGCCAAACTTTGGCTGCCAGTGGATTATGTGGTACGGCGATTACAAGCTCTCGCAGGTAAAAATTGCCGGGCATTATTAAAAATGATAGTCATTTTATAAAAAGGGAATTAATCGAATACGCCTTGGTTTCGGCGTTAATTATTAAACGATTAATATCCCGCGACGTCACCATTCACCTGTACATTTTGCAAACAGTTTTCGTTACGCGGCAGGTTCATCATCAGTTCTTTTTGAGATTCGCCAAGGGTGTAGAGAAAATGCAGGACTACATAAGCAGTACCAAAAAGCACGTCTACCTTGTCGGGGTACTCCAAGCAGCGAAGGTATTCTCTCCAACCTCGGCCGTTTCGATTACATCGTAGACGGGGAAACCCTGCTCGATCATTGTCTTCCACGGTCTTCTCCGTTTTTTCTTCTTCATCCGTTTTCTCTGTTTAGGACTACTGCTTTCGCCTAGGAGTCGACACCGAGAACTGGTCGTTGAACGACGCGTTCGAATACTTCTCTAAGAACAGCGACTCGCAGGCGATGCAGAATTCCCCGATTAAAGGTGAATCTATTAAAATCTACGATAAATATTCGGCTCACATGGTGGAGAAACTGAACGAGTTGAAAAATGATACAGACGTGGATCGTAAACGAGTAGATGACATAAATCAGAGCGGTAAGTTGTCACGAGGCTTAGATTATGTTACGTCCATGTGTGACGTATCGATTGGAAGAATTTTTAACGCGTCGAACGATATCGCACGAATGCTGAAACGCACGAATCCGTTCCGATCTAGACGATTTACGCTTGGTGATAAACGGGGAATCGACATTCGAATCGTTGTGCCTGAAATGCCTGAAAGTCTCCACCGGTCACACGGAGATTCATCCGTTCTTCGAGGCATCGCTGTGCAAGGATTGCTCGGTATGGTAACAAAGATAACATTGCGAAACGTTCCTCGGGATGCTTTCGCGACAAATCGCTTGATACTTTGGAATCGTTTCAGGAAGATTACAAGCCTCGTATGTTCGTGTTTGGCAATGACGCGAAATGCGTAAGTATTCGAGTCTCTTTCTCTCATCGCTTTCGTTTAGTCGGCCCCGTATAATCCATCGTTGATTCCTTGCCAGTTTTACTGCACGGTGTGCGGCGGCTCTGGAACAGTGATCATTTGCGACAAAGAAGACTGCCCGAGGTAAATTCGACGATCGCGAATTCTCGAATAAAACACGGACGTTGCTGGATCATTGTTGTCTTGTTCAGGGTTTACTGCACTGCTTGCGTGAAACACCTGTTATGTCCGACGTCCTACGGAGAGGTGCTCGAACAAGATCCCTGGGAATGCTTCCTCTGTCGAAACAATCGTCTGCCGCGTCCCGACATAAGGGTAAAACCGCGAGCGAATTGGAAGGAGAAAATAATCGACATGTTCCGTACGAACTGCAATCCGAACGTGCCCCAATTGAAACACAACGAGGAACGAAGAAAGATACGGGTGCTCTCCCTGTTCGACGGTCTCAGTACAGGTGCGTATAGTCTATTTTCTCGCGATTGCGTTTGCTTTGCTCTGCTCGCGTCGTTTAGTCGTTTGCCGATTTTTAGGAAGATAGGCGTTTTCAGGTTTGCTGGTGCTTCGCAAGCTGGGTCTAGTGGTAGACGTTTATTACGCCAGCGAAATCGACTCGGACGCGTTAATGGTCAGCGCGTCGCATTTCGGCGATCGTATCGTCCATTTGGGCAACGTGAAAGATATCACGAAGGAAAAGATAAAAGAGATCGCGCCGATCGATCTCCTGATCGGTGGATCGCCGTGTAACGACCTAAGCCTGGCTAATCCGGCGCGCCTCGGCCTCTATGGTTCGTTCGACGGTTTCATTGAACATCGGAACTTTCTGCACGAACATCGGCTACATCCGATTTTCGTTGTTCTAGATCCGAACGGAACAGGAATTCTTTTCTTCGAGTACTGCCGGATCCTCAAACTGTTGAAGAAGATCAACAACAGGCGTCGCCTATTCTGGCTGTACGAGAACGTCGCTTCGATGCCAACCGAGTATAGATTGGAGATCAACAAGTAAGGTGATCGATGGAACGTGATCGTCCGTTCAGCGGTGTATTAGAGATTTCTTTTTTTTCCTTTCAGACATTTGGGCCAGGAACCAGATGTGATAGACTCGGCCGATTTTTCGCCCCAGCACAGATTGAGACTGTACTGGCACAATTTACCGATAGAACCGCATTCTTTGCCCTTCCAAGACGACCAGGATGTACAGGACATACTTACGCCGCACTGCCAGCGTTACGCGCTTGTCAAGAAAATTCGAACTGTTACCACGAAAGTAAACTCGCTGAAGCAAGGTATTTTCGGACGCGTCGTCGCGTCGCCACGACACGGCCAGCGTCTGTACGTTTTAATTAACGATCGTTTCTGGACATTCGCAGGCAAGCTGGCATTGAAACCGATTCTAATGAAGAACGAAAGCGACTCCCTGTGGATAACCGAGCTCGAAGAGATATTTGGATTTCCGCGACATTATACGGACGTGAAGAATTTATCGGCAACGAAACGACAGCGACTAATAGGCAAATCTTGGAGCGTTCAAACGTTATCTGCCATTCTAAGATCTCTCTGTCCTTTTTTCCATTGCAACGCCACCGAAACGACGTCGCCGTCGTTGTCGTGACGCGTCGACGAAAAGTAACAGGCACCGCTCCAACGCGGCGAGGACGAAACGATGACCAGCATTTCATATCGCTTCATCTAGTCGAAAAGGGAAGTACATGGATTATGTATACGTTTTAAACATTTTGCGTATTTTTTTTTTTATAGTTTATTTTTGATTTTGTTACAATCAAGACCACAACGGCGTTCGGAATATTTGCTTGTGCACCATTCTTATATTTTTCGTTTTCGTTTGAATTGTAGTTTTTATACATTTCTTTGCACGGTTCCGTCTTACTTTTATGTTTCCCTTAGCAATAAACAACAAGCAATATTTTACACCCTCCTTTACGTATCGTACATTTTATCATACATTGTTCTACTCGTACGTTAACGATACGAGAAATAAAGAAAATAATCAGTACAAAATGTTTTATTTTCGAAGAACTGAATGGACTGTGTCGGTGATTCTATGAGCAAGATTTATGAATTGTTCTGCACATTTTCGTATCTCATACGGAAGTATCCTCTCCGATGTTCCCGACTCATTGGCAAAACATCATTTCCGCCTGTGTAAGGTACCACGTTCTTGCGGTCGTTCAATTCTAACAGCGCAACAGGCACCGGTATGCATCCCGCCAAACAGTTCACGTATCGCATCATAGACACAGGCAGTGGCGTATTTATAAAAATCTCTTCCCGTTCCATGTCAACTCCTCTTACGATACCTGCGCAAAAATCAACGTTCAACGACGACACGTCAACTTCAAGTTAACCACGCCCGTCGGGGTATGAAAAAGCAGGGTACTTACCAAAACCGTAACAGGCGCAAAGCGGCAATCTGTTCAATACTCGCATGCTAGACTGAAATTCGATGTGCTGCGATTCTCTCTCCAAGTCGATGCCGCACAAAGCTACTATGTTACCGTTTATAACGTTCAGAGCGTGCGTTGGAGGCACCGATGTTTGTGGAACAGAGATGGATAACGAAGAGAAAGGTGCCCTAAATGAAAGAAATAAGAAACAGCATTATATCAGTAGCGACAGTGCAGTATTACGCTTACAACGTGTGAATACTAACTTGTACGGCTCAGCGTCGTTGATGCTCAACGATACAGGATCGAAGAGTGACCTAGAAGAAATGTTTCTTGAGAATATGGTCGTTCGATCATCGAGTTAAAATTAATATTAATGTCGAAACCATGAGGCTTACGCGGAGTTCGCAGGGCTCTGTACGATCTCGCTGAGGTACGCCATCATTACAAGTTCTCGCTGCTGGTACGGTGCAATGTTCCAAGAGTCATGCCTCGGTGCACTTTTACGTTCAGCATGCGAACGTACTACGATTAACTCGTGCACGCACGATTTGCTCCAGTCGACCAGGTTTCTACTCCACGATGCCCATGGGAGTCTCTAAACAAAAATGCCATTCGTACGATACATCGTATTTGTCCGCTTGCAAAGGTGCCAGCACGTATGCATAGAATAATAGTAACAATAATAGCGGAGCTCTGGGAAATCGTGAATAGTACCTGACCATTTATAACTTGTTTGCTCAAATATTCGGCATAGTTATTCTTCGGTTTTTCTGACATCATTTGTACCACGAGAGAAGGACGAATCAATTTGATCGCGAATAAAATAATATTCCAGCCGATACCTTGCGTGAAGCCCATTGTGTTCACTACTATTGGCAGGCGCGACAGAGTCGGGCAATTTGTCAATTTATCGACCAACATTCGAATACCTTCTATGTATCGCGTAATGTTTCGCGACACGTCTACTTCTCCGATGTACAACTGATACAGCGGAGTCTTTAAGTGTGTGAAATTCGGCCCCATTAAAGGCTGCTCAATTAAACTGAACGATATACAGCCTGATGGTGTACACTCTGTTTGACCGAGATCAACGTCCAAGAGAACAACCATCTTAGACTCCGGTAGCAATCTGTTAATCAAGTAACGCGTTGCAGTGGATTTGCCAACGTTTTTGCCACCTGCAAGCAACGTGCACGACCATTCGTTTGCCCGACAACGTGTCAACATCTTATCAGCAACTCCTTGAGCAACGTCGGGATCAATGATCAATTCCTTGCACGTGTAATTACCCACATAAAGGTTCGACTGCAGTACCGCTTCGGCGGTTCTTGGATCGGTCCAACAATAATGTGGTTCATTTTTTACCTTCGGGAATAATTTAATTGGATAAAAATCGTTAAGAAATTTAGTCAACTGGTTTTCCAATTTGGATACGAGAATGACCGCTGTACCAGGTTGTATTTGTTCGATTTCGGTGACCAATTTGGTTTCCTCATTTCGCTGAACACCTTCAGCGGCAAGCGATGCCCATATATGGGACACGCTGCTTTGCGAATCTTTCGCGCTCGTTTCGATTGAAACGTTGCTGTATCCTCTTGGTGAGTAGATCTCGGTTGGGCCACTCTCGGGCGTAATAAAAGATCCATAGGCTTCTATTGTCCCGTATAGTACTTTTACAATTAATTTACCGGTAAAGCAAAAGCGTGCCTTCTCTGGCATTATGACTGCAACGTTATTCTTCAAAGAATACAATCGTATCGGACAATGGTCACTGTGGATGTCGTTTTTATTTAAAGTCACTGTACTTAATGAAATATTTGCATCGTTCATGCTGCTGTGGCTGGGATACGCGACGCATTCTACAGATACAACGCACTTTTTAGCTTCCTTTGACTTAGTGGACTCGTTAAACCTGCTGCCCGCTAGTACTTTTTTATTCCTTCTTTTTTTGCGTTTAGTCTTTGATGACGAAGTCATTGCTGTACTGCCTTCTTGATTGCAAACATTGTCATTTGCATTTAATGCTTCAGGAAAAACGACTCGCGTTTCATTGGTTTCTAAACTTATACCCTGTGTGTGTAACGACGCTACGTTTTGAACAATAATTTCCTTCAGCGATCTTTGGTTCTGTTTAAAAACTTCTGGAATCCTCAGAGATGACAAATTTGCTGAAACTGCTTCGACTATTACAGGCGAACCAATGTTTCTTTGCTCACGAAACTGTACATGATCTTTGACTCTGGCTGATTGCGCTTCTACAAGACCATTGTTCGGCTGCAAGGAAAAATCCACAGAATCTGAAATTTAAGGATCCCCACTCCATAATGGTGTTCTTTACACGAATAAAGGTATTATATCATATTTGATCTTCCATATGCACATGGCGTATGATATTTATCCCGTTGAACAAATACAGCGTAAAGAAATTTCGAATAATGTATTAAGAGAGCACAAAGATTCCTTACGCTGCATGTCTTTCTTGCTTGTGTACTTTTTCGTTCGTCGTTTGAAATTGTGTTCGGATATTAACTGTTCCTTGCGTGAAGAATGCCCAGACGACGAGCTTTCTTGAACACCTTCACATGTAAAGCTCGAACAATTCATAATTGAAGCTTCGGGAAAAAATATCCTTTTTTCTTGAACAAATCTCTTTCTCGTTTTATATTCCGGCAATTACCGAAGTTAAAAGTTACGATTCTTTAACAACACCGTAACGCGTCTGTTACTATCTTATCAATATTTTTCTCGTATCAGACAAGATTATTCGAAAATACTGTTGTCCTTTGATGTGTACTCACACTTTGGTTTGTTTTGAACCGATTTTAAGCGTTTTTGCATTCAACTTTTTGCTTGTGTTGTTTTCATCTTTACGTTACATAAACCTAGTAACACTAGGTTTCTGATGGTAAAATTTTCACACCGTAACCCCAAAGGCGTAGTAAAATAACCTATACATATATACGCATGGGTTCATTCGTTTTTAGACAAAGGGGGATTTACATTTAGTATACTATGAACGCCCGCTATAAACAGTTGTTTAGTGGTGGCGAAATATCGATGGCACTATCGATATCATCGTTGGTTACACTATCGAAGATTATCGATAGTATACTTTACTAAACCCCAAGTAGGAGGGATAGAAATTAACGCTATTGATAATCATATTTTTGAACACTAATCAAGATTTTACTGCACAGCATTGTGCATAATTGTATATTTACAACACAATTGATTCTTATTAATAATTTGGGACAGTTAATTTTCAAGTGCCTAAATTAAAAAGTTTATGACAAATTGAAATATTAGTAATTGTTAAAAAGAAAGTTGTTGACCTTTTATGTCTCTGAAATTTAATTAAGAAGTAATAAATTTACAAAAGGAGAATACACCAATGGTAATTTCATAACATAATTTAAACTCCAGACATAACCACTAAAACGAAATTTCAGTTGACTAAAAACTATCAACTGAATAGTCGACAGTATGTCGTTTCTAAATAGTAATTAGTCGATAGCCTAAATTAGTCGATAGCCTAAATTAGTCGATAGTGCCCATCACTAAATGGACAGCAGATGTAGCACGAATGGAAATGCAGCCTTAATGCATTTTCAAAGAAGGATGACGGAAGCGATTCTTTAGCGACGCATCACGGCTACTATAGTTACCATCCAATGTTAACGCCACAAGCTCGAGAAGTTGTGTTCAACGTTAATAATCGCAGAAAATGGAGTTGTCAGTTACATATTGTTTATGTGGTCGGTCTTACGATTTTGAACAATTTATGATACAATGTGACGTCTGCAAAGAATGGTATCACGGAGGGTAAGCATCTGAATTTTTGTAAAATTATAAGGAACGATCTAAACACTCTGGTAGGAGATTATGCTTTACTACATCGTATACAAACACTTGTTTGTATTTCTTTTGTTTCAATCTCTTTCATGATTTTGAGTGCCGTAAAGATTCTCCTCTTCGAATTTTCTATTTGGATATGATAGTTGTGAAATACATTTTGCAGAAAACGATACAAAGTTTGTTGATACTCACATAACCTATTCCAACAGTACAAACTTTCGTGTTTCCCTCTTTCGATATGCAAATCAATCAAACCAAACGAATTAGAGATTATAAAATAAAGAACTAACTGTCTAATATATTTAAAAAATGTATTTTACAGGTATAAAACATTGCGTGTTAATAATATATAACACAGTTAACTCTCTTCTTGTAGGTGTGTATCGATAAAGGAGTACATGTCCATAGATCTAGACAAGTACCATTGTCCTCGCTGTGAAGCAATGTGTGGTCCCTCTCTTAGTTAGTGTCAGCGTATTCTATTACATCTTTGTTCCTCTATATTTCTTTTTGTTTTCCAAAAACTATCCATTTTTGTATTATTTATATAATTATTCGGTTTCAGTGAAAGCAAGGTTGAATTGGCACAGGCACGATTACTCCGAACCTGATTCAGATACCAAACCAGTTCAAACTGGTACACCTGTATTTATAAGGGAACTAAAGTCCAGACATTTTCCAAAAGCAGACGAAGTTGTTAAACATATTAGAGGGCAGCAATTAACATTGCAGTACCTGCAAACCAATGGATTTGAAACCCCTATTATAATTGATGGAAAGGATGGGCTTGACATGACCGTTCCGCCTCCGAATTTCAGTGTTTACGACATAGAAAGTTACATAGGTAGCAATTCTAGTCTATTCTCACTCTTCTTCTTTCCTATCTCTAATCGAATTTCTATCAAACAAACCTGTGCGCATTTGATTTCAGGTGGGGATCGAGACATGGATGTAATCGATGTTACAAGACAAAATAATATAAGAATGAAATTAAGAGACTTTGTCGAATATTACAATACCCCTTGCAGGACAAGGGTGCTTAATGTGATTAGTCTTGAATTTTCAAACACTGGGTATACCAATATTAATTGCCTTGCCACATGTTGGCTTTAAATGTTTCCACAAAATATATGTATAAATTGACAAATAAACGTTGCAGTCTTTCACCAATGGTCGAAGCACCGTACATCGCGCGTAAACTCGACTGGGTTAATTCCGTTTGGCCGCGCGATTGGCCCGAAGATAGTGACATAAAACGTCCAGAGGTGCAAAAGTATTGCCTAATGGGTGTCAAAGACAGTTTCACAGATTTCCATATTGATTTCGGTGGTACCTCTGTGTGGTATCACGTGCTGCATGGCGAAAAAGTATTTTATTTGATCAGGCCTACATCTGCGAATATGCAACTCTATCAGCATTGGATGTGCAGTTCAACCCAAAGCGAAACCTTTTTCGGAGATCAAGCCGACGCGTGTTACAGATGCGTTATAAAACAAGGCCAGACCATGATGATTCCGACTGGTTGGATCCACGCCGTACTAACACCAGTTGACTCGTTGGTTTTCGGCGGAAATTTTGTACACAGCCTTAACATTCCTATACAAATACAGTAAGTATATAGTTTAGATACGACTGTTTGATAATCACTGTTTGAATCATTGCCATTTAATTGTCATACTTTACAGAGTATACGAGTTAGAGAAAAAAATGAAGACCCCTGCGAAATTTCAGTATCCTGGGTTCGAGACAATCAACTGGTTCGCGGCGAAAAAATTACTGAAAGAACTGAAAGAACTGAATAACGAGGGAAAGAAATGTCCGGCGTACCTTTTACAGGGCGTTAAAGCGTTGCTCAGTATTCTAAAACAATGGAACACGGACAAAGATGTAAGTTGATTCGTTCCATCGAAGAGACCAAAGTAAATACTGTAGATTGTGTGTCACGTACAGTTCAGAGTTTATTTCTATTTCAGTATAATATGATCAGTAGGGGTCAAATACCTGAAACGATAAATAGTCAAAAATTATTAAAAGATTTTAGTAAGGAAATCCGTCACGCAGAACGATATTTAATATCTTTGAATCCTCCGAAACCAGAACGAGAGAGTAAACGGAAGAAAAAGAAACCATTAAACAAAGATTTTGTTGATTACGATGTTGCCGATAGAATGGCAGATAATCCGTTCAAGGCAACGTTAAAGGAAACAAACAAAATAGAGACCACGATCGGCGAATCACCGTCATCTGGGAGACCACCGTTAAAATTAACTTTACCGAAACCGATCATGTATCCGTACGTGAAAGCCCAGGGCCAAGCTTTGGAAGAAAAGACCATCTCTCCAGTTGTTAATAAGCGATCGTCAAAACTAGGAAAACCAAGTCCAACTGTGATCAGATTTAAACTCGGTAATAACGAAGTAGTCAGAAGCACGCATGACAGCATAAACGCATACAACAATTT
Source organism: Nomada fucata (assembly GCA_948146005.1). Taxonomy (NCBI): domain Eukaryota; kingdom Metazoa; phylum Arthropoda; class Insecta; order Hymenoptera; family Apidae; genus Nomada; species Nomada fucata. Next base: position 1,740,255 of record OX411277.1, on the reverse strand, counting down.
AACAACTGATCATTCCCTCGGTCCATCGAAGGAATTGACGTGGAAACAAACCTCTATATACGATTTTCACGATGGCAGTAACGAAAGCGATTACGGTCGGTTCACCATTGATGAATCGCCGAAACGAAAGAGAGCACCGAGATCTAACGCTCAGAAGAGATTGAAACGCGATTACGATGGGGATGTTGACGTGTTAAGCGATGCACCAAAAAATGGTATCGAAGAATTATTGAAAGCTTCGGCTTACACTTTGGGAAATGGTACCCAAAGATTAGACCCGACGTACGTTTCAATTGTGCTAAGTGAGTTAGAGTAACATTACAGAATTCTCACGACCTGATTTGATTTACAGCCCTTCCGTGATTCCACAATACAGTCAACCTATGCCACCGCCTACTGGGTAAGACAACATTAAAAACTGGTATTCTAAACAAAAATTATATAAGCATGTTTCTGTATGTTGCATTATAATCCCCTTGTGTTTTGTATACCCCTACAGACGTCTTACGTATTTCTTTCCAATAGTGTAGTGCCGTTACGTTTTATGTTTTTGGTGTCCTAGTATTTATAAGTTGAAAACAACCAGTTCTGGCAGGGCATCTCCATCAACGCGGGACGCAATTGCTGGGATGCTATCCTTCAGCGAGCAATGCTATTCAACCACGTCCAGTAGTACGGCGAAGGCTGCAAAAGTTACAAGAGCGCAGTCAGACGATGACGACGACGACGATCAGTCAATAGAAAATATCGATAAAGTGCATCAGGATGATGATTTTAGTACGTGAGATTATCAGTTTTCCACCCATATGTGTTCATGTACAGTTACACCAATATTTACTAACGCACATCTCTTCGGTACAGTTTACCCAGCTCTAGACGCATCAGACGACGAGGATTATATCTTTAAGCCTAAAGCGAAGAGTCAAATAGACGAAGCATGGAATCCAAAAGCCAGGGTGGGACCTCTCTTGCCAAAGACGAATCGTCCAGCGCGAGAGGGTGCGAAGAAAACGTCTGTTGAAAAAGGACTGGAGGCAGCGGCAGCGAAACGCGCGAAACAAGCGGTACGCTAAACTTATTTTAATCAACAGTTTTTATATTTCACTGATTTTTGTTTCTTTTTGCTGGTTATAATGTTCATTGTAATAAGCTGAGCCTTAATGTACATTGTGTGTGTTGTAAATTGTTACTGTGTAATACGTAGAAGTTCGTCGCAATAACCAATTAATTCGGTTTGTCACATTTATGTTTACACTCATTCGCATTTCCATAATTGTATTTCTTTCTTGCATACTCATATCGCATAGGACGATTATCTGGATAACACCATGGATAAGGGCACGAAGAAGAAAGTGGTAGGCATATTACTGCTTCACTTTGCGTCACAACGCGTGTTGCATATACTTCAAATACTTTTCATTTACACTATATTTCATAGTATTGTCGTAATGTCATCAAAGCAGATACACTCTGTATTCGTTCGAGGTCTTACTCGGTACGGTACGAGCTTCTTAAATGTTTGTTTCGCTGACAATATTCACAATCTGTGTACCTTCTACTGATTTCGTATCCTCCTTTGTCGCTCTGATCTTAATAACCGAGGCCAGCTAATCTTTCCTTATTCCCTGTAATGTAACAGAGCACAGCTAAACGGACATACAATAAAAGGAAGACGAAAAATTCACCTGTAATTTCGGCAAGTGGTACAACATCCACCACGTCTTCAGAAAATACTGTACAATCCAGTATCGGATTAGGTTCGATATTAACTAGCCCAAACAGGCTTAAAGATGTTAAAGCAAAATTGGCAGCCCCCGTCCCAGTTGGTAAATATATATTTTGTAATTTTATATAGAATTTATTGATAAACATAGCAATTATTAGGAGAATGATTTTATGTGTATCGGATGGAATACGTGTATCGAGGATTATTTGGCACTTCATTTTCAGAACGGAAGCCGAAGAAGGGAATGAAGACGGCTAAGCAACGTTTAGGGAAAATTTTAAAAATTCACAAAATGATGCACTAGGTATAATAAAATGAGCGTAACCCGCGGGATATCACATCACATCACTTTCTTCATGTCTGTACAAAAACCACATGTAATAGGTGTACATTGCTATGTAAATATACCAAAATCATTAAGGTAGTATGTATCTATCTTAAGACTCTAGTTTTTAAAATTATGATCGTTTTTTAAGAAGATATTTATATTTATTATCGTATTATTTAATTTTAAGACGACATATGTATTATATATATAATGTATGTTTTGATACTTGACCATTTTGGTAAGACATTATTTATGTTCTAGCGATCGCTTATTAAAGCATTTTCTAAATGTACGATTTCACATTTAAAACGCATTCGATAAACTCTGAAAGAACAACATTATCGATCTACTTAAGTGTAAAGAGGCTGTAGTATATTAAATTGGTTTCAATTTACTATCAACTTATTAGCTATGATAAATTGCAGTAGTACAACTGATGTTCTATTTTGTGCAAATGTATTTAAAAATTTTTATACAAATTAGTTTCAACACTTACTTTATGATTCGACTGATTTGTATCTGTTTGACCAAAAATGAACTACAACAAAATTTGTAGAACGATTTTTTTTTCTTTTGGAAAAGTATGCAACGTTTATCTCTGTATATATCTAATTACATTGTAACTGATCATAATGTTTCAGCAAAAAATACATTTCACTTACTGTATTTTTATATTGTTTTCTCGTCAATATCTCACTAATATGCTCGCATGCAAATTATGACATAATGAAGGTTTGTACACTTTACTTACAATTAATTGTAAACAACGAATCGTTATAAACCATTTTGCAGAAACTTATTTCATGAAATGTCCACCGAGTCAAAGGTGTACAATCATTCCTGAAAGCCGTGCCCGTCACTTTTTATATACCCTGTACATAGAAAATATAACAAATGCAATTTATTAAGCTGATTAATTATGATGATATATAGTGGGTATTAATTATGTAACTAATAGAAACTTAACGGATGGCTGTATGGTCTACTTACATTCTTACATAATTCTTTTTCATTTTGTTCAGCATCATGCTAGTGATGCTGATATATCTGAATTGTATAGATACTTGATATCGATACTGATAGAACTAAATTAGAAACCTCAAATAAAATATTCAAATTAAACGAAAATTAATACTTATAATAAAAGTAATGGATATCTGAACTTCTGAATATTGGCAATTTGAAATATCATCGTATCATATATCGATACCAAATATCGATAATTAGATTGAAAAATATCGATATTGTATCGCTCAGATATGCATTTAGTATGTACGTATATTGTACTCAGTATTCAGCGGTACCGCGGGAGGTGATGGTCATGTTTTGTTTCGCGCAACGTTAACCTCACATATATTCGCGAGAACATTGTCCGCCGTTTATTCGTGTGCCGCTTTTTGGTGCTTTAAACATTCTCTTTCGCTTATTATTGCAACCATCTGTGTTCTATCCAATGTTGAATTCCTCTACGTTTCATATTTGAGAATTTTTCCATCAAAACCTGCAGTGCTCCTGATACAGCAAACATACGTTCATACGGGAATACGAAATTTATATATGTATTGGAAGCTAACCGACCGCAAAGCACTGAATCAATAATAAAAAGAAAATTTTGATGTGTGATAATACCGACTGAGGCTTTGTTGCCTTTGTGACCGCGTGGAATATTCAAGAAGCCATCGTCTGTACTTTGACGTTTGCAAGGTATGTGAAATGTACACATTTTTCAATACTTATATAAAGCAAAGGATGATTGTATTGCAACGAATATTTTACATTATTCCGTGTAAACCGAAAATGTATTTATCTCAACTCTGAATTATTTTAACTTACGACAGTGAATTATGAACTTCATAATAATTGGTACGGCAAATGGGCCATACTTAAAATATTAAATTCTGCTTTGCGTATCACTTTCGAGTGGTACGAATGGCGTTTACGAAACTGAATACATAGTTGATAAGTGGAAACTGCTGCGAGCAGATCTTCCAACTCTGCGGTAATGCATATGCAGTATAATACGTATACATATATGTAAGCATGCACTGTTTGAAATAGATTTGTCACGCGGGCTCCTTGTTTCATTGACGCGTACAAAATTAAACCTTCGATAACTGTATTACGTGAACATAATTCGATAAAGCTAAATACATCTAGCAGGAACAATCGCACGCGTGTAGAACTCTTACAATTATTGCGACAAAAGGTGAGATTTCCGATTTTCCCGCAAAAAGTTCAACGTATACTGCTTGCAATTGTCCTCGACGGTTAAAGTTAGGTAACGTTTCGTACGTGTGTACTAACTGGGACAGCCCAGGCCTGCATTACGAGTGCAACAACACAACAATATAGAGAAGTTTGGCATTTTTCATTAAACAGGTTAAAATTAACTTACAGGCAAATTTCCAATGGTTAATCGATTCCACTGATTGTTTCGATTGCTACAAGTAGTGTCGCACAAATTTTATGGCACTATGTATGTAGCCTCGAAGTTCTAAATTCTATCTCGATGTTCCATGTGTAATATCTCTTCCGTGATACTGCTGATAATCCTATGCCAGCACGGGTTCCTTGCCGAAGAAATTATTCAATGCATTAATGAGATATAAATGGGAGATCGCAGCTTGAATTTCCATCATAAAACATGATCGTTTCACGTAATATATACATTATAGAACGATTAAATACGATTAGAATACGATTAAATCATTGAAAAATGAAACGGTATAAATTGAAAGAACCATCATTCAATTTCGCATTCGCTTCGCATTCGCTTCGCTGTATCCAAACTCGTACGAGCATACATACATATGTACATATAGCCTGAAGTTTATTTAAGAATCTAGAAAGGGACAAAAATTTAGAGTCATTTGCTTGGTTGTTTAGTGATGCTGCTGGTTGTTTGGCAAGGAGCTCGCCGTTGCCTGAGTTGCAGCGGTCAGCGCAGCAATCAAAGCTACCAACTGCGCCGTCATCGTGGGTCAATCGGTGATAAACTCGATCGGTATCAGCTCATTGGATCGCGGTAAGTACATAATTCCTAACTGGTAATTGCGCGCGATGTCGTTAATCGCATTTCCTAATCGTTGTTTTTATCGAGGTATCGCAACGATGCGTTCGCTTGATCTTTGTTCTAGCCGCATCTGAACTGTCAGAATCTTTTCACACAATTTTTCATCTTAATAGATAACCGAAACACGCGCGTGTAGAATTATTTCAAATTTCATTCCGTTTCGCTAAGCAATCGTTTATTTCGCGCTGTTCCCCTTTCTCTTTCTCTGCATCTCTATCTCTATTTTTTCCTTGTCCTTGCGATTGTCGTGTCAGGTCGGAGATTCTCCTCAACGCGAATTAATTACTCAAAGACCAATGGGTAACAGACATCACGAGAATAGCTTTCCTTATCTTTTGGTCCAAGGTTCAATGCACGTAAGTGCTCATATTACGGCATTTAAAATCGATTAGACGCCGGCGCTAGTAAGTAACACTTTCATATTACGTATGCGTATATGTATGTACAAAGGCATTTCTGGGTCGGCGTTCAGCAGGGGCACGCGCATGGCGCGTATGCGTAAAGAAGTCTGGACATTGTGTCAACGTACTGAGAACCCCGAGTAATCCTCCGCTCACGTTGACCCGGCCAATTGATCGATTCGTTTAATCGTGGAAAAATTTCGTGCTCGCTGCTAAAACCATTTCTACAGACATTTCGTGATAATTTCGGGGACGCCTACTCGCACGACAATTCCATTACGAAAATATAAGCGCGAGCGTGTATAATCGGTGCTGCCCATTTTTATTTAATAATTTAACGACGGGACCGTAACGTCGCGGTACAGCCAACACGTTTGCCTCTGTCCAATTAATCATCATTCCTCAAATCACCGGTTGCACCGTTTCGTTGTGGTAGCTCGTGCAGCTTGCGACGAAAGCCAAAGTCACGAGCAAACACGAGGAACCGCGTGCATTGCGCGCGGCCCGCGATTACCGACGTCACGTGGCGAATTTCTAATCGCATCGCATTAAAGAATCCACTGACCACCACTGACCGCGCGAAATCACTGACGTTAAAAGTCCATCGTTTAAACTCTTTGTACTGTAATTTATTTTTCTCGGACAATCGAACAGGTTCCAGTGGACAATGACAATTAGGAGAACAGACGTTAGTTCGACTTGCGGCCGTTGAATGATTTTGATTCGCCGTATTAAAAGAGCAGAGAACGGGCAGTGACAGTGACATATATCAAGAATCGCATTCCATCTTTGTTATATCGTTTATGATTCAAATGTGTACAGGGTTCACGTCACGAGCTTGTGACGATCACTATATATCACAATATAAATAAATTTACTCCGATAGAGAAGTCAATAATTAGTTCGAGATTTTCGAACAGCTAGTAAAACCTTGCATTTAATAAAAACTCCTTGCTGTGCGATATGTTGTCTACCGTCAATTCTATTATTCAGCACGAAACAATTAATAATTGGCAAACGGGAGAAAAATATTCGCAATGAAATGCCCATTGAAATGAATCGTTTTCAAGTTTGCAGACCATCAAAAAGAATAGGAAATTTGCGACATTTAATGAGATGGATAAAAATGTAGACGGTCCGGCCGCAGTCGTTTGCGCGGTAGGTACGTAATTATCGGCGAGACGTATCGTTGAGGAGGGGGTATAAAAGTTTCCCCGATTCATGTCGGTGCGTCAGTGAGCGTTTGGACGCTGGAGTGGTCGTACCTATGAAAGGTCGCGCTGCCTCGCTATATCAGTGCTGTACGATACAACCGCGGTTCGTTTACACGTTTTCCAGCATTACTCTGATTCGTTCAATTAGGTCCTTTTTTTGAAAGGGTCAAGAGACCGTGCCATCGAGCAAATTATTTTAGGCGAATACGCTACGTTGTTCAGCAGTCTGATTGATTTAACAGACCACATGCAGTCGCGAAATAAGTATGTGTGCCTAACCTCCAAGGACAGTAGTTTGCTGACAAGAGATATTCGACACTGTCACTAGCGAGAAACCTCGTGTATGTATTGGAATAGTGTGGTGTTCAACGTGCACGCGAATCTTTCTCGCGACGATCTAATAACATGACATAAGTGAACTTAAAACCAACGAAATTTGTTTCGTCTTTCTTTTCCTGCGCGTGAAAAGACAAGTGATTCGTAAGTGCCATTTATACTGTGCTTCGATGACTGCGAGGTTTTCTCTGTGGTGAAACAGTGTCGAGGTTAAGGACGCTTCGAAAAAGACTGCTAGGTTGTTAACGGTACGTACACAATACTGCTCATAGTTAATTAGGGAACACGCATTGCCGACTTTCTCGTTCGAAATTCATGTATTTGTTTGCTCGGTTAGTTCTACGATATTTCGCACAAAATTCAGCAAATACAGTTGCAGCGTTCTTCATCTTACATACGATTTGCTTTATCGGCTATTGAAAGATAACGCTGCCGTCGAACCGACACTTCGAGTTGTACACCTCGATAGCAGGAAGAAAAAATCGATCGGCATTATTACGGACTTGTATTTCTAAGAAGCATTTTGCCGATCTGCTGGCGAGCATATCGCGTACCTGGTAACAAGAAACTTGCACCTATACGTGAATCATGGATTCATGGTTTAAGGAAACTAAAGTTAATCGCATCCGTGTCCAGCATCGATTCATTGTATCTCGTGTCCTGTAACTATGTCTACGGTACTTCTATATCGTGGTACCGACTTACAATCGACACGTGCTACCTTCGGTTCACCTCGTATCGACTCGGCAGATCTCGTATTTTTCAATTTATTGATTGGGAATTTTCATCTTTCTCTTTTTCGTAGAAAATTATATTACCAATTACGATGTTCTCCAATATTTTTATCTCTATATTTTTGATACACGGATGCGCAATGGATCGAAGACAAAAAAAAAAGCCGCGCGATAATGTAATCAAGTACGCGCACAGATTACATTGTCGCAATTATTATATGTAAATGAGAAAAGTTTCCAGAGATACGAAACCAGCGAAAAGATATCGGGATGAATATACGGACACCGTTCGGACGATAAAATTCGGAGTATTTCACGATTCTATCCAAATCGTGTGCAGTGGAACGATTAAATGACCAAAATTTTGTTCCCCTATGGCCGCGATAAAATTAGTGAATGATTCTTTTTCTGGGCACGTGGTTCTCACTCGGTTGTTTTCGCTGATCTTCGCGCAAAGGCGATGGCTGGCTGGCCGCCGCAGCGCACACATATACACGTGATGCAAACCAGTTTATACCGGGTTGTCGGCGGGTATAGATCTGACTTTGAGAGCTTAAATGAAAGAATTGAAAACAAATGGTTTCTCGGGGAAATACGTATTTTCATTTCTTTCTTACCTTGAACGTATCCACTTTGCGTTCACTGTGATTACGCGCAAGCGACTGTTCTCTTCCCGTCCGTACATATACATATATGCACGTGTATCAGAAAGATCGAAGTGCAGGCCCGGTTCGAAAAGTTACAGAGCCACATAGTAGAAAAAGTATACGTCTGTCGAGTAAAAACGCGTAAGACAGAGCGAAGTTTGGTAAGCGTAGGAAAGAGAGGGATAGGCATAAGATAATGGGTCGCGGGGGAGGGGGAGAGTATCCGAACGGTGGAGGTTCACTTGGATACTCTCGGTCAGTCACATACGTAACGCGGTACGGTGATCGAGTTTTCGTTTCTTCTCCGCAACGAGCCGATCAATTTCGTCATCGACTGGATATACGTGCGTCATATATGCATGTACCTGGTATTCCGCTGGTCGGTATTCGTAACGCGCGTGCTTTCGCTTTCAATCGACTGTGCGCTTCGGTCGTTTTCTCGTATCAACGGTAGTGATTGAGTCAAGGGTGCCAGGTGACTTTAGTGCGCGCTAATTCATCTTCTTCCATCTGGTACAGTGACGGAGCACTAGACGAAGGTACGTTCGCCTGTCGAAAGAGGCGACAATACCCGCCAGACTTTTCTCACACCATTCTTGAATTTATGCTGAGGCACGTGTTCATTATTAGTACACGGTGTCGCTTTTGTTTTCAATCGTCTTATATAATGCTTTTGAACGATCTTTAATTTAAGAACGAGGAGTCGCGAAAGCAAGATAAAGTCGTAAAGGTTTTAACAGAGACCGAGATCGCATTTATTTGTGGAATTCGCACGGATGTCATCCAAAGTGTACAGTATATTTTGCATGCGGTTACATACACGTTGAGTGTATCAACGCTAGTACATATCTGTGTTTCTCCTCTCGTATTGAAAATTCGAAGGAAAGGTAGCCTTGAATTTGATATTTCGTGCGCGTTTACCCGCAAAATCACATTTGAATGTTGGTGGCTTCGACGCCAGTTGCACAGATAACCGAGAGTAAAAGAAGAGGATTCCGTGCAGGAGAAACTCCGACATGAGAGAGAGAGAGAGCAAAGGGACAAAGTGCTATGTGTGTGCTTTTGAATCGCATAGGAATATCATCTTCTGGGAAGATTGCGTGTTTTTAGGCACCGAGTTGCTCGTACGGGCGATCGACCTATCGATCAATAGGGCTTGTACCGATTACAATGAGATTTCACGTTGTCTTAAGTAATGGCAGGTTACAGAATGTCAGTATGGCAGTGTCACATTTGAACTGCTGCCAGAATTGATTTCAAAGTAAGTTAGAGGGTCGACCTAATGGTATTATTAGATTTCGTCAGTGTTGTAAACTTGTTCTATAGCAAAGATTCGTGAGTACTCCATGAGAAGCGTTCTCATTGAGTTGATTCGAGTCATCCGTAGCCCGCGATTTGCGGGAAATGTTTTATCGGAATCACCAGTTGGAAATACGTGAAACGAAAATGAACTCCAACGAATATTGGCGAAATTAGTAATTTGGCGCTATCTACTAAGTGTCAGTCATCCACGGTGTCTCAGAGAAAGCGGATACGTGCGGCGTGCCTTCAGACAAGTTTATCTCCGATTGGTCGAATTGGTAGGCGTTGGTTCAGAGTCGACTCGCGATTGGTTCGACCGGTCATCGACCAAGGGGCTCGATCCTCAGCGGCTCTCATTCTTCCTTCTTAATCGTTTGCGCTTTCTTTCGCACATTTCTTAGATTTTGTTGCGGTCCATGAACTGTTGCTTCTGGTTCACTTCAGCATTCAGCCGCGGTTTCTTTGGTGTTCCTTCGGTGTTTGCAAAGTGCACGATGCAGACAATTTTCCTTGGAACTGTAACCCTTTCTTCTCGTTGCGTGGCACCACTCACGTGCTTCGCACCTTTGAGTGTAACATTAGTCATTTTCATGTGTTTGCGTCGATGCCAAGTTCGAAAGTTGATGCTGGCAGGTGCCTATCGATTTTATCCTTTTCCACGTGCTTCGTCGGCGATGTCGTTCGCACGTCGTTATTTTTACTCCAGTGACGTAATAGGACACGTTAAAGGACCGTACGATATTGAAAGACGAGATGAACCGTCAATTGACGTCACAGTTTGATTCGCAAAAATTGCAGTTCTCACGATTTCCAGTATCGAGCGAAATATTATGTTCTAAACAGTGATATCGTTGAGTAACCTTGCGACGTTAAAATAAAAGAGAGGCGCTAAATTGAAAAGCAAGCAGAGGCTCCCCACGTCGTTGAAATTAAAGTCGGATAGGGAAGGAGGGGGATGATGAAGAACGTCCGCTCTTCTTTTTATGTAGAACGATTGTATGCGGAGATTACATCTAATGTAATTATTGTCGTTTTCGCAGAAAATAATTTGACAGTCGGCGTCGTTCATCGAAAATATCCTCAGTGACTGGCATTTCGAGTTTCGAAATAGAATCGAGCGCATTCATCGGGTTTTCGTTGGTTGAAGGCTACGTCAGGCTTATATTTTTGTCTGTCTACCTTTTAATTACGTAAGCCGTGAAACGGCAACAATTGTCATATTTGTCCATGCCATAGGAGGGAGCGAAGAAAACCGTAACGCTAGTTCGGACAGACGTGTTGCAGAGAACCTCGACCGAGAAGACGAGAATCTTGTTAAAGTTGGCACCTCTACCTTCATTTCGTTTCGTTTCGTTTCATTTCGACACTGGCCTAAATTCCGATTTACGAGCGCACCCTTCGATTGGTTGTTTATCCGCGGCTTCTTTCTACTCGAGTAAACAATAACAATGATTAGGAAAATTTCGGTGTTTCAATCATTCGTATGACATTTGGAAGCCGACAGTTTCGTTCATCTCGAAAGAAAATCGCTACGCGGAGAACGGGCCCCCCTGGCCACGGTTATTATCAATTCACGCAACTTCCTTGTCACGTGTCCTCCAACTGCGATAGAAGTGGAGAAAGGCGCGAAACAGTTTGCGTATCGACGAGGTGCATGAATGAGTCGTAATATGATTTATAATGCTTGCAACGATTCCGTGTGGTAGCAGATTACGCGTCGATCTCGTAGTAATCGATCGTTCATCGTTAGAGATCGGTACCGACTAACTGTCAGGATGAAATTGTACGAAATCGGTAGGAGCTTTTGAACGAAGCATCGATCTGTCGAGTAACTCGACATTGAAGAAGGTTAAATATCGAGCTTCCATGTAGCGCGAGCATTAAAATCGGGAGGAAACGGGTACGCGCGCGTCCGTCGATCTTTCCGAGGGGCTCGCCGCTACGCGACCTGTCATTGGTCGACGCATGACGTCAACGTGTAATGAAATAATTGGACGGTTTGCGCAATTGTGCCTTATTATTTCGCTCCTTCCCCTCGAGTCGGTCCTGCTATCAGAATCATCACGATTAGGCTTTATCGATGATCGAGTCGCAGTAGCGATAAAAATTTTCCACGATGGTTAATATTTCGAAACGGACCCGATTGAAACGAATTTATTTTACGCTCAGCTCGAGAATATGGAAGATTTCCAATTTTGCTAAACTTGGTCTACGAATTAAATAGATTTTCGATTGGAGAATTTCTTGAATTTTGATTGAAGAAGCAGTTGCATCATCTTGTAGCCATTACTCGGAGCTCGTATCTCTCTCACATGGCCTACGTGTATTACCTGTTGCTCGCGGGCCAAATCAATTTTCGAGATACGTGCCGTAGCACACGCTTCGTCATCGTTGCACGATGTGTCGAGACTTTTAGCAAACACGTTTCAATTCTAGGAACTTTGCGTTTGCATTTCGCTGGTTGCGCCAGGTCAACGATCAATTTGATTCGCAGCGTATTGCTGATTCCGAATCGACGAAGATGTGCTTACTTTTGACGAATATTTTTCATTACCGACGGTCGTTTCACGTAGCGTTTTATCGACCACGATCGCCGTTACCTACTATCAATGCTGGCGATGGGGTTTACGCCTTGTTACGTGGCTTCGTCAAAAGGTGGAAGCACCACTCGTCTGTGCAGCAGGTTTTTTCGCAATTAATTGTTTGAACGATAGAAAGATTCCCCTCAGTTGATTCATGAAAACAATTTTGAAACACCTACGAATGTGCAACAGGGTTTGAATAAATCTTGCCTAACGTAGCAAAAGAAGATTGACCAAGCAATCGACTTCAGTCCCACCTGTTGATTTCCCGCGGGCGTGATCTTCCGATTTTAACGTAGAAGTGCGATGCCCGATTTTGAACCCTTTCACCGGCGCCCTATAGGGGTTTCACGCGTTCCTCCAAGAGCACCTCGGTTTTCTCTATTTTATTTTAATATTAGAGCGGCCACTAAAAAACGTATAACGACACGAAAATACCTTTCGATTCGGTAATATCTGTTTCGTGAGCGTATCTACGCGTAACCGTTACGGTTCGTTGCCAAATTGTTTCACGAAAACGCCAAGGATTTTTCATTAACATGGACGAATATTAAGGCGATAAAAATAAGTTCAACAACAAGAAGAACACGAATAATAATAGTAATAATAATTGTAACCGTGGATTCGACGCGGTCGAAGAATAAGAAAAAAGGTATTATCATCTGAACGGCTGTTTGAAATTCACGTTCCTATGCACGTGCCACAGGTGTGCAATTGTGACGCGTGTTTCAGAATTATCTAATAGCAGAGGACTCATTACACGAATGGCAATTAATTATTCGTTGCTTCTCGTATTCGGCCATGGCGCTCGACAATTATCCGTCGCTTATTGTTGCTTCCACTTTGCCACGTGCGTATATGTTCATACGTATATAGTACCCTTTCAATTCGCCTAGTTTCACGTATGTGGATAAAAATTCGAGCAATGTATTTACGTACATAATTCGTGTTTCATTCGGTCGTTGTCATGGACATTGTTGTCGCTGTCAGAAAATATTCGTCATACCGCCTCGATACCGTGATCCCTCCGCTCCGACCTATTTCCGGCTAAAAATAGCCAATAGAATGATTATGGTTGTACAAACGTTCATTCCAACACAGCGCGTATCGCGATTAAATTCGAAGATTTCTTGCGCGCAATTGCCTCTGCTCTCCCTTTGCCTTCCCTTCCTCGTTCTCCCTTCAGGCAGCTCCGCCGCGCGACTCTGCGCCGCAAAAGCGAAGCATCCCGCCGCGTGCCGAGAGGCACACGCAGCATCGCAACGCGGTACGCACGCGAGCAACGACTTACAGCGAGATCTATCGCGTAATTCGTTCCATCAATGACTCTACTTTACAGGTACGCTTTCTTTTCCGCCGACGATTAAAACTAGAAACAACAGAGAGAATCGAACCACCGACGACCGATCGCCGCTTTTTCACCGCCATCCTTTTTTTCTTTCCGATCCCTTTTCTTTTTCGACCGAAAGACCTTGACGCCGATACTTTCGATGCGCCCTACTTCTCGCTAGACGATTCCCGCAGCGAATACACTTTCGTTGCCTCGTCGGATCGAGTGAAAAGGCGAACGAACATGAGCAAAGTTTAGCCACTTTGTTCTTGACCGGAATCGCCGTCGATCCTGAACGACCGTCCGTCCGCGCCGCCAGGACACAGAGTCCGGCGTTACGCGATTCGAGGAATCGACGAGAGTACATACGCGCAGCGGGATTGGGTCGGATGGGGAAGGAAATCGCGAGTTCGAATCTGACCGCGGGTGTGTACCAGCCGGGGACCAACCAGACCGCGATGCGGCTGGAAGGGAACCAATCGGCACCCGCCGTTCCAGGGGCTCGACTCTCGCGTTCTTCCCGCATTCCTCGCGACCAACCGATCGCTCGCTCATAAAGCGATCGCGTGCCACCTCGGCTGACTTAGTCGCGCACCGCAGCTCTCGCCGTGCACCTTCCCCGCGCGACGGTCTCGACCTTTCTCTGGCAAAATCGTACCAACAAAATTTCAACTCGCTCGGTCCTTCTCCTCCCGTGAAAAGGATCTCTGAATCTCGGTCGATGCCGCACCGGTTCTCGTCACCCTGGGGTTCAGCTTCGATCTTCGACTCTCGGACACTGTTACCCGCGAGAATCATCGCCGGAAATCGATCAAGGTTTCCAGAGAAACGGAGTGGTTTTAACGCTGCGCGCGTCAGCGCACGATCGAGTCGTCGTAAGTACCCAAGCATTCGTCGAGAACGGCCGGGGTTTTTTTTTCCAAAGACGTAACGCAAAGTTCCGCTCCCGCGGACAGCGGGGAAGGCACGGACAGTCGCGGCGGGACGGAGAGGAAAAGACTAGACGGAAGATATCGTTAACGGAGACCAAAGAACCGTCCCGCGTTGCACGCGACGGTATTGCGTTGCAAAGATGACCTTTTTGCGCCGAAAATATATAGACTAACGCTATCACGCGCTCGTGTCGCGCAAAGGATCGGCTTACCTGGCCGATTCTCGCGATCTAATCCGTCGAGAAGCGTCACGAGCTAGTACGTACGACATATACACAATTCCACACACGGACAATCAAATTGACGCAACGAAAACGACTGTTAATCGTACAGCTCCTGTACAATTTATTTAATCCTCCTCTTCGCTGCTGCAATTTTGCTGTTTTTTAAAAGGTGTAGTTAAAAATCATTCGGCGCAAGTCGCGTACGCTGCAGGAGCGACGCGGCTGTGGAAGAGCAGCACGCAGCGTGCGCGTGGTCGGAGCTCGCGCGCGTTTAATCGCTCGATGAAAAGGAAGCTACGTACGTACGCGAACCAGACGGCGATTCGTTCATTCGAAACGATAAGCCGCTCTATCCGTGCCCGCGATTTTCCTGTTTTTCGATCGATCGCCAGGCGGTGCAGTTCGATCTCATTTACCGGATTGCTTTGGGCCGCGATAAATTGACGGAAAACGAATCGCTGTCCGCTCGACGACCTTGCCTTCGTGGCGCGCGGAAATTTTCCTAATCAGCCTAATGCTCGCCCCGGCGCTTTCAATACGCCCGATCGTCGACGGATTCATCGATGGGCCAGTGGCTAGTAGCACTTGCTCGTTCGATCGACGAGTACACCTGCCGACCGACCGAAGAACCACGACGAGGTCCTCGAGCTCCGCGTCGGGGGCGATTGACAACGCGGTCCCTCTGGTTCGACGAATTTCGCGGGACAGCAGACGGCCAGGATGAAAGAGTGGCACGAATAGGTGTCGGTGGTCGCGACTCGCTATTTTTAAGCGGTCGTTGCGTCAAAAGCTCGCCTCCTATTCAGAGACGCGAATAGAACGATCCGTCTTCCCTCGACGCCCCGGACCACTTGATCCCGCATTGGGTGTATCCTGCCCCCCTTGCTCCTCCACGCGAACGCTTCTGTACTTGTTGCAACGATCCCGTCGACTGTCACGGTTTTCTTTCGAACGATCGGCCGTTCCATTTCTGGAGTAGGCGCTCGTATAGGTGGTCGATGGTCGAATGTCCGGTCGGTAGAGGGGAAAAGATAATATCCGCGCGACAGTTCGTTACGTTTTTGCATAACCGTGCTTCAACAACATTTTTTCCTTTTCGTTGCAGAGAAGATGCGGCCCTGCTGCTGGAGCTGAGACCGCCACGCAGGCTGCGAAAGACAGAAGGTCCGCACCCACGTCCGATCACGAAAAAGTAAGACAAGCTCCAACATCGTCCCGCGTCCATGACGTTCTTCGTAATTAACGCACCACAAACGATAAACGGGAACGATAAGAAGCGATTACCAGAGAAACGACGTTAGAGAGAACGCACGTAAAGGCAGGCGGGCGAGAGCTTGAAAGGGACGCGAAAACGCGAGAGCTTTAGCTAGAGGCGGGAGAAAGTTTGAGCGTGCGAACGAGAGAGAGCGAGGGCGAAAGGGTGAGAAAGGGCGTAGGGTGATAGAGATAAAAAGGGGGAAAGGAGGATCGAAAGAAAAGGAGGAAAAAAAGAAATCGTACACCGGGGAGAAACACGTTCGAGCTACATAGATTTCCAAACAAAACGTGTACAGAGATTCGGCGTTTCGTAGGGGCTTTTAACGGGGAAACGGTTATCGAAGAGGGTGGGATATCGAGCAACGCCCCCGTAGCAGGGCTTCTTTCGCTGCGAGTCGATTGGCGGCGGTACACGTAACGGATAGAGAAGCCGTGAGGAAAGTCGAGAGGAAGGAGAAGAAGAAACGGGCGAAACAGACGAAGCAAACGGAGGCGAGAAAAGTGTCCAAAGGAGAAGAGCAGCTTTGGCGAAAATGGACCAAAGCTTCCCGGCCAGCGTTTCGATGAACAAAAGCCTGCTGAATGCTGCGTTACTTGCGTTCCTCGTCGCTTTTGGATGCTGCGTTGGCGCGGACAAGGCAAGCATCGCGAAACCTCCACCGTGTCCGAGGTAAGTGCAGACATACGGCAAATTGTAATCCATAAAGATCGCCTAGAGCTCGGGGCCGTACTCGTATCTCGAGCTGAAAATCGGTCACGCGTTTTTGCTTTCGACTTTTCCTCCTTTCTCTCCTTCTGGCCGATCTTTTACCCGCCTCCACCCTCTTCTTCTCTCTGTCTGTCTCGCTCCTTCTTCGCCTCTTGCCTCTGTCTCCCGCCTCTTTCGTTACCTTTTTTGTCGCGCAGCTCGACCGGGTCCAGACGCGTTTTCGCGAACGGATCCAAGCTCCGTCCGCCGGCCCATCCTCGCGATAATGCAGCGCTGCGACGTTGCGTTGCGCAATCGGACAACTTGTTCGCAACAGAATTTTCGCGATCTTACGCCGAGACGACGTTCCTCGCGAAAGCGCGATCGGCCGTGATCGCCAGCGGTTTATTGCTGTATCGCGTGCCGCCAAGACATCAAATATGACCGACTTTCTTCCGACCGCCGATAGATCGTCTAATCGTTTGCCAATCTTGTCCGCCCGCCAGTCTGCCATCCTCGCCGAATCATCGATACCGTCGATCCCGAGTCGGAAGGACGGTCGTGTGGACGGGGGCGGAATTCAATGCGAACTCGTCTCGCGAGTCGCGTAACCTTTGACCTTATCACGGGGTGTGTCGAACGTCTTGAACATCGGCGTGCCGCCATTCGGTAAACGCCCGTCCAAAGATAAGCACCGCGAGCAATCGCCGCGTCGATGATTCCCGAGATGTCGGTGATAGCGCGCTCGGTGATCTCTTATCTCGAGGACGATAAACGTCGGGTGCATTCGCGAAAATGGGTTAGCCGAGTTATTATCGCGCGGATAACTTCATCGTAGCCGAGTTGTTGTTATTCGCAGATGCGAATAATTCTTTGCGCGTGACGCGGTGCCTAACGAAAAATCGCTTATCTGTACGGCGACGGGGAACGTCCGTGATTGCCGGTAACGCGACGTTGGGCGGTAACCTAGGTGAGACAGAATTACCAGCTGATATGGTTGGGCATAATTTCATGGGGATCGATATTGGGATATCGGTCAAGGGATCCAACTGTTGTCGATCCGGAGATCTTTAACAAAAGTGTCTCGGACTGTTTCGTGGAACGCGCGCATCTTCGCGTGGGAATATTTGTCGCGTGATTCGCGCAACCACCGTTACGCAATTTCGTCTATCTTTTACCACTTTTCTTTATCTTCACACTCGTTTCTCGCTGCTATCGGCGGAACGATGCAACGGTAATAGACAGGCGTCGTTCGAACGACATTTGCATCGATATCGACACACGTGGCGAAGGTCGACGATTGCGAAGCAGAAACGATGGGCGGCGGGAGGATGGGAGTGGCAAACGGTCGTACGAAAATTTCTGACACCGCTCGTTTTCGCACGCGAGATAGCGAACGAACGACGAAAGATTCCCGCGAATCGACGTCGTGTCGCGGTCGAAGAGCTGTGCGAACGATCGGTCGGTCGCCAATGAAAAATCGGTTCGCAAAAGCTGTTGATCTCCTAAACGCCGGGGCAAAGATGGATACAGGTGTCCGCGAGTCCGATACCGATTGCCCGGCGAACATACCCCTGGGGATATCGAGGAATCAAGGTAGACCGAAATCATCGTAGACACTTGGCGTGTGTGTGGTTTCCAGTGACGTTTACTGCCACGGCGAGCTGTTGCACACGATACAGATGGCCTCTATCTACAAGGACTCGAAAACGTTCGTCGACATGAAGATGAAACACCCACCGAACGTGACCCTGCAGCTGTTCAGGGAGTTCATGGAGCGGGTCGATCAGATGCCGACCAGGCATCAGATCGAGCAGTTTGTCAACGACACGTTCGACCCGGAGGGATCAGAGTTCGAGGAGTGGGACCCCGCGGACTGGATCACCCATCCAAAGTTCCTCGAAAATGTTCTGGACGACAAGCTTCGAAAGTTCGCCTCCGATCTGAACCATATCTGGAAGATGCTGGGACGAAAGATGAAGGAGGACGTGAGGGTCAACGAGGATCAGTACTCGATTATTTACGTGCCGAATCCGGTGATTGTTCCCGGCGGTCGATTTAGAGAATTTTACTACTGGGACTCGTACTGGATCATCAAAGGGCTGCTGCTCTCGGAGATGTACTCCACCGCGAAGGGAATGCTGTCGAACTTCGTGTCGATCGTCGACAAAATCGGTTTCATACCGAACGGTGGCCGAATTTACTACACCATGAGATCCCACCCGCCTCTGCTGATACCAATGGTCGACGAGTACCTGAAGACCACCCACGACTACAAGTGGCTCGAGGACAATCTTTATCTCCTCGAGAAGGAGTTCGACTTTTGGATGACCAATCGAACGGTCGAGGTCGAAATGGACGGCGTGAAATACACCCTGGCCAGATACTACGAAGAGTCGTCGGGACCGCGTCCAGAATCGTACAAGTAAGAGACGCTTCGATTTAACAATTTTTTGCCCCCGTATCCATCCACCGTGTCCATTTTGCCCGTTCTAACGACAAGATTTCTACTTGAACCAGAGAGGATTATCTCACCGGGCAAAGCTTTCGCACCGGCGAAGAGAAGGACAACTATTACGCGGAGCTGAAGACCGCCGCCGAATCTGGCTGGGACTTCTCCAGCCGTTGGTTCATACTCGATGGCACGAACAAAGGTAAAACGATCTTGCTCGCGACCTTCGTATCCCCTCGGTCTTTCGCGAGCCGCGTCTAAAATTGATGTCCAGCGCTAGTAGTGAACCCGGGGCCGAAACGATTAGCCGTCGTTTCGACTCGTGACCGTTGCCCTTGCGTCGCGAAGACGATTCGCGTGACCGTCGTTCGTCGTTCGTCCTCCAAAGCGTTATCGAACTCGACGCGCCACGCGCTATCCGTAACGACAGCACGAACGTGACCCCCGACACTCTGTGTTATTCAAGGCCCCGTCTCCTAGCCGAGTACGAAAATATCGAACGGGTTGACGACCCGCCGCGATCACGGACGCGCTGTGTTCCGGTCCGCGTATCGCGTCGGTCTTCACCCGCGGGACCAAACGATACAGGCACTCCATAGCGTTATTCTTTAGGTAACCTGACGAACTTGAAAACGAGGTACATAATCCCCGTCGATCTGAACTCGATAATATATCGAAACGCGCAACTGTTGGCGCAGTACAATCAGAGGATGGGCAACGAAACCAAGGCCGCTTACTACCGGAAGAGAGCCGACGAATGGAAGAGGGCGGTCACGGCCGTGCTTTGGCACGACGAGGTCGGTGCCTGGCTCGACTATGACATATTGAACGACATCAAGAGAGATTACTTTTATCCGACGAACGTTCTGCCGCTCTGGACGAGTTGCTACGATATCGCCAAGAGGGAGGACTACGTGTCGAAGGTGCTCAAGTATCTCGAGAAGAATCAGATCATGCTCAACTTGGGCGGCATACCGACCACCCACGAGCATTCGGGTGAACAGTGGGACTATCCGAATGCTTGGCCGCCCTTGCAGTACTTCGTTATAATGTCGTTGAACAATACGGACGACCCGTGGGCGCAGAGGCTCGCTTACGAGATCAGCCAGCGATGGGTCCGCAGTAATTACAAGGCGTTCAACGAGACCCACAGTATGTTCGAAAAGGTAATGCTCGTGCCCCCCCCGGAAGGGTTCGACCGTTTTCAGGGTTCATTCGAATTGCTTGCGTTGTTCGTTTCGCAGTACGACGCGACGATGTCGGGCGGCTACGGAGGCGGCGGTGAATACGAGGTTCAGCTCGGTTTCGGCTGGACCAACGGAATCATCATGGACCTGCTGCACAAGTACGGCGACAGAATGACCGCCGATGATCATTTCGTCCGGGACGATACAATGCAGAGCACGGCGCCGCAGCAGGCAGTCGTCTCGACGGCTGGCCAAGTGATGACCGGTATTCTCGGGCTCATTATATCGTTGGCCGCGGGATTCATTGGGTGAGGTGAGTTGCGTGACCCCCGTATCACTTCGACCTTGAACTCGTACCACGATTGAAGCCCATTTTTCTGTTTGCTTTGTGTTTCAGATGTCCTTCCTTGGCCCGTTGCCTCTATGTCTCTGTAGGGAAAAGTTTCGCGGGACAAAAGCGCTGTCGTTACGTCGTAGACGCGACCTATGCCTCCACCTTCTGCGTTAATTCGTCGCCTCGCGGGAGAGGGTGGACAGGAGGGGTGGAAAACGAGGGCGCCGTTGTCCCAGAGAATCGCTGCGCGAGTCTCTCTCGGATGCCGGCGAACGAGTTGCTCGTGAAACCAAAGTTTCCTTCTTGCCGCTAGAGTTTAGCACCTGTTCCTTTATTAAACGCGTCGCTCGAGTAGACCCCAGTCGGCCATCGTCTTGGACGATTCTCTCTAAGCGCCCTCGCGATTACCCTCGCACAATTGCACCGCCGCGAGGTATACACGTAATACACGCTCTACGACATTCACGGAGGGCACCGTCGCTGGTCGCTGGCGTTTCTCCGTGATATCATCGGGCCTTCGCTCCGAATAGGTTACAGCTGCGACGTCGCGCACTCGTGGACGAACGTTTTGTACGATACGTTCGATCACGCTTCGTAGGAATATTTGGGAGATTGTTTTGCGTCACGAGAACGGCTGTGACGCGTGCACCGAGAGACGAGCTGGGTAAGGAAATTTGTGCGAGAGCCCGCGGCGGGGCGATATTGTTTTCTTTCGGCAACGAGGGAAAACGATTGCCGTGGGAGAACCCTTGAAAACCTTTTTGGACCGTGTCTACGCTGGTGGGATCCCGTGGGATTCAACTCGTGTCTCGTCGTTCAACTTCGACTGGAAGGATAGGTTACGGTGGAAGTAATCGAGGACCGGAAAAGGGCAGCGCGAGATCTTATCTAGTCAAATCAGTCGCGTTAGCCGATTAACCGGACGGAGGACCGCAGCAGAGTATATTAAAAAGCAATTTATTTTTTCTATAAAGTCGCGCGACAAGGAACGGTTAACATTTTTTTTACCGCTTGCCTTCTTCTTCGTTTCTTTTATCCTTTGTGCCCCCCCGACCGATCCAACTCTGTCACCCGTACAATTCGGCGGGCAGATCGGGATTTCGATCGTCGAAGGGGTTGAATTCTGTTGGCGAGCGCCAGCACGCTGGTGTGAATTCGCCTTCAAGTATCGACACGTCGCAGTTGGTAACACGCCGAGGCGGTTTTAAACGATTTATCGTTGTATTTATTAGAATGTGTCGAGAGTTAGACGCGGTGGGACAAGGTGTACCGATTTTAACGCTTCGGATCGGCGTCGCGTGGATGCGAGGTTGGTACGTTCAGGCGAATAAAAATTGTTATCGTACAAATATGTATTCAGTCCCGCCGCTGTCGCGAATATTGCGTAGCTTTATTCGACGCTTTCGTCAGCGGATCGTTGATCGACCGGCAAACTAGATTAGGCCTTGTACACAGGACAGGATTAAATGGGACGGGTATAGAGAGATAGGCGATGCCAGTGTGGAAAAAAAAACAGAGTTTAATGGTAACGTCCCAGATCGCTTTCGTTCTCCATTGCCCCGGCATGCTTCTTTCCCCTTGACCTACGTTTCGGCTGCCTGTGTGCTGACTTTTAAATAAAGTATATAAATTGGAACATATATATCTAAACCTGTTTCCTAGTGACCTCATCGTACGGGACGACCGATCACCAATTTCGAAACGTCGTCCTCGCAAATTTCGAATCTTCTCCAGCTTGAGATGCTTCTATGAAATCTCGTCGCGTCTGCAGGCTCCATTAATATGTCGCTTCGAGTTTATTACGACGGTCCTTTGTACCGTGTCGCATGCACTTTCTACCACCGTCCGTAGACGGAACGTTCTCGGGTTGCTCCAGAGACGTTTTTCTCGGATCTCCTAGACAGCGCTATTCATCCTTCGCTTATACATCCTTCGATCTTGCCAAAACCCTTCGAAAACCCGTTTCCCCCCACTGATCCTCGAACTCGCCAAGAAAAGAACACGAACAATGGCACGTGTTTCTGGCACGGCATTTTTTCGTTTGTTTCTTTTTACCTGTTTTTTATCCATTTGCTCCCGTTATTGTCGAGCGTGCAACTGGTTCTCGATCGTTTTGGACCAACGAGCGCTACCTTTCGAGCAACTGTAGCCGCGATCACGCGACTACGCTGATACGCGGAGCGATCAATATATCACACGCAACGCAATGTTCAGCCGACGATATGTTTTTGTTGGTTTTTTTTTTTTTAATTTTTGCGCAAGGGAAGAGGACGGAGAGGCACAGGGAACGCAAACCGAGAACGTGACAGATGTTAAACTCTGGGGGTGAAATAGATCCGTGATGCACGCGGAAATTTGTGCGCACTACCGCGTACGGAAGTATGCATATGTATACGTACACAAGCGCGATGGTGGGCGTGACAGGAACACGTCGTTCAAGCCTTTGCCGCGGATTCTCAAGGATACCGTCCGCTCGTTTCGCGACACATATCCCAGCGTTCGCGATCCCCAAGAAGATAGACGCCACGCGTTATTTCATGTAACGACAGCGCTTGAACGATTAACGAAACAGCCGAACGAATCGAGTAACATACACGCGAGCGTGATTTCGCAAAAAAGGCGTGGCGATACATTAACCGATTCCTTTTGCTCTACAGAATGGTGGTGTACAAGAGGCGACACTATTACGTGCCGGGTCCGTCCACGATGCCGAACAAAAGAAAAGTGATCTCGCCGAGCGGTGACCTTTACCGGAAGAGGATCGCCTACACCGAGCTCAGGGACATGAACAACGATTGACGATCGTTGGTCTTCTAGAAGACCGTCTCGTTTAAAGCGACACCATGGCGAATGGGGGGCACAGGTGCCGGTAGCGAAACAAGGAGCGCGGACGAAGAAGAGCCAGCCATCCAGCGGGATATCCGACAAACTAGAAACTGGAAAATGTGCAAGGTGAATCAGTGCGCGTTCTAATCGATGGATATCCGCACTCTTTTCGTTTTACCTCGTCGTCGGCCGTGAACACCTTTCGAAACGTTCGCGGTCCTTGCTACCAACGTGCCCGATTCCAGATCGCTGCCAACCCGTCACTCTCTAACGATACCACCGATTATCGAATTCGGCCACCCTCGATTCCACGGGGATCTCTCGCAGCCCATTTTGCGCGTGTTTCGCTCGCGATTCGACTCGCGAACTCGCGCGTCAAACCGATCCATCGGCAGGTCGGGGTCGCGTTCCATTCACGGGGAAGGTGAACGGCGTATTTCTGCTACTTTCGGCCGCTGTCTGCTGCAAAATCGCGAACTCGACTGTTCCCGAGGACGGACGACGCCGCGAGACGATCCGGACCGACCGCGGCGCGATCAAAATGGTAAATGTCCGCGGAGCGCGCTCCGACTCGCGCTTCTCCTCGTCGCTGTAACCCCTTCCATGTTTTACCCTTTCCCGCTTCCCCTCCGCTAGTTCGGCCTACGTACAGTTTCGATCCATGGACGCGCGACTATTCCTGTAAAACGCGTCGCGGCCGCTACCTATCGAGGACCATGGAGAAGTAACGACCGGCCGACGTGAGAGATAACGGGGAAAAGTTCGACGCGCGAACGACGAACAGCGATCTTGACGATCGAGCGAAACGAGATCAAGGGTAATCAATTGGGACTCGCCGAAGCGCGAAAGAAAAACGCGCGGATCGAGCGTCGCCGCGTGTCGAGCGGAGCGAGTGCGCGATAAACGAGCGACGCGTGTATGCGCACGTGCGCGTTTCGTTCATTATGTGAGTTTTATAGTTTATCGATCATCGGGCAGACGATATGCCGTAGATAAAATTGTCGACGAAAACAAGAGAAATGTATTTTCGCGGATATTTTTGTATAAATCAGCCGTACGGCCACGAAGAACACTGCGGGATCGTATGTACGCCATTCGTTGCCCTCGTCGCCTCCGCATCGAGAGAGATACATACGTTGCGTGAACGACGAGCATCGGTTGCGATCTGAAAGGCCCGACCTACGTACGCTCGCCGTACTTCGGTAAACTCGAGCCATCGATGAGACGAGCATTGACTAACGAATATTGCGTTTTAACGATATTTAACTTATTAACGGAATTATTTTAGGCCGACCGTGAAAACTGTGTATAGTATAGATAGAGAATTATTGTTGCGATTTAGACGGAAACGCGGCGCTCCGTCGAGGGTCCGGATAATTCTTGGACGGAACTCGTCGAAGTGCTCTGTAGTTTCCCAAAAATGTTCGCCGATTCGCGAAGCGAGAAATGTTGTCGGATCGCTGGACGCAATCTCGAAAGTTGTACATATTTCGCGTAGAGATCTACGTTTCATTTTACTTCGGGGTATGTGAAGCGTTAAAAAAAAAAATAAGGAAGGAACCGTACTCGTTCGTTAACATGGGTAACAATCGAGAACTACCAGCGTGTACTTTCCTCGACCGGGCAGGACACTTTGGATCCATTTGCGGTTTCTTTCGCGATGCTGCGACAACGTAAAGATCCTTCTCCTCTTGTAGAGCGATGCGACGCGACAGGATTGGTACGTTCCTTGTATACAAGCGAGAGGAAAATACCCAATATCTGTGTATCGTTATCTTGCTGGCTTATACTTTATTTATTTCTATCGTTTGTTCTTTTAAAACCGCGGCGGCTCGCGTTTCCTGCAGTTGCTTTAGAATCTCGTCGGGCGAGAAGCACGCAGGTTAGCCGTTTTTTTTTTCATGCGACCTACGTTTCTGCCAACGATCATTAAACTTTCGATCGTCTCGCGAACAACGAATCGAACGGGAATCCTAAATGACACACGGTCTGCGAATGTATGATACTTTCATTATTGTGATATTTGGAAATAAGTAGCTACCTATGTGCCGTTGTATACTACGTTTCTTCATCTCTCCGTTCTTCTTACTCTTCTCCCAGTCCAAGCTCCACGTTACTTTCGTTTCCGTGTCGCTCGAGCTGCCTTGCGTTCTTAATCGAGTCACACACGGTCCTCGTTCAAACGCGACCTCCGACCTCCTGTTCGAAATCAATGCATCGTGTATCGTTTAGTCCAAGGGGGAAAATCTCAATCGTCTTCTGTTCGTCGATGCGCGTATCAATGGACATCGTGCAATAGCGTGGGCAGAATTTGCCGAAATCCGTAAGCAAGGACGATCTCGAGGTACTACGTGTCCGCGTACGTAGTTGTATGTAATACATATAATCGTGAAAAGAAATGAAAGAAAGAAGCACGGCGATATGGTTTACGATACGCTGGCGTATCATTTTTCAAGTTTCTAGGAAAACTGTTGAATCCGTCTCTCTTTTTTTCTATGTACATATACATGTATCGACAGACAATTATTGTATATTTTAGCGAAGTATGCACGTTTGGTAAATAAAGTGAAAAAGAAGCGACAAGGAAAAGGATACCAGGAGGGAAAGATTTCGGGATCGTTCGGTACGGTAAACCGTGCGTGAACGTCTCGAAGCTGATTAAATATTAAACAACGACGAAAATGATCTTGATAAGATTACTTGTATTCGTTTACAATATACATACATACATACATAGATATATATACATACATATATTATACCACGTAACAAGGAAAAATACTGAATTAAATGGGGGAGGGGGATACCTTATTTAATGTATCACACACGGGCACGCGAGTCAATTAATGCTTCTCGCGAATAAATTCTTATATCTATGGGTGAAAGATGATTTAATACTTGTCGCTGATAAGTTTGTACGATCTCGCTCGATCTGCCGAACTATACTGGATTTTTCAACGCAACGTTGATTCGCATTCGTTTCGCCAATTAGCCTGTGGTACATTATTCTTCGCGCGGAACCGAAAAACAGGACATCGCTATAAAAAATAAAGAGGTGGCCCTCCGCGTAAAATGAAAAACTGCACGGTGACCGCAATGGTCCCCTTGGTTCGGTGTTCGTCCATAAAAATGCAAATGAAATCGAGGAAAGCTTGCGACAGTTTGACGACTGTCGATCGGCAAAATACAAGTCTTACTCGCCGATAACTTTCCTCACCTTCGCCCCCCCCCCCCCCCCCGAAGTGCAATGACAAAAATTGTAGGTTGCCCGCGAAATGCGTTTGTCGCGTGACACGACTTTTATCGTCATCTATTAATCGAGACGACGACGGTCGTAACTCTTTAATCACGATCGCTCGAGCGTCCGATGACTACGCGAAAGATTTACGAGATGAAAAATTGCCTTCGCTCGCATCGGATTGTTTACACGCAAATACAATCTAGTATCACAAATTTCCTCGAAACTCGATGAAATGATAATATCTTTTGCAGAGAAAGTCCTTGTCACGCAGTAGGGCTCGTTGTTTGATTAACGTCTATTTCAGTATGCAACAGAACGTAGTACACGTTCGATTCTGGAGGATACACCATTGCAGCATTCGTTCTTTTTTTTTTAGCAACAATCGACCAAGTACGCGGAAGTGAATGTTTCGACGAAACGAAAGAAAAATTACAATTGAAAGAAAAACGGAAGGTAAACGTTTCGTCGCGACTGTTTGTTCTCGATAGAAACGACGAGAGGTCAGCCACCCCGTAATGACGTACGAAAAACCACCGAATCTCTATCGACACGCCACTGCTTCTCTTACAGAAGAAACGCTGCAAACATTTAGTAAACTGGATACTAAAGAAAAATCATCGACAAAAGCGACGGTTGTAGTTAGGCGCTAAATTAAACAACGGAATCGATATTCGGTCTCTATCGAGCGATAAAAAGCTTTTCAATGCGCCTCTCTGCGCCGCTTAACGATTAGCTGCGAATAAAAAGTAGTAAGAAGGAAGACAAATCGCGAAGCGTCTGTATCAGCACTTTGCTGTGCAAACGAATGTACGTATCTCGTATGTAGACGCGTCTAATATGTTGTGTATATAAAATGTAAAATATACGTGTGCACGGGCCTGCGGAGACGCGTTGTATACGTATATTTCTCGCGTCCCTTCAGCATTCAGGCAAACTTATCGCGTTGGTCATCGTAAACATAACCGTCGGTCGATAGTAATTACATAATCCTAACAAATAAATATCTATCACAAAAGACTGGTCTATAATATAAAGTGGCCTTTGCGTCTTTACGGGTACAATTCCCGGCATCGACGTACTCGCGTTAGCTTCTCCGCGGGGACACCGACTTAATTACACAAAATACGAGATCTTATTCTAAATATTTACAAATCATACGCCGTTGGGGCGCTTGCCCGTTTACGTCCAGTTATCGCGACAAACTTGTCCACGCAATTACGAATATGACGTAAAGCGTGGCCGCGGTCAGTGGTATCTCTCGTACTTATCTAGAATATTAAGAGAATACTCTGTGCGACGAGTTGCCGCGCATACAGCGCCGTCAACTTCGTTCGTCAACGAAGTCGAACGATATCTTGCTGTTCAATATTGTCCGCGTTGCGACTATCGAGTTCGCGTCAAACGTTCTCCGTCGATCTTTGCGACCGTTCTTTTCTACACAGCACAGGAAAACGTTCGTGTACGGAACGCGACGGATCGGTGTATGACAGAAGCATGCTCCATCGAGGAGGTGGTTGCCTTTAAACGGCACAGTCTTCGTTTTCCCGGACTTGTCGTTCATGATTTGTGTAACGCAACAACGGAGCCCCCACTTGCGCGACGCCTGTCTCTTCTTCGTTGTTCACGGCACACGTAACGATCTCCTCTGAAGGTGGAATTAAACGAATACAATTTTTGGTTAAATAACGATGGGAGTAAAGGAGGCAATCAATATTTCCAATATACCTGGCAAGCATAATTGTAACTGGTCGCTGCTTGGATTCGTACTATCCCCCGTACCACTGTCCTTGCTGTGTTGAGAGCTCGTTTCCAAATACAAATGTGTTTGGGTGTCGGGCACCGTAGGCGCGGTGCCAATTGCCGTTTCACCATTATTTCTTCCTTGGGCAACAGCGTTCAAGCGTGTTCTAGTCTGATAGATTATAACCACCCACACTATGGACGTACCAACGGCGCAACACACTACAGTGATTATTATCAAGCCCAGTATGTCGTCTTCGTTTACTGAAGCGGGCCTAGGGGTAGAGGTTGGCGCTGCACAGACGAAAGTCAAAGTAGAATAAATGCAACCTTCCTACGTCAGGGTTGTCACGAAATATGAAACAAGAATAATGCCGTGCGAACGCGATTTACCTGGCTTGACTGTCAGATGAGACGCACCGACGACGCTGCCCAGAGAATTGCTCATTTCGCATTCGTAACTGCCCGCGTCGCTAGATATAGTATCGACAATTATCAGTAGCTGATTTTCGGCGGTGAAGAAATGGCGTTCGGTCGCCTGCAAAGGACTTCCGTTTTTTCGCCACGACAGCTTCGGCCTAGGTGTACCGCTGGCCATGCACTCCAGCACGATGGAACCACCAACAGCTATTTCCTTGTTCTCCATCGGTTTCACAAACGACGGCGTTTCTACAAACGAAAGTATATGTAGAATTCGGCTACTATATTTTGCCTCCGAGCATTGATCTGCATGGGAAAGATTGAATTGCAATGTTCACCTAATATGGTAAGGGTCGCATTCGCGACAATAAGGCCAGCAAGATTTTGTGCGGTACACGAGTAAACACCGCTGTCGGCTGTCTTCACGTCGACAATAAAGAGTACATCGTCAGTAGGCATCATATGCATCCTCCTCTCTCTCGCCGCTGGAAAATCATTTCCACCGTCCTTTTGCCATGCTATTTGCGGCGAGGGATGCCCTTCGGCGGAACATTCGAGTCGAGCAGTGCTTCCAGCGGTCACTCGTATATCGTGCGGTATTTTTGAGAACGATGGGTAAACTGTTGTACGGGAAGAAAAATTTCAAACAAAGAAGAACGGTCGAATAGCTGGTTCATTTACCTGTGCTATAGAATTACGATTGCGTGTACGATTGCGACGAGCATATCAACTTACTTAGAATACTTATTTTTGCTTTTGCGGAGTACGTCGTGCCATATATATTGGTCACCATGCACTGGTATTTTCCAGCGTTCCCATGAGTTACGTTAGTTAGATGTAAAATAGACGATGCTTCTGTCGCACCGCTCTCCGTTGAGTCGACACTAACTTGCAAATTAGCGCCTTTCATTTCCACGTTATCATGTTTCCATGTAAAATGTAGTGGCGCACTGGCTGTACTTGTTGCTCGACAAACCAACGTTACATTGTCTCCTTTAATGCCCATCTGACTCTTGGGTTCCTCGATAATCCTTGGTTTCGGATAGTCATCTGCATCCGGCATTTGGTAATAGTATTTTTCAATGAGAGGCACCCGAAAAAAAAACATTTCGTATCGAAATACAAGTTGCACTAACCGCATGTAAAATTCTTATGATGAAGTTGAGTCAATGACATTCCCTGTAGCCAATGCGGATATCCGCAAAATACTTCGGCATCGGTATACCTATGCTCGCGTAACCACATGCTTAACCATTGCAGGCCGCAGTCGCAAACCAAGGCTCCTAAGTAGAGGAGAAAGGAATATAAGTAAATGTTTCGTCACGGCTATTTTCATTCGATCTAACCAGTTAATTACGAACGTCTTTATTGTATGTTCTTACGTACTCGAATTCATTCTCAATCTGGTTAGACTGCTCATTGAAACGAATGCATTTTCCTGAATGCTTGTTACATCGTTACCGGTTAAATCCAATTCGGTCACACTGCTTAAGCCGGTAAATGCATTTTTGTTTACGGACTTTATCCTGTTGTACGCCAACCCTAGTTTCCATAACTGGCCCAATGGATCAAAGGCGCCATTAATGTCCTCCACCATGTATGATATTTTATTGAAATTCAATTCCCTGTAAATAAAAACGATTACGGTGATTTCGAAAAGAGTTTTACGAGCTTCATATATAACCGGTGTATACACTGTACGTACAGTATCTGCAGATTGGGGGTCGAACTGAATGCACCATCCGCAATGTAAGTGATTTGATTATGGTCCAGTTTGAGTTTCTCCAATTTTTCTAAAAATTCAAACGTATCCCGCTCGATGGTCGATAATTCATTGTGCGACAGATCCCTACGAGCAAATTTGTTCAGTCAGAAGCGCGCACTGCATATAATTTAATTAGCATCGTCTATTATCTAACACTACTAACAATTCTACGATTTCCTTGCACCTATCCCAGGCCTGCAATTCGATTGTGCTTATTCGATTATGTGACAACGTTAGTTTCTGCAAACGTTCCAATCCAAAGAGACCGCCCTTTCTGACCATACTCAAAAAGTTAAAGTCAAGCTGCAGTATCGTCAGATTTTCGAGAGGCCAGAAGGCCCCATCATCCAACGTCTCGATTTTGTTTCTTTTCAGTCGCAATTCTTTCAGATTTTTCAACCCTTTGAGGCTAAGCCCTTGGATGGTCTGTAATTCATTCCTGTTGATTTCCCTATAAAAAAGAGAGGAGGAACATGAAGCATTTAATATTGCGTGTACACCCAACGGTAAAATTAGGTGAACCGATTTCTCACAAGATGCGTAATTTTTTCAGGTTGGTAAAAAGGTCTTTCAGCTGTGTTAAGTGATTTTTATTCAAACGTAATTCTTCCAAGGAAGTCAAATTATCCAAACTCCCGTTTTCGATTGTTCTGATCTGATTCATATTCAAATTTCTGTAAAAAAGTGAGAAGAAAGATAAGAATAGGACATAGGAAACTAAGAAATTTTGAAGCACACAAATAATTTCGTACAAATGCGTAAGATAATTGGGAGCAAGGAAGGATCCATTTCTTATGGCGCCTATTTTATTTCCGCTGATATCCAAGCTTTGAAGCCGTTGCAAAGCGAGCAACGCTGTTCCGTTTATATCGCTAATCGAATTGTGAGCTCTGCAACAGAATAAAATTATTCCTTGCTACACAAAATCTGATCTTATCTGCGAAACACTTAAACGAATACGATACTTACAATGCTAGATGCGTTATGTTCTTAACAAAAAACATATGTGGCACTTGTGTCAGTTGGTTTTTGTTTACTTTAAGCCCTTGTAGCTGACTGGCTTCCGATATAAGGATCGTGAAGTTATTCCCAAATTTATTAGCGCTAAGATCGCTTAAATAATCACAAATCAAAATTAATTAAAGGAAGTTTCACAATGTCTTTTCTTTCCAAGTGTAATTAAATCATTGCTACATCGAATAGAATACTTACAGTTCCTTGAGCTTACTTAAATGTAATAAGGCATCAGGCTCCAAATTTGCTATATTGTTCTCCTTCAGTTCTCTGTAATGAAAGTGTTATTTGTAATAACATTACATTTCTTTTATTCCACATTCTTCTAGCTGGCGGAATATAACTTAAAAGTTACAAACGCACTGCTGACTCAACTCATTCTGTTCAAATCTAGTTTTCCTTGACTTCAAACACCATAAGTCACAGATAGTCTATGTCATTGAACATTACTGTATATATGGTTATGGGTGACTAGTAAAGTATTTTAAAAAGAGGACTTCTTATAATATTTGGAAAGAATGGGACAGCATGCAAAAAAAGATTTTTATTCAGGAAGAGAGGTTAATGTATCAAAGTATACTTGTGAGTGCAAAAATTAACGAAATGAAAATTTCGTGCTTGGACTGAAAAATGGTTATAACTGTCCATATTGCATATTATCCATTAAAGCGAACATTAAAATTTGTCTTGTTAACTGTTAAGGTCGTGTTAACATTTTTCTACCTGAATTAATAAATTATGGTGAATGAAATGTCACTAGAGTTGTACTTCTTAACGACTTTTCGTGTACAAATTACTTATGAAAACATAAAAAACGAAGCAGCACATAGATAAATATTTCGTTATACTTAAAAAAAAAGTTTAGTGTTACCACGCATATTGCAGTACAATTCTGTTACAAATTCCTATGTACTATCTTATCTTGTTGGATCATGTTACACTGAATATGCGTGGCTTTTAAATTTACATCTTAGCGATAGTTGAATGGAATGCAACAATCTGCGATCGCAACGCGGTTAGTGAAAAACAAGAATGCGAGCATAAATCTACTTATTGTGAGAATAAACATGAAATAAAAGGTGATAATTATACGAGTGTACAAAAAATTTAGGGTGCACGATGCGAATAGAATAATCGGTCGAGGACTGTTTGGCCTTCTACTTGATAGAATAACGAGCCATTATTTCCTTACAAGATTTCTGTCCATGGTGGTAGTCCGCTAGGTGCCCCGATCAATTGTAAGCTACTGCAATCCACCACATTCCCAAGGCACGCACACTCAACAGGACACTCGTTTCCCTTTGCACGATCGTAAATTCTGTCCACTTTTCCAGCGTTCAATGAAAATACGCATAACATTGTTAATATAACAGCCGTCCATTTGCATTTCCACACAAGTCGACGTACGAGAAGAACTTGTTCCGAATTCGACATCGTTTGCACCATCATTTCGTTCCGCTTAAAACTTATTTCGTAACTGTACGCTGCGTGTGGACGGTATTCTCCATAGCGATTCGAGGAATAACGACGGCACTACTTGCAAAAGCATCACCATAATAATAAAAATGCCCACGTTCTATCGATTAAAAACAAACTTGTATCAAAAACGCTTCGACCCACACACCATGATGACGCCTACGGCCCGATGCGAGACTCCCTCACTGATTGCGCGAGACCATTCCCTTTCAAGTTCGCCCGACACGCTCTCTACTACCGGACAAAGTTACAACCTTTATGCTACTTGGAAATTAATTATCTAGCTGGTAACATTGTACCTGTAAGTCAGTAGCTTGAAATAAAAAATCATTGCAAATTGAACATAAAGTTCGGCAGTGATACATTGGATAGAATAGCATAATCAATGTTCTTGATGTTACTAAGTAATGTTCTTCACATCGTTAAAATATTCAGCATAAATAAATAACTCTTGACAATCATTCTCTCTTCTGCTACATACTTACTAACATATTTTTCGTGTGTGCAGGTTTTGCATGTCTACAGTAAGGAGAATTGACCTGCACTTCCCATCCTGCATAGGCGTTAGAAATGTATATATTTCAATTCATAATTTAATTAATATCTGTAAAGATATGCTTGAAACTACACGGGTCTCTGCCATATCCACAGTAGCAGATATGGTATCGCCATCTATACAGAACTTCTTGAAACTACTCGTGCCTCTTACTTACCTTAAGTGTAGATTAGGCAGAGGCCCGAGTAGTTTCAAGGAATTCTGTGTAGATGGCGAATCTAATGCCAGTTGTGTGTAGATAAACAGGGATATGAGTGGTGTAATGTCAAGCAGTTCTTTATAAATAGTGGTACGATAGACTTAATAAAATTTGGTTACTTCTGTCTTGATTCATAAAATTAAGTTTATTATCCTCAGAAATCGTTTCGCACTCTCATTTACATATCAATAGTGTTAGCAAACAAGGTGTTATAATCTGCATTAAAGTTAATATGTATGATAAGATTGTAAGTTCCATTGTTCATTTTATTCTACACAATCAAGCTCCTTAGCAACGGAAAATACAATTTCCCAGCACGTAATAATTACATACTAATCGTAGTCTTATACTTTACTTCGGTCTCGCAGCAATGAAGGTAGGGATTAGTGTAAATATAACCTATCTTTGCAACATTTTCACTCAAGTCCTTTAGTAGGGTTGACATTCTTATATATTTAAATGTTTCATTACATCTTGCTACTTCTATTTTCCCATCTCATTCCAGCTGTTGCATTTCATAGTCTCTTCTTTTAAGGCTGTCCGTCAATTCCTTTGCTTCCGCTCTGATCAAATTCATACTTATGAGACTCGTTACATGCCTTTTTAAATAATCCTCTCTTTCATTATAATTCTAGTTTCTTTTTGCTTCAAATATCCGTTAACAATCTTCCTCTCTCCTGTTACATACTTACTAATATATTTTTTGTTTGTGCAGGTTTCGCAGGCAAAGAGTAAGGAGCATTGAACGGCACTTCTCATTGTGCATAAAAGCAAGAAAGAAGAAAGAATAACTCTGGCCACATACTTTAGTTATAGTGAATTCGTTTATAACACTAGTTTGTAACTATTAGCGCATAAGATTAATTTAGAACAATTGTGTAATTAACTGTTATGTACATGTATTATATCTTTGATTTTATATTCAGATTATTCAGCAGATCTTGTATAAACTGTAACATTACTTATATTACTATTACAAGTTCTACTGAATGTGCTAAATGTAAAATGAAAGATACAATAAACAATTTATATATGCACAAGTTGTTGTAATTTAAAATAAATTTTAGCATGTAAAGTACATAAGTTTTAGTATAAGTTTCATCTGTTAGATATATTGTAAAATAACTTTTATAGAATAGCTTGTAACTATTAGATTATTTGTGTTTATACAATCTTTTACATTTCATAAATGTTAGTTTAGAATTGATACAAGATTTAGTTGTACAATGTATTGTAAATAGATATAAAAGAATAGTTCACTAGTAATATCTTGTAATCTGAATTGTAATCCAACATTTTACTATCTTCTATCTTCATTAATTAATTTAAATAAATATTCAATGAAAAGAATTTTACTACTCCTTTTATTTCCACACCACAACAGTCCTTGAAAAGACCTAATTCCAATTCCTTAAACAAGTACTACCGTGCAGGAACTTTAAATGCAAAGTTCACAAGCGGAGAACTTGTAAAAATAAACCTCAACATTATTAAACATATTGCAACCAGGAATACATACAGCACCATACAACAATTCAACCAGGTTGCAAAGAAATGCCTAGCGAAAGTGAAATACGGTTGCAAGTAGCACCCCGCGAAAACGCAACAAAGTTGAAACCAATGCCTCGGGAAAATATAAGATACTTCCAAATAACGCCCAAAAAAATGCAACAAGATTGCAAACAACGCCTCATAAAAATGCAACAAGATTGCAAACAACGCCTCATAAAAATGCAATTAAGTTGCAAACAAGACATCCCGAAAGCAAATTCGCAATTAGTGCTCTAAGAAAGTATAACAAAGTTGCAATTAACGCCTCACGACACCGCAACTAAGTTGCAAAACTTCTTGAGAAAAATTTGCAACAATGTTGCAAATTGCGCCTTGCAAAAACACAACATAGTTGCAAAAATTATCGAGAAAAATTTGCAACAATGTTGCAAATTGCGCCACGCAAAAACACAACAAAGTTGCAAAAATTATCGAGAAAAATTTGCAACAATGTTGCGCCAAAAAATTTGCAACAATGTTGCAAATTGCGCCTCGCAGAAACACAACAATTTTTGACGATAATTTTTGCAACATTGTTGCAAATTTTTGGGCGCAACATTGTTGCAAATTTTTCCCGATAATTTTAGCAACATTGTTGCAAATTTTTCTCGATAATTTTAGCAACATTGTTGCAAATGTTTCTCGATAATTTTTGCAACTTTGTTGCAAATTTTTCTCGATAATTTTAGCAACATTGTTGCAAATTTTTTTGGCGCAACATTGTTGCAAATGTTTCTCGATAATTTTTGCAACTTTGTTGCGTTTCTGCGAAGCGCAATTTGCAACATTGTTGCAAATTTTTTGGCGCATCATTGTTGCAAATTTTTCTCGATAATTTTTGCAACTTTGTTGCGTTTCTGCGAGGCGTAATTTGCAATATTGTTACAAATTTTTCTCGACAATTTTTGCAACAAAGTTGCAAAAATTTAGACACAGCATTGTTGCAAATTTTTCCCGGGAATTTTGGCAACTGTGTTACTTTTTGTGAGGCTTAACTTGCAATATTGTTGCAGTTTTTTAGCGATCAATTTGCAACTTTTGTGCGTTTGCTTAGGACTCGAGTTGCCACTTTCTGCGCTTTCTTGGGGCTCAATTTGCGACTTTGGCACTGCTACTTTATTTCATTTTCGCGAGTCATTTGTTTGCACTCTGCTTTGACTGTGTTACACTATCGCATTAACAGGCCTTAATAGCACCTAGATAACAGGCTTGACGCCCTTAACGAGGAGCGTAGCATTGCCACCTTCACGCGCACAAGGATGAATAGAAATTCAAGGAGACCCAACCCCATTGGACGAGGACAATTTTCAAGGAGGACCAAGGAAATCAAGAAGAGGAACCAAAGTCGTAATGGAAAGAAGAAGAAGACTCGCTAAGCAGTTCAACTTGAACATTGTATTTATTAATATTCTAGGTACATAAATAACGAGGGGACATTCAATAAAGCTGGGAGCATCAGCTACCATCTCCAATAGGTGGGAACATGATTCCATGTGGCGTTCAATTGTTACAAGCAATAAAACAATTGAAATTGTTACTACAGCCAACTGCATACAGTTACAGGAACGGGGTATTTTTATCGTGTAGCTTACTCTCTTCCCTTTCATTTGAGACTTCGTCGATTGAAATCGGCTCCGTAGAACCGGAGATAATTGAATTTATTTAAATAAATTATAAACAAATTACTATCAAATGGACAATGGAATTTACAATGTCATAATACAGATTCACTTTAAAGTACTGTTTCATACTGCGTTTGGTAACACTTTATTCATATGTACTTGGACACACGAAATTATTTTCAAGCATGAATATATAAAGCATTTTATAAATAAAGAGGTATATGCAAAATCAAATCATTCTACAACACGATTTGTAAACAAGTGTCAGAAAGTATTTGTATCCCTGACTTATCTACACGCGTAGTGGTCTACAGGACCGTCATCTATGAACCAGTACATGAAACTACTCATACCTCTGCCATATTTATTTATTAAATAGTTTTGACTGTGCAAGTAAAGCAGGTATCAATGTAGTTTAATACTCTTCCTTGTAGATGGCAATGCTATAGCAACTTTGGAGTGTAGATACGGCAGGGTACGAGTAGTTTCAAGCACTGCTTTATAGATGGCCATACGATATGTGCCACCACATAGCCGAGATGCTCACGTGTAAGTGACATGGATTTGGTAAGGTTTTAATACCCCGGGAATTCGGGTCGTACAAATGCATTGTTTGATTGATCTATTCATATATCCCGTCGGTGGTGAATTTTGCTACACTTTGAAACTCAGTCCTGCCTTTTATATTATTTCCTTTAGGAACCGAACTACCTTTTCATGCGTTGACTACCTTTATGTAAAAGAAGAACCTTAAACTCTTATTTATTAGCCTGCTAAAATTAAAAAAAAAAAAATAATGAAGTTTTTGTTTATTAGGGATACGATTTATTATATAATATTATGATAATGAGGTTGGCATACAGTATCGGGAGGGTCTGTTTAAGAACTCAATAATTGTTACTAAATATTTATATTTGTATTAAATCACTATGTGTATATTTCTATTTTGTCAATAAATCACTATTTCACAGCATTATTTTTCGTCTCAAATAAATCATTACATACAAAGCTTCCATAAAACAGAATATTTTCACCCTTGTCGGAAATGTATATGTATGTACATACATATATTTTTAAAAGGATACATACATATGATGTGTTATTTTATATTCTTCATATGAAATCGTTGGAATCGTTAAATCGCCACTAACATTATACAGTGAAAAATTATAATAAATGTTGCGATTTTTGTGATCACAAAGATTTTATTTATGGGCTTTAAGTCCATGTTAAATAACTTAAGCATCGCGTAACTTTTCGAATCAACTTATGATTAAATCGAACTGGTATAAGTTGATTTCAACACGCTACACGAATTCCCCTCTATCATCTTTTGTTGAACGTGCGGTAAGCATTAAGGGCGGCGGAGGATTCAACACGGGTCCAAGACACATATTTTTACAAGTACATTCCATAAAAATAAAGCATGACTTCCTTACGCGTATAAAATTATTGCGATACCAAATTGTTATTAATGATAAAAAAAAGTCGATAATGAAATATTAAAATAAGATATATTTAATTAAACCATGGAGCAGGCATCCGATAATAATTGCAATGCCGATGCTTACAATGAAAGGAACGCGTTACGTCTACGTACGATTGCGCTTAAATTTTGTCGCGTAAGATCAACAAATGTGAGCGTTTTCAAAACTTTGATCTCATTGCGACTACGTGCATCTGTGCATATACATTTATAAAAGAAATATACAAATGATACCCGGCGGAAAGTAACATAAATAATAGCAGCCCACTCCTTTTGACGTGCAATAATTCGCAATATAAATAATTGTCTCGGCATACGAATATTTTTACTTTACAAAGTCCTCAACTACGATGTGCCTTATTTTCAGGAAAAGATCATCCGCCTTCTAAAATATCGACGGTGCAAAGTACTTAAGGACAGGATTTCGTATGTGATACGATAGTATTCCGAAAATATGTTTTTAGCACTTGGAAACACCAAGCAATTGTAACTGTGGTTAAAAACATACATTGCATGATACTTTTTGGTTCACAGTATTGCTCATGATATTCACAATGCATACAACTGTTTATAGCTACTTGATCAACCACAAAAGTCAAGTAGAAAGATTCTGCCCATGATACAAAGTATTTTCAGGAAGTTGTAAAATCTTTTGGTTGCTCCACTCATTAGATCATAAACTAGAACATCTGTTACAACCAGAAAAAAGGAAAGCTACTTCAGATTTAGCAAATAACTAATCGACTATGGGGATCGGTTTTTTTCCTCGCAAATGCATCTGACTGTTCTCAATGATCCATGCGCAGGGCATTACCCTGTAAGAGGGAATGACCTATGTAGAAGACATTTTTAACACTTTATAATACAAGTATTATTATTACTCGGCGTGTGAGCAGGTATGTAGAATACAATGGCAAATACGATCGGCCATTAATAAGAGAAGGCCCCTTTGCTAGTTAAAAGCCATTACAACTGATAATAAAATTAATGGTTTGTTCCAATTGCTCTGTTTAGCATAATAGTATACTTTGATTACCGATTAGCTACGCCAGTTTTCATATTCACAGCGTTAAGTGGTCGGATGGTAAGAGCTAATTAATGCTGCATCAACTGGTTCCATGCACGATGGACACGTCAAGGAACGTAGCAACCAGTCGTCAATGCATACAGCATGGTAAGTATGCATACAGGGTAAATAACGCACTTCCTCCCCAACCTGGAGCTCCATCATACATATCACGCACTCTCCCTTTTTAGTCCCATCGTATTCTCGCATAGGCAGATGTTGAATAAGTCCTATGCGTTTTGCAATTCTGACTTGTTGTTCTTCCTCGCTTAACGTACTAGTTCCACTACCTGGTCCTAGATTAACACCAATGCCAATTCCACGTGCTACACTGAAATTTGTCGACTGAAGATGACGTTCCCTTGTAGCAATAGATGGATAATAAGAACCAACCACCTCCTGTGGAAACGAAAACAACTAAGAACGTGGTAATTGATACACAAAGAATTGTGTATCTTTCATACTGGGAGCATAGTTAAACGTTACATCATTTGTTGCATGGTTAAATTAGCTTTTTTAGCAGGTCGATCTTGTCTGAATATTGCCGGATTAATACTTGCACGGAGTATCGTACGTTACGGTAAACAAAGGTTAAGTATTGATGCCAGTTCTTTTTACACTTGAACAACATGTTTGCTGCTTTAAACAAAGGCAGCAGCCAAAGAAAACCAGCCAAAATAAAGAAGAGACGATCCACGAGCTGACAAAGCACACTGATACGGATAGTGAAACGAGTTGCGGAATCAGAATTGACCGAAAGTATGAGAAGGAAATGAAATTACATTATAGGGTATTGGTGGTCCAAGGCCTTCTTGCAAAGAACCGCTAGTCAACGTAGGAGGATCAGGATTGTTACTCAGCAAAGTGGTATTGTCCTGTTGACTGCCTCCACCGCGTTTCAAACAATTTCCCATTTTGTAGGAACGTCGACCCTAGCTTTGTGTTTTTTGGGCAGTGTACTTGGACTCCTCGATCCCAACGTCTCGATTAAACGATTACGATAACTTTGACGTGGGATATTTCGAGAGCTGTCCCCATTATAATACGCTTGTTTTTTCCACCGATACACGTAACGGGGTCCGTTTTTGCCCTTCAAACGGATGACAGTTCGTGCCTCGGGTGAAAAATTCGCTGGACGAATTATTACCGTCAAAACATCGTCCGTCGTCACATACCCGTATCACAGCTGGAGTGCCCGACGCATCCAACGAGACGCAACAGAAAAAAACAAAAAACGAAACGAGTCAATTAGTCACAGAGGTTGTGAAAGAAACACTTTTCACAATCCCTCACGCGACGTTCTTTAAACGTTTAGTACACACCATCGCTTTCATTCTGCTGCGTAGAAGATACTGCGCTGTGATTCGTCGTTACAGCGTATCGCATTTTCCACCATCCAATCATCGAAAAACGATTCCGGGCGATACAGCGCCGAAGATGCACATGCATCGAATGCATACGCTCCATCCAAAAGACACTCGGCAACTAACCTACGATTGGCTCGACTGCACTGTGCATATCACCAAACGCAGTTTACAGTGCGCTTACCATTTTTAAATGCTGTGTTTCGATTTAAATCGAAGCCATAATAGTTTTCGACTTGAGGCGTTCACCATGATTCCCGCCGTGTCTACGACGTATAAAAGCATTCGCTCGAGGGAAACGAGTTCTTCGCAGATTCAAAAATTGCATTCGAATCATTAAATGCATATACATATGTATACCGCGTACCGCAGATTAATTAATAATGTCGTTTATTCGATATTATGTTTATTCGGGCGCCCGATTATCCGCGCAAATTGACGTCAACGAAGGCTTTCCGACTGACACAAGTGGAAAGCAAGAAACTTGCGACAACTCGATGTTTGAACGACAATCGAGATCGCAGGGTCTCGACCTTCGTTTACACGATCATGATTTCGTGGATCTTAAATGATTTGCTATCGATCTCGTTCGATTGTTCGACTATTCGTATAGCAAGTCTACGTTAGAAGGAGCGTTGAAACCTGCGATCTCTTAAAAGTAATCAATCTTTAATTAAATTCTTACAATAAACTTGCAATACTGTTCGATTATTAATAATTAGATTAAAACGTCAATTGGTACTTCTTTGAAACGAGGCGTTTCTAAGGAAACCCTCTCTAAGGAACGCAAAGCGTTGCGAAATACTCCAGGGAAAAAATTAAGAAGCGGAGGAAACCGTGAAAAATATGTATTGCATACATCGTTGACTGTATTACTACAAAAACACGATAAACGCGATACATATTCCTCGAACGCAGCGTAAGGATCTGAGATGTTGGAAAGTATCGGTTAGTCTTATGCTTATCTTATCTAATTCTGACCCCTAGCCTTCGGCAAACACAAAAAGCAACAAGACCTTTGGTACCGATTCCATCGTCTCTGACGACGAATGGCGCAGTGTGTTCCATGTCGTTGTCCATTCGGTCGACGAGCTCTGTCGGGGCAGGAAGCACTTACTTAAACCGATCTATCGTATAGTCGTGCATCCCATCAAGCACGTATACGCGCTACGTCCCGATTTTGCACCCCAGTCCTGTTCTCGGTTCGATCTTTCCGCTCGATCAGCGTTCCCCTCTCGTTTCTTCGGCGTGCGCGTGCACGCGGTCAAGCTGCAAGCACAGTCCGTGGATATCTTCGACATGGTACTAATCGTTGTCCACTCCGATATTCGTGTTGCACTCTTCTTTCTGGTATCGCGTTCAAGTTAAAGTAGAGGACAACGGTGTAGCAAATTCGAAATATTGCAGGAGGGGTCCCGGTGTGCGGATCGTGTTCGAGGAAGAGTGGAAGAGTGGAAGAGTGGAAGAGTGAAAGAGTGGAAGAGTGGAAAAGTGCCTTGTGCAATTAGACATAGTGGAACGAGGAAAACTCCGATCGTGGGCCCAAAGAAACGAGATGATCACATTGATGAACAACTAAGCTAGTAACAAAATTTCCCTGTTACCTGAATAGTCACAATATGACTGGAAGACCGGGATCGTCGTGGAGCACGGTGATTTTTCTCGTGGCGATCTGCATTGCAATCGGCACAGCCGGATCGGGTAAAGGAAATTTTCTTTTTATTCGCACGATCCTTCGAAAATTTAAGAGGTTCGCTTACGAGGGGTGTCGTATCGAGCTTCTTTTAATACCCGGTTATCGGTCACGCGCGTCGTTCAACTTTTCTTCAGGCGAGATCGAAGCGACGACTGTAATTAATTTGAGCGCGAAAAATTATCGTTTCAGAAATCACGAGGGACCCTGCGCTGTGCAGCAGAACGAAATGCAAAGGTAGGTGAACGGCGCGATTTAACGTACACATTCTTCGAAATTATAACAGGGCTGATAGAGAAGTCGAAGTGGTCAATGATTGATCGATCGCCGCGTTGTTCTTTGCAGTATTGCCCAGCCGAAAATTTAAATACGAAGAGAACGTATCGTACCGGTACAGATACTCGGTGGACGTGAGCACGAATCTGGGAAAGTGGAATGCATCTTCAAACTTGTCGCCGGACCACCCTGGAGCCGAGTCGACCCTACGGCTCGACGCAGATTTGCTCCTTCGTTTCGATAGCCCCTGCGAGGGCAGCTTGAAATTTGAGAACGCCAGCCTCAGCCACGATCCTCGGAAATACAATCCGGAATTTCCCGACCGTGCCGGTGCAGAGTTCAAGGCGAACTTGGAACGGTTCACGCTGTGGTTCGCGTTCGACGACGGTCGTATAGACGAATTATGCCCGGACAGACGCGATCCGGTATGGGCGTTGAATTTAAAGAGAGGCGCGTTATCGATGATACAGAACACCATGCTGAGATTCGATATAGATCATCGCACGAACGAGCTAGACGTGAACGGTGTATGCGGGACAACTTATCGCCTCCACGAAGCGAAACGGACCAGCCTGATCGTGAAAAAGACGAAAGACACGTCGAATTGCGCGCACGGCTCGAAACATTTCTCCGTGATACGTTCGAACGTTTACAGAAGCCCCAGATCGGATTCTCGCGGCCCTAGCCACCCTCTGCTCCAGTCCCGAAGCGAATGCGAGTTGACGATCGACCGCAACATTTACGAGAGCATCGTTTGCAAAGAATCGCATCGGTTGCAGCCACTCGCGAGCGGCAGTACCGGTCCGAGGACCGAGTCGACCTCCGTTCTTCGACTTACCGGGGAGTCGAGGGACAACGATGCCGGCTTCTCGGCCGAGTACGACCAAACCGATGAACAGGATGAGGAGGAA
Source organism: Nomada fucata (assembly GCA_948146005.1). Classification (NCBI taxonomy): domain Eukaryota; kingdom Metazoa; phylum Arthropoda; class Insecta; order Hymenoptera; family Apidae; genus Nomada; species Nomada fucata. The sequence goes on along the minus strand of OX411277.1, from coordinate 1,696,302 downwards.
AAGGAGGAGAAGAGGTACACGAGGGATCGCGCGAAGCGAACCAATTTGCTGTACGATTATTCGAAAACACCGAGGACCATGCACGGCGAGCTGAGAAGCGCCAGGGATCTCTTGAAGACGATGTGCAAGCTGGGCGTGAGCTCGGAAGAGTTGCAGCAACGATTCTCCGAGACGTTCACCGCGTTCGTTCAGTCGACGCGGCTTCTCGATTATCCGTCGTTGTCGCAACTCTTCTTCCGGGCCAACAGTATATGCAGGAACAGCAGGTGAGTAGACCGTTGCCCTTTGGCGGATGAAATAGAGACTCAGACGAGTACTCCATAACCGATGCGCCGTTCGTTTTTCCTTCTCTTTCGCAGGAAGCACATCATTGACGCGTTGCCGTTCATGGGCAGCAACGCGGCCGTGAACGTGATGAAGGATCTGATAACGAAGGGGCAGGTCGATCAGGCGACGATCGGCATGTGGGTAACCGCGTTCGCGTTGATTCCGCAACCGAATCGGGACACAGTCAAAGCTCTTTATCCTCTCCTGTCGCTGGACCGTCGTATTCCAGACGCGCAGATAGTCCTCAGCTATTCCGCGACCATTTACGCTTTCTGCTCCGCTCACGAAACGCGATGCGACGGTGTCGACGACGTGACTCGATTTCTATCGTACCTGGAGGAGAAGATCGAGAAGGGTTGCGCGCCGCGAACGCATTCCCGCTCCACGATAAAGGAGGTACAAAGTTACGGGTCGCGATGCAATTGTTATCCCATAGCTAGACGATCGGCTCTTCCTAATCAGTTGTTGCTTTTAGACGGTCGAAGCTCTGAAAGCGATCGGGAACATGGGCTTGGAGGCGAATGGAGTGTCGAAACGATTGAAGCAATGCATAGACGACGAGGGGGGATTCTTGCCAATGGAGATTCGCGTGGCGGCCATCGACGCTCATCGCAGGATGCCGTCTTGCGAGAAAACGCGTGACCTACAGTTTTTGAACTACTATCGGAACTTCACCTTGGACACGGAAATACGTATAGCCGCGTACCTGCAAGTTATGCGCTGCCCCGATTACAGCGTCGTTAAAACGATCAAGCACACGCTGAAGGTGGAGGAGATCAATCAAGGTACCCTCGCGGAGGAGCATCGCTCGATACGTAGATCGAGCGCGTTTTATCGATATTTCGAAATCTGTTCGCAGTCGGCACGTTCGTGTGGAGCCACCTGACGAATCTCTACAATTCCGCCTCGCCGACCAGGGTCGAGATTCAAAGCTTGCTGACGGATCGGGATCTCGGAAATAAATTCAACAGCGATAGAAGAAAGTTCTCGCGCAACTACGACGCGTCCTTCTTCTCGGAGGAGTACAATTTCGGCGCCAACTATCAAGGGAACCTGATCTTCTCTCCAAAGTCGTACATACCCAGATCGGCCACGTTCAATCTGACTTTCGATCTCTTCGGCGAGTCGGTGAATATGTTCGAGGTAACCACGAGGCTAGAGGGCTTGGAATATTACGCGGAGAAATTTTTCGGCCCGGACGGGCCGTACAGTAACGAGAAGGTGTCTGGATTCTTCTCGCACATCCTCAGAAGCCTGAGATCGGCGCCAGAGGAAGAGAAGGAAGATTATTGGGGCCGCGTGAAACGATTACCGAACGTTATCGACAATAACTTCGACGATCCGACAATCAGCTTCAGCTATAAGGTGAGAAACACGGGCGATCCAATCGCTGTACGATACGTCGGTGTTGCTTGGAAACTGTGATTATTCTTTTCGCCTCGTTCGCAGATCTTCGGGACCGACTTGAAATATTCAGTGGTGAACGGCGATCGGGAAATCAGGGAGGCTCTGACGCGCATGGATCCATGGGAGAAGTTCAAGCAAATTGCTTCTGGGAAGGAGATCCATTACGAAAACGCGATCATGTTCTTGGATTCCACTTACGTCGTGCCGATGACATCAGGATTACCTGTGCGCTTAGACTTTGCTGGCTCTGCGGCGTGCGATTTCAAGATGTCAGGGCTACTCGATACCAAGAGCATTTCCAAGGGAGAGATCGAATTCGTCAGCAACGTCGCGCCGAGGTATAATTATGTATATTGTTAATGGTTCTCGTTTCTGTACTAATAGTACTTTTCTCGAGTCGCCCTTTCCTTCATAAATTATTCGCGCCGTTTAAACATTTGTTGCGAACTGCTCTGCTTGCGAGCAGCATGAGCGTAGACGTGGTGGGCAGCATGACCGTAGATGCGTTCTACAAGACGGCTGGAACGAAACTGCGAACGAACGTGTACTCGTCCGGAGCTGTGCAGATTCACTTAGACGTGAAGGGGACGCGGTCTGTCCGACTGAGCTTGGGCCTGCCGAACAAGAAGATGGAGGTGTTCTCAATCGGCACGGACATTCTGCTGACGAAGGGCAACGGGGCTGAACACGAGGAGAGACCGCTGGGCATTTTAGTAGCTGGTCGAAATGCCAACGACAGAAATTCCTTGCAATCTGTCGCGGTTCCGAGGAACGTGATTAGCAACACAAGCTGCACCTGGACCGCGCTGGACAGATTGGCGGGCCTTAAATTATGCGTCGACTATCAACTGTCGAACGTGACGAAAGATCCCACCGCCCCTTACTTTCTTCTAAACGGTCCGGCGCTTTTCAAGATCTCGCTGCTGAAAGCCGATCCAACTGCTAAAAATTATCTACTGGAGTACAAGTGGCAGAAAACAAAGGTAACGTGTGTCGTTCGTGATCTGCTGGCGCCGGGATCCGGCCAATATAGATAAAGTATCTTTTTTGTTTCGCCGCAGGAGGAAAATATATTCAAAGTGTTGTTCGACACTCCTGGATCGCAGATAAATAGAGAATTGAGCGCCGTGGTCTCCTTTGACGCGAAGACTAACAACGTGACAGTCTTGCTACGATCCGCTGGAAATTCTCTGGTAGCCGAAGGTAAGATTCTCAAGGATTGCTCGTTGGCAGAACGATGGATAAGATCGACGAACACTCGGTTCACGCGTGCCGGTTTTTCAGGTACCTATAAGAGCACGGAAAACGAAACATTCGTCGACATCGGTTTTGATATAAACGGTACCAAACACCTTGACGCCAGCTTGGGTTACGCGATTAAAAAGTTCCACTATGGTTACACGTTCAGCCCACAGATGCATCTTATCGTTAATAACGAAAGGATCGCCGCACTTTCAGGTTTGGCCGAGTCCCTCGTTCACATTCGTCGATTCTTCGATTCAACTGTTTCAAACGATTATCCTCCTTCATCGAGCGGTCTCGTGTTACAGGCACCATCAGGAATGCATGGAAGAACAACGTGTCCCAGTGCGACATAGACTTGACTTTCCGAACGAAGAAGGTCTGGAGCAAATTGGTCGGTTACATCGTGCGAAGAAACGTGAGCCTGGCTGGTGATTTGCAATTGGAGTACCAGCTGCAGAAGATGCCCAAGAAGGAGACACTTCGGCTGGAGATGTCCCTCTCGAATCGTTCCTCGAAAACTTTGACGCACAAAGCAGCCGACTTGAAGCTGCGTTCCACCGCGTATCCACAGTTGAACACCGTGATCACCGCGTGGTACCAGCAGGCCCTGGGTCACCTGGAGTTGCACGCGGAGGTCAATTCGAGCCCGCACCTCATGGACGACCGTCACAAGCTCACAATTCAGTTGCTGGTCTCTTACTCGAAGATGTACTTCCAAAACCAAGACACTAAAGTGAGCGCGCTGTTCGCGATAACGAAGCCCGTCCAGAACCTGGATATCAAAATCGGTATCAACCACTACGTGACAGGACCGGAAACAAGATCGCGCCTGTTAATAGGCTACGCTCCAGGTCGGTTGATCTAATCGAGCGTCTGTTCTCCTTATCTTCCTTTTCCTCCTAATGAATTATGATCTAATCTCTATTTCTTCTGCATTCAGGCAAAGAGATCATCCTAATCGTGAATTTGATTATACCACGCGGACCAACGTTCAGCATGGAGGGCCACACGAATCTGACGATTCCAAATTTCAATTCCATGTTGATCGACATGAGGATCACCGAAAGATCGAAACGAACATACGACTTAGACATGGCCGGCACGTGGTTCAGCGGTCACAACTTGACAGCGCGTGGCTCTTACTCGGACAGATCTGTATCGACAGTCGTCAGCCATAATTTGAAGCTGATTCTAAAGTCGCCGAGCTTCGGCAACGACGTTCTGCTGAACTGCAAGCTGTACCGAAATTACAGCGACATCCGAGTTAACTTGCAGGTGGAACACGTGGATCGGGACAAGTACGCGTTCATTCTGAATCACACGGTCGTGTCGCCGACGAACGTGTTGTCGTACGTCGAGGGCAGATACAAAGGTACCGTGTACTCGTTAATGAGCGACGTCGATACGGAACGGGAGCTTCGAATGGAGATACACTTGGACAAATGGAGGGACGTTCATTTGGCGTTGACCGGCGTGAACGAGGATGACAGAAAGAGCTTTGGAGCGGAAGTGAAATGGGACGCGAATCGGGATCCAGCGTTGAAGCTCGCGGTCTTCTTCACCCTGGAGAGAAGTTTTCCCAAGGTGCAATCGGCCGAGAGAAATATCAGCACGATGGCTACTCTGACCTATCCTGGCCGATACGTCGTTTGCTCGTGTCACGTAATAGCGCGCGACTCCTACGATTACATTGTAGACGCGGCGATCGACTGGAATCCGGATCAGAGGATAGGCTTGTTCATCGCCACGGAGTACAACGAGGAGCTATGGATCAAGCTGACCAGCCTGGAGACCCGGTTGACCACGCCGTTCGAAAATTGGAAGAAAACGGGATTCAGCTTCAGGTAACGAAAATCCTTGCGCTCTAGCTTTTCCTATAGATATCGCATGCTGAACCCTTGAAAAAGATCTTTGACCGCGACTGATTCCTTTGACCGTCCCGTTTCACCAGGTACCTGCAGGAATCGAATCGAATCAAAGCGAGCGGAGACGCACATTGGAGGGACTCGCAGCGATTAGTCGCAGAATTCGATGGCAGCACAGACGAGCGCGATAATGTCAGGGAATGGCGAGGCAATTGCGGATTGAGTAGCACCGTGCATTCCATATCGTCGACCACATTAAACATCACGCACAAGATCGTCGACTCGCAGAAAGCAGAGAGCCGTTTATTAGTCCGGTACGATCCGGACAAGGTGATCGACGCCTGGAGCATTTGGTATCTGGACAAAGAGTCCGACAACGTGTTCAATTTGACCGGGAATTTGCATCTCGAGTCGCCTGTGACCCGCTACAGAAAGAGCGATATGAAATGCCAGCTACAAATTCTGCCAGACTGGAAGATCGTCGGGGCCGCGAACTTGGATTTGGACAAGAGAACGTACACGGGCAAATTGCTCGGCGATCTTCGCCGCTTGAAGGAATCCATGGTGCAGTTCAACATTACCACCCCGTTGGAGAAGTTCTCTTTCGTCCGCGGTAGATTCGGCCTGTCTGAGAGCAGCAGACACGTGGTGGCCGAAGTGGTTACACCGAATGGCCCTGTCGGTTTCGAGGCACTCTGTCAATTGTTCGCGTCCAGCTACCACTTCAACATTCGATTGTCGTTGGCGACACCGCTGGAGGTGCTTCAGAAATCGCTCCTGGTGGCCAAGCTGAACGAACGGGAGGCCGATTTCCGCGTTGCCTACAACCACATGGTCGTTGGTTTCCAGGGTGTGTCCCATTATCACAATATTACCGATTTTCATTACAGCTATCTGCTGTTCACCCCCCTCTCTGGTCTCGAGGAGAGTGGAATCGTAGCGAAGTTGATCGTGGCACGCGCGGAGAACGACAATATCGACGTCGATACGGAATTCTCCGTGCGATTGTCCGAGGTGAAGGCAGGCGTCAGGGCCAAGGGTGGTCCCAAGCCTCCGCCTGTTAGCATCAAAATCAAATCGGCGATCGGCAGTGAACGCAGCACCCAAGAGTTGGCGGAAGCAGGCGTCAAGATCGACCAAGAGGAGGAGGAGGCCTCGCTACCAGAGGACGAAGACGACGAAGAGGGTAACCTTTATTGGCACGGTGAATTCGACGTGTTCCCTGTGATGTTGGAACCCATCGTTGGAGAGCTAGACATCGACAACGAGGGATCGACGTACAAAATTGCCAGTACCCTGCAATACTTCCAGGGGAAGATCATACTGGACGATACGTTCTGGATAGACGATCTCTTCAACATGAGAAACGAGCTGAATCTGCTGGTCCCGTTCAAGTTCGTCGACGAGATCGCCTGTTTGAACGTGTTCGTCGTCGACTTAGAGAAGTCTAGCTACACGATGCAGGTAGCCGTGAACGTTAGACGAAACGCTAGCTGGTACGATTCGGGGATGTACGCGAATTACGCTTACCAGGAGAGCGAGGTGGACGATTCGCAGACGCACGCGATACGGTTGAACGTGAAAACGCCCCTGGAGTCTCTCGAATATATCGACACGAACACCACGCTGGACGTGGACGACAAAGTTTACAGAGCCAAGATCGGTATTCGCGCGCCGGACAGCGCGATCGATTTGCTCGGGACCATGGAAATCGAGCCTGCCTATTTGGATACGATGCTCGTCCTCGAGGTTGATACACCTCTGGTGAAGCTGCCGAGAACTAGCCTGACGGCGAAACGCGATTACACGGAGAAGGAGAAGTACGTGAAGATTAGCGGCAAGATCGACCAACCGATCTCCAAGGAGTTCTCTTTCCAATCGGACTGGTACGCAACGGAGAATCGCGCGAGGGCATTGGTGAATTTTAGCTGCTGGATAGAGGCACTGCGGAACATCGAGGCGGGCGTGTCTTACGCGAACATGATAGCCAGCAACGATACCGCCGGTCTGACCGTGTTCGTCAAACACCTGCACGACCGGTACTACAAATTATCCGGCAACTATAGCGGCGGAATGATCGAGGCTGAAGTCTACACGCCCCTTTCGAACGAGAAACCGCGATACGCGTTTCACGGCGACGCTAAGAAAACGAGCGGCTCCAGCACTTACGAGTTGAACGGTGAGTTATGGAACCTCGCTGCCGCTGAAGAGATGAGCACTGTTTCCGGTACTATCGAGTTGACCCGGAACGGATCCTTGCACGCTATCGAGGCGACGATACGGCCAAAGAAGGCTCGCCTCAACGGTAACAAGAACGACGAGAGCAACGCGCTTATATTGAAGTTCAAGAGAGAAAGATACGGTTTGAACGTTGCTCTCGCTGGCCGCGCTGTGAACGCAACAATAGACGCGAGCTTCGTCAACTATTTGAACTGGGACGTGAGATCGCGCGCGGATATCGTCAAGCCGTCCGGCGAGCAACATCAGTTTCGGTTCAGCACGTTCATGAACGTCCAGGTGAACGGCAATACAACGTTGTACGTTCACATGGAAACGCCGCTGGCGGACATTCGAAACGTCAGCTTCTCCGGGAACATGTTGCTGACGAACAACAGCGGTGACGTTCGGGTGCGAGGTTTGTCCAGCGAGTACTCGCGGTACGCGACTGTTCAATGGAAGCTGCTGCACATGGTGGACCTGTTTGGAAGAGCGATGGCGGGATACGAGGGGCCAACGGACAGCAAGATCGTCGACGGTCGACTGTTCTTTAGAAATCCAGGGCGCGCGTTCCGGAACGTCGACGTTGGTTTCGACGTGGACGTCGATCGCGAGAAATGGAAACTCGGTGCGAACGCCACCGTCGGGTTTCGCAACCACGAGAACATCGACGGGGTGTTCGTCGTTCGACTACCGCCACCCGACAACGACGATCATCGTTTCTTAATCAGCTATCACGCGAACGGCGGTCTCAAAGACGCGTCTTACGTGATAGGCTACAACGGGCTGCGGGCTAACAGGAACTACGCTTCCGATGGTTCGGTATGTATCGTTGCTGTCGAATCTTTGAGGCGCGGTAGAAACAAACGTGCCCCACCTGGGAACTATTACAAATTTGCCAAGTGGAATGTTTAGCGTTGCAATTATTCGGGTAATTAATAATTGATATGCGTGAACTCTCTTGCGCAGATACACATGGGAAAGCGGGATATCAACGGACACCTTCGCGCCTCCTGGGGTATGCTACCCGTTCAATCCATCAACAATCTGTTGAACGTGAGCTTCGACAGCAACGAGATCGAGGTCAAGTACTCGCTGTTCACGCCGAAATTCCAGCAACAGGAGACTCTGGTGTTCCTGTTCGATTACGATGCCACCGTCGACGTAACGAAACGGGCAATAAACGCGGACATCTATTACCCGGCGAGTACCCGAGTGGCCTCCGCGAACCTGTCGTACGAAAGCCTGACGAACGTGAATGGAACCGTTCACGCTGTCTTGCCTATGGCAAACGTTTCGCAACTCGGTTGCCAATTCGTCGTGTTCACCACACTGTAAGCGACGCGTTCGATGTTCGCGCGCGTGTCTGCCACTGGGGCTCGTTACAAAGAATTTAACTTTCGCAGGCAGAAGAACAAGAGGTACGCCAAGCTGTTCTGGCCGCGAAACTCGGCGATCTTGGACTCGGAGTATAGCTATCGCAGCGAGAAACTCAATTCGGATTTGGAGGGAGTTCTGCACGCGGAGATTCCTCTCAACACGCGTCACATCGGTCATCTGACGTATGGTTACAAGAAACGACCACAAGCAACCACTGGTTACTCGGAGCTGACCTACAACAACCAAAAGGTGCTGCACGGACGGTACAATTCTAAGAGCGAGTCGAGGGCCGGTTTCGAGAGGGATCGCGTGCAGATCACGATCGAGAATATGTACAAACCAATCGGCATCGTCTATGTGAATCAGTACGAGTACAGCGCTGGGAACGAGGGAACGAATTATCCTACCGTGGAATACAAACACGTGAATCTGTACAGGCTGGACAATAAGACCGCGTTCAATGTCGCCGGCGAGTCCAGAATCGAGACCACGCACACTGGTCAGAATATTCATCTAAGCGCGATACACTCCAATAAAACTGTACAACTGAAGGCCAACTACCAGGTGCTACCAGGGGAGTTCGATCAGACCAGCTGGCTCAGTTTGTCCGACGACGCGTGGATATCGTATCGCGTCAATATTTTAAACAAAACCACCGACGACGTGGACAATCAATTTCTGATCCTGAGCGTGTCTTATCCCCGACGGAATTTCACCTTGGACGGCTCCTACTGGATCACCCGCGAGGAGCTTAAATCCGAAGTGAAGCTTGATTGGGATCGCGAAACGGAGAGGCCCAGAACCGTCGGGGCTCTGTTCAATTGGGCGAATCTCTCGTCAGACGCGACCACCGATGTACAACAGCGAGCAATCTTTGCCTTGCGACATCCGAGTTTCGCCAAGCCGGTCTCCCTGAAAGGTGAACTGCTGAAGGCGGATCCCAGGGATCTGATCAACGTTTCCGTCACCGCCGACTACTCCAACGATCCGAACAAATTGCTCGCGTTATCTGCGTGGCTCCGGGACGAGAGTCATGCACCGATCTCCATGAGATACGCTTACCAAGTGACGGGCAAGCATCCAAGTACTAAATTCGATCTGGACGTACGAGGATTCCTGTACAAACGGGAGAACAAATTATTCGAGACTGTGAACAGCGGCAGCTACAAACGCAGCTTCTTAACCGGTGACAACGGTAGATTGAACGCACGGCTCAATCTCGTTCGCGACGAGCTGTTCTTCCAACGGGAGTACAACGAAGAGGTCAAGTATTTGGACGTTCGTTATCGTTCTATCGATAGCCGACGCACGATCAACGGCAGCGTTATCAATACACCGAAATTAAACGCCACTGGTGCGTTCGTCTTCGATCCGAGGGAGAAATTAACATGGATGATGGTCAATTATACCCCAGGTAATATGAACGCGTGAACCGTAGTGCGTTCGCAATACTTTCGCGAGCGAATACTGACGATTGCCCCTCTGCACAGATGCTGTGGAGAGTTTACGGATGTACGGTAGGATCCCCGATGCTCGGAACACTGTGTTCGATATCTGGCGAACGTACGAGGAGGACTATTCCGTGTCTGACGTTTCTTTCTATCTGAAACTCAATCATTCCCGACTGATTACCTCCACGCTACGTTGGAGACCCGAACTGAAGAGCGATATAATCGTAAGTAAACGCCTATCCTTGCTCTGACGCAGCGCTCGAATACGTTTACGCGCTCCGATGGGAACTAGGTTTCCGTTATTCCACCTTTTGCAGGATATTATAAAGAACACGGCGGTGGGTGCGTACGATAGCTTGAACAACGATGCCGATTATTGGAAGCAATACGTGAAAAGCGAAACGGTGAACGTAATCACGGACGCGTTGGAGGATGCGCAGCAGGACTTGGAGCAGTTCGTCGACGACTGGAAGTGAGCGGCCCTTCTTAAATAATATCAATGGCATTTGCCAATTGAGGAAAGCCCTGATACCGTTTGTTTTGTTCCGCAGCAATTTGAAGGAGCTCCAGACCGATCTGGACGACCTGAAGATCTATTTAAACAATTCGTACAACGCGAACGATTTTTACATGAAGGACATCGTCTCGTTCGGTATGTACGCGATCGACGAGCTCTCGTTGCGAAGCCACATAGAATCTTTGCCGAACATCGTGAACGAAGTGTGGGAGATAATGGGCGAATCCGGGCAGGCTATCAGGAACTCGTTGCTCGGTGTCATTGACATGATCAAGAACGCGATGAAAAAGATATCCGAGATCGTGGCTGCGATTTTGCGCGGCGACTCGATCTCTCAGGTGTCCAGCATAATCGAGAACGTGCTCGAGAAGTACGACAGATTCGTGAAAGATCTTCACGTGTCGTTCATCAAATACATCGAGAATCTCTGGGGTCAGCTGGCTCATTCGATCTCTCAACAGTGGAATCGATTCTTGCTGCTCGTGGAACCGCTTTTCATTCGCTGCGTTCATTATTTGGAGACGGTCGTTTGGAAGGCCAGCAAGGAGGTGGTGGACTTCCTTTACGATCGTAGAAACGATCTGATCGCTTCTCCTTACTTCGATCGTTTCACCAATTTCACCCAAGACATCGACAAGTTTTATCGTGACATCAAAGCGAACGATATCATCACGAACGTTCAGAAATACACAGGCGTGGTAATACAGTTCCTGAAGGAGAGGTATTTCAACTTCGTGCCGTTCGGCAAAGAGCTGAAGGATGTCGTCGACGAAATCGTCAGCGAGTTAAAGGAATTGCAAAAATTGCCCACAATACATTACGCAACGGAGAAGATGCAGCAGGTGTACGATAGGGCGTACCGTATCTACGAGTACCTGGAGATACGCGCGAAAATAGAAAGTGCCATCCGATTGATTCATTCGAAGCTGATGGACATTAGCCTGTCGGCCCTGCAAGCTGAGAATCGATACAGGGAGGCGAAGACCAAGTTCATCTTCGATCCAAATCAAGGCTTGATGTGTCTGGAACAGAAGCTCCCGATGTCCTGGCACGCGTTCAATCAGACCCCAGAGTTCCACGAGATTCCCGAATTCAGAGCCGTCTCAGATATAAGGTGGTACTTCGCTTCGTCGAATGTAACATTCTGGAGCTTGTATCGGTACAAACCGTACATGGAACCGATCAATTGGTTACCGCCGTTCAAAGGTAACACCTAAACCTGCATCGCTTGCATATCTTCAGTTTTCAGTTTAAAAGCCAGTCCAATAATATCTTATAATTGTTTCAGCGCAAGCGATGATCATTGGTTCACGACACTTTATCACCTTCGACGGCCGCCACTTAGACTTCGCTGGTCCTTGCACGTACCTTTTAGCCCGCGATTTTGTACGGGACACCTTCACCATTCTTCTGGAGTATCAGCCGCGCGCCGATCGATTTACGCACAAGATCATTTTATTGCTGGGGAAGGATGCTCTCGAGCTCGACATCTTCAACGACGTTAGCACAGATTTCGCCGTAACAGTAGCAAAGCTTTTCCTCTTTCATTTTCTTCGCCTGCATAGAATCTTCTTTCTCTTGCAGAGTATCAAGCTCGTCTCCCAAGGATCGTCCAACGCGACGAGCAATCTTGCCCTTCCCATCGAGCTGGAGAACGGAACTACCTTCGTTTACCAAGCAGAGAGCGTTGTCATCGTGGAGCGTAAGCGGAACGAGTTGCGACTGGAATGCAATTTGAAATTCGATTTCTGTACGCTGGAATTGTCTGGCTGGTATCACGGGAAAACGGCTGGTATCCTCGGTACGATGAACTACGAACCCATGGACGACACCACCGCGTCCAATGGTGTCGTGACGAGGGACGTGAAAGCTTTTGCAGAAAGTTGGTCGATCGATCGATACACCGACGATCGCTGCACGACGAACGATACCAACTTATGGACAAGGGTTGAAACGGGCCCGGCTATGAAGCCGGAAGAGGACTCGGACGTCTTGGAGTTCTGCCACGATTTATTTGTGAACAAGAGCTCCGAATTCGTTAGCTGTTTCGACGTGGTCGAGCCGAACGAGTACTCGAAAATGTGCGATCGAAGCTCGAGTAAATCGGATGCTTGCACGGTTGCATTGTCCTACATGCAGCTCTGCCTTTTCCACGACACGTATCTCAGAATACCGGATGTGTGCAGCAGTTGCAGCATGGTGGACGGCAGTCAGATAGCCGAGGGGCAGTTCAGACAGCTCGAGGGCGAACGTGTACCTAGCTCCACCGACGTGGTATTCATCGTGGAAGGAAAGGGTTGCAACCAGGGGATAAAAGAAAACCGTAGTATCGAGCATTTGGTCGGTCAATTGAACAAAGAATTCAGGGATCAACATCTGACGGACAACCGATGGTCCCTGGTCGTTTTTGGGGCGAACGGAGTGTTCGACAGTCCTAGAAGCATTGTCTTCGACGGGCAAATCTTCACGAAAAACGTGGCACGATTCGTAGATTACTTCGATCATGTGCCGCTTGGCGATGGAAATCGGGACGTTTTCGCGGCGATCGCCTTCGCCTCGAAGCTCGTGTTCAGGGCGGGCGTCTCCAAGACGTTCATTCTGATGCCCTGCTCGCACTGTGAACCAGAAAATCAAACGGTAATTTAAACAAAACTTTCTCTCTGTAAACGATTTACTCCTATGTACGATACTCGTTATTCCAGTTGGATTACTCGGTGCTGCACGAAGTTTTACTGGAACACGACATCACGCTTCACATACTAATGGATGGCGACTTCGAGTTCGAGAAGGACCGGTTGAACAAGATCTTCTACGGTTTAGACGCGACCAAATCGTACACGAAGAAGGACAGCAGAACGTTGACGGGTGATATCGATCTGCGAAGGCAAGTGAAACTGTCGAAAACCGCGCTTGGTTACTGTACACCGCTATCTCTGGAGATCAACGGGACCATATTCAGCGGTGATAAGCTCCGCTTCGACAAGTTGGCTTCGATCAAAAAGTTCGCCAACGTCTTCGCCAAGAGGGTGGCTCTGACCGCTATCCCCAACCCCTGCCAAAACTGCGAGTGCAACGTTGATAATAACGGTGTGACGCGAATGGAATGTATACCGTGTGTTTATCCAACTCCAATTTCAGTCGACTATGTAAGATACTCTTATTTGTCTGCCGCCTCCGTGTAATCACAAATTAATCAGCAATCGCAATAATAATTTTCTGCTTCTTTTTTTTCTTTACAGGATACGTTCAATATGAACGATTCATTGTCGTCTCTACAACCATTAAGCATAGATTATGGATTAATCGATATCGATGATAGCTGAAACATCGCGCACACGGTGTAGACGTCCAACAGCGACGCCTTCTTTACCTTTCACGTCTTCTCCACTTTTTTGTCCTACTTGTTCGACACATGCACGACCAGTAGAACCTTTACCGACGACGTATGCGTAACAAACGCACCCTTCGTAAGGACCTTCGTAATAAATTATCGTGGAATATATCGTACGATCCGATGCGTTTCAGTAAATATTTTTACGTATTCTTAATATAGCATTCGGCTTTATCTTTACCTCGAGATATCGTTTATATAGTTTGTAATACCATTGTTTATATAGATGTATGAATAAGAAAGAGACAGTCTCGTTTATTGATCAACGACGTTACACACTTTGTGTACAAGAATTAGATTTAAAAAATCGGAGTCTGAACAATGAAAAAACGTTACGCTATATTAATTTTTAACCACACGAAACATAGCTGCATCGGGCAAACAATCAAAATTCATCGTCATACGTTAAGGGCGTAACTTAATATTAAGGATTCCGCATTCTTCTCACCCCACCTTGGCATTTGTACAACTTTCGATTGGTCCAGTCCCAAATATCCGTTACCGATAAATTACATCTTCCGATACGTTTACGATTCGATGATGTCAACGTATATTATAAGAGCAGTGTGATTCATTCGATTATTGTTCGAATAACTCCAGCAATGGATAAAGTATAATCTATCTTAACTGGTTTGTAAGATGGCTATAAAATAATTGAGATTCACGATTGGATACTGTAAATACATTTCGAAGCATTCGTCCTCCCGTTCTGACACTATTACGGCAAAGCATACGCATGGCAAAAGTTTGTGTCGTTCAACACATTTGACACGAGATTCTAAGTTCCTTACAATAGTTTCCTTTCCCATTGAGGACATTCTGATATAAAAAAAACCGCGACACCGCCGTTAACCTTAACGTTATTCCTACGAGGAACACGATTTTAAATGCAATAAAACAAATCGAAATATAAATTGAAAATTTACGCGCATAGAAGGATACTTGCTACGTAAAGTAATAGTCGAACAATTCCATCTGATTTATAAAATCTTTCGCTTATTTATTACGTGTGTATATAATACTTCTAAATATATCGTACAAATGTAATATGAATCGTGACTAGCAACCGATTTATATTACATCATTTGTATTTCAGTTTTCGTCTACACTTTTCTGACAATCCGAAAAATTGCGAGCATTTTTATTCTGTCACACTTCAGATTACCTTAAAAAGAAATAGCTACGATGACAATGATGATGATTATGTCGATGATCATGATAATAATAATAACAATAATAATAACAAATAATGTAATAATAATAAAATCTCTAAAGATCGTCCGACTTTCCGAAAAACGTAACGAAAGCGCAGGGTTTTTTGTTCTAGACTATAATATACAGGGCGATAAAATGTTTTGTAATCAGGTTCAAAACTAACTAAACCAGGCATGAGCCATCGAGTTATATAACATACGCAATGACAGTAGCCAGAAACGGACACAGTGTTATTCGTGCCAATGTTCTTACCCTTAATTACTGTATCGTTATCTAAGCGCGCTGCAAAATGGTCACCTGGTATCGTGTGCCTGCAGGTGATTCGGAGCGTCTGCAAATGTGAATTTTAATTTGTATGCTTCCGCTACCAGTATTCCTATCTCTGAGTCTGTCCAATTTTGGGTAGGCAGGTTTTGTAGCATTAACATCAGTCCCTGAAGAAGAATATTCTTATGGTAACAATAGAAAAATAATTGAAGTGCCATATTTTAATACGAATTTACTTGAAAATCGGGTTGCAATAAAAGATGACGCCTCCAACGAAGCAAAAACGCGGCGCATACATAAAGTTGAAACGGGGCAAATCGGTCGGACTCCGCTAAATAAGTGTCCCAAAGACGAATGGTACAATGAAGGGGAATTTCCCTAGTTAATAAGTTGTTCATCCATCTGAACGAAAACTGTAAATAGTCGACGCCATGTTGATGCAGATGTTGATGCAACGGTGCTGGAAGGAGAACGAATTATATACAGGCTTAAGCGAAAATCAGGCGCAAAGGAAAGCATATGAATGCGCTGCTTACGTACCATCGATTCTTTGTATAAGTTCCTTTAACTGATTTACTTTGTGCTGAATGCCTAGTTGAGCAAATATGTAGTTGTCCTGTATGCCGTCCAGAAACTTAGATAAGCACCAAAAACTATCTGCTTCTATGATATCCCGTTGCTCTTTCTTTAACGACGCAACGTCGTAATTTTCCAAGTCTTGCCAAGCTGATATAGGCACCGCTTCTTGTAAAAACACCAGAAAAAAGGGTGTCACCAAGTCGTTCATTCCCTGAAGAAGGTAAAGAGGAAAGATAAAATCAACTCGATTGCCGTGGGTACATGCATGTACAATCGTGCGAACGTACTTGAACGTATCCAGAAGCGGGATGCCGAATAGCCCAAATATACAATATTCTTTCGAAGATCAACTGCACCGTTGTTTGCTGAAACAACGAAATAAGCGGGGACATTCTTGGAATGTCGATGTGAATTTGCCGATATGTATCTTGGAATCCTTCATCTCTTTCAGTATCGTAATACTGTTTCACTAAATTCCAGTAATCTAAACGTTTACGTTCTAACACATGCTGCCTCCGCTCGAGGTTGGCTGGTAAATACTCCTGTGTTACAGAAAACAAGCCACGGTTTCATACTTTTACGTGTAACGTAGCTACTGGCAATACAATGTTACGGTATAGTTTACCTTTCTTACTTACAGACAACAACCTCCATGTAACGGAGCGCAATCTCGCAGGTATACCTGACCATGATAATTGTCTTAACTCGTCTAAATTTAACACAGAAGCCTCTAAAAGGGACTGAAACTTATCTACTTTACTTTCTCCATCTATAAATATAAATAAATCAAAGTTGCGAATACATTGGATTCAAATCGATGTAAAAAGAAATTATCTTATGAGCACCTTGTTCTTTAGAGGGTATGAAAAACTTTGCAGGCGCTCCCGTTTGCCTTAACGGCTGCGGCCTGCCTGGAAATTGTGTGGGTCTGTGTTGCGGGGAAGCACCGTATTTTACATCTGCGTCTTCTATGGAATGTAAAGTATTATTCGTTTGAGACGGCGCGGATAAATTGGCATTCCGCAAATGTAATGGTTGAACGGCCAATCTTTGAAGAGCCTCCGCCCTTTTCTCCTCTGGTATAATTTCTTGTACACGTTGCGACGTTTTTACAGTTGCTCCAGAATCTATGCACGCTTTTCTTGATCTGTGACTATTAATAACGCTAATAGCAGCAGAATGGCTAACTCGTTTTGATATTTTTACATCAGATACAGTACAGAACTCGTCGTCTCCTGAATCCCACACGTCATCTATACTTTCTTGAAAGTCTTGAAACGACGTTCCACCTCCACTACCACCCGATATATTTCCGCTTGAAGATATCGAATTGCCGGAACTACCAGACATCAATGTAGAACCACCTATTTTACCAAATTTACCATCTTGCTTGGGACTTGGCCTTTCGTTGAAAATATAAAATATAAAGAAGCACAAGATTATTATGTAGTGAATATTGTGGCTTAACTGCAAATCTACGTCACGAATAAAATATTATTATGCGTACCTCCCTGGGACAGCCCTGGTATTCTTTTTCCAGAAAGATTGGTGTGTTTGATAAGCCTGACTATGGTGACTTTGGTTTTCCATAATTATGATTTCTTATGTTAACTCGCACCTGCCGCCCTTCCAAGATAATTGAAAAAGCGATACAGGCTCTTCATTCCCTCCGGAAGATTTACTGGAACAAGATTGGACGTTGTATATTAAAATCCATTTGGGTAAAATCCATAATATCTTTTGATCAAACACGCAATATGACAAATATAATTTTGTACAAAAATTAAAAAATTTATACAACAGTGTGATAACTTCATTTCCTATTATAAATGTGCAGCCGTATTGGACTTCCAGGGTGTTGTACAATCCAGCAGTGATACATAGTTATCCTGCGTGGTATGCCCAACATTTATTTAATATATATAATATATATATAATAATATATGTTTTGTAGAACGTTCACACATTCATATATTTACTCCTCTGCAATGTATTTCAATCTATTTTCGACAGCATTCGAATTAAACATAAATTCTGCCTGGATAACGTAATGCTGTAAGTTAATGCAAGTCAACAATGGTATATTATGAAAATTACATATATGCCATTGCCTGTTATGAACAGGTTATGTTCAACAGTTCAAGTATTTGTATCATAATTAACGAATGAAAAAGTGAAAAACAACACTTTTTACATTTACGAATATTTACGCAATGATGTACTTGGGTCAACAAGAAACGAGATAAAAAAGCATTTATGGTCGCATAGGACTGCAAGTATGGAACACTGTGCGTATAAGGCGCGTACAACTAATTCCCCCTCTTAATACGCATAACATTTGACCGATACATGGCAAAATGAATATCTTTTAAATTATGCAAACGAGATGCCATTCAAAAAATTTACCAAATACATAAGAGATAAGTTGTGGTAAAATGTTGTCGGGTATGCACTCACTGTTTTTGACGTATGACACGTCTATACTAGTGCTGCCATCAAAGAAATGGCTAAATTAAGTTTTGCATCAGCATACGTACATATCGTCATGCTTGCAAATCTTTTTTTTGTATATCTTTCTGTAGGTACGATGCTTTAAACTTTAAAAATTGAAATACACATAAGTTTGATGATCCTTGTTCAAACTATGAATTCTAGTAATGATTTTAAATCTTGGTTTTTTATAGTCTTTCCTTTAGTCTCACAATTGCTGTAGTATGCATATGCACAGTACATATTCGTCTCGTTGCTGTAATAATAGATACGAATTTTTGAAATATTTGAAGGAGTGTATTGAAGTTATAATGTTACAAACTGTAATTAATACAAATATTTTTATTTTTCCAGGAACTGCAAATATATTTGCTCGCTTGCTTATGAAATTTCGCGGTAAGGAAAGAATAGTCTGCTAGAATTCGGGGATCCTGAATATTTAGAAAAGTTTGCGCTCTACATACGCTCTTTCTACATTTAATAATACATAAAAGTGTTCAGACTGCAGCGAAAGAGAATACTTGAATATATTTGATTCTCTGTCTCATTTAAGAATAGAAATGAATTTGAGAATGTTTGATAGTGCTTTACAATGCTTAGAAACGTCCGTACACACATCCCGTTATGTCGTAGCCTTGAGCAAATTAAGTATAATACGATAGAGATGCGCATACATATCCTCTTATATGTATTATCCTATAGTGAACCATAGATCAAGAGCAATAGATAAGGAAAGAATATAAACCAAAAACCAAAAACTAAAATCATTTTACATAAAGCTACGATTGATCGTTCCTTATAAAAGGAAGAAAAGTGCCCTTGGCATTGTTGTTATCCCGTTTAAAATTTAATTAATATATTCAGTATGCATTCGATGACTAGAACTGCAAGTCGTCCACAAATCTTTCCTTCAATTTTTTTTTCCCCCTTATGTAAAATCATAGTTTGAGCGTCACTGTTACTCTTAAAGGCAGTGTCACGTGTATAGTAGTATCGTGAGTATCTGGTCAGACATAATCAGTATACCGCCAGTCGTTCGCGTGTGATCCACGCTGCTATGTTTGGTAGCTGTGTGTTTTAAAAATTCTTGTAAACATTGAACAAAAATGTAAAAAGTTCTGCAGTTTGCAAAAACGTGCACTGACGTATCAGGAACAGGGAAATTTGTAACCAAAAGATGTTAGCAAATAATCGTTAGCTTGTTCGGTTTCTGCTCGTGAACCGATCCCCCGGTTATTTGACATTCGGTGAATTAATGGTAAGTTATTTCAAGATTTGTGAAACAAATTATATGTACAGTTTCGTCAAAGAGAACTTTGTAGAAAATTATGGTACACGAATGTACAGATATCAAGTGTATGACTTATTAAACTCAGTACCTACCAAGATTTCACCGTGAATTTACGGAAGATCTAGGTCTATCTGTATCGTCGCGTTAACTCAATTATACTTTCTTCTTCGTAACACTCTACTACTTTAGACTGCTTCCGGGTTCTTTCTCCTGCTATAGTTGCTATTTTATTGTCCAAAACAAAAATATAACAGTAGCGGTATGATTTACGGTGCCAATGTTCTCACTCTTGTTTTAATCGTATTCATTTCATATTCCACGAGTGCGATCCAAACTTTTAATGATTACAACAATGACGTTTACTTATGTCAAATGCACGGCTCTTACATGACATACATAAATACAAAATTACGTGCATATCAAGAAAGATCAAGCGTTGTATAATATCTTATCTATAAAAACGATTTAGATCATGGATTGTTGTAAAATTCATTTTTCAATATGTACGCGGTTTTTAATAAATTTTTAACGTATGATAACTATGTCATTATAAAGCATTATTGCTCGGTAATGCTTCAGGTAGACAACAAGGATAAACGTCTCTTGTATAAAATTATATATTTATACAACTCATGATAAATGTCTTGTTCTCCATTCAAAAATTGTGTTCATTAAACTTAATTGGTTTTTGAAG
This sequence comes from Nomada fucata, assembly GCA_948146005.1. Lineage (NCBI taxonomy): Eukaryota > Metazoa > Arthropoda > Insecta > Hymenoptera > Apidae > Nomada > Nomada fucata. The sequence continues at coordinate 1,675,966 of OX411277.1, read as the reverse complement.
AAAATATCAAATATAATTATTCAAAAAAACATATTTTCAGTGTACACGAACTTATAAAACTATTTGTATATTTGTATATATTTATATTGTATATTTGTATAATTTGTATATATTTACGCATATATGTTACCAAGCACGGTAGGTCAAATACAATGTGACCGATTCGTGTGTCTAGTGGCAGCCAACATTTTAATCTAGTCTTATCAGTTTTATCCAGTATATAGTAATCTACACTCTCCAGAGATATAAAAATAATTATCGCCATACATTTAAAAATACAAAGATATTGTTTACATATTCTGATAACTTAACAGTATGTTATACCTCTTTTTGTTGTAATTAATTGCTTTTATTTCCTTTTGTTTTAGCCACTTTTCGATGATTAACTTGTGAAATCCAATACTGTTGTGAAGCTTTAGAAACAATGATCTGAAATTTGGAGGAATACGCTGAAGAAATCTCTCTGGCTTTGTAGTCAATCTATCCTGTGCATAGAAGGATTACCCATAAAATATATAATACGTATATAGAGTGTTCGTTCGAAGTGAGAATACCACAGCTTTGAATGCTTATCTTATACAGCCACAAGTGTTAATACATGGGATCATAATACATGCCATTATCATTCTCAAGCATACTTTGAATAATAATCCAACAATGTCGGACATCGAAGAAGACGAGGTATGCATACGTGTGGAAAAAATAGAAATTATTTAGCTCATACGTCAATTGTCAGAGTCTCTAACATATGTATATTTAATTTCCATGATATTCCAGTTTCAAGATGCCCAAGAATCAATACCGCAGTACGTAATACACAGATGTATCCATATACAAAGAGAAGCATACGTAGATTTGTTTCAAACTGACTATATTTTAATTCCAGGCCAACTTCCATGGACTTGGACACAGCAATAATGGAATCAAAGAAAGCGATAAATTGTTTTTTTAATAATAATTTTGATGAAGCGAGAAACATTATGGAACCATGGGCTACCAGCAGCATGTACCATTCTTTAGGGACAAGTGTATTCGCATTTCTCGAGGCTATTCTTACGTTTGAACAAGTATTAAATCTCTGTAAAGTGTTTATACTTGAAATGTATTTCGTTAAATAATACATTGTTGTATGTATTGCTTAGAAACATATTGAGAAGGCAGCTGCAGCTGTAAAACAGTGCATGAGTGTATGTTTGAAGCAACGGAAACATGCTACACTGACCCAAAATATTGGTAAAATGGTCAAGAGGACTAATTATGATACTTACACCATTGGTAATGCATACAATATGCCAATATAGTGTTATAGCATGTCTAGTCAAGCTACTTATATCGCTTTTCACATAGAGTGCATCCTTGAAATAGATCGTCTCTCGAGAAGCATGTAACATCTTGATATAAAATAACTTGTTAACTAACAAATGCTCTCTTGCTCCTCGCAATATATGTATATACATATATATTTCTTTTCCTTATTTTCTTCTTCTTACTCCGAGTTCCATGTTTCTAGCTAACGAATTATCCAGATGTTATAACGTAATGTGAGAATGGTATTAGTAAGCATGCAAGGAGTGATGAAATATTAATATTGCAGAGGAAGTGCATGCGGAACTCTGTTATGCTGAATCACTCCTTTTAAAATCGATGCTCACGTTTGTGGAGGACGAGACTTTGGTCAGCTTTGTCAAGGCTGGATTGAAAATTCGTACCTGCTTTCTGTCGTATAAGTAAAGAAGTTATATTGTGAATTATCCGTTTCCATATCGCATGGAAAAACGATACACCACTGTACCTGCACCATTCAATTTCAGGGAATGCCTGACGATATTAAATAGTCGTAAATGGGAAAATGAAGCACATAGAATACATTTCGAAAGCGGCGTCCGTACGGGTATTGGTGCATTTAATTTGGTATGCACAAGAAGCGTCTTCCTGTTTCTTTATTTGATATGATATTATTCTATATTATAGTGTAATGCAGTCCGTTTTCTTTTTGTTTTTTCGTTCCTTTCATTGGCGATGGGATGGAATTTTGTAGATGATCTCGTTGTTACCGGGTAAAGTTATCAAACTTTTAGAGTTCATTGGATTCTCGGGCGATAAGGTAATAGAGTAATTTATCGCGGTTCAAAACGCTCTCAAGAATTTGATATACAATGACGCAATATCGTGTCTCTCAACAGGAATATGGCTTGTCAGAATTGGAAGCAGGATATAAAGAGAGAAGAGGACTGCGACATATATTGTGCGCAATGTTTCTTTTATCTTACAACTTACTAGTGTCGTTTGTTCTGAGTCATACAGACGGTGATCTGAACTGGTGTGAAAGGGTTTTGGATAAAGAGCTAAGCGTTTATCCGAACGGCGTATGGTTTTTATTTTTTAAGGGGAGACTAGAATTAGCAAGAGGAAATTTTGAAAATGCCTTGGAATGGTATATCAAGTCTTGGAAAAGTCAAGATGTATGGCCCCAATTCCATCACATTTGCTTCTGGGAATTAATGTGGGCGCATTGTTCCCTGCAGCAGTGGAGTCAAGCAGCCGATTTCGCTGGTATCTTGGCGAAGGAATCAAATTGGTCGCGTACCATTTATTTGTATCAGAGAGCTGCGATACTTATCATGCAAAAACCGGAGACACAAAGCGAAGAGAAGCAAACGATAGACAATCTAATGATGCAGGCGCCTACTTTCAAACAACGTATCGCGGGAAAGTCGTTACCTATGGAAAAGTTTGTGATTAAAAAGACCGAACGTTACTTCGCACAAAAAAAAAATTTGGTCCTGCCTATATTTGAACTTATGTATATGTGGAATTTGTTTCGCATAGTAGGTAAGCGAATAGATTTAACGCTGAATATATTTAAAATAATCGAAGAAGCTGAAAAGGAACTTACAAAAGTTACGTAAGTTTTGTTTGAACGATTATTCGATTTTTAATTCAAAATATTTAGCAATGTTTTATAACTAAATAATAATGTAATACTTTGTAGAAAAACTGAATTTCATGCTGATAATGAAGGGCTCTTGTTGCTTCTAAAGGGTGCTTGTCTAAGACAAATGAAACATCCTTTGTTAGCCGAGAATTGTCTAAAACGTGTTCTCGAACTGGACAAATCGATTAAAGAAGATACATATTTACTTCCATATGCAACAGTAGAATTAGCTTTGCTGGCACAAGATCAGGGAAACATTCAACTCGCTGTTCAGTTGTTGGAGGAAGCCAAGTGGGCAATTTTATCTTATGTTTTCTTTTTTACATGTTGACCTTTAAATATTCACCATTAACTTTGTTTCCTTATGTATTACAGGAAAAACTTTACTGGCTACTTATTGGAATCTAGATTGCATTTCAGAATCCATTCGGATTTGATGAAGTTAACTGGAAAGAAGACTGAAGATGTTTCAGCAGTGGCGGCTCGGGTATAGGTACTGTGGAATTGCAGCACCCCCTATTTCCACTTGATATAATCGATAACATTTCATATAATCAGTCTTCTTTTCTTTAATTCTTTCTTTATACTTGTACAAAATACATATATTCCTTAATATACAACATTTTTGTATGGAACTGTGCGCTTCACAGGTTCAGCGGCGTGGTGTTTGACTGTTGTGCGTATACGCAAATAGAAAGCTGCACGCGTGGCCGCGTGGGAGAGAGCATTGTTGCTCCCGCACCCTTGGTGCAGGTGCAAACAAAAGCTACAAATTTTGTGGAGCACCACCCCCACTAATTTTAACTACGAGCCGTCACTGTGTTTTAGTATAGTGAATAGCTGGAAAATATGATTTGTGTAAGAAAAATTTACTACTGCCAATAGCATTCCTATTGCAGTCTCAGGCACTCTTATTGTTATTAGTTGTACTCTTGTTTTGTTTTTATATAACATATTAATACGTAATTTGTAATTCTCTCCTGAAGTGGTTTTCCTTTTCAAACACCAAGTTTTGTTAACAATTTTTACTAATTACCGTGTCCAACGGTTGAATTAATGTTTCTAACAGCCTGCATATTTTACCTATTACACATATATTACATCTCGTGCACATGTGACAACTAGATGAAATATTATAAGGATTAAATTATTTTTTTAATTTAACTTATTTCTACTATATAATATAATATATAATTAAAAAAAAACTTGTATAGAGAGTATAACATGCCAATTGAATTGGTGGTAGAAAGAGTATTATCTTCGCTCGTGTGCACATGCTTGTGTACATTTGTCGACAAACTTGTTACACTTGCGTTGTTTATTGAATTGTAAATTAAATGGGATATATACATATGAATACAGACAACAGAAATAAAAAATTATTTATTGCTGATTTTAAATTTGTCATAATGGTATTTGATTTATCATTTTGTCTGACGCTACATCATACCAGAGGGAGCCCTACTTTGCCTTAGAACTAGTCATGTGCAGCAGCACTTGTTCCAAAGAACATCTCGGACGTGAGCACACTTATCTCCTCCCTGTCGTATTATACATTGCATGTACAAGAATGCCCACTTACAACTTGCAAGCGGATTAACCCGCTGCGACTGCAGTTACAGTGAGAATGTATTGTTACATAATACATTCCTAAAATTCCTCCCAAATCTATGTGCTACACTTACGATTTCCATTATTTCATTATCTGATTATAGTACACGCATAAATATGCGACGCGTAAATATACCGAATATAGATCATTTATGATGAAAATATGTATTCTTATTTAATATACTTTCATTTTCACTGATAAATTTAATTTTGGTAGCAATAATATGCAGACTAGATTTCTCAGATGCCATGTTCTAGTTAAAATTTTTTTCGATTAATGCGCGTTAAATACAACGTATTGTTATTGATAATTTCATACAGTACGCATGCATCCTTTTACGTTCGATATGGCGCCTATATCTCGATTCTGTACGTATCGCTCAACTTGTAAAACGAACTTCAAAATTGTCGACGGCAAAAAGTAATTCATTGCAGTGCTAGATTTTATATAAACGAGGGTATTAATTAAAATCAATAAGTATTTAATTTTTATAGATACACTTTCGTACAATTATTCTAACCTGTTGTGTCACTCCATTAAGCCGGTATTATCGGAGTTGATCATGCGAGATATAAAATAAATTTCGTATTATTTGAATTCTTTTTCATTTCTATATATGCTGCGGAGAAGATCAAGTTTATTTATCGCTAATGGTTGGATATAAAAAAATGTATTTGATTTAATAGACCGTTGCGAATTATTGCATCACACGTTAGAAACATTTATTGTTAAATCGCGGTACGCTTAATTTACCTATACGTACCAATCCGTTTCAGTCGTCCTTTTTTTTATTCTACTTCTTAGATTATCTTCTTTCGCTGTTAATTCTGGACAATTCTTTTTGACAGATTAAAACAGCTGTTTATATCAAGGCACACCATTTCTAGCAATAATAGAGTAACTATTCAACGGAGGATATGTGTACTGGTAAGACAAAATTGTAACAAAAAAATCAGTAACAGCAAGGACAAAAATATTGTCCCAAGTCGCACTAAAATATTTTACGTTAAAGGGGCAAGGTGTGAAGGAACCAGATTTTTATATTGAACACAATGGCACTGGAAGTTCAGGGTCCTCTGAGACAAGTCTTGTACGATACAGTAAAAGGAATCTTGTCTCCGCACAGAGACACTCGTCAAGCAGCCGAACAGAGGATTCAAGCTTTGGAAGTTACAGAATACTTTGGTAGACATTTGACAGAATTTGTAGTTGATCCCCATTATCTTTTAGCTATTAGACAGCTTGCGTCTGTATTACTAAAGCAATATGTCGAGACGCATTGGTCCTCTCTGGCAGAGAAATTTCGTCCACCTGAGATAACACGCGAAACGAAGGAAAAAATCAAGGAATTATTGCCATTGGGTCTTCGTGATTCCATTAGCAAGGTAATCAATTCATGATTAAACAGCTATATTTTTTTTTACACCATTTAAACATTCTCATTATTTTGTTTAACTTAGGTGCGCGCGGCAGTGGCTTATGTGATATCGGCGATCGCACATTGGGACTGGCCGGAACATTGGCCAGGCCTGTTCGATATACTTGTGAACTGTTTAAGCGGACCAAACGAGCACGCGGTTCACGGGGCAATGAGAGTTTTAACAGAATTTACGTCCGACCTTACCGACAATCAGTTGCCCAACGTGGGACCAGTAATTCTTCAAGAAATGTACAGAATATTACAGAGCGCCGACGTAAGATTGTTCATTCGTTCACCGTGCTTGGGGAGGTTGTCCAATGTTCACACCAGTAATAGGAGTAATATGCTAACATTGTTCGTTTTCTGTTTTCTTTTAGCAATATTCCATTAGAACACGCGCCCGAGCGGTCGAAATTTTTAAGACAATTACGACATTGGTCTCTGCTACGGGGGTATATCAAAAGGGATTCACAGAGCAATATTTACAACCGGTGATACCTTCGTTTTGCGAACAATTTGTCAAATGTCTGCGCACGCCCGATGGTCGTACCAGCGACAGCGGGCTTAAGACCGAAGTAATCAAAGCTATTAATTGCCTAGTCACTAAATTACCCAAATACGTGTCGGATTACTTGCCCGTGATGCTGTTTCCCATTTGGGCGACGTTAACGCAAAGCGCGAAAATATATCAGGAGGACTGTGTAAACGGGGACGGGGATACGAACTACAAGGATGCCGATTCGGATGGTAAATTTCGCGGCGAGAAATTTGTCGTCAATTTGCATGCGAAACGTTAACGTTAACAATCTTCGTATTTTTCTTGCAGGTGAAATAATTAATTTTAACAGTTTAATCATCGCGATATTTGAACTCGTTCATGCAATCGTGGATCGCAAACGATTCTCAAATCTTCTGGATAACTTGATAACGCAGATGGTGTATTATTTAATAATCTTTATGCAAATAACCGAAGATCAGATAGAATTATGGACGACCAGCCCGAATCAGTTTGTCGAAGACGACGATGTATTCGCCTACAATGTTCGCATATCCGCGCAGGAACTCCTAACGGTAATTGATATATTATCGAATGACAAGTGGGACGGTATTACTATTGTCGATCGTGAAACGTACTTTAATAGTACTATATGCATCTGCGTGTGCAGGCTCTAGTAAATTATTCCGAGGGCAAGACAGTTGATGATCTGTGCGAGGTAATTACTCATCACATCGAAACTGCAAGTAGATTGGAACGCGCAAACGGCGGTGGCAGGGGCAATGCATCGTGGTGGAAATTGCAAGAGTCATCAATTTTGGCATTAAGCAAAATAAGGGACACGGTGGTGGAAAAGCAGCAGGCTGGAACCCTTGAGTTCGACGTCGTTAGATTTTTGGACACGATCGTTTTGGCCACTCTGAAAGAATCAGGTATCCGGTAAAAAAACCAAGATAATGGAACAAGTTCCATTCCTTTCTTTTCCATTTGTTAGCGATTCTTATTACATCCTTTATCTTTGTGGAATTCCAACGATTCACAGGGACACCTCCATTACTTCTTGGCCGTTGTTTATGTGTCGGTGGAAAGTATGCCGAGATAATGCCACCGGAAATGAATTCGCGTTTCTTGGAAGCAACGGTTAACGGGCTGCAAGAAAACCAGCCTTCATGTATTAGTATCAGCGCGGTGAAAGCGGTTTACTGGTTTTGCAAGGTGTCAGTAGCGGAGGATAACAGTACCCTCTCCGATATAGTTCGATCCCATTTGCCAAGTATATTTCAAGGAATCTTCAATCTGGCGAACCAACCCTCCACGGAAGTTTTGACTTTAGTTATGGAAACTTTGCAAGTTGTGGTGTCGGTAATAATCGCTCCTTTGATTTTCTCGAGCTTGTACCTAATTTCTCCTTGCCCGTTACCTAATGTTTGTCTTCCTAATCTGTTCAGCTGGACGAGGCTTTCACGGCTACAGTGGAGAGCAAAGTTTGCCCGCTAACCATCGCCGTGTTCCTGAAATTTTATGGCGATCCAATGATTTTAGATTTGTGCCAAGACATATTCAAGAGCTTAACGCAAAATCCCGATTGCATTGGGCCGTTGCAGACCCGCTTGGTGCCAACGTTAACGAGCATGCTGGCTGTAACGCCAATGGACAAGTCAAAAGACGGTGAGGCTCAATGCTTTGCAACGTAAACGACTCATAATTACTCAACCTTTTTTCTGCCGGCGTATTCGCAACAGAAAGATGTCGGGACGTAGCTCTGGATGTTTTGCAAGTATTAGTACAATACTCTCCCAGGCCGTTGAGCAGCGCTTTGGTCGAAAACGGGTTCCCCGCCGCGTGTCACTGCATCTTGAATTCGGAGGACAACGAAACGTTGCAAAGCGGCGGTGAAGTGTTACGCACTTACCTGGCGGTCGCTGCAGAACAGGTGACGACGCATAGGGACAGCGACGGTCAAACTGGTTTGCAATACATACTGCAGATCATCGCTCAGCTATTGAATCCACAGGTAAAGTGATCGCGGTTCGATGTACCGGGTCCGCTATTTTGCCACCACGGTTAATGAGTACGGAATTTCTTTTTCAATCGAGAATCCGACTTGCTAATGAGGCTGCGTTGCATTTATAGTCGAGCGAGTTTACAGCGACATTCGTCGGACGTTTGGTGACAACCTTAATTAGGAAGGCGGGTAACACGCTGGGCGAGAATCTCGATCTACTTCTGAAGGCAGTGTTGAGCAAAATGCAGCGAGCCGAGACATTGACCGTGGTACAGAGTTTGATCATGATATACGCTCATCTGATGAACACAGAGTTGGACGCTGTCCTAAATTTTCTGTCAACCGTACCCGGTCCGACAGGACAGAGCGCGCTCGCTTTCGTGCTCACCGAATGGGTCGGCAGGCACCACCTGTTTTTCGGTAAATACGACCGAAAGGTGGCAACGGTCGCGCTGTGCAAGATACTGGTGCACGGCGTTACTCACAGCGATAGTCGGCTAAGCGAGATCACGGTCAAGGGGGATCAGATATTTTCAGGTGCGTATCCGAAGCGTGTTGCATTATTATATCGAGCGGTTCAAATATCTCGAGGTGAAACGTTGTCTTCGTTCGCCCGTTTTATTTCGCACGGTACAACATGGTATCGTTCAATTATTTATCGCGCAAACAGCCAGTGATTAAAATAAAAATTCAAGAATATGCAGAAAACGAAGGTGTGAGGACCAGGAGTAAAGCCGAGTCACAGCCTTACCAGTGGACCACGATACCTATCTTGGTCAAGATATTTAAGGTAATAATCAACGAGTTAGCGAACGATATTGAAGCAGTGGCCGCGAATCAGGATACAGACGTTAGTATTGAACTCCCTTTCTCTTTGTCTCGTTTTCTGTAATCGGTAATCATAAAAGGTTGAAATAATTAATACGCGACGCCGCAGGAGTCCGATGACGACGATGACGATGAAAATGGTGACAATGACAATGCCTTCGTGGATCCTGGCTACGAAGCTATGCTGAGTAAGTCCACTGTTAACTCTGTCGTTAGTATTCTCCAACGCAAACGAATTTCTGTTTGTTGAACAGTGTTGGAAGAAGTTGGGAACGAAATTGAGGAAGACGAAGACGATCCGTGCTTGCTGGAGGATTCCATTTATCATCTGAAGTTGAGCCAACACTTGCGAGAGTTTCTGCTAAACTTATCGACCCATCACTGTTTCCCAGCGTACGTTCAGCATCTAAATATTCCAGAGCGCAAGGTTTTGAGCAGTTTAAACATCAACACGTCGTTCATGTAATAGGTAGATAGATAGTCGAACGGACAAGTCGATAACAAGATGTTCAAATTTCGTAATAAAATATTTGTATCTTCGTGCATACTTTTGTCCCCTTTTTCTTCGCAACACGCTTCCAGCGGCATTGCGACGCAAAGAGCAACGCGAGATTAAAATTCGTTCACGGGAGTACGCGATTAGACACGTCGCGCTGCTTTTCTATTCGCGTCGAGGGAAGATCGGGTCGATTGTCGATCGAGGGACTAACGTTTGAAAATTTGTCGCAACACGACGAACCGATGATTTGCGTTTCGACGTAACATACCACCGTCACGTTTATTGTACATATCTACAGAAGCGTACTTGTTCTTCGTCCACAGCAAATATGTAGTACCAATTCATGTAAAACAATCTACATGTATTTATACTATGTATACCGTTATCCGTGAAATATTTACACACACGAGGTCGCGTTTTACGCTACATCGGCACGGACGCGACTCGCGTCGCTTCGTGGAAATTAACATGAAATCGTTACGGTAACAGAATAGGAAGAGAATTACGCGACATGTAATTCGTGGACGCGCATCGATCGAATGCAATCGTAAGGCATAGCGAGTGGAAGGGTGAATCGATTGACGAGCGACGACACAAAGGACGCGAGAAGAAAGCACGACGAATGGGATCCTTTCTGCGTTTCTCGTGGCGAGCGTCCACGACTCAGACGGTCGTCACCGAAAGGAGACCCATCAGCTTGCCTCCGGTACCCGGCGCTCCCGCGCCTCCAACCCTGTTCCCGTGTACCAGCATTTCTTGAACGGTGGTGAAGTCGTCCAAGACGTTCTTCTTCCGCGCCATCTTCTTGTGACTGAGCTCCAGAATGTTCAACGGCTTCTTCACGAGCTTCTCGTCGCCGTGATCGGCCATTAGCAGCTCGTTGGCCTGCTGCAACTGAAGCTGCTGCTGCTGCTGTTGCTGCTGCTGTTGCAGCAGCTGAATCTCCTGCTGCCTCTGTTTGCGTTCGCGGGCACGTTCCAGCTGCCTTTTGCGTTCCTCTTTCGTCCAATATCTGCCAACCTGAAACCCGACGGCAACGATGAGAGACGGGAAGAAGGGTCATGCCTGCGACTTACGATTCAAAGCTCTCGTCACCTTGATTTCCGACATGGTGTCGTCCTCCGTGCTATGCCCGGCCCGCTCCTCGGATATTTTGATCGCTCTGTTCCTCAGTATACGATTTCTGACCGGCCTGCGAGTGATATACCTCGTCCCGTCTGCCCTTCTCTTCACCTTCCATTCCATTTGCATGTCGTTGGCCTTGTCCTCGGGCGGTATCCAGGTGTTTGTCGCGCACACCTGTTGGCTACCGACGAACTGATAACGCGTCAAGTTCGGCGCTTGAAAATTACCGTGCGACCTGGACTTTTTCGCGGTGGAAGTCGCTACGATGCCCTCTCTGGGCGCGGCGATCGTCGAGTTTCGTCGGTCGAGGGCCTGCTTGAACAGCTGCTGCTGCAGGAGCATAGTTTGCTGAAGATTGGCCATGTTGGTGTACATGGTGTCCGCGGGCAAGCTGCTCGTGTTCGTTGGATCCGCCGCTCGTTCTCTGTAATGATGTGAGGTCGAGCCTCTTCTGTTCAGTTGATTCTTGGCCTGCTGTTTGTTCGCGAGCGTGGGACAAGTGCAGCCGAACCTTTGCTGCTGCTGCTGCTGCTGCTGCTGCTGCTGCTGCTGTTGCTGCTGCTGCTGATGTTGCTGACTCGACAATGCTTTCGGCTGGCAAAGTACCAGCGTGCTTTTGTGGTGATCTCTCTCGCCACGCTGCAGCTCCAACGTGAGCGGGTTGCTGTTGCAAGATTCGCCGGTGTTGTAGGCGCTCGAGCTGTCCTTCTCTTCGCCGGAGCTGTTGCTCTTCGACGAGCAGTACCATTTGCCGCTTTGATTCCCCTGATTCTGCGGATGCTGGATCAGCATGCTCGCGGTGGTGGTACAGGCGGTGGTGACGGCCGTGGCAGTGATTGCGATCGTGGAGACGACGGCGGTCGGCGGCGGTGGAACGGCGGTGATTATTGTGGCCGAGGCGATCGGGACGGTGGTCGGGTGTGGCCAGTGACGATGCTCGTACGGGGACGAGTAGATCGGCTCGCTGTCCGACTCGGGTATGGTCTCGTAGATGTGCTCCGTCTCGCTCCACACGTGATTCGCGTAGGCGTCGGTCAGCTTCACAGCCGCCGTCCCCGTCACTGTCCCGGAGCTCGTTTGTTGACCGCGGACGCACAAACCGTCCAACTTCTTCGAGCAATCCTTCAGCGACTCCTGCATCCACTGTTTGCGATCGTGATCCGAATGCCGCGCCGGGGACGCGGCGTTCCTCCCGGACGATTTCTGGGACGAGGACGTCTGCGAGGAACAGGACGAGGAGGAGGTGTTGCTCGTGGAGAAAGCGTTTCCAGGTTGCTGCGCCGCGCTGTGACAGGGAACCGGAGGCGGTGGCCTCAACGTCGAAGCGTTCTCATCTGTGTCTTTGGTTCGCTCGTCCGTTTGCTGTTGCTGTTGTTGCTGCTGCTGCTGCTGCTGCTGTTGCTGCTGCTGTCGTATCAGTTGCTCGATCAGGCTGTTCTGATAAGAGGGTAGATGGTCCGGCGAAAGCGACGGGGAACTCTGTATAGGGGGAGAGAGAGAGAGAGCGTTGTACGTCGACCAATCAGAGAATTGTCTAAAGAGAGTTGGACAGGCGAGTGTTATCGAACGGAAAGAGTAATGGTGCTCACCCGGTTGTACACGCGCCTCTCCTCGTATTCGTCTTCCTAAAAGGGCAGAGCATCGACGTCAACGATAAGAATAAGGCAACGAGGGGAAAAAGGGTAGAAGAGCTTTACCTGATAGAGGCAACGGCTGACGAGAATCGTCACGGCGCTTTTCGTCGCGGCGAATAGGTTCTCGGTTTGCTCCTTGTTCGCCACGTCCTTGCCGTTCACCTGAAACGGGAGAATCGCACGACCGTGTTCGAGATATCGTTCGGCAACCGAGTCGGGGAAACGTCGACGACCTACCCTCAAGATCTGATCGCCCTCCCTCAGTCGGCCGTCGCGCGCCGCCAGACTTTCAGGCACTATTTCCGAGATGTAAACTTCCGTGTCTGCGTCCTCGCTGCCGGAACCGGAACTGTAACAGACGGTGAGGCCCAGCTTCTCGGCGCTACCCGTCCTCCGCAACGTCACCTCCTGTAATCCCGATTTCGTTATAGAGACACTCGCCCCCGAATCGATACGAATCGCAAGCCCAACGACGTACGCGCGTACCTCGAAGTCGATGTCGTGTGTCAGGAAATCTTCGAAGCTGTCGTTCGGCTGATCGTCGACCCCCAGGTTGCCCACGGGCAGCAGCTCTTCCTCCTCGGCCTCGAGGAGGCCGGCCCAGTCGGTCTGCACCGCGGTCGACACCAGACTCGGACAGGTGCCGATCCCGTGCTCGCGTTTGCTCGTCGGTTCGGGCGTCGTTCTCTCGTCCGGCTCGTTGCTTCTCTCCTGCTCTCTCCATCCGGTTCGTTGACCATGGTGCATCTGCTGCTGGTGCTGCTGGTGCTGCTGGTGCTGCTGGTGCTGCTGTTGACCTGGCTGACGCCGCAACACCTCCACGATGATGGGCTCCTGGGCCGACTGGAAACAGCGAACCGCATCTTCGTGGCTCGAGTTCGACACGTCCTGGCCGTTCACCTGCGACAAACAACGACACCTTCCCGATCACTCAACAATCGCGCCGTTTAATCGGGGGGAAAAGAGACGACGTCCAGCGATAACCGAGTCGCTTTTATGCGACGCAGCTATCAATAGTCGCGACGAGGTCAATTGGCGAGAGTGCAGAGGGAAACGAGTCGAAAGAGCGACCTCTCCACTCGAGAGACATTTAAATGCGGAAAGAGATACACCAGAGGACGATGGTACTCCGCACGGCGAAACGGTTCTTTGACGGTTCTAGGACAAATTTCCTGCACGATCCATTAACGGAATTACAGATATTCGTCGCGTTATTTCTTTCCCCGAGGCTGCTAACGAGAATCGTCATGCTATTTACAGTTTCGAGCTGCGGTCGTTTAACGCTGAACCGAGAGCGCTCGTCGGATGCCACTCGACACGGCGACTCGCGAAATTTTGCCTCGGGTTCACCGACGATTTCCCCGGCGTCGTCTCGTTTCCTTCTCGGTACGGAGACGAACCTGCTGATTTCCTAAATTCCTCCCGTGCCCTTCCACGCGGGCGCGACGCGTCTCGAGATGCGGTTTCAACAATGTTCCCGGCCGCGTTATCAGGAACGCGCGGCGAGTACGCGATCTCCAAGCAGTTGGAAAAGTTGACGAGACGAAGGGCGCTCTCCTTTCAAAAAAAACTTGCCGGTGAAAGGCCGCGTCGGTCGGAGCAATTCCAGTCGGCAATCGTTCGATGTTCGAGATCGTTTTCTTCCTCTCGACCCGAGGGCGCACCCCTCCCGCCCCTCCCAACCCCCCGATACCTCCTAATCGCCGCGTAATTGCCAGAGAAAAGCGAAGGAAAAACGGATTCGAGGGAAGAGAGCCGTTTCGACGGCGGCTGCCGGTCTTGGCAATTTTTCGATCGATAGTTTACTCGCTCGTTCGCTCAATCGTTCGTTCGTTCATTCGTTCGCCCAACCACCCAGCCGTTCGTCCTTTCGTGCCATTAGTCGCGGTGGAAGGATGCTTCCGACCGTTTTACGGATAATACTCGAGTCCATCCCCCCGCCCCCAACCTCCTTTTCTTTTTCGCCCCGCGCGGAAAAGAAGCCATCCGCGTTTCGACGGTTCGCCCGCGAGCACCGCGAAACACCCACCTCTGTCGCGGTTATTTCAAACGAGCCGCGCAACGATCGACCCGCCGGCGGTCGTGCACCTCGAAGAGCGATTCCTTCGCGCGCGAGGATCGTGCACCGCCGAGATAAAACGAAAATCGCGGCGGCGAATCCCTGCGCGTCGCGCGACTCGTTCGTCTCGGCGATTCGCCGTGATTACGGCTCGAATCGCAAACAGCTGCTCCAAGCTCGCGGAGATTCAGCGCGCTTTGAGGGAAAGAATGATCGTTTGGCGCCGCGCGTGTTTCGAGGCAAGAGCGAGAAGAAAAGGGAAAGGGAAAGGTGAAAGGGGCGATGGAAAAGGAATGAGAGCAGGAACGGGAACGGTAAAAGGGATGAGGTGGCGAAGGAGCAAGCGGCGAGGGCGCAGGGCGAGAGAAGGTAAAGAGGGCAAAGGTAAGGGGATAAGGGAATAGGGTGGGGGGTGGGATGGGGGGTTAGAGGCGAGACGAGGTACGGAACTCTGAGCGAGCAGAGCGGGATGGGGTGGATTGGGAGAGGCACATGGAGAAGGAGAGAAAAGGGGAGATAAAGCGGGAAGGAAAGGGGTGAACAGGCAGGCATCTCTGGCGGCAAAGCGCGGATTGCAAGGCGGGCAGAGCGGGAGGGGCCGGGGGTC
Organism: Nomada fucata; assembly: GCA_948146005.1. NCBI lineage: Eukaryota > Metazoa > Arthropoda > Insecta > Hymenoptera > Apidae > Nomada > Nomada fucata. The sequence continues at coordinate 1,660,746 of OX411277.1, read as the reverse complement.
GGAGGAATCGCGTGCAAGGAAGAAAAAAGGGAGCCGTCAAGCTGTCGCTCGCGTTCCGTAAACACGGAAGTCTGAAGTGCTCGGGCTTTGAACACCGACGACTACCAAACGACAACGACGCCGACTGCGACTCCGACTCCTGGTGCGACCGATGCTGCTCGCGAGCGCGAGGCGTTCGCGACAATCGTTTCGTGTCCCGGTTAAGCGACCGCGGCCGTCGAGCGGGAACGGGTCGCCGAATGGTCCCCGCCGCCGCGACACGCTTCCTCGAGGTCAATTAGCCGTCGAATCGATCAAGTTCGTGACCCGTGCAGACTCCGCCGCAGACCCCTGCGCGTATTAATAACCGGCGGAAACGTTAACTTTCCCCTTCTTCGCGATATCGCGAAACGCCCTGCCTCCCTTGTTCGTCGACGCCCGCTGGAGGTTAACAGGCCAGAGGTTCTCGTTCCTCGTCGACTGTATTCGCGCGCTCCGAAAGCGGAGAACGCGCTTCGTCCCTCGGGATTAAATGGAACGGGGTGTCGAGAGTGTTCGCGCTTTCGAGGTGCGGAGGTACCGGAAGCTGCGGTATCTGGTTCGCCGAGTATCAGCAACGGGACGACACCGACTAGTGTCCCGGTCGAACTGAACGTAGACAGAGACGAACGGCAGGTAATTCGAAATAGTACCTCCGGCTCTTGTCTCGAGCCAGAACCATCGCAGCCCCCGCTTTCGTCGTTGTCGTCGTCTTCTTCGTCCTCTCCCTCCCTCTCTCTCTCGTTTTCCGCTTCGAGATCGTTATTTACGCGCGACGTTTCGCGGCAGCATCCGCTCGTTCCGCTGTGCACGCTCCGAATCGGAGTTCCACGAGCGTGCATCGATCCGTGGAAACCAAAGAAACGGAGGTTTTATCGCCCGGGTGTTCGGCGATCGCGTCGCACCGCTTATCCTCTTGGGATCGCGCTCGGCGGTATCGGGGCGAGACTGCGACGCCCGGGACAACGTCGACCGGGTGAAAGGAATTTCGATTCGTCCGAGATTTTCTATTTACCGTCTCAACGACCACCGTCGTATCCTCCGGGGTGAACTCCGTTTCGCTCGACATCGGCCCAGACAGCCGGAGGAATTAAGGACGGATAGAGCCGAGCTGGGGGGAGATGGGGCGCAAACGGAGCCAGCGTGTTGCCCTCCAGCTGAAGCGATTGATATCCGGGCTCTTCATCCGTCAATTAAAAACGCGACCCGATTCGTCGCGCGCGTTACGTCGGCGCGAACGGTCCCGAGAGACGCGAATCCGGTTTCGCTTAAAGAGCGGCGCCGTCTTTTGTCGTTACGACGCGCACCCGCCCCGGTTGCTCGCGAAATAATCGAGAGGAAGACGTCCTCGAGTGAACGAGCGCGCATATACCTGGAACGCTGGATCGCCAAGTGCGCGCGTGCTACGCGTGCACGGATATTGGACAGGAACTGCGTCATCATCGCCGACAACTCGGTCGACCTTTATTTGCTCCTACGCTCTTGCCGCCGTCCTTTCCCATCCCGCGTCCCAGCTTCGCCCCGGGTTTTCGTTCACTTTTTCTCTCTTTATTCGTCGCTTTTCACCGTGGCACACGCTTATTAGCGCACGGCCGGCGCACGATTCGACGAGCTTTTGCGTGATCGATACGTTGATTCTTCGAATAGAAAGACGACGGTAAATCCGCTGATGCCGACGAGAGGGATGCGAACGGCGGAGAGAGGATGAAAATAGCTGCATCCACGTTGAAAGACGAGTGAGAAAATTGAACGAACAGGGAATATGTGTGCTCGCATTCAGGCCTACACCGTGTACCGGGGAACCGTGAAAACGTCGATGGATAACGCTCCTCCATACGCCGTACCGGGGCTCTACCTCCGGATTAGCGGAAAAATCCTGGCCCCCTTTGCCTCGGCCGCCTATCCGCGCAGCCGTTTCACCTCTGCGAGAGCCAGAGCACGGTTCGATCTTTCCCGTTTCTGCTTCTTTTCTACTTAACAAACGGCAAGTGGCGGAGCGCGGATCGGTGCGATGAACTTTTCGTGCTTGCCTCTCCCGCGACAAGCCGAAAGCACCACTTGCTCGAAGAGGCTTCGTTCGAACCATAAACTTTTGCACCGCTATCTGCCGGGCCGAGCAAGCCATCCCGCCCGGCTCGTTCCAATTTCAAAGTACGCGCGACCGTCCCGCCCCGCAGCACCCCGTCGAAATTTCTATTTCGAATCTATCTCGTTATCGGATTTTCTCGAGCCCTCGCCGATCGTGCGGCAGACTTGCGGGCGAAATAAGGCGAGCGAAATCGAGAGGGTGGGCTTACGCGCGAGCAAGCGTTCAACCGGAAAACGCCGAGAACGCACGGTAACGAGATTCAGCGCGGATATTTCGGCCGAACCTTCGGTTGACGCGCGAATCGACCGGGGCGAAGTATTTCTGGACGTTCGAATTTTCAACGCCACGGTCGGAAGCGTTCACCCCTTCGACTCGCGTCGGCGAGCGCGACGCTCGCGATCGTGCGCCTGTCGATCGGACGCGAGAACACAAGTGTGCGGAACTCGAGCCGTTTCCCGACGATTCGGCGAGCAGCTAAAAAATTGTCAACGGAACGACGGGAACGTGGTTCGGCCCGACGATTCCTCGTCGTAAAGCGCGAGGAGCCCGTCGCATTTGCGCAGCCCCGATGCAGGGTGCCGAGGCAAACTGACGAGGCGGTCGAAGGAGACGCGGTGCGAGCGGCGAAACGATGAACGAATTACGACGACCGAGTGAACGTGCCCTTTCGTTTCCTCGCCGCTTCGCTCGCGCGTCACGCGCCCTCGAAAGCATTCGAAAGCGTTCGAGAGGGCCAACGGTCTCGAGCTTAATCGAACGGTCGCCCATGGGTCGCGCACAAGGGATGGTTACGCGTTCCAGTGGTCACGGCTTTTTTGTCGAGCCACCGCTCCGCGATGCGGACGAGCTCGCTTTTCCGCTCGGTCATCCGCGTTGAAACGCCGCCGGAGCGTTGTCGAGCGGACCTCGCCCGGCGTCTTTCTACGCGCGCCGTCACACAGCGGTACGGATTGGGGTGAGGCGTGACATTGCCTCGCAACTTTTTATTCGCGAAGGTTGTGGACGCGATACTTGGACTGGACAATGTAGCGAGGTCGGATTAGGGATTAGCCGACGCGTTGACTGCACCTTACTGCAGAAGAATAATGAACTAAATACACGCAGAATCGGGACCACCATTCCCAAAAGAATAATAGTCGTTCCTTCGATGGAAGAAGGAACCGTCCTTGAAAAGTCCGACTTCAAGTTGTCCCTTCCATTAGAAAATGGCATTAAATTATGTAAACGTTTTCGTTCTGGAAACTGGCGAACGTTTAGGAAATAGTATACATATATTCAACGAATATCGATACGCGAAAGTTCATTTATTTCGTCGAATGTCGCACCCTACCAACCGGACCCTATCACTGTGCGTCACCGGGGCCCAAATGCTTCGCCTCGCTCTTGCTGATTTCCGTTCGCGTCCAAGAAGCGGACGCGCGTTCGAGATTGTTGGGGAGGATGCGTCGCGGTCGAGGGACAGAGACCCGCGCCAACTCCCACGGAAACGCGACTAAATAACTGGAGGTCTGCCAGGCGCTTGGTTCTCGATTAATTTATTCTGTCTGGGCCGGTGTGTCCGCCTCTCTCTATCCGACTCGTTTTTCCCCCGCATCTCTCTCGTTCCCTCGGCGGCCAAGGGACGAGATGCGTCTTCCACGCACCAGCCCACGAAACGCGCACGCGACGCTTACGCAGACACCGCGACGAGAGGAGAGAGCAAAGGACCCGAGAACGAGGAGCTGGAACGCGCCACCGCCAATTCGCCGCCCCATTCTCCTCTCGAAAAGCCTGCCCCATTTATCATTCGCGAGCTTGCTTCTCGTCGCGGTGCCTTTTCTCCCCTTGTTCCTTCGGATCGATCGACTTCCGGGGAATTGGCGGTCGCCAATCGACGCCTCGACAAGGAATGATCGCGATGCGACGCGAATCACCGATCGCTCGTGGAATTTTAATTCGTCTCGATCCGTCACGATTCGTCACGGTGCTCGACGCGAGGCGGGGGCGGCTAAAGATACCGCGCGACAACCTGCGGAGGGTCGAGAGGAAGAGGAAGAGGAAGAGTGAGAGGGGGGGGGGGGACGAGAATCTTAACGCGATCGTTAGAGGGTCGCGTGATATCGCAGCTCCGGGGCAAGACGCTTCTAATCCGATATGGCAATGTGTCGGCGTGTTCGATATCGCGTTACCGTGATTGCAGTTTCCGCGGGTCATGCGCGTGCGCGCGCGGACGCGCGAAAACCTGATTTTGGGCGCGAGCTTGAATGCGATTAAGTACTCAATTGCGGCCAATTAACCCCTCGTTGCTCGCGCCTCTCGGGGAACCTGCGAAAATCTCTGTCAATCTCCGCTCCGCGTGGGAAATTCGTTCCGACGACACAGCAATTTCGCGAACCACCGCCGATTCGACGATTCGTCGGCCCGCTGTTCGCCCCCCCCCCCGGCTTCGTTTTTTTCACGCGTTCAAGAAGGATTGTTTTTCAGCGGCGCAGGAAACGTCCGAACGAAAGATTCGCCCGCGAGTTGCGAGCGAACCGGTTGCTCGTCGAGATGAAACGGTTTTGAACGAAGGTAGGCGTAGCTTTCCAGCGGGGACGGATCTTTCGCGACTGTGTCGATTCGGGTGCGACGCCGCTCTGAAATGCGCGTAGACGCGGACTCGCGAAACGGAAGGAGGGCTGAGAGAAATGAGAGAGAACCGGTGAATTAACAGTGGACGCTCGGTCGCTCGCTGGAGGTCTCTTTCGAGGAAGGGAAACGAAATTTTGCTACCGACGAGGATGTTGGTTTCGGTTTGTGTAAACGTTCCCGCTGAAAGGGAAACGGCGACACGCGTTTTTTTTTATCATCCCCCGGGGCGACCGGGTCTCGTGACCCCAAAAGTCCTTCGCTTCTTCCTTGTCTTCCGCTATTTGGTCACCTTTCCGTCGTTCCTCCGGGCTTCCGGTTGAGAGCCTTTCAAGACCATCGATTCTATCGCTGCTTCGAACACAGCAGCCGCTCGCCGCGTGTATTATTGCTACGGGACGGTGTATTCCGTGTGTACCTATCTCGCTTCTCCGTGACATCCAGGCTATCGCTTCGGGACACGTCCGTTTTACTCGGGAGCGAAATTTGGACAGCACCGCCGCAAGGTATAATGGGGCTCCGAATCGGACAGGCCTGATGGTTGATCGCAACCAGTCATCTGCGCCGGAGGAAATTAACTTTTCCTGCCATTTATCAAGCGGCCGAAAAGTGGTTGGTCGACAGTGGGAGGAGCGACGCGATGGGGGCAATGAAAAGAAAAGGGGGAAAAAAGAAAAGAAGCCGAAACGAAACGAAACGAAACGAAACGAGGAGGGAAGGCGGGATAGCCGAACCCCCGAACGCTCGTCCATCTCCTCGTTCGCCGATGGAGGAAAGAAATATCGAGGTAATTAGGTTCCCCTTTCGATAGTAGTTTGGCCGCTCGAAATCACGAGGATCGTTATCATCGCTAATTATCCTCTCGACTCGCAACGATTAATTTAGAAAAGCGGGCGAGGGGACGCCGACCGGCTGGGCTTCAAACGATTTCTAAGAGAGGGTAAAGGATTGCACGCGAACAAGTTGCAGTCGTTCACAGTGGACGTCCCGCACGAATTACCGAGTACTGTGGCATACTTTTTGTCACTAACAGAGAGCAATGGGTACTGATACGTACTTTCAGTGGGAGCAATTGCAGCATTCAATTATTAGGTCATTAAGTACGAAACGTCCGATTACCTCAAGCACCGAGTTCGACACCCGATACCACGACGCATGTTTCAGTTCGCGATAACCTGTCGAACTGTCTTTCGCAGGTCTAATTTTGTAAACCATGGATGAGTGAAAAATTCGCGTCACTTTCGAATGTGTTTGTCAGGCCGACGATAGAACAAACGATAACGAAAGAGTAGGGTTGCCTCTTCCAGCGAGTCATCCTTTCTACGAATGCCAACAACCCCGCTGCTGCCGTCCCTTCCGGTTCGTTCGATACGTACTATCGACTAATCCAGGCGCGATCCACCACCTTCGTCGAAACGCGAGGGGTTCGGTTCAATTGCCACGCGCTATCGACCGACGTTCGCGTCCTTCGAAAATCCATTGAGTCGCGAAAGATAGCGTCACGGTTCTCGCGCGTATTGCCCAATGCCAGTCATGTTTTACCCACGAATTACCTGGACGCGTCGCGCAATTTATAAACGTTATTACAATTCGCGGCGCCTGACGTAATCGTTCCCCGTGTCGAACTCGACACGCCGCGTCTCGTGGGAATGGCTCACGTGGAAAGCTCGTTGCGCGTTTCTCACGCCAACCCCTATCCGACAGGACTGTCCAGTTTCCGTACGTCGGAAACGAGTGCATCATTTCGTTTACGACGGAAGCACCAGTTTCCATTTTCTTTCGCGGATCATTGTCTCCGAGAGGGACTAATCGTCGGCCAAGAATCAAGGTAAACGCACGGATCCCGGAGACAAAGGTTGGCTGGCATTGTCCTATTCGGTTGCGGCTTCCCACTGTCGATCGGTCTCGCTTTTCATTTCTCCAATTCTTCTTTGCTTCGTATTTAACAGTCCTCTCTCCCTCCCTCTCTCTCTCTACTCGCCATCGACCACCGTAGAAAAGTTCCCCCGGCGAAAGCTTGGTTAACTCGAGCCAAACTGACCATCCGTGTCTCGCAGCACAACGGAACATCGTTGCTACGTTCTATGTACTCGCGTACCTAGAAATGTACCTCGATCGCGACGACTCCTTCGAGTACCGACGGAAAGTGGTCCGATTCCGCGGCGGTGAAACAGTCGACCCAGAAAACGAAGATCGACTACTCGCCTCTCTGGCATTAATTTGGATAATTGCTGACGGGGACCAGCACCCTCGACTAATTGCCGAGGCCACGAGATAGGGCCGTTAACGCGCCAGCGATCAACAGCAGTGGAAATCTAATTGCTCGGGTATTCCGCGAGCATCGAGACTCGTTTCCCGACAGTCCGTCGACGAGCCGCGCTCCTCTACCCCTTTTTTTTTTTTTCCTTTTGCGTCTTCCCTTTTTTCAATTTCATTAAAACAAAATGCGATTTCGGCGGTCGGTCGGGCCTCGGGCACCGGATCATGTCGCGGCAGCGATCACGAGGGCGCAGGTCATCGATCAGTTCCGGTTCGTCTCTCTCCCTGCATTTACAATAAACACGCAGCTTCCGACGAGCCGGCCATCGAGCCAGGTGAAACCGGGCAAAGCGAGCCCGTATATTTCGACGGGCCGATTCTAAAGGGTGCACCGAACGAAAAGCGGGTTCGCGAAACTAGCGCGGATTCAAAGCACAACTCTCGCCGTCGAAGGCGTCTTCGTCGAGGGTCGGTTAATTTTCGACGATTTCTCGAGCAGTCGAACTTTGAATTCGAAACGCAGCGACGCGTCTGTCAAGACCCCGTTCGCCGTCGCTAACGCGAAATCGAATTATCACGAGTCCACGCGTCCTTTCAAGAATTTGTTAAACCCCACTCTGCCACTCGATTAACCGCGTACCGTTTTCGTTTTATTATCCGCGGAGCGAGATAAGGTTGGTTACCTTTTCCCGATGGACAAAGATTGATCGCTGCCGAGTTTTCTGGAGAAGCCGGAGAAGCGAACAAAAAAAAAAAAAAAAAAAAAAAAAATAAGAGGGAGAAGAAAATGGTGGAAAACCACGGGTTCGCCAACGCGTAGGCGGTGCACGAGTTTTCAAGGATCGGTCGACTTTGTCGCGACAGCGACTTCTTAATAATTTTCCCAAGGGGAGGAAAGTTGTCGACGGATAAGTTTGGATTGGGTAGACCGAACGAAAGTCGGGGATCGTATTGTCGCGAAGGGATCTCGAATTAGCTTGACCAAGGACTCGTCGAAAGTGACTTCGAAAGCTCTTGCCTCTCTCTCCCCGTCTCGAAGAATCTTTCCGTTTCTTCGACAATCGGGAAAACTTCTCGTACGGAGAGAAGAGAAGCCCCGTTTCATTCCACTGTTCGAAAGACGGACGTCAGTTTCTGAAACGAGCCGTCGCGCAATTTTTCGATCGACCCTTCCGCCTTCGTCTATTATGTTTTCATGGAGTACTTAGGCGGGGCCACGCGAGGATTCTCGAGGGTCCCTGCGAAACACAATCCGATCGCTCGTTTATCCATAAATCGGCCACGCTGGCCCCTGGCAACGCCTAATCGCGCTGCTCAATTTCGAGATTCGAACCCGGAGCGCATTTCATCGACGCACAGCGCTCTTTGATTTCTGACCAAAGGGAAACCGGACAGGCTATTCGCGTGTCGGGCGTGCAATACGAATCGCGTCCGATAATCCGCGCCGAAACAGAAGCTCCTACCCTGGAATACCGGTGCGCCGCCACAGCCTGGCGGACGAATCGTTGCCTGCTCGGCCGCTTTTCATTTTGCGCGCCACCGCTTTCATTGCGACAAACGAGCTTATCCGCGCCGAATCTCCGACACGAACGCCCGCGTAGCCGCGATGTCCACGAGCGCCGGGGCCCGCCAATCTTCGCTCGATCTGCCTCCCAATGGAAGAATCGGAACGCCGGCGAACACGAAGCCCGATGAATCCGCAAAAGGTCGGGCGAATTCGTGGAACGGGGTGCGGATCCGTTTCCCAGCCGCGCTCCAAGCTAAAGCGTTATATGTCAGCCGGACCAACGAGACCCCTCTTCTTCCTTTCCAAATCCTATCAACGTCGCCCAGAGCAAATCCTTGCATAATGGAGCGATCTTCCAGACCCATCGATCCTCCCGGTTCTCCTCCTCCCTTTTCTCCGCCTCGTCGTCGTTTCACCTTTCACCGCCGTCTAGCGACCCTTCCTCCCCGTCCCGTACTTCCGCGCTTTCTCGCTCGCGACGAGCCTCGCGAGATACGTCGCACGCGTTATCTATCCGCTGCCCCGGCGCAAGCTGCTCTCAATTTACCCCGTGCTCGACCGAGTTCCAATCACCTCTGCGCTGCATTCGACGCCGCTTCGATCCTCCTCGTTCCCAACGATACGCAACCGTTCCGGAGGCGCGCGGCATGACAGGCGCCGCGACGCCGTAGCAGGATCGCTCGATCGAATACGAGGACTGGTCGAAGCTCGCGTCGATGTCCGCTAAGCCCCGCCGTGCAGCCCCGTAATTACCGGTTCCAGCAATTACGAATGCCTGGCGGCTCGTTACGTTGCGGTATTGCGGCGAGCCAGCGCCGACCCCCGGTCGATATCGCGGCGACGTGCGAGATCCAACGTTTCACCCTCGAGCCGATACCACCCGGTTCGACGTCCCGACGGCGGTTCCTCGATTTCCCAAATAGACGGGACGGCGTCGGAGGACGATTAAGGAGCGCGTTGCGCCACCCCTCCACGGGCAACACCGAAGGCGAACGATCGCGGTGCACGCCGAAACGACGGGCCGGTTGAAAGAAACGGTATTAAAGCGTGCAATATCTGCGCGTTACGCGCATTCGCCCGATACATTCTATGAATCGCGGCCCTATTTACATGTTTGCTGATCACGAGCTATTTATTCGATCGGCGGTTCAATTAAAATCGCCCATTCGTCGAAGCGTATTGGCCGAGTTTCAGCCCCGATTCCATTTACCTTTGCCTGATTGCATTTAACCGGCTGTGAAATATCTCTGCCGGCACGCCGCGCATTGATCCTCCCTGCCACCCACCCACCCCCCGGACCATCTTCTGTATTGATGGATTCATGTTGCCCTGAAAAAGCTATTCACACGACGAATCTAGTAAATGGATAAACGATATCGGATATCCAGCAATCTCCGTCACGGTACCCAGGCAAACGCCATCGCCGAATTACGTTCCGCGATATTACCGATCCCGTGCAGCAACGGTTTCACCGGCCGCGATACTGGATTCCTATGCCTCGCTGGATTCGCGAACCGCGTTCGCGTTAGCCTTCGTCGCGAAAGCGGAAGATATCCAGACCGCGACGTTCGTCGGGCAGAGTCGAGCCTTGAGGGAAATTTCCGGCGGGGCTGAAAAAGAAGAGCGTCGCGACGATCGCGCGTCGAGAAAGGGAAAAACAAACGGGAGGGCGGTGCCGCAGCACGAATGAAACGAGTTTCCGCGTTTCTGAAAAGCCACTCTCAACCAGAACCGGCGACAGAGAACTCCGACCACCACGGTTGACCGAGCTGGCACGGACACCCTCGGCAAATACTACCTTCGACACACAATATTATCGCGCTCCGGGGATCTAAACTATCGCGAGGGCCGCGACCGTTTCGAGCTGTACGCGCGAAACCCTTCTCCGTGCCACGGGAACGCCAACTCTTTTCAACGAGCTGCGCTCGATTCCAAGCATCCGACTACCTCTCCGCGCTTTCGAATCCGCTTCCGCCGGCCTCGTCCCGGTTCGGACGCAAGGAAAAACGGAGAGTCCACGGGGCCGGCTGTTGTCCGTGGGCAACGAGCACGCAGCTTTTCTACTTTCGCCCAATCTTCGTGCCCCTGTGTTGCGCTGAGTGCATCTCGGTGACACGCGTGGAGAAGAAACGAAACAAATAAAATCTGAACGTTTTACGCGTACAAGTTGAAACGTTCTACGCGACGCGACGATCGTAATTATCCACCCCTGTCGGAGGAGCTTCGGTACGACACGCTCGAAGATCGTAGAATAACTCTCGACGTTACCTGTTCGCTTCGATTCGCATTCCCACGTGCGACGTAAAAAAGGGCACAGCCCGTTAATTGCGTCGTTCAATAATGATAATAATATTGTGCACGAATTATTTCTCGCGAAACGCGAATCGATGGGAAAATGTCCAAAGGATATGTAAGGAAGGGTACGCGGTTATTCACACGAGGTTTAACAAAGGGATCGGTTGGAGATGCGATGCCCTCGAATATATCTGGCGATAAACTAATTTCTTCGTGCTTCGTGCTTTCTCTCTCTCCCTCTATTTCTCTCTCTCTCTCTCTCTCTCTCTCTCTCTCTCTCTCTCTCTTACTCTCCGTGCGCCGATCGATTTTCCCGAACAAAAGCACCGTGGTGCCTAGCGACGACATCGAGATCGATCGATCTCTCTTTCGCGCTTTCTTCCCCGCGAGGGCGAACGTCGCCGGATAATTCTCGTGCAATTAATGCCGCGACATTGGCGCAATTAACCGCACGCGCTATCAGAAATATTATCGTCTCTCTCCCCCGCGAACCGCATCTCGCCACCGTCGATTCGTCGCCCGCTCGTTCTCCGTCGAAGGGGCGAATTAACGAGCTATTTTTCCCAGCTTATCGGCAATCAAGGCCGCCCAGACGCTTCCCGAACCACGACAGCCGATCGGATACGTCGATCGCGATCGACGGGGGGACGACCCGGACGACTCGAGTGCGAGCAGCGGAGAACGGGACCCGCCGCGATCCGAAATGACTGCTCCCGACGAAGAACTGCAAATCGCGCGACGCCTGCATCGTTCTCGATCGTTCGGGTAAAATGATTGCAATGGGACGCGCCGATAGAAACGGAAACGTGCGCAAGCAAAGGCGTAAAGATCGAGAGGACGGTTCCTCGAGCCGTGTCAAAGTGGACGGGAAGAAAGGGGGCAAAGAACGGCGGCTGAGGGAACGAAAATGCGCCGACAACAATCGCGTTCGGCCCTTAAAAGCGGCGCCGACGGGATGGACCGGCATTTCGGACCGAGATTGAGATTGGATCGTGACGAGATAGAATCGGATAACACGTCCAGCCTGTATCGACTGTGACACGGATCACGCGTGTTCGACAGAATCGTTGATCCGTGCAGGGAAGGCTCGGGAAATTTATACGGCCGATCCTCGATTGAACACGCGCGCCGCGCGACGCTCCGGGGCAAAGCGTCGTCGCGCGCGTATGCCGTGCAATTGTCGGAATGCAAAACTTTCTCGTACCCCGTATTTTATTATCTCGTGGTGTTTGTCCGCAAAAAGAATACCTCGCAAAGCTTTTTGACCCTTTCAAGCGCAGAGGGAAACGGAGAACGGCGGACGGGGGTAGATGGGGTAGCGGAGCGAAAGGGAGGGAGGAAAGACGGGAGAGAAAGGTGGAAGGGAACAAGCGTATACGCGCATCTCTGTTCCTTTGGCCCGACGACAAATTTGGATCCTCAAGTTTTCCCAAATCTTCCCTCGCTTCTCCGTCGAGCAACGCGACTTTGCTAGCGCCAGCGATTGACTTATGCGGCATAGATTATCGAGGTATGTTTCGTGTCATAACTGGGGCCAATCACGCTCGAAAAGGGAAGGCTTACAGCGGATCTTGTCTTCCTATACGAAGTCTTCGATAGGTTTATTTCGTGTCCGGCGATCCAGGAGCTCATCGAACTCTGTGCGCCTGCGAGAAACCTAACAGCCAGAAGTCTCTTTCACCCCTTTCCTAATTTTTGTGGAATTACTTCACGGGCGCAAACCCGCGATTCACGACGTGCCGAATAAATTGATTCGAAATAAACGTTAAAAGCAATAAAACGCGTCGCAAGGAAAGACGAAGGACTTTGCAATGTCTGCGAAAGACTTTCCAATCGAGACCGCGTTGTTCGCGGGATTGCCGTATTTTTAATCTCGCGCGGCGAAACGCGCGTCGGCCGTTCCCCTACGTTTCCAATCAAACTCGGCCCCGACGAAAACTTTGACCCCGTTCGCGACGGTGAGAAAAGTCCGCGGCCCTCGAGGAACTCCTGCAGCGGTTCCAAGCGGTCGGGTCGCATCGCCAAGGTGGGGACCGCGTCGCGAGACACAATCCGGAGCGGTGCACCGCGACAAAACGCGCTGGTCCGCACACGCACACCATGGCGGAGCACTTAGGCGCGTACGCGACCGCGGGGTTCGGTGCTGACCTCATCCCCGACGCTGTCTGCGAAAGCTTTTACGGCCGAGTGTCGAGTAGCGAGCTTCCATCGTTCTGGCGAACCGCGACAAAAGTATAACTCGCCCCGTTTTCGCCAACGGCTTCGCCCCGTCTCGGCTCTGCGCCGCTGCGATTCGAGCCCCGAACCACCCCTTTCTCTCGTTTTCCGCGATTCGTTTCGACGCGCTCGGTAAACAGCCGGGCCGGGAAATCGCGTCGCGTACACGTACGTGCGCCCCGTGACAGGCGTTCTTGGCCGGCGGGTCTCGATAAAGGAATCCTATCAGCGGTCTGGACACGCACGTTCAACTGCGGTCCCTCGTTTGGATCGATGCCCACTTATTGTACCGTATTCTCTCGTTACTCTGCCTCCCCCCCCCCCCTCTCTCTCTCTCTCTCTCCCGCGCGCGACAAATCATTTGTCTCTTCTATATTCGTTCCTTCCATTTCCCTTCAGTTCCTTCATTCGCCAAGCTGATTTACGAAAATGTTTTAAAAGCCGCTCCGTCGCCGTCCACCCCTGCGCGGTCGACTGCCAAAACGGGGAGAACGAAATGGGAATGGGCCCGTCGCGATTAAGCGAAAACAAGGTACCGTGTCGGAGCTCGGGAATATCGAGCACACGCGAGCCAGGGTGCAGGGTAACGAGGTGCTACTCCGCGGCCGCGTCAAAGTCTCGAGGCAGCGGTCTCAAATGAAAGAAGCCACGCTTTCATGGAAACGCGGGACCGCGCGTGCTGCCCTGAAAGAGGTCCACCGGATCTAATTGCACGGGGAAGCAGGACGCAAACGCGACGATTATGTCCTCGTGATTTGAAAAAAAAAAAAAAAAAAAAAAAAGAAAAAGAGAAGAAGGCGAAGAAAGAGGCACGAGTGCGGGCGGAGGAGAGGGTTGCTCGTAAATGGGACGAGGAAATGGGGGAAAGCTCGTTTTCCGGTGAACGCAGACGCGAACGACGCGTGGAGGCGAGTTTTTTCATTTCTTGAGCGGGTTGATCGACGCCTGCTTGGGGTTAGAAACCGCGTTTGCGCCGAGCGGGATCGAAACGCGAAATCATCGGCCGACAAGAATTCCCGGGGGGAAATTATCACGGAGTCAATCGTTCCCGAAGCATCGACGTTTAACCGCACCGACCGACGGGAGATTCGGGTTCCGACTGGGCACGAACCGTGGAACGGCGAACGCGAAACGAAGAAAGGAGAACCGAAAGGAACGGCGGAGGGGTCACGCTAATGGCACCATAGATTTCTACCCTCTAGTCACCCCTTCTGTTCGCATTTCCCCGCGAGGAGAGTTAAAAAAGGACAGCCGGTGGGTGAGCTTCTCGAGCAAAAGGAACGAGACTGAAGCAATGGCTGAAAGGGGCGCGAGTCGCTTAACCCCCTAAACGCGCGGAATAATTTACGATCGGTTTCATTCGCGTTCACGAGCACGATGATCTTCTTCGCCGGTGCTTTTCAACGTTCTCCTCGTCCTCTGTAGTCGCGTCCTCTGCCGTGCCCGCCTGGGAAACCGCCAAACGAAATTGCAAAAGCTGTTCGGCGAAGCCCGAAAAATTTTCGCCTCGATGCCGCGGAAATTACGAATTTCCTACTAATTGTTCTCCGCGCGCGGAGGGCTCGTTGCGCTCGCTTAATTTCACGCACACCCCGCCCAAGAGATTACTCCCTGGTGTGCGATTCGATTCTGCTGGCCGAGCGTGCCAGCGAGTAGCAATGGCTAGTCAAACATTTGCCCCGCGATTCCCAAGGAAATCGTTCGCGTCGATGTACCAAGATGCTACCGTGAAGGAGGCTCGATTGCTCCGGATCGACGCGGATACTTCCGATGCAAACGTACATACGCACTCGATCCATCTATTTCGAGTGCCTTTGACGGTACACGAGATCAGGGAACAGTGCATTCCAGGCGTAAGTGCACGCATTATCGTTGCCGACGTCGATGAAACGAGGTTGCGAGGGCGCAAACTGCTCGCTCCTCCCAATCGAACCTTTCCAGCCAAGGGTGGATAATTTCTGCTGTCCTTGGACTGCTAACATCGGGCGCGTTTGCGTTACAAATGCGCGTATATATAGCGGCATTTTTTTATTAAAAACCTTCCACGAACCGTACCGGCATGCATATTCCTGTCCAAGGGAGCCGACGTTTCCGCGACGGGAAGAAAGAACGACGGTTCTTGTTCCCCGTATTGCCCGTACCGTTCCGTCGTCGAGTCGTCGCGAGGGCACGTCGATATTAAAGTGGACGAGACGCGAATCGAAGTAGGGTAGCGGTCGTCCCTTTGGCGAAAGAAAAAGGAGCTAGTCTCGATAGGAAGCGGGCGCGAGCGCAGCAGAACGGAGCGAGCGGCGAACGCGAAAACGGGAGAAATCGCGGGGGGTAGATGGGGAGCGAAGGAGCGGGCGGTCGCGAGGATCATCGTCGGCATAAAGGGTGTCCCCTTTGTAAAGGTTCGCGACAGCCGTCCGCGGCATTCATCTGTCCCGAAGGTTAAACAGCCACGGCAGCCGCGAGCAGACGGCTGAACCGAGAAGCGAAAGGGACAAAATTCCGCGGCCGTCGGGAGAAAAGAGTCGCGGAAGAAAGGGAACACGGATAAGGAGAATTCGATGGAGAAAGATACGAAGGGGGGAAAAAAAAGGAACAAATAGATAGAAGGGGATGGAATCGAGACGAGTGGAGGAAACCGTTTTGTATCGACCTACGTCGTCGAGAATGGAGTGGTACACTGCGAAAAAGAGTAGCGGAAGTAAAGCCTCGACTCAATTAGCTACATTCAGCTTAATGAAAGCGGTCGCAGGGATCCAATAAAATTCTAATAGTGTCGCGCTCGATGCTGTGTTGCGGCGGAAAAGGAGGACAAAGAAATAGACGAGCGAGGAAAGGGTAGCGACGGAATACTCGTTCTCGTAATACACAGAAACAGAGAGAGAGAGAGAGAGATAGAGGGAGAGGGGGAGGGGAGGGGGAGAAGGGTGACGGGAGGAGGCCGTGGGTGGTTGAAACGAATTGGCAGGGAGAGACGTAACGTTATAAAAGAGAAGCAAAAAAAAAAGAGACACGGAGAGACTGGGAAAGCATTCGACGAACGACGTCAATAGACGCGGATTCGTATCGCTCGAACAATGTGCGCTGCCACTGGACAAGGGTTGAATGCGACAAGGGGTGTAGAAAACGAGAGAATACCTAACCGCGTCCCACCCCTCTGGGATAGAGAGAAATTAGGCTTCGATGCACGACGATCTTCCCTAATTGCATTTCCTGGTCACGGTCTCCCGAATGCACACACGCAGCCCTCCGTGCACGAGCGGACGCGCGATTCACCGACAGACGAAAAGGAATCATTCTTCAACGGGAACAATGGATCGGTGAAATCCTGGCCAATTGTCCGAGCATGTCTCGCCAGCGAGAACAAGCTGAGCGGCGAGATCGGGAGAGAGACGTCTGCGAGCTCGTAACTCGAAATTCGTAACAAGATTTCAATTTTAATGTCGATCTCGGTTATATTCGGCCACCGCAGGAAAATAATATCGCGAACAGATACGCGGAGCGCAGAAACACCACGGGACGCGCTGCTCGCGGTAGCCCATACACGTATACGGGCACATCTCGATGGTGTACGCGTTTCGAATCCATCCACTTGGTCTCGTCTTATCGTGGTCGCAGGCCCTTCGGTCATTCCGGGCGACACAGTTGCGCGCGTAACCGGCTGCACGATGTGCGGGCGGTAATCGAAAATTGCCGAGGGTCGAGCAGCCCCGTGCCCCGTGGTGCGACGCGGCGATACCCTTCACTCCGGAGCCAGGAGGAGAGGCGTCGGAATGAAATGGGAACGAGACCGAGAGTGAATCATCATCGTCCTCGTCGTCGTCGCGATAAGGGTTGGGGGAGGCGGTGGGGCCACGACGATAACGAGAACGTCGGCGAAATTACAGATAAGTAGAGAAACGAACGGGAGGGCAGAGAGGAAAAAGAAAAAAAACGAGCCCAGGTGGAGAACGAGAACGGGAACGGGAACGGGAACGAGAGCAAGCGGGAAATATAAGGGATACATGGGAAGATCGCCGGGATACGAGGCACGACGACAAATCCGAATCGCAACGAGGAAAGTAACGAGAAATCGAGAGGGAGAGGGAGATGAAGAGGGAGAGAAAAGGGACCTGATTCTCTCGGCTGCAACGGACAATGGATGCATCCATCGTCGGGATATGCTCTACTTTCTCTCCGCGCATTCTGCCTTCCCTTCGCTCCGTTGCTTACTTCGCCCTCGGCAAACTTCTCGACCTGCTACTCCTATCGGCCCACGCGTTTCGCTGCACTTCCTTCCGGGCGTCGCGTCGCTTCCGGATCCTCCTCGTCCGCGACCGGCGCGCCGACTCCTATCGCGACGTTAACTCGCAATCCGTTAATTACATATTCGGTCTTTACTTTCGTCGCGCATTCGCCTCGGTCGCTGGCGTGTCTATGGGTCAACTTGACCGAGATTCGTCGCGCCGGCTGTCGCTGCAAATGTTTTTCACCGCGACGCGAGGCACGATTTCTTCCGGTCGCGAAAAGGAAATGTTTCCACCTTGTCGCGTTGAATTGAAAAAGGCGTCCCGATTCTGGTGCGCCGCGGGAGGTAATTGCCGCGACCCCGATGTTCGTTCGCGCGGTTTCTTTTGTCGCGAAGGCACGAGGAACGTTCTCTGTTTAAGCAGACATCGTCGCTTTTCTCCCCGTTGGCCAGGTTTACGGCTGAGCCCGCAGTTAAGCAAAAGAGAGGTGTGCGTTCTTTCCCCTAGAAGCAGCGGCGCCGGCTCTTCCATTGTAATCTTTCTGTGCGCTGGTGAATCGAGAGATCCCGCGTTCCATCTGGCAGAAGAAAGGAATCGCTCGCGATTACGGTCCTTTCCCGGGATTCCAAAATACCGCTCGACGGATGAAAGTGTTCGATTCGGCTGGAAAAATCACGAGAGCAGCGGCACGTCGCCCGAGTAGAGGTGATCCGTCTATTCGTCCCCGAGAAACGTATTTTATTCGTATGAAACCTAGCTCGGTCTCTCGATGCCTCGGACCCCCGTTTCCCCCTTTCTCCATTGAACGACATTGGAAAATAATTCGGGTGTAAAGTGGAGAAAGGGCGGAACGCGTGGCGCGGGCGCTGCACCGCGAAGCCGAAGAGAAAAGAACGAGCTTTGAACGCGGAGCGAGATCGAACACAGAGGACAGGGTTGAGTTGAACGGCGCAACGATAAATGGAATTGCAAGGCGAACGATCGTGCATGGAAATACGCGACGGCGAGGGACGGGATGCTCGTGCGTGTACGTATGTATATAAATGCGAGCAAGTTGAGCTGCATGGAACGGAATGGAACGGAATGGAACGGAATGGAACGGAATGGAACGGAATGGAACGGCGGCGCGGGAAATACCTAGGCGGCGAGGTGCGCTTTGTGCGCGGAGAATAGGGCGGCCAGCAGCATATAGTACATTTCGAACTTGTCCCACGAGACTGTGCCTATAATACGTGTTCGCAATCAGAGTCAAGCGTTCTCTTCTCCGGGGTAGATTCTCTCTGTTTCGGCTGTCGCGATAGCCCTCCAAAACCGAGCAGCTCGGCCCCGACGTTTCATCGCGATTCGATGGGCTCCTTTAGCAATGCCAGCAGTGCTCACCCTCGCGTCGGCGACCGTTCTCGCAACAATACCCAAGTATACGTGCGCGTACGTATTCCGACGCGTTTGTCGAGGCAGCCGATACTGGTACCGGGCGGGCTACCAAAAGGTTTCGCCCGATACGCTCAACACCCGGCCGTAAGCGAGTAAGTTTGCCAATAGCGGCGTGCTCCGTCGTATGCATGTACGCGCCATGACGTGCAAAGCGGGTGCCATGCATTCGAGCTGCGAGGTTGCAACCACGAAGATAAAGAACCCGAGGCAGAAACTTGAGGCATTCCCGGACGAAGGCGTTGCGCATCTTGCGGATAGAAAAGCCGCGGAAAACAAAAGAGAGAATACGTGGCTGCACGTCGCGGTGCAACCGTCCTCGCCTTCCTTCCCGTTTCGCGTCTACGCGCGTCGGCCGCTCCGCTCCGCGCTGCGCTTTTCGTTTTCAGCCCCTATTTACCTAGGCGGCCCACGGGCACGAGCCAAAAGGAGGGGAACGTCTCGCGAAGTTCGACCGGACTAAACGCGGTCGTTTCCCAACGAGCCGAGGCTAATCCAAATTGAACCGGGGCGTACCGCACGGCGGCTTCACGCGTCGCCGATCTTTTTCTATTTTCCACGGTAACACCGGGCGACCCCGCGCCGCAGCGATCTGTTTAATCGTTCGCGAGGGAAGTGCCCATCGAGCAACGAAATGCTCGTTAGCCGACTAAACGGGTCGTTCGTTTATACATCGGGACGAATTCGCCTCGCCCTATGTTTCATTCGACCGGGACAGCGCCGCTTTGTCCGCAACCCGCGTGCTCTCTGCCAAAAGCACCGCAACCCCTTTATGCCGTCTACGCGTCGCGATGAAATATCCAAACCGCAAAACTCTGCCCGCTCTCGCGTACTTTATTCGCGACGCGACGCGGAATACGCATCGATGCGCGGGCAACGGACGCGTTTCATCGGGGAGATCGACAGTCGCGGTCGCGCCGCGTCGCGTTTTACCCTCGTGCGGGGGCTTCTCGATTGAAAGAAAAATCTGTATAAAAGGATAGAAAAAGGGAAGAATTCGAAGAAAGGACGACCCTCCCGTAAATCTTAATCCTCTCAGCCCTGCCCCCCTGCCCCGGTCCATCTAACCCCGTCCAATTACGCGTCCTGCCCCCGCGCGTTCGTTCGACCGATATCGCGCGCGTAAGATATCTTCGATTGTGCCCCGTCGAAACGAGAGCGCCATAATTACACGGGACGCGTTTGCCGTCGAAACGATCGATGCGCAGTCGCGTTGAACGCTTCGGCACGGTCGGTCGGGCCGCGGTTACATTGTTATCAACCGTGCCCCGGTTTGGACATCCGTGGACACGGCTCGTCCCGCGACAGAAGCAACGCAGCAGCGCGAAACGGATCGAGAATTCGAATTAATTTCACGCCAGCTTCAACGATATCGAACGCGATCTCGCGTGTGAAAGGGGTGGCGAAAGCGACGCGTCGCGTCGCCTCTCGCTTCCCTTCAAACGTCGCTCTCAAACGGTCGATGCTATCTTTCGTTATTTCTCGACCGCCGCCTGGCTGGTCTTCGCCGCGCCACCAGCCTCTTCCCCGATGAATACGCCGCATTCAACACGCCCAGCGGACAGTCCGCTTCGCCACCGTCCCACCCCGGACAACATTTCCACCCCCCTCGTTTCTGGCCGCCTCGCGACGGTCAGAATCCGTTCCGCTGGACCCGCAACTCCGTCGACCCGTCGCCGCCCTCGAATTCGCGCGAGCGGAACATCTCGAGACTCTATGGAAGCTTGCACCGGCGCGCAACCTGGCGAACCGAACGCCTAGAAACACGCCCCGGAACGCTGGCGGGATTATAATGTAATTTGTAAACTATGCTCCCGAGGCAAGGGTCCAAGTGCTTTCCAAGTTTCGGGCAGCGACGCGTATACTCGAAACGTCGTCGCGTACACGAACCGGAAAGGGGCTGCGTAATCCGATTAGACGATCTCCTCGTTCCCTTTCGCACCTTTGCCCGTTTCCCTGTTCGTGTTACGACGGAAGGAACGCGCTGACTAGCGGGCGAATTTTTGTGCGCCGCTCGGCTGAACCGAACGGCGGACGCGGACGCGCGCGAATCTCGCAGAAACCTCTGGGCGTGGACTTTTGTTCGCAACAAGCGCGCAAGAAGTGCGTTAAAAAGGGCCGCGCGAACAGTGAATAATTTGAAACAACGACGACGGCGGCCAATTCCACCGTGGTCGCCGTTTAAATATTCATTTCGCGCGACGGTTGCCCAACGTTTCCCTGTCTATCCAGTTTCGAGCAGAAATGCACCCGCGAACATCCCCAACTCGACTGTGATTCTTTCGTCAACGACGCGCATACGTACGTGCGTATGCCTGTCATCGTCACCGCAGTCCGCTCTATTTCGTCGGTCACCGCGTCGAGCAAAAGTCGACCGGCGATCGATGCTTCGAAAAGCAGCCAGAACAGCGGCTCCCCGTTCCTCGACGGGCGTACGAAATTTCGTTGGAATTTGTCGCGACAGGCCTCGCCTATCCGTTGATACCGAAGGAACAAGGGTTGCAGGGGGGGGGGGGCGGCGGAGGCGGTGGAGGAAAGAGTGGATCGGCGACGAGTGGCGAACGACTCGTCGATGCGCGACATAATCGGTAACTGAAGATGGCTCGGGGAGTAGCTTTCTGCCTGTTCCCTTGTTCGCCCGCGGGTTCTCCTAGTTCCGTGGGAACGTGCACGCGATAATGGAAGGCGGGAGACGCCCGGCGAAATTAATTTGACGCGATTCGACGCTGTCGCAAGGGGATGCAAACGAGGAAACGCGTGGAAATGTTGCGTGCGAGCTGGCGCGGCGATTATGCACTTGTGCATTCGTTAAGCCCACTTTATTTAACGATTTCGTGTACGGATATGGTTGCCGAATAAGCGCCTGCCCGCGATTCCCGACGCTCGTAATAAAGGCGATAAATGCATTCGCGGGCGCGTTCTTTTCGCGCTCCCGTTTCGCTCGTTGTCGGTCGACGGTGTGCGGCGATCGAATCGAACCAGGGTAATCCCTCGGACAACGCGGTTCCGATTATACGAGGATTACTCCCCGGCGCACATTTGTTTCTACATTTGTTAATTTATTCGGCGTGTCTTCACAATTTTCTGTATCGTGGCGAATAACAGAGGGGGAAGAGGAACAAACGCGAGTTTGTACGCGCGAACTAATCCGTCAAAAATTGACCAAGAGGTAGGTGCAACGAATTCGAACGCGCAACGATCTGTTCTGGTACTTGGAGAAACAAAATTATAGTATATTGGAGAAATATAATTGCTGTATGCGCCTCAGTTTTCGTTTGCTCCAGAACCACGCTGATTTCATTGTACAGCCGCTCGCAGAATTGACCGCGGGTAGTGAAAAATTGTGCCCACATTTTATCCACCGTACGAACGTTAAATTTGCCGCGATGAAAAGGAGGATTAAAAAATCACCAATCGTGGTGACCAGGTTTTTTCGTCGCGCCAACTTTATTGGTACGCTCGATTTTGTGGGCAACTGCACGCGAATTGTCCTCCCCTTCCACGATAAATTGAATGCCGTGCAATGCTGCCAACGCTGCGCAACGTCTCGATACGACATTGTACAATATAATATGTTATCGGCCTCGCACCGTTCCAAAGCAACGCTCCGGTCGACGGCTAAGCTCGCCGCGATCGTTCGTGTTCACCGAGCGAGCATAATGTACATCCATACGCGTGCGAACGATCGTTAGGCAGAATGGAATGAAGCCGATTCTCCGGCAAATATTCGCGTTTCCCTTGCCTCCCCTTATTCCTTTCGCTCGCTTCTTTTCTCCTCCCTTTTGTCCCGTCGACGATCGTCTACGCTACTCGACACGCACTGTTATCGCTACTGAACGAGTTTCGCCGCGCTAACGAGCTCCAAACAGGACGGGTCCACTTTTGATAAACGCGGTGGCTCGCAGAATCGATATCCGTTTAACGATGGCACTTGACGGCGGGCGAATAAACGCGAGCGAAGCAACGAAATCGTAAGATCGAGCTGGATCGTGTTGTCTTCTACGAGCGCCGCGTATGCGGTTTGTACGCGCGTACTTACTTCAAGTTACGGGTGCACAGTAACCGAGGAGCGTTTCGACAGCTAGAAGGATCTAACACGGAACGAATTGCGATAAGGTCGCGCGGCAGCGCCACCGCAAGCTGTCCCAGGGAAAGCTGTGCTCAAGATCGGAGGGAAACTGGGCTGGAAGAGTCAACACCCCCCGTTGTCTCGCAGTACATTGTCGGATCCGGTGCCCTCGAAACGTTGGTC
Organism: Nomada fucata; assembly: GCA_948146005.1. Lineage (NCBI taxonomy): Eukaryota > Metazoa > Arthropoda > Insecta > Hymenoptera > Apidae > Nomada > Nomada fucata. Next base: position 1,637,851 of record OX411277.1, on the reverse strand, counting down.
TCTCGACGCACCGTTGGTGCTCGCTCCAAAAATATCCGGTTGCAGTTCGCTGTAAACTACATATGTACAAATACGTTGCCCCGCCGTCGGCCAACAGAAGGCGAAGGGACTGAAAAACGACGGGGCGAGACGGAGAGGAGGAACAAATGCGTCGATGGTGGTAACGTTGGTTACAGGGGGTGCTGAGACGAGTGCCGAGGGTAGGTGTCAACTGTGCAAACGGTGGTACAATAGATGCTCCCCTTAGCTCCGCTGACCTTCGAAGATTTCAAACACGCGAAGGAAGAAAAAAAAAAGAAGCGAACGAAATAACACATAGGATGTACATACTGGCTACTGTATTTCATTTGTGGGCTCGTCGGCGTAAACGAAACGCGAGATCCTACGGAGCGTGGCGGTAACCGGGCAGGCCCACGCGCATTAACCGGTCACACGATACCCACGTTCTTTCGGCCAAAAGGTTTATCTTCGGTTACCCGCTGTTTCTACCGGACGGGACACCCCTCTCGACGTCGCTGGTCCTTGCCAGCTGTCCGCGGACCTATCTCTCGACAAATGTCCGCGTAATACGAGAAGCAAAACGAAGCGTATCCCTCGAAAGCACCAGCGGGTCGCGTCGAGCTTCGCGGGTCATTCTGCTTCCAAATTCGACCCCTTTCCGTTTCGAGGAGGCCGCGCAACGCGTTCGACGCTCGTTTCTCCTCTGCTAATCGCCGCCCTCGTAACAATTCAATGCGGATGCGACGAGGAATCTCGATCAGCTGGCACGGCTGCTGATTATCCTGATTCGAACCAGCGGTCCGTCATCGAGCCATTCCTTTTTGCTTCTCTCGCACTTCCCCCACCTTGCGTCCCGTCCGATCGTTCGTTTCGAACCGAACAGTGGCCACCGTGAATCGTTGATTCTTCGCGGGGCGAGAAAGCACCCGTCGATGGAAAGAAGGAACGAAGCGTGCTGCGCGAGATCGACCCGAGCGGTTCCGCGTGCAACCCAATATCCAGCGGTGATTTCGAAATCACGCGATTAATATTCGAGATCGGAAGCTGCTGCTGCTGCTGCTGCCGGGCGTTTAATTAAAACGTCCCGGCGAACTTACGATGGCCACGGTGTTATTACGGCGCGGCCGTGTATCGTGTGCGCAACGGATCGATAAAACTACACGTACGGACAAACTGCATCCTGTATCAATTTATTGGCTAACGACCACGTTCGCACGGCGCACCGTAAACTCCGCCGCGACACGACCGCCAAGTGAAACACGCGCGGACGCGGGGTTTTCACCGTCTGTTTTATATCTCTTCGAGCAACGTGGACGCGCCAGGCAACGATCGCGAGCCTGCACACGTGGAGGCGTCCGCGGTAGCCCCTCCAAACATCTGATCAACATTTCTGTCCACGAACGAAATTAAAAGTAGCCGTCGTTCGCGTGCGAGAGACGCGCCTGCCTCCGGCAACCCCCCGTACTCCCGGTCGTGTACAGCAGGGAATTAAAGAAATCCACTTGTCAATATCTCTCGACGATTAACAGGCAGCTGGGAAAGAAAAGGTCGTTAACCGACGATCGCGGGATTTCTCGAGGCGGCCGGATAGAGTCGAACGGGTAGGCGGAAGAACGGAAGAAGAAAGAGCGGAGAAAACGGTAGAAAGCGAGGGGGAAGGACGCGGATCCGTGTCGCGAGGAAGGAACGGGAGGCGAATGGAAGGTGAAACGAGCGAGCGAGCGAGCGAGCGAACGAACGAACGAACGAACGAACGAACGAACGAACGCACGCAAGAAGTATACTTGCGGGTGGGTGCAGCGGTAGGGAGAAGAAAGGGAAAAGGGGGAAAACAACGGTGACGAGCCGGAGGGGTAGGTACGAGGAACTCCCGAGATTCCGACTTTATTGGCGCAAATGGCAATTATCTCGAGTGCGGGGAGGGAGCGTTCGGAGAAAAGAATTAAAATATTTCCACCGCTGCCAGCTGTAAAGTAATTTTTGCGATCTCCTCGACTCCTCTCCTCCGCGCCCGGCCCCTCCGTAACGAACACTTTAACCGTTTCATCGTCGCTATCAGCGTCGTTGCGAGACAAGGTGTCCCTGTGAGCGAGCTAATTGGAAATCTCGCGAGTATCGCGTCACGATTGCAGAGCCGCTGAATTCTCTCTACGCGCTTGCATCGGCGAGCGTTGCCTCTATTCGATCGTCTATAACACTCGTCGCCGGTGGCTAAACTCTTTGGACGTTAATAAAATCGCGAACCCGCACGGCCGAGCGGCAAGAGGGATTGCGCTAAAATCTCCTAAGTAGTTTCGTCTACACGGACGGAACAACTTTTGCGGGCAATAGAGGGCCCGTAGCCGGGCCACTCTTCTGTTCGTTCCGAAAGGTAAAGTACAACTTTCAAAATATTCCCAAAGGTAGAGTAGAAAGTCTTCCCTTTCTTCTGCTTGCGCCGCACAAAAGGCCGCCCGTTCTCGTCTACAATAATCCGCCGATCCTTCTGACTCCAACCGCGGGCGGAGCAGAAAGCAAGGACGAGCAAGATGGTGTCGCGCGATGCGACTTTATCTAAAAATTGTCTCTATTCACTGGAATCTGCCTAACTGGTACGCGAAGACGTGGAAAAGGCTCGCGAGTCGACGGTGGAGGAAAAGAAGAAGACTGAACGATGCGGTGTATGTATCGGGGAACGAGCTTAGCGTTTCAAGGTACGTATGGAGGGTTCAGAAGCCAATCGGTGTAAGTCCATTAGCATTGAAACCGAGATAAAGAAGGTTTTTAGAAAATTACTTGGAAAAGGATGACAATGTTAGTGGTACTAGTATTTGAACTACGAAATTCATGCGTTCAGGGAAAAATGGAGTCAGTCCGATTGGCTTCTGAGCCCTCCACGTATACTTTATCAGGCAATTACCGCCGGTGGTATGTGCCCCATCGCGTTTCCCGTCGCGCAACAGTCGATCCAGCAACGTTGATTCCACCGCGTCTACGATGCTTTTCACGTCTGTCACAAAAGGCTCTCCTCCGACATCAGCCGGGAAGGCTCGAGGGCGCTGAGAAATCGTGCAGTGACGTTTCAGCGGCACCCCGAGGCGTTTTTCAACGACGCGCCGTTATTTCACGCTTACCGGCTTAAACGGACCCTCGTGTCGCAATGTGGCGATCGCGCGACAACTAAACGATACTACTCTTTCGCTTCTGGCGAAACGGTACCGTTAACGATTCATCGGAACGCCCAATAACGTTGGCTACATCTGACGCCGCTTCATCCGTCTATTCGATTAAATTTATCGCGCCGTGAGTTCCGCTTCCTCGAATCACCGTCGAAGTTACGTACACGTACAGCAGGTATGTGTATCGCGTATAATCTCGAACGATTCGACATTGAACACGCCGATGGAACGACTTCCCGACTCGGAGCAGTCCGGATCACGTGGAACGAAGCGAACCCGAGTGGAAAAAAATGTACCGCATCCCCTAGATCGCATAGCGGGCGCTAAAATTAAACGCGACTGGTACGAACGGTGCACAGCAGGCCCAGCAAATTCGATAAACGAGGAACGCCGGTGAACGCGTGTCGGGCGAATTAGTTTCCTGGAAATTCTTTTATCGTTGCTTTTATCTGACAAAGCGGACCGGCGGAGCAAGTTCGAACGATAAGAATGAACGCAGGTGCGCGCGTCCAGTGGCACCCCACGCCTGGAAACGGACGCGTTACTGCGATTCTATTTCACCTTGCCTCTTTTATATTTTGGAGTACTCGTCGTGGCTGGCTTCATCTAAATCGCGGGCCAAAGTACTAACTTCGTTCTATCTCAGTGCTTTTCTCGTTTAGTCGAAAGTGGCGAAGAAAAAGAAATCCAACCTGCGGTCGGTCGGAGTATCGCCACCGTTTCTTCGTTGTCCCCATTAGGGGACAAATCGCCAACCCAGTCGAACCCCTTACCCCAACCAACTGCAACAATCTCTTTCTTTCTCTCTCTCTATCCCCCCCCCCTCTCACTCTTCCTTTCTTTCTTGGTCACTCATTCGTCCGTCCACCCTCTCCCCCCGCTCTCTCACACTGTCTCTCTTTCTCTGTTAGTCGCTCAGCTACATGCTAATGACAATCCGCAAGTGTCTTTCAGCGCATCTATCCGTCCGAACGGACGCCGAACACATGGAATATGTGTTTCGAAAAATGTTTGGAAAATTCGTATTGTGCTGGAATAAAGAAACGCAACAGGGTCGCCGGTCGCTACCAATTGTCCACGGTACGCTTTGGGTAATTTCCGAAAAGAGAGAAACGAAATGAAAATAGAATACGACGAGAATTCTTTCACCCTTTTATTCGCGAATAGTCAACCGCATTGTCCGATTTTCGCGACTATATCCTACTCTGTTCTCGTTCGATGTAGAGAGGAAGGTAGCGCAACCGGTGCGCTTTCTTGGCCGCTATCGTGTACGATAGATTGGGAAACGATTTTAACGCGTTAACGTGCTCCAGTCGATATTCGGAGTAACGCGATTTACCGTGCGAATATATTTGTACGCTTAATACAAAGTACATGTATACTTTTTGACTGTAAACGACGAGCCAGGGAAACTTGCTTACCTTTAAGATCACGAAATCCATGTCCAAGGGTGCCTCGGCGTCAACCGTTCGGAGCAACGTTTCCCGAGAAGACACCAGTGCGAGATGCGAGACGTCGAAAAACAAGATCGCACGATCCCAGGAACTCGACGAAGGATGCAGGGTTATTGTAAAACGATCGAACGAATACAATTACGCCGGCAAACCTTCCCACTCGACACTTGTTCCCACTTGTTCGAAACGACCACGGCGAGATGCATACGAACATATATCGCACTCACGCGCGGCACGAGGCTGCTGGATCGTCGTCGCTCCGATGATCTAGCATCGCTGCGCGCGTCCTCGCGGCCCCACGAAAGCGACAAGAACGGTCACTCGCCCCGATGCTGATTTCGCGTTGACAAAGAGACACTCCCGGTGAACTCGCCAGTGGACGCGAGAAAAAGGAACGAGAAGCGAGGCGTGGCGAAACAAGACGAGGCGAGGTGAGACGAGGCGAGACGAAACGAAACGATGCACCGTAACGTTGAAACACGAAACAAGTAAACACCGCCAACCCGCGTGCCGGCTCGGCGTCGACTGAATTCAACGACAGCAACCGCGCGCCACGAGTGGGAGGCGTGTCTCGTGTGCGCGACGGAACGAAAGCGAGCTGCAGTGTTTCGACAAGGAGGAGGCGATAGGTAAAGCGAGACGGAGAGAGGGTGTAGATTCCGGTGCATTCGACGGAGATAGGGCGAAAGGATGAGCGACCGACCGTCGGCAACCATAGTCACACTGGTCGCATAGTCAACTGACGGCTCGTTGAGGGTCGAGGGGAGGAGGCTAGAGAAATGGTTGCAGGAGAAACAGACGCGACGGGATTGAACGGAACGGTATGGAATGGAACAACATACGTATACATATATACATATGTATATATGAATGAATATATATATATATATATATATATATATGCATATATGCATATATATATCATATATATATCATATACGTATACATATATATATATATGATATATATATGCATATATGCATATGTATATGTACCACGGTCCGCGGAGACGGACGAATGACGCAAAGAGCAAAAGAGACTTACACAAATGCTGATTATCCAAAAGTGTACCTTTTGCATCGCTACCGTTGCGATAACGTAGGCATGCACAGGCAGCGATAACTTCTCCTTCCATAGATGCTATCGTGTTTCGTGCTTCGTCTCGGTCTCGGCCGACAACATTCTGATTCCGCCGAATCCATGTGTATCCCGTCCGATGTCTCGGTCCACACTGGGCTCCACTAAAGCCTCCTTCTTCGAAACGATTAGCACCTTCTGTGTATGCATAAGGTCGGAACCAGAGACCCAAACATTCACGATCGCGCTCCAATTCTGAAAATCAAGCTCAACGTTAACCGATGGAAAGACCAGTAGTTTCTAATTGAACGCACTATGTACCGATCCATTTGTTGCGCCCTTGCATCAGATATTACAGAGATGCACGGATAGCGCATACAAGTAATCGACACTGTAATTCTGGTCGCGCGACGTTCGTTACCAATCGCCAGAGTGTCTATACCTGCGTTGGACTTTCACGAAAATAAATATATAATAAGCTCACGGTGAGGCAATGAAACGAAAAATTCATAATCGTGATCTTAACAAGGAAAGTTGTGGAAAAAGCGACTGAAAAGTTGCCAAGTTCCCGCCGTCTCGTTTGTAATCCCAACTCCCCAACCCTTCCTCTACGCGCCGCCCTCGAAGCCCACTCATAATTACCAAAGTTAATTTGCGAATCGCAATTTAATTGGCCAGTTCTTGAAGGTTCTTTAAACTTTGTCTTTCGAGACGCAGGATTTCGCGAAGGCTCAAAACTCGGTTCGTTTGCGGAAACAATGCGGTGAACGTGTAACCGATCGTTACACGAAAGGGGGAACCGGGCAGAAAATTCGCATCCTGAAAGACTCCCGGAAAAAAAGTGTCGGCTGTCTTGTTGGGGACTTGTTGCCCCTGAGAAAAAGGAGCGCGTTAATGTAGATAGCGTGATGCCTACGCAAATATCGATGTCTCTCCGCACCCTTCACCCATGTTCCGTGTCGGTGTACTATACGCGAGGGTATCGTAGCTTTTATCTTCGAACTCGCAAGAAGGGGCAACAACAACGTTTCGAAAGAGAACAGCCCGACTCATTACCGGGCAAGCACGAACGGATGTTCGTAGATAGATACATACGCGAGACAGGATTAAAGACAGGACAAAAGGAAAGGGAGACGTCGTCGGCTTCCTGAGATTCTTTTACCACAAGCTGCTCCCGTTGAAACGAAAGAAAGAAGATTCCGCGTGACGGCGAGCATTTTAATTAGGCCGTCTGTGATCCGCGGAGCATTTCTTTTTTTACCCCTACCCACTCTAATTTCGACGCTCATCCCTATTCCCCTTCTTTCCGCTCCGTTCCGCCGCTACTAATTCGTTTCTCCACCCTCTCAGTTATCGCAATTTGGTCGCGCCCTGCGCTATCCTGCCTCGAGAGCGATACCACTATCACTGGACCCTAGTAGTTATCGAGGAAAGTGACCGAATTTCCTCTTCTTACTTTTCGCTACAGCGAAGCTCGGAAACTCGGCCCGAACGCGACCTGAGAACGGTCTAAGCTGACCCACGGAGGAATGTTCGAATACCACGAAATGTTTACTCGGTCCTCGTCGAAATCGGTATCAGCGTGTATACCCAGAACGTTTCGACGACAACATATGATTGATACGTTGGAGCACGTAGCAGCATAGAAAATACAAACTTAAATGGTTCACGCATAGAATGCGTGAACGCGCTCTCCCTCCTTTGACGGTGCGCGCCATCGATAGAGAAAGAGCGACAGAAAGAGAGAAAGGGAAGAGCGGTAAGGGTTGGGGATCAGCGTTCATCGACGGGAATTCAAAACGTGCAAATGAGCGAACGGGTGGGCAAGTACGTAGAGAGCGGTACGGAGGGTAACTGGTAGATGTACACACCTGCCTTCCGCGATCTGAATGGGCGTCGGGCCACGAGAATAAATTAACGAGGTGTTTGTCCGCTATCGCCACCCTTTTCCCAGACCGGATTAAAATCGTCCTGTCTTTAATAATTACGCCGACCGAATGCGTTAAATGAGGCGTGCGACGCGTCGCGTTTCCCGCTGCCGCTTTTTGATAATGTTATTTACAGCGGTGATTTACAATGAACCATCGCCGAACCTCGCAATTACTCCCAACCCTGAATTATATCAGAATGGAAGTGTATATAAGGCGGGACGCGTGTCAGCAAACTTTGGTAGCCGCATTGAATAGGAAGAACTGTTCAACGTAGAGATTCAGTTGTTGAAAAGTTTACAGGTATCTGTACGGGGTTGAAATAAATATAAATGAGTAAAGAAGAGAAAGGAAATGCAAATGAAAGGAACGAACCGCAGGACAGACTTGGTTTCCTCCGATCGTAAATCGGATTGCGGGAGAATTGCTATTGAAAAATCGCAATTCAACTCGCTGTTTCGTAAAAAGAATATTTTTACCCACAGCGGTCGAAGGTCAAGAAGAATACACTTTCAGCTCTGTCAACGTTCCAAACATTTAATTCGTTAATACACATTTGAGGGACAACTGACTGTGCGCAAACCTTTTCCATTCCACGTGCTTCCTTCTAGAATATCCGGCAGTTAAGTGACCAAAGATATAGTAAATCGTTACGCACATATAGAAACAAATTTACATACTCCCGTACATGGAATTCATAGATTCATGGCGCTCTCGAACAGATCCAACATCCTCTTCATTTCTTTCCTGAAAATTTGTACAGATGAAAGTTTCGAGTAATAAAATCCGGAAAATTTTTGTATACTTACACTTGTTCGGCTAATTTATGTACAAGTTCCATCGTTTTCGATAACTCCTCGCATTTTGCCATCAACTGATACATCGACTTGATATTGTGATCCACTGCGTCGCATGTTTTACATACAGCATCCCTGTACGTCTCTAAGCATCCAACTGTGAGCGCGGACACCTGCAAATAATATCCATGATACAATATTTTGCCAATTGGAAATTACTTTTACGCAGCTACGAGAGATAAAGGAAATAAATAAATATCAAAGGGTATGGTATATATGGAAATAAATAATTTACGCTGTGCAAAATAGCAGCCAAGTTTTCTGTCAGTGCGTCGACAGAAGTGGCCACTTTTCTCGCTTCCATTTCCAATTCATTCAACACATTGTGATCCAAAAGCGGCACCTGTGGTGTCAGTGCCTGCCTGTACAAGCAAGGAGTTGAACTACGGGATCCTGGAAATGACGGTGTCTCTCCCTTTTTTGTCACAGGACTGGAAAGCTTAATCTTATTCTCTAAATCCTCTGCGACGAATAGCACCATGTCACCATCCTGCATCACGGTTCCCTCAAGTTGCAAATAGCCCATAGCTTTATGATAACTTGGAGGATCGGTATCCTCGTCCTCGATAGGACTACCTTCTCTGTTTCTTAAATTCAACTGATCCGGCCTGCAGCCAACTACATTTGGCTTTTCTAAGCTACCATCAAAGAACTTTGTTCCGTCGATTTCCGGCGAATCAATTAATGATTTTAACTCCGAAACGGGCGGCGATGATTGTGAATCGAACGATATTTCCGAATAAGAGGCTGTCATCTCGTGCAGCTGAAATTGTAGTGAGTATTAAGCCTAGCACGATCTTCTCCCTTTTGAGTCATTTGAAATACGTATGAAGTAGAGAAAGAAAAGTTCGAATCTTTTACACGGGACAGGAATCGTAAACTCCAACCTTACTCTGTCTTCATCGTGGTCAAGGGCTGTACTTTTCTCGCTACGAATTGCGGTTCCTTGTTTCGTATACGTTTCGCCTTCCTCCGGATCCATACTTAATGGAACAATTTATGATTCTTGCGATTCTGGTGAAGAATACACGGCTTTCTATCTCATCTGTCAAAATTGACACAACACAGAATCGCACTGTCAAAAGTATCGATCCCCGTTTCGGAGTACATTTCCAATAGGACCGCGCCACTCAAATAAATTTGACATTCTGAAACTAATGGTTTTCATACATTACCGTGCGTAGAATACAAGTCACGATTAAGATTTTCGTACATTTTCTTATTCATTTTCAATATCCGACCGCTCATAAATTTCAAAACAGATTCGATTAAAGGCTACTGTACACGATTCCCTTGCGGCAATAAGCAATCATAAAAACGTACCTTTAAGTGTTAAAGTGCCGAATGTTTTACTTGTTTGTAATGCATTCGATTTACCGCGAAAACATGTTTTTAGGTTAACTTGATAAACAGTATGCTATCGATATTATTAAATCTACCTGTTTTTAGAATATATTTCTAGGAATTCGAAAAAGTTGAATGAGTTCTTGGTATCTTTCTAAATCAATATGCCTCTATAATCGTGGTGGATTAAACATGATTTTTACGATGTAATAAAATAACATATATAAATCCATTAATTTCTGTTATTTTTTGTGACGGCACGTAACGATGAATGTAAGGAAATAATTGAAATTTGCTTCACAGTTGAAGCTATATTCGAAGTACACCAACCTTGCAAGAAGTATAGGAGCTGTTTTCAGCATGATGTATTGTAAAATACCACTACTGCTTTTCGTATTTATCGGCATTTTTATAGAATTCGCGTATCCGCAAAATGATTTCTTCGATGAAGAGCTAATGTTAAAACCATTGCCAAGCAGTCATGTTTATGCGTACTTTCAATTTACCACTGTTTGGGAAACATCGAAAACCTCGAGATCGTGTAAGTTGAAATGCGCGAAGTTAAATTTAGGCTCATGTAAATATTTTTCTTGTGCAAGTATAAATTTATATTTCAGTTCAACATTCCCATTTGTTCCCAAGGGGTCTTGGTGAAATTATAAGCCGTCATAATGTAGACGAATTGCATCTCACGTTGACCAAGGGTTTATGGAATTATCAAAAATGGGGATATCCGTATCACGACGCCGGTCCTGGTGCTGAAATATCTACATGGTTTAACAAGGATCTGAAAGAGTAAAGCATGATTGAGTTCAACAAGTGTTGCGTCACGACCTAAAAATTATGCTATCAATTTTGACTATAAGATTCTTTTCTGCTGTTGCAGCATCGACGCAGAATGGAAAGGTTTAACAAATGCCTTAGCTGGTTTATTCTGTGCTTCTTTAAACTTTGTTGATTCGTCGAATAGTATGTCCCCAGAATTGACATTCCGTCCAACAGGGGTGGTAGATCAAGAAGTCAATTCTAGTCATTTAAGATATTCGTCTTTACCGAGGGAAATAGTTTGCACCGAAAATTTAACTCCCTTCAAAAAATTGCTCCCATGCGATTCAAAGGTATTAGCACAATACAAAATTTCATTTTACTCCTAATGAAAAGTGAAATATTGATATATATATGATACATTAATAGAGAGGACTGGCATCCTTGTTGAACTCTGCTTACATACACAACACAAATTATCATTCCATTGGGATACACTTTCGAATTATATGCTCCAATACGCTTTGTACTAAAACGTCATTAGAGTTACGACAATCTGTTTCTCTGATATACGACACTGTAACAGATACATCGCAGGTAATGTTTTCGTAAACTAGTAACAATGCATCAATAATCAGAAACGCTTACATATCTATATTCGCTTATCGCAGGATTGGTCAATTCGCAAATTTTTCGGAATGGGTATCAGAGGAGCGTGTCCTCTTGCTACTCTCAGTAACGTGTACATCGATGTATCTAATAATAATACAAATCAGATTTACGAATTAGTACGTCGTCCGAGTGCTAAAGTCGTCAGTCTTCGGGGTGGGCAAATGAACGAAATAGCGGTTTACGACATTAGGTCTCATTCCAAGAAAAAAATGTTTAACATCGGAGTTGTGTATAACACTACCTACAAAGCTACTTCAAATTATCCCTCAATTTTGTACGCGAACAGATACATCCTTGGTGAGTACAAGTATCTAATAGTACATTTATTGAAAAAGGAATAGCAAGAAAATTCTCCCGTTTTTGCAGGATACGGACAAGAAAGAGGTAGCTTAGTAACAAAAATTTACAATAATTATTGGCAAACACTTGACATTGTTTTATTAGAAAATATTCCATGGTATTTGCCTGTATATCTACATTCCGTCGTTATAACTTGCGGGGCCAAGAAACTTGTACCACGTGAGTTGTTCTATTATTTCTTTCTTTTTTCATTCGAACTTTCCTTTGTTGTTTCTAACTCGTTGCAATGTTTGATACAGTGACGCAACGTTATCTACCAGGCAAAGAGAGGAAAAGTCCTTATTACCTGGAATTGGTTTTACGGTTACCACCACAATCGGTAACCAAATTCTCTATAGAAATGGATTATTCGTTTCTTAAGTGGCAGGAATATCCGCCAGACGCTAATCACGGATTTTACATGGGTCCCGCGGTGATCACTGCATTACTTCCAATCGCAAGAAATTATACCGCGTTGCCGCTCGACGGAAGTACTATAACATCAAGGTTGAAGTTCAATATTTTAAACGAAAACAAGGTGCATGTGATTTGATTGTATTATACTAACTGTTTAAATAAATTTTCAGTTTCAACGCTTCGAGAGAGGGATACCTGGTACAGTTGAGAACTGAAATTATACTAATCAGCCTTCCTACGCCCGACTTCAGTATGCCATATAACGTAATCTGTTTAGCATGTACAGCAGTCGCGTTAGCGTTTGGACCACTTCATAATATCTCAACGAAAAGATTGGTTTTGAAACGATTTAAAACGAGTTGGAAGAAGAGATTATTGTCATTTTTAGTAGCAAAAGTTAAACCAAAGAAAAAGCAAGAATAAACATTAGAATTTATATTATTGATTCGTAAATGTACATGATTTTTTTTTACGTAAGAAAAAAGTGTTCATTGAAAGACGAAGGAAACACAAACTACACTCATATAGCAAATAACACGTAGAAAACAGATTGATCATAAAAAACAAACGACTTTCATCTTTTCCTCGCTTGCTATTCTTTTCCTCTTATTTTTTTCTTCTCAATAATATATAATATACAAAAACACGTATACTAATTTGTTGCAGAAAAGTAAATGTTATTTCTGTATTTATCCGAAAATATCGAAAAATCGATTCTCGTACAGTCGATAGTAGGAAGAAGATTTTTGTTGTTCTCTCTAAATAAACTACAACGCGTTCGCAAATTGCAAATAATGCAATGATACATGTAACTATTTTTCTTTTTTTTTTTTAATATTTTATAACCGTATAAAATGGAAACAATAAATATTTTAACAAATACAACGCGCACAGGTTAAACGTTATGCACCAAACAACCGATATTTATGGCGCTGGTCGAAGGATAGAAGTTAAACTTGTATGTCCACTTAGCGTTGTACTATGATAGCCATTTGCACGATTTTCACGGCCGTCATGTAAAATGTTGTCTGGTAACCAATCGTTTTTCTGCTCCGTTGAACAAATGTGCGGTTTTAAATGAAACTTCGCAGTTGAAAGTGTTTGCAACAATGATTTTGTTACATTGTCAGTCACTTGATTCATAGGGTCTCTATTCTCGTCTGTCGATGTAGAGGTATATAGATTTTCTTCTTCATCCGAGGAGCAAAGATCTATCACTGTAACCGAGGCCGATGGTTTCGAGTACAATGCAGTTCTTTTAACTAGTTCGTGTTCATCGGTCGTATCATTTCTGTCGCAAGAATTTTCTCCATCAAAAACAGTTGGATGTTTAATGTTGATTTCACTTTTACTATCTACCTCCTCGTTTTTTTCGGTCGAGTCCCTATCATTTTCGTCACTTGGTGCTTTACGTTTCGAGGAAACATTCGGTCTTTGCATTTCCTGATTTTCCATCACCGTTTCCTTGTTATCGACTGAAACATTTCGAACAACACACCGATATTTTGGTAGATCCCGTCTCAGATCATTTACTTGTTCTGGCGTCAGTCGCGTCAGAAGAACATAAACAGGTCGGCAAACAACATACAATAATTGCGACTGTATGCTCAACACTAAAAGAAAGAAAGTGCTCTTGTATATAAAATTAAAGAGAGCCATACATTGAATAGAAGTATGTATTTTATATGATAAAATACAATGGACAATCCTTGGTAACTTGTCCTTAAAACACAGAAAAAAGAGCGCGACAGAGGGGAGGAGAAGGAGGTCAAGTGCGTTTAGATACTCACTTGGTTTTCGTTTGACAGAATTCAGGAACTTGTACTGGTGCACATAATCGCACACTGGCTTTTCCCGATTTGTCTTATACGTGACAATCCATTTGCTATGATCAACTTCCGTTTCCAACCACTTTGGTCTAGACGAACTACTTAAAACAGGCGCGATAAGATGTCTCTCTAATCTTTCTAGTCTTTCTTGTTGCGTCTCTCCTGTCATTGCTTTTGATTTCTTAGCTAACAATATGCCAGCCGGAGAAGAGAAAGGAATAGTCTGGCACCTCGCAAAACTGATAGATCCACGAACACGACGGGACGTACGCCTGGTGGTGCTGTTTTTGTTATTATTGTTATGAACAGTTTCAGCCGATTTCGAATCCGGTTTTATCGAACATAAATGAAAGTAATCCAGGAATTGGTTTTGCCTCAATACAGCTTCCGAAACTGGCACATCCGGTGTCGTGGGTCGTGAATTATTTCCGCCCTGTTCTTGCTCGCAACATACGCGCTCATGTTCCTATGAAAATTATACAAAACTATCACTGCATCCTTTGCCTTCTTCATTAATATCCATATAGTACCTTCATTTTTTCTAGGCCTACAAATTCAGCATCACAATTATCGCACAAATAAATATCTTCTACTGGCGGCTCAACCATCATGATGGAATGCTGCTGTTGCTTCGATTTATTAGAATAGCAGGAGGTCACCCCGTTGCAAGATAACAATTTTTTGCGTGGACTTTCTAGCCGTCTGTCATAATTCTGTAAATCAAGGTAATTTTATTTCACCCTTTTGTCTGCATAGCTTTCTGGAATTCAATGAACCAAAGTAGCATATTTCCATACAAACTAACCATATTCTCGTTACGAAATGTTACCAATAATTTGCCTGTACTTTTGTGATATAGACTCGTGGTGGAGTCCCAATTCTTAACATATTCTAAATCTTCCTTTGGATATCGTGCAAGATACGAACAAAATCGCAGAAGGTATTCGCTTCTGTGATATGTGTAGCATCTGAATACCAATTTCTTCAAATTAGCCATCCAATTCTACAGAACAGGGTACGTATTAAAACTTAAATATATTGTGCAATTGAGAATCAATTACATGTTTTTGCATTCTATTGTTTTCACAATTAACTTACTTCGTTAACTCTCTTGGGCCTTATTATGGGATTTGAAAAAGTAACTTCCTTTGGCCACCACTGTGGTTCAGTGATCACTTCTGTGGTATCGTGACCCAGTGAGCACTGAATCATGAATGTTACAAAGCGTTCCAGCTGTGGCTAAAATTAAACATTCCCTGATAATATAGTGCTGCTTGTAACTCATTAAAATAATATTCATACCAATGTAAACTTTTCCAATGATGTTGGATGTCCATTAGCGAATAAAAGCGGAAGATTGGATACCACAGCACCTTCTTCCAAAGGACTATCATTCTTTAATTCCATGGCATCTGTACCCGCCATTATGGTTTCATTTCTTTCACTGGAGAACTGATTCTGAGGTAATGCTACCCCATATTCTTGCACTTGCAATGTTGAGTATTTCATCTTTTCAAAACTCTCTGCATTCTTCTCGTTCAATTTGATTGCCGTAAAGTATATTGTCCATTGAAAAGCAGTTTTTCAAGTCCGCTTGTTCTAAGTGTATAAATATTCTTTTTAAATATTGCATATTTCGCGTAATTCGCGATAAAAAAATATCCGCGATGACAAGCCAGAAAAACAGGGAAACATTTTCGCAAAGCGCACCACCAGTTAAAAGGAAAATAATATGAGAATATACGAAAGGTAGCAATTATATCTACGATTTCTTTACGTCCTGTAGAATTTGTTGCTGGGTAAAATTTCTCGGTGTGTAGTATCACGGTAGATACGGAAGTACGCGAGTGCAAAATATACGTCGCAAAATGTAAAAAAGTGATTCAAATTCGTGCTCGGTGATCTTATACTTAACGAATACCTTTTCAGATGATCGAATGATCTTTTTACCCTCCTACTTCGGGACCGATACTTCACGCGACCAAAAATCTTCCAGTAAGACCCACCACTTTGTAACTCACACTTCGCATGAAATTTGAAATATAAATTCTATATTGGCTAGTTCATTGGGCAGTTTTAAAAATGGATTATTATAATAGAGATGCATCTTATAAAGCTTTTGCAATATTTGTTAACCAACCGTGAGGGGTTTACACATCGAATATAGATTTAAACGGACAACAACCTACGTGCGTCTTTCATAAAAGATAGTTCACTATAAAAGTAGATAAATACGCTGCTGTAAATGGCAGAAACAATGACATCTCTACTCAAAATCTAGCCTGTACCTCGTAAAATGAAGTACAAAAGTGGAAAGGCACGCGTAATCCGATTCACGTAAGTACGTATGTATACACGTATTGACAGTTCCCTCCTTCAACAGAATATCACACAACGGTAGAGTAAGTACGTAAAGTTCAAGATGGCGGGACGAATCAGCTTAAGCTCCCGTTCGCGTACGATCGCTCGCAACTACTGTACCTCATTGTTCGACAGAATATATTCTACTTTTCACTCTGTTTTCACTGTCTAATTATTGCGATTCTTTTTAAAGTGACCACAGAATTCCAGTGTTTAACATTTTCATGTAATTGATCAAAAAAACAGGGATAACTACATTTTAAAGATTTCTAAGTTATTGAAATTCCCTATTATGCGACCTTTATCCTCTATCTGTTACGGGAATTCCAAGTACTCGCTGGTGCGCTTGCGCTTTATGTATACAAAATGTTTTTCTATTGCAATTGAATCCCGAATGTCTCCATTTCGCGAAGATTTAAAAGTATCGAAGCGAATCGTAAAGTTGGAATTTCCCTTTCATTTAATAAAACCACCCACGAGATATAGGAATAGAGAAATCGGCCAATGTATTTTTTCGCCCCGAATTCCCGGAGATCCAAGAACCACATACCATTTCCATGTCACTCACAACGTTACCAACAGATTACAGAAAACGATGTGGCGCTCGTATCGATATTTCTCATGTATAGTTAGTGCGTGTGCTGTGAGGTGTGGAGCTTGTGGGTGCATGTGCTTCTCGTGGAAAACCACGTTGCATGCATTTATGCAGTTTGTTGTACACGAAATTAAAAGTCAAGTGTGTCGTTTACGTGGACTTTTTCAAGTTTAGTTTTTAGTAGGGCCACAGTGTGTGGAGAATTTGCACAAAATGAGTTTGTACAACTTCAAGAAGATCGCGGTGGTCCCCACCGCAAAGGTTAGTGCCATCGCATGTTCTGTTTTCAATCGATTTCTGAATTTTAACAAATTTGCTTCTGTATTTAGGACTTTATCGATATAATTTTATCGAAAACACAACGTAAAACACCAACGGTAGTTCACAAGAATTACAAAATTGGAAGGATACGTTCTTTTTATTTGCGTAAGGTAAAATTTACACAGCAAAACTTTCACGACAGGCTGTCTCAAATCATACAAGAATTTCCCAAGTTGGACGACGTCCATCCATTTTATGCAGACTTAATGAATGTGTTGTACGATAAGGATCATTACAAATTAGCCCTTGGCCAAATAAATATCGCAAGACATTTAATTGACAAGTAAGTAGACAAAGTTCTCCACGTTGTCTAATTGTGGGTATCGTATTTGCATTATATGGATGTATTGCCTTCCAATAGTGTAGCCAAGGATTATGTTCGTCTGATGAAGTACGGCGATACTCTTTATCGTTGTAAACAATTGAAGAAAGCTGCTTTGGGTCGTATGGCAACAATCATGAAGAGACAGGCGGCGAATCTGGCATATCTGGAACAAGTTCGTCAGCATTTGGCACGTTTACCTAGCATAGATCCTTATACACGAACTATAATAATATGTGGTTTTCCAAACGTTGGCAAAAGCAGTTTCATAAACAAGGTAATATTACCATCGCAGATTAATCATTATTTCAACACGAGTGTACCTATCTTAAACAAGCACAACCTTTTCGTCCAGATCACCCGGGCAGATGTAGAGGTTCAGCCATACGCGTTCACGACAAAGTCGTTATACGTCGGTCACACAGATTACAAATATCTAAGATGGCAAGTAATCGACACTCCTGGAATTCTGGATCATCCGCTCGAAGAAAGAAACGTGATAGAAATGCAGGCGATTACCGCGCTCGCGCATTTGCGAGCCGCTGTTCTATACTTTTGCGACATATCGGAACAGTGCGGCCACAATTTAGAGGAGCAGGTAAATCTGTCTTTATCCGGTACTGTAACACGCCAGTGTACACTGCTTTCTATCGCAACGGGATTTCATAGTTTTGTCTCGTAGGTAAAGTTATTTGAATCCATTAAACCCTTGTTTGCCAATAAACCTTTAACGGTTGTGGTGAACAAAGTGGATGTTTTGCGTTTGGAAGATCTTCCGTCTGAAAAGCAAACGATCCTGAAATCGTTGGAGGACAAAGATGTCCCTGTCGTGGAAATGAGCACAATGACAGATTTCGGCGTGATGGACGTTAAAATACAAGCATGCGAGCGGCTTCTAGCTTTTCGTGTTGACCAAAAGATAAGGACGAAAAAGGTACGGCCAATATTCCTCGTGTAATACAATCATTTTATGTAACGCAATGTTTAACAATTGTAGGTAGAGGGGTTGCTCAATCGATTGCACGTCGCGCAACCGGTACCGAGGGACCAAAAGGTACGCGCTCCCTGCATTCCGGAAAGCGTTTTGAAGAAGAGACAGGGCATGGAAGAGCGATTAAAGGCGAAGCGAAAGTTGGAGCGTGAAATAGAAGAGGAAATGGGAGACGATTACATTCTCGAATTGAAGAAGAACTATGACATTGACGGCGATCAGAAATTCGATACGATTCCGGAGATGTGGGAGGGACACAATATTGCTGATTACATCGATCCCGAGATATTCGATGTTTGTACCTTACACATTCGTTTATGGCCTCAAGCATATGGTACAGCTTTGTGCTTTCTTCTAACACCTTTTTCCCTTTCGTAGAAATTGAATGAATTGGAAAGGGACGAACAGTTGCGCGAAGAAGCTGGAATGTATGATTACAAAATGCCTGAACTGACTGATACGATGCGCTCAATCGTACAGATGGCTAAGCAGATTCGGGAAAAGAAAGCTATTATGAAGGACGAGGCCCGGATACAGAAGGCTTCCACGAAGCCTGTAATGCCGCGTACAGCAATGGCTAAACTCCGCGACAGATCGGTATCGAAATTGAAAGAAGAAATGGAGGACTTGGGTATCGATATGGAGGAGAGTCAAAACGTGAGTACCTTGCACCGAAGTGCAATCACTAAAGCGTTACCATGAAGCAACAGATGTATGGTGTCAACGAAACTCTATCAGGGACACGTATGAATATTTCTTTTTCTCTTCTCCCAATAGGCACACTTCACCAAAACAAGAGGACGTTCGAGGTCGCTATCCCAACCTGCCACGAAGCGTATGAGATTGGAATCTACGTCCCAGTCGAGAGCTCGAAGCAGTTCGAGGCCGGCGCGCGACGAAATGGGCGTGAAAGATTCTATAATGAAGAGTAAACTGAAGAACATTGCGCACAAGGTCCAGAAGAAGAAGATAGCAAAGAAGGGCATGAAGGGAGAAGGAGATCGATTCATCGGTACGAAAATGCCGAGACACTTATTCTCGGGCAAACGAGGCGTTGGCAAGACGGACAGGAGATAATCGCACATTGCTTTATTTTTATTCGTTCTTCGAATAATGTTTGTTATTGGCTTTATATCTGAAACGATGTTCTTTATTTTTCTCTCGTTCACCTGTAAACGCGAATAAATTAATACGCGATAGGAACCAGTGTTGTTACCCGCGCAATTAAAATAGTATCCGCTGTTACATCCATCCAGAGATATCGCTAATGTGAATGAATTGTTTCCGATTGCATAATTCGGTCGACAGCGGTGACCTTCGGCCTCGTGCAGGGTAGGCGACGTCGCATTCAGCGAAAGTTTATTACCGTCGTACACCGATAACCCCGTACATACTATGATATTGAAGAGGCTTGTCCTTTCTATGTAAACGATATCTATCATGTTTCGTTGTGCAATAATCGTTGTTTTGTATTGCCGCTGCATTACAAAAACGGGTTAACCGATTGCGGACAGCGAGAACGGAAGAATGTTTGTAATAAAAACAGTCGCACGAGTAATGCTAAATGATGCACGCAGAAAGTCAATAGCCGTGAGAAGTGATAGTTTGTTTGCGAAATAAACAATCGTACAGATTGGTTATAAATAATAAAGTTTTATTTTACATTGTTGATAGTCGATTAGAGACGGGAATATATGAAACGCGAGGTTACGATCTCCGCTGTTCGTAAAATAATACATGCTTCGCGATACACCAACGCGACAAACAGCAACGAAATCGATAGAATTTCGTTGGAAAATTTCACCGACGATCAGCTTAACGCGAAACATGTTCGACGCTGTACGGAAGATACATCTGTGGTGTACGTTTGCTGGCGTGTGTCTTCGTGTAAATTTTTTTTTAATAGAGCTACTACAGGTTGACGATCGACGAGGATCGAATCATTTGGATGCAAATGCTGACGACACGGGTCTGTTATCGGGACACGGTCGATCGTGAAAGAAGCACGATACCACGAAATTTGTTTTGGTAATTCCATTAGTAGGAATCATTGAATAAATTTCGTAATAGTGAAATCAGCGTAGCACTCTCCATTTCCACCCGCGACTCGACGTACGAATAAATTAGAGGTGGCGAAGGTACATCGCACGTGTACAAAAAGTAGTTGAAGAAGGAAAATGTAAGGCTGCGGACGCGAAGATGTAGGAAGATAGGAAAGAAGGAAAAAATACTTAACGAGTACGAAATACGCGAGACTATTACAAGCAGTAACGTCTGATATCTTAGTATCACAGTCAGTGCGAAAGCCAGGACTCAAGATTCTGAACTTTCGGCAATGTCTCGAATCGAATCGATCGTTTGCCAGCTATACACTGAAATGTTTTGCCGCCGACTTGATTAGCGGCCTTATCAATCGAAACGTTCGAGAAGGGAGTATGCCAAACGGGCAAAGGATTAAGCACAAAAAAAAGAGTTTCGCACGATACGCAGAGTATTATCGCTGTGTCGCGAAAAACGACGGAGACGTGGCACCACCGAACGTTATTCGGACGAATCTTTGGTGAGTCGTCTGTGACCAGAAAACCATTCCTCTTTTTTTTTCTTTTTTCTCTCGTTATTCTGTAACCTTCGATTTTCGTTTTCATCGTTTATCCTATTACAGTATCGATCGAGCATTCGTTCGTTCGTTCGTTCATTCGTTGGTTGCTTCGTTGATCCGTTCATCGCTTCTACACATTCATGCACATGATGCACACATCAAACACAGGCACCGAAGAACACGTTCGTACATGCGCACTAATTGGTAAGTTTGCAATTACCATTCGATCGCCAGCTTGCCCGACACGTTTCGGTTGCTGAAATGTAAGACGAATGTAAATTAGGAACAAGCGCATTCGAGTACTTGAATGTTCTTCCAATATGAAACTTTCAGCTGAGTGGAGTCGTTCTCGTCGAAGTAAACGATCATCAGTTGATCGAGCTTGCTAGGCGCACAGCACGGCTTGGGCACCTTCTTCCTGTCTTCCTTCCATAGCAGACTCTGCAGAAGAGCATGGTGGTGCGCCGGATTGTATCTGGGCGGGCACCGACCTTTGCAGTATCCGGCGTCGAATGTTTTCGGGTAAACGATAAACTCGAACCCTTTGAGCTCTTTAAACATAACAGTCAGCTCGTGTCTGCAACACTTTTTGCTCTCGCCTTTGCACTTTGTCCTGCGCCCTTTGTGCAGAGGCATCAACTCCTCCGGAGAGGACCGTTTCGCTCTGTTGGCGGTCCCGGGGGTTGAACCGGTAGCAAAGACGTTGAGAAACGGCGAGGAAAAGCTACGTCGAACAGGCTCGCCGTCCAACTGAAATTCCAGCTCGAGGCCCAGGTTGTCCAGAGCTTCGTCGAGCCAAGAAGACGCGGCAAGGGTTGCGTCGAACTCGAGCCACCTAGAGTTACCCGGGTCTCTCAGCTGGACTCTCCTTCGGCAGATCAGTTTTCTTGAATCTCGGCTCGTTTTCAGGTAGAGCAGCACGTCTAGGTCGGATCGTTCGGTGTAGTCGTCGGTCGTCGGTCCGTGGAGCAGCAGTCGCAGCGTTGCGTGATCCACCGACGACGATCCTCGATCATCTTCCTCAGGGATTTCCACCGGGAAGAACAGTCGATGACGGTAACGTCCTTCGCCTTCGTTCACCTCCGTCGGATGACTCGATCCGTTTCCAGGATACGCTGCAACAATTGCGACAAACGTGAACGATGCAATGGGCGTGCGACATTATGTAAACGCAAACCTTGAAACGATCCTCTATTTTTTTTTTTTTTGCGCAACGATCGGAGTCTGTTTCGTTTGTCTCGGCGATCGATTACGTTGGCGAAAAGAATTGCGTTTCCGCGATCACGTACCATCCCCGTTTCGCTAACGCGTTTTCGTTTCAACGGAAGCGAGGATGCCGCGTCGACGCGCGTCCGGTTCGGAGACCACGAGAACGAACCAACTCTGTCGTTCGTTCTATTTTTGTCGGCTAATGAGACGAATTATCAAATTCCTGGGTAACTCGTTAATAACGAGACACGGGGGAAGGGAAATTTCAACGGCCCCGCGTAGGCCTGGACCTCCTTAATCGGAACAATTTTATTTACGACAACCGTAAAACGTACGCGCACGGTAACTGTCGTAAAAAGCGTGGTGTAACACTAGTTTCGTGCTGCCCGTCCTACGAAATAAATCTGTCGAAGATAATTATAAAACACGCGACGAAACACGACGGGAGAGTTATCTCGTTACTTATAATACCTCTGCAACGTTATCCAACGATTGGATTAGAACGTTATCTGGTTTCGTTGCTCCTCTCGATACCGTTCGGTCTTAGGATATTACGTACACGCTTGGCGGACGATAGTTTTTAATTTGAAAACAACGCCGATACATATCTATCTGTGCGCGGTTGACGAACCGCGAGTTTTATAATTTACACGCGTATTCGACTATGTACGCCTGGGCGAAGATAAGAATTAATCGCGGCGAACGAGGGGTCGAAGGAACGATTGCGTTTGGCGAATTACCAGCGATCGCAAAATAACTCGACGAGAAATTGCCCGAGAATTCGAGGTATTCCGACGTTCCAGCTTGGCCCGAATAACCGAACAGAAAATCCACGGCGCGTGTCTCTACTATTCGTCACCGATTGGGAATTCGACAGTTCCTTCGCCGCATCGGTGCGCGCACCAATTATAGGATAAACCTGCGCCGCGTTGCCGTCGAAAATATCCCCGCCCGGCTGGTCTTATCAATAGCTATGCTTCCTGCAAAGGTATTCCGCGATATTTTCGGCCAGTTTTCGTGGCGTCAGCGTTGGTACAGCGTCGGGATAGCGTCAGGAATGAGAATGTTTCCGCGACGAATACCGGCTGGTCACGATAATGGTCGGGAGCGGGGAGCGTTGCTCGCTAGCTCGCACGTAAGGAATACACGGCTAGTTCGTGATGCTTCCTCGACGATTCGTTCTTATTGCATTCAGGAACTCGTTACTCGACATTCCGACCGCGTCGGAATTTGTATTTAATTTCACAACATAGGCCTGTCTGTGACGGGTTATCGGATGAGAAGAGCGCGCCGCCAACAGGTAGACCGCGGGACGAACGCCGCGGCCGACGCTGCGAGACGGAAGGTGAAAGCCGATGTTACCGTGTCGCGAACGATCCACGGTAACGGAACGCTGGGATCGGCGTTATCGGTGGAGATCGGTAAACGATTTCGCGTATCGATATTTCAAGAAGCGCGGCGAAATCCCATCTACGTCGCTCGACCGGCGGAAACGCGAGGATCAAATGTTTACGCGGGTAGTAATTATAGCGAGCGTATGTATATTTTTTCAGAACGGCGGCACGATAGTTGGCGTTTCCGAGGTTCGTTGGTTTTTATTTGATATCGTCGGGTCGACAGTTAGCGTCGGTGGTTAGGGCACGAGCGTGTACGTACGCGAGTTTCGACGAGACAGGAGAACGGGGAGAATGTAGAAGCTTGTTCGCGATGCATAGGCGGTGGTTACCTGTGGCCGGAAATACGTGCAGCTTCTTCTTGCCCCCGAGAGTTCGTCGGTCCAACGGCAGCTGCATATTTTTCAGGTACTCGTTGTGCGCTCTCTCGTACTCGGCCTGGCTTACGTTCGCCTGGAAAGACAATGCGCGCATGATTGCTAGGGAAACGTAACGGATACAAAGTACGAAGAAAAGCAACGGATATGTCGTAAAAATCGTTGGGTCATCGACCGAGGGCGACGAGGCGATCGCCGATGTTCAACGAGCTTTCAGTTGGCTCGGGTCGATCTTCAAAGGTAATACGCATATGTGTACATACGTGACCGAGGACACGCAACAATTGCATCGCGGATACGTACACACGCGTGCACGAGTACTGTATTCCCAAGACCGCGACGCAACGACTCCGTCGTGCTTTGTCTCGCGTTCCCTATCCACTCGTCCCTGCGTAGCCTGATTACCCGCCAACCTGGCTCTCTCTTCGCCCGTTCCTCGTATTTTTCGCCTCCTCTTCCAAGTCGAGGATCGTTGCGATTTTCGAGTCCCACTCGACGTTTCCCGCTACTCTTCTTTGGCCGTCGCGCTGCTCGTCATTCTCATGGTGAGAAAGTCCAGACGCGCTAGACGTTTCCGGTAAAGTTAAGCGGTTGCGTGGCTCTGGCTATTCGTGCCGAGCGATACGCTAGACCTCGTCACGCGCTCGGATAGGTTCGTGGCTGAAATTGCTGCGAGTAGAACGGGTAGCTCGTAGAACTGCGCGAGAAATATTTTTCCTTTCTCGATACCCCCTGATCGGACGTCGATTCGCGAATTCGGTGGGGAAACGAGTCGCGGGGTACGCGGCGCAGGTAGGCGAGAAGACCGGAGGTGCACGCCTCCGCAGGGGTTTTAAAGTGGGTTTGTTAGTCGAGTGCGGCGACTTCCGGTTCGCCGAGACGGCGCGCCGGTCCTCGGGTTCGTCAACGCTTTGCGAGAGGGTACCCCGTGTATTTTAGTTTCGCGTCGAGCTTGCCGGTCTTGTCTCCTCCCGGTCTCGCTTTCGTTCGTTAAAAGCTAATCGCGCGAATCGCGGGTCGCCAGATCGCGCGACAGCCCGCCACCGGTTGAGACACGGGTCGCCTATCGACCCCAAGCGAGTTGACATCTGTCCGATCGTTTGACTCGTTCGAAAGGTCGGTCAATGTCGGTCATCGGTCTCGCGTTCGCCCCGGTCTTCCGTTTGGCCTGGTCGTGGCTCGTTTAGGTCTGCGTCGGTGTCCACGTTCGCGAACGGAAGTAGAACAACGAGATAGGACCGCCGAGTCCGCTTCTATCCGCGCGGAACTGAAGAACGCGATAAGGTCCGTTCGCACGAATCTACTGCGTGTCGCGATACGACGAAACCTCGATCGACCTACGTTCGGGCAATACGATTCGCGTTACGCGAGATCGATAATCGGTGGAAGGTAATTTCGAGTTAAAGTTCCCGCGAATGCGGTCGACCTTGAAGACACACTTGCGCAACCACGCACGCTCGCTCACCTCCCACGCTACATCTCGAAGAAAGATCGTTCGCGAGCCACGCATCGGCGAGCGGGACAGCATTCTTCGCGTAACCCTTGGCCATCCGTCGGGAACGCAAACGCGCCGACGCGGTCGATCCTGGACGAGTCGCGTGTTTTCGTCCTGTCGGCTCGACGCTTTCTCCTGCGCGCGCGCGCGCACTCGCGCTATCTTGTCCGTCAGCATCGATTACGCTCGTCGCGAAAACAGTAGAAGATCGTTGCGGTGATAAGGATCGAACCACCGTTTCTCATGGGGCCGGTTAATTCGCTGCGAATTGCCTATTGACCGAACGAGCAGCGCTCAACGAGCATTATCCTTTCTTTTTCCTCTAATTTCTTCCGGCCGTATACAAGCGACCGGAGTCCTCAGGGCTGTCCTGCAATCGTTGCATTACCGTCGATCACTGTGAACGACCAATTCTAAACAGGCGCGTCTTTTGTCACGGCGCCTTCTCGTTTCGTCCTGTTTCGACTGGTTTCGTTTAGGACAAGCCGGCTCGGTCGACTGCGACCCGGTCCAGCGAGGCAGGAGCAAAAAAAACGCGCACGAAGAGCGAAGCCTAACTAGATAATATCCTTGTCTCTTCCCTTTTGGCATTAGAGATGGGCTCGTTCGAGACGCGCATAGACACTCGCGTTACCCGACAGTGTCCTCGAATTTGGAGGACAAGCGGCTATCGACGCTCGTTATCGCGAACAGGCGTCACGACGACGCTGCCAGCAATAGCGTCCGCGACAACAGGTGTTCCCGCCACCGCCTATCTCCGTCTATCGTCCTTTCGAAGATCCGGAATCGGATCTGCCAGAGCTCGACCGGCCCTCCCCGGGCCATCGTCGTCGAACAAATCTCGCGAACCGAGTTCCGATTTCACCGATCGCTCGCGAATTCCCGGATGATCGGCCGTTTGCGCGTCGCTCCGAATTTAAATCGAAGCGGTGCGACAACGCCCGTGCGAACGAACGAGCGAGCGAGCATCCGGTTCTCGCGCGGATTACGAAAACACCTGTCCAACGCGAATCGAGACGGTCGAACGGTTCTACGGGAAACTGTGTGCCGCGTACGATTTTGTCCGGCTGGAAACGCGGCCGGCATTCGCGTACAAGAAGGAACGCTTCGCGATCGCGACGAGAAAAAGAGAAACGGGGCGACGAACGAAAAACAAAAGGGACGAGGCGAGGAGGTAAGGCGAGTGGAGCAGCGGTGACGATCCTGTACACACGTGGACAGCCTGTTCTGCATACCAGCAAGAACTCGCACGTGCTCGTGCATGCGCTAGCGAAAGTGGGGCAACACAGACCACCCACGTTTCCCGTGTTCGACTCGTTGTTTACGCACTTGCCGCACACGGTACCGCGGTACCAGTGATTTCATCCAAGTCCCTTCGTCGTCGCTCACCTTTCTCCAGCCGGTTTTCGTCTCGCGCAATTTCTGCCCGCCGGTTTCGAAACGAGGGAATTGCTCGAGGTGATCGGCACCGGTGCGCTCTCACCTCCGCCGTGGAGTACGCATCGATAGGGCGTCTTCGGGTTTCGGGGCAAAGATGAAATTTCGATTGGCTCGTTAGAGGAGCCGCGCATCCAAGTGACGACGACCGGACACCGCGGACCTTTTCGTTAGCCTACCTTTCCCTTCGCGGCCCCACCATATCTGCCCTTTCTTTCGTTTCATCTTCTCGTTATCCCTTCCCGATACCTTTGCCATCGCTACCATCGCCAACGCTGTATCGCATCATCGTCCGCACAGCCGTGAACCCTTTCCTCGCATTGTCGATCCTCTCTTTTTCGTTCGCCGCGTTCGTCCGTCCACTCGCGAATACCTCAAAGGTCTTGCTGCCCTCTCCACACCTTTCCACGTACATACTTGGCTCTTCTTTCTCGCGGCGCTGCCAATCTCCCTTGTATAACGCGCCGCCGCCTCTAATCGCGGTTCGATCCTTTCACCGTTTCACCGACCCGTGTCGCAAATGTCCCGTGGCACGCTTTTCATCAGGGCTTGCTTTCTTTCACGGGAGCACGGAATACCTTCTCGCGACGGCTGCAAAGTAATGGTGCGCAACGGTGGGCTGTTCGCGGCGCGCGACTCGAGTGGGACGCAACGGCGAGACAACGGGACGAGGCGACGCGAAAAAGGCCGCAGAGAAGAAAAATAGAGAACAGGAGGGAAAAACGAGAAGACTCACCTTGGAAGGGTCGGGTATCCTCTCGAGGCCGAGACCTCGCGCGATGCTTCTTCTGATAATATCCAGCTCGGTCTCGTCAAGAACGGTTCTCGTCGTCGTTGGTCGAATCTCTTCTGGGAAAACGTCCTCGAAAGCGTCCTCGTAGACGTCCTCGAGACCGGTGGAGCGGTCGAGGTCGCGCCGAGGACCGATACGAGAGAGAGGAGTCTCCCGTGACAGCGTCGGCACGGCCAGCACGGCCGGCACGCAAAGAGCAGCCGCCACCGCCACGATCGTCGCTATTCCAAACAGAAGAGAAAGTTCGTTGCTTCCGGCCAGCCAGCGACGCGGACACCAACGTCGACGGCGTCGTTCGCTCTCTCTCCGTTCCTCGCATCGCGTCGACTCGCACCACTCGTTGGAAATTCTCGAACGATGCTCCTTCTTCGCGACGATGTCGTCGTACCACCGTTGCCCTCCGCGTCGGCCCCAGGGGAGAACGATCGACGTCGCGGCGTCCAGGCGGACCAACCCTTTCCCGTCGCTGGCCGCCGTCTCGACGCACGACCGAGATACCCGATCGACGGGCAACGCTCCGCTTCTAGTCTGCCGAATTCCAAGGACGGCTATTCCCCGACGATGCTCCCACCTTCCTCGGCGACCGTCTTCGCTGCAGCTCGGAGCAGAGCCGTCGGAATTGGCCCGATCGATCGGCGTCGATCCGGCGCCTGTGGCGATTCCGCCGCGGACTGCGAACCCGCGTATAGAAACCGCGAGGAAAGCGCGGCAGGAACTGTCGTCGCTGCGCAACCACACCGATACCTTCTGTTCCTCGTTGTCACGGGTCACGGGTCGACCAGTCGTTGCCAGCTTTCCCATAGCCGGCTCCTGATCCACGAGATTGCGCCCGATTCACCGGGATACCACCGGCTCAGGGTGCCACCTCGTCGCTACCGTGCTCTTTTCTACTTTCTTTGGCCTCTTCTCTTCGTCGTCGCCGGACTTCAACTTCCCCCCCACCTTTCTTGCCCTTCTTTTCCCTCCTCTTTGCTTTCGTTTCGTTTCACCCCTCGATTCTTCGCCCCTGTCAACAGGTGACCGCGTCGATCGTCATAATATCCTTGGAGAGGCGACGAGCGATTCTCTCCCTTTTATTAAACAGGAAACGCGTCTGACTCTGCTCGCTCCCTTCTCAATTTCGAATAGCAACAGAGTCTTTTGGATACTCGAACGGATTCTGGAATTGTCAGGAATCGTCGCACTTGCTTCGTTGTTTGCGTCGATCTAGCAGCTCCTCTCGTCGCATAATTTCGAGCAGCGCCGATCGCAGTCGATCGTCCACCAGTTTGGTTTCTTCTTCGTGCGCGACGGTAACGGAGACTGCGGCGATGACAACGACGACGACCACCGCGACGGTGACAGCGATGACGGCGAGAACGCGGACGGGTGAAAGGACGAAGGAAAGGAGAGGGACGAAGGTGAGGGAGGCAGTGCCGAGGCGGTCATCTTAGAAACGCGGGCCGACCAAACATCTACGACCATCGATGATTTTTCACGGATGCTGCGCAACTTTTTCTCCCCCTTGGACTTCCGTCTATGGAGCACCTCGAAGCGGCCGAGCGAACGGCAGATAGAAATGCGTGTGCGGAGGTTCGATTCGTCACGAGCCTGTTTAGGACGGAACGGGACGAAAGATCATGACCCGCTCCGTTCGGACGACGCGCGTCGACTGTCGAATACCGCGGCGTCGCGCGCTCGCGTATATATCCCGCTTGCTGCTCCCCGCCGGTCGCCCGCCCAATCTCACGGAGTCTGCTTCGGTATTGCAACCACTGCCGCCGCGATCCTCGTCGATATCGTCGTCGAAG
Organism: Nomada fucata; assembly: GCA_948146005.1. Taxonomy (NCBI): domain Eukaryota; kingdom Metazoa; phylum Arthropoda; class Insecta; order Hymenoptera; family Apidae; genus Nomada; species Nomada fucata. The sequence continues at coordinate 1,608,327 of OX411277.1, read as the reverse complement.
CGCCGTTCTTTTCGCGCCGCGTCACCGACTCGTCCGCCGTCACCATTCGGCTGATCGCGATCGTCCGGCGATAGGAAAACCTTTCGCAGCCGCGAGGTTCACCGGCGAATCTGCCGCGAGCCCGTGGCTCTTTCTTTTCACCCGTGGAGCGTCAGCGCGAAACGGAAGAAAAGGCGGCGCTTAGATCGTACCTTCTTATCACCGGAAGCACCGTTAAATGGAACAACGTCGACGAGGAAATCGAGAGACGGTCGGGCCAAGCGATTGGCGTAATCAGGCGCGAGGTCAAAAGCCGTCACGAAACGACGAACGAGTCGCGTTCCCTTCGCCGTTGCGATACGGACGTACATAGGTACGCATCGTGCTCGATCGCGAACCACGTCGATCCGTTCCGAAATCGTTAATCAACGAATCGTACCGAAAATTCGCGCGACCCGCCCTTCTTGCGAAATCGATCGCGGCGAGATTCAGACGTTCGGGTTAAAGGTTCGCGTTCGTGTCACCGGGGCTGGCACGTATTTTCGCGGAACCGGAAGGCTCGCGTGACCAAACGCGTTCCCGTCGCATTTTCGATGACCAGGTCGACGCGACGAGTCATCCAAGGGCCCGACGCGTAAGCTTTTACGCGATCGGTGGAAGAAGTTGGCGGCGTTCGATCTGGTCGAGCGTAGAGGGGGAGCGAGAGAGGTGAAAAACGAGCGTACCGCACAAGAATACTATTTAAGTAGTTCGTCCCGTTTAACGCGCTTCTCTCCTGTCCCGTCTCGTCTATCACCGGGCCAACCACGTCTCTTCGCGTCTCGCCGTGCCCTACCATCGCGGTTCACCTCGCGCATTGCGACGCGGTGTTTGTTCCTGGAAGCGGTGATCGCCGTGCGACTCGCAAGGTAGGGCATGATTCACGGATACCGGGGACGGGCGGTCCTTCCTACTATCCCCTCGCGTTGGTCTTCGTCGAAGGCGACGGGTTGCCGCTCGTTGCGACTGTTCCCGCTAATACCCTGTAATATCCCGTAATATACTCGATGACTAAGCCAATTTCGCGAGCGGAGTTCCTTCGCCGCGAGGCAACCTACGCGCCGAAGCAGGCACGTTTATCGTCTTCGAGGAATCCCCGTGGATGGAAAGCCCCGAATGCCTGCACCGTATCTCGCCTGTTCCTAGCACGCGTGTACATAGGTGGACCGGATCTACATATTGGGTGGATACACCGATTGATCCCGACGAGCGGATCCGGTGTCCCCTTTGGCGATGTCGCATGCATCATCGACATCGCCGTGGAGTATTGCCGCCTCCGCTCTCGAATGTCTCGGCCCGACGAGGAATGCCGATGAATCGGGCTAAAAATAAAGAAGCCCCATACCGGTGTTTTCCGTTCACGTCCAACGAACTCGAGGAGCGACGCGTCTCGAGGCGCCGACCGTTCTTCAGTCCAAACGGGACGATCCCTGACCGGAAGAAAAAATCCACCCCATTGGCTGAATCTCCTTCCCTTCGCGGCGTTCGTCCCGATTCTGCCGCCCGACGGAACACCTGCCGCTCGATTTGGTTTTAAACGATAAAGATGCCTCCCGTTTGTAACCCCGGCATCCTGCAATTTGTTTCTGGCTTCCGTGCACGAGGGGGAAACGTTCGAAGACGCGCGTTCACGGTATCCGCTGCCGGCGAAGCTAATCACGTGGGAACGAGACGCCGCGACCCGTCGCGACGGCTCGAGCAGGCCCGCTTCGTAACGTTTGACGGTGCTCGATGGGTCTTCTCGAAAGTCGACGCGTTTTCGATTACCCGCGAAACCACGCATACCGGCGCTTTGTAGTGCTTCCTGTGGCACTTTCGCGCGCTGCCGACCAAGCTTCGCAGCGTCAAGGAATTCCTGTTCTTTCGCGTTTCCTGTCGTCCTTTTTGTACCCGCATCCTCTGTGCCGCAGAGCCCTGCGAGATCGTTTAGTTCGCGAGGCAAAGAAACAACTCGGGTGCTTTCAAGAAATTCTTTATTCTTAAACAAAGATTAGTGACACCAATAGAGTTATCGACTATCGAGCTCGCACGCCAACGGTGCCTCCCTTGTTTCGGTTCAATACAAAAGGGGATAACGATAACGATACGTTCGATCGATCGATCGATACGAACGATCCGACAGACGAGTCGCTTTGAACGAGCGTTGCCCGCGATCGAGCTGCTGTTAGCAGCCCGGAGAAGGAAAAACGAAGCGAGGCGTTCAATTTTCTTTCCCCCCTTTCGTCTTCGTTTTCGAAATGCGCCAGAGCTCTCTGAGGTCTCGTCTGGTTCGCTCAGTTTCTCGCTTTTCGCTTGCGCAATCTGCCTTCCGGCAGTGTCGGCTCGGGAGTCGACTACGAGAAAGGAAGAGAACGAGCGAACCCGATCGAAGAAGCGGGGATCGCGTGCCGCTCTAGCACCGACCGGTATTCCAATTTCCCCAATGAATCCTCGTTCGCGACGTACCGTGTTTTCCCGTTACTCATTCGCGTGCGCACGTTTTATTACGTTTCGTCATCGAATCGATTCCTATCAATCGTTGCGCGACGTATCGCCACGAATTAATACACGAAAGGATGGCACGTTCGCGTCTATCGAGCTACGCTATCGATAATTCTCTCGTCCCAGGCGTCTCCGCAAAGGTGAAGCACAGTATCCGTGTCCGTCCTCCTTCGAGTGCCGCTGAGGCTGCTGGTGACATTTGTGGGCGATCGTTGATCGATGATCGATGATCGATGGTCGATGCAGGGTAGCCAGTTGTCGGTGATCGGTCCGTGATCGGTCGTTAGTCGGTTGTTGATCGGTCGTCACTGGCCGTTCGGCGCAATCGTTGCACGTTCCGACCAGAAATTCGCGATCAGAATGCCGTTTACCACTCCAATACGCCAGGAATATATTGGTCGATCAACTTTTCGTAATACGGCCAAAGCTCTTCGATGTCCGGAATGTCCCCGCTCTTAGTGTACAGGTCGTATTTGCTGAAAGGCAAAGAGCGAATTGCGTTACGGGGGGTCTCTTTCATCGTTCCATGGAAGCACTTGCGGACGAAGCACGACGATACTCACTTGAACTCGTTAATCCACTTCAGCGTCTGCATGTCCTCCGGGGTGCAGAGGTGCATATAATCCCCGCCCGCGTGCCAAGGGTAGAACGAGTGATAACGGATCATGTCTAAAGCATTCTTCGGCAGCTTGGTCTTGTTGTGCACCAGGACCCGGTACAAATACTCATCGTGGCCCCAGGACATTATCAGATTGTCGATACCGCACTGTGCCTTGTACATGCCGTATTTCGTACTGAAACCAGACAATATCGTTACGTCTATACCGGGTGCTTTTAAACGTTTCGCTCTGTTTAGCGCTTACTTGTAACGAGGGTCGCTGCCGTCCGGGTTGTCCTCGAAGCTGGCATCCCTGTAAACGATGGAGTCGGCCCAAGCGCATCCCACCGGGAACGTGTCGCCCACGACGGCCCATTGCGGTTCGCCGTAGAACGCCATTACCTGAAACGCGATTGAAGACGGAAGGGTAAGTGGATACGTCGATACGTCGATACGTCGATTAATAGTCATCCGGAGCAGCTTCGTTGTTTCTAGAAACCGGGAGACGCGTGTTACCTTGCCTAGGTCGTGAATCAGACCGGTCAAGTGGAACCAATCCAGGTCGGGATGGTCCTTTCTGATGGACTCTGCGGTTTGGAACGCGTGCACGATGTTCGGTAGGCTGGTATCCGGGTCGCTCTCGTCTACCAAGTCGTTCAGCTTGATCAGAGCCTCCTTTATCGTCATCTTACTCTTGTCGAACTTCAGCCACTCTTTCATGCGAGCTGCAACAAGACGGTCGCGAGATTACGCGGGCGCATTTCTTCGAGATCGCGGTTCACGCGCACTTCTTTATATGCCTCTCAGAAATTTGTATCGACGCTTTCGTTGTAACACCGCGTATCAGCATTTCGAACGCGACCAACGTTCTGTTTCTCTCTCCAGCAAAATTTCGTTTCTGTCGCGCACCTGGCATTAGAGCGAAGGTATCGACACGCGCAATCTTGTAATTCGTCGAGAGGGGCAAGGAATATATGGGCCACTCACATTTCACAAATTCGACAGTCTGATTGGTGTGCATCGTGTGATAGGTTTTTCGAACACGTTCCTTCACAGGGTCTGTCGGATCCTTGGAGTAATCTCTGAACTCGCTCTCCAACTTCCCCGCGTAAATAGGCTCCGGACGATACTTGTCCGATAGATCAATGATCCTGGCTTGCCTTTGCGGCTGTACCTGTCACAGAACACATAGCGTTTACTTTCTTCCCCGAGAAACAACGAATTGTCGCGTGATCATCGATAGAGGAACGATCGTCAATTTTTTTTATAAAGGAACGGTGAAAAGCGAGAGAAAATGAAAGGCCAAGGGTGGTCCAACGATTTCACTGTCGCCCAAAAAGAAGTCCGTCCGCCTTTCGCTAATACTTACGAACGTCTTCGCTGACATCTGTCTATACGTCTATAATCCCTCTGGTATTGAGTATGCAACACTAACTGAGTAGTCCCATGCGGTCGAGTTGACTTATAAATCAGAGGCAATTCACCCTTGACCTCCGTTTGATTAAAGTATGGTCACGTGTGTAATATTCGATACACGTTATCTCGTTCACATACATTCGCATTCGTTTCTAAACAGACAAGCGTCGGAGATAAAAAAAAAGTACCATGGAATTTAACGATTCACCAACAGCGAATTACCTCCGTCGTGGAGGTCGACAGTATCGTCGGATCTCTCGCAATTTCTGTCCAACCAGATCCGTCTCTGTTTTCGCGGAACCAACCGATCCTTCCCTCCGTCCGTCGAAAATCTTTTCTATCGTCGTCGTCTGTTGGAATTAAAGGGCTCCTGTCATTTCTAACTGTTCCCCGTCTCATCGGCCACCTGTCCATCTTTTTCGCCCTTTTTTTTACCTCGTCCTGTGAAAACTGCTCGCCATTTATCCAAAAATAATAGTCCATCTAGCCGTATCGGTTGCGAATGTCTTATATAAGTAACAAAGGACATGATTGGGCGTAATCGCGCCAAAAGCGACACACGACGATATCTCCTGCGCGCTAATGAATGACATTCTTTATGCGATGAAAAAATGTGCTCTTCTCGGAACGGCACGAAAAAGTATCGTCGCGTTGGTGGAAGATTTTTTCCTAACGATCTGTAAAAAGCCAGACTGTTTAATCTTTACAGCTCGTCCCTTGTGGCGCAGAGCCGTGTGGAAAATTGTCCATTTGGAAATTTTCCACGTAATTCCTTTTGCGATTACGCGGCACCGATACTAAAAAAAAAAAAAAAGCAGGTGTTCGGTTCGCGCGTGCCTGGCAAGTCGCACGTGCTTTCTGTACGTATCGTTCGTGCGATGCGCTCTCCATATATTAAACTCAATTAGCCGACAATTGATTTGGCGTAAAAGCCAATAAACCCGTGGGTCAGTTTATATTTAATCGGTGTTAAGTGCATAACGCATCAACGATACTATTTTTATGCCACGAATTCCCAGGGAGGAACTATTGGCATACTTACTTAAAACGATAGAAACGCTCGACGGCTGGGGTTGCCCAGGTGAGCAATAAAAAAAACTGAAAGGTGGAAAGTGGATTACGGTAAACCAGTGGCACGTAACATCGTTGTCTTCTGGTTTCGCGCTGGAGCTGAGTCGCTGTACGATACGCGCCTGAGATATTTCGCATCGATAGCTCTTGATATTGATATTACGTAATTTAATAACCGTGACCTCGTCGTGCGATCCAAAGATTTCACTCGATCCAGCATTACGCACGAATCGGCAAATCGCGTCTATGTAATACGAAAGTTGATGCAACAGTCGAATGACATTTGGCACATTTCCGTATTTCCTATGTGATCATTCTTATCTGTTATGCTGTTATCATTTTCTCTGCTGTAATTCTCGTTCGTGTGGCGCTTAATCGAGCGAAGTTTAAGGGGAAAAGATTTAATAAATAACGGTTGCTCGTGTACAATTTGTTAAAATTCTTCTTTATTCATCAATTGTTTTCTGTCTTAAACGGCATTCCTGTCTGTCTCTCCTCTTCTTCATGGACAAAAGTTGTATTAAAATTATCATCGACGCATACGTATGAAGTAGCCGCACACGCACGCGGAAAGGCGTATGCACGCGTCAATCGCACGCGCCGCTCGCACGCGCGTCAATCGCACGCGCGTCAATGGAGCACACCGTCGTGAGTATGTGTGCGCTTATGTATTTATATACAGATTTGTTTGTATCAAGGTATTTGAAACAAGTGCAATACGGTTTCAAGACGAACACGAATCGGAGTACGACGAGTTGCTTCCCTTTCGTCGCGTGCTGTGCTGATGCCTTCGAGACGGCGTTCGCGGCGGTGATCTATGCTTGGAGGAGGTTTTCTTGCTCTTCTTGGACCTATGGGATCGGGAGCTGCTGGGGCTGTCGTGGCTGCTGCAAGGAAGCGTAAATAAGAGGTCAAACAAGGAGCAAGTGAAATTCAAGCATTGCGAGCCTAATAATGAGAGAAAATATGGAAAACTTGCGCAAGAAGCCTACGTACCTTCTGTGAGAGCTTTTTTTCTTTTTATGCTTTTTATGAAACCTCTGTCTATCCGCGTAGCATCGACTACTGCTGCGACTTCTCGATCGTGGTCTAGATCTTTTGCCAGCCAAGTCAGCGCTCTTCAGTCTGTCCATCAACGAATTTCCACCGGGTGGTCTCGAATCGCGGGACGATTTAGGCTCGCTCAACGATGGCGAGCCCGTCGGCGATGGAACAGAGTGCACCTCGTCCGAGTCGTCTTTCCTCGTGCCCTGATTAGCAGCTGCAGTTGCCGCGCTGCTACCTCTCGGCACGCTAGACCTCTGTATGTGACTTAAAAACGCAGCCGCTTTTTTCTTTCGTTCTAACTGAAGCTGCCTCTCCTTGGACGTTGTTGCCGCCAGCTTGTCCCTCGCGGCCGCGACCAGTCTATCCTTTATTCTATCCTCCGCCTGCTTGTGCCTAATCTCTTTCTGACAGTCTTCTAGTATCTCGTCGGTAAGGTCTACCAATTCTTTGTCCTCGTTTCTCGATTTTCTCTCGTGCCTCCATGCGCCGCCGACAGTATCTTTATCCATTGGCGAGCCGAGAACAACTAACGGGGTCTGTTCGCTGTGGTCTTGCGGCGAACTCGGCTTCGAATTGCCATCTTTGTTCTCCGCTTCCATTTCTTCGTCGTCGTCGTCGCTCTCCTCTTGCGGCAGAGCGTTACGTTTCTCTATTACCCCACTTTCGCCGTCCTTTGGCTTCTTAATTGAAAACGACACCGTTGTCACCTGCTTAACACCCTCCGTTCCAGTTACCTCGTTCACCCTGGGATCGCACTTCTTTTTCGCCTGTATCATCTTTACCCTCTTCTGCACTTCCTCCATTCTCTGTTGCTTCTTCTGCAATTCCTCTAGCTTCTTTTGCTTCTCCTCCTGCGGCTCCTGTTTTTGCAGCAGTTCTTCCTCCGTTAATACCTTCGGGTTCACAGCACCCTCGTACATGGTCAACTTGTGCGCGTAATAGCCGTGATACTGGTGCGACAGTTCTAGAAAATTGAATCGCGGATCTCCTTTGTTTTTCACGATCGCTTCGAAATCCCTGCCGTTCTTGGCCACGTAGCTGGCCATTTTGTCGATGATTATTTGCACGTCCGCCGGTGGTACGATGAACGAAGGTCTGCTCAATTGTTTCTGCGGAGTGGATCCATACGGAACTAAGGACGGTTGGGACTCGTTGTTGCACATATGTTGCGGCATAACGGTCTCATTCGTGGACGATAGGACGTTCACCGCGGTTACCTGCAGCGCTGATTGTATCTGCCCGTTCGGCGCGTATATCACTGGACCGTGCGAATACTGCACGGGTGCGGTGACCGAGACCGCGTACGGATTGTAGCCCTAAATTGAACAGTAGCTTACAGTTTGATCACGTTTCGGTCGCGGCTTCAATCATTTTATTTGCGCTATTGCCACGCCCCTTCTTACCTGGCCTGCCATAGGATGATAATAGCCTGTAGCGGCTGTCGGCTGAACCGTCGGCTCCTGTGGCGGCGCTGGAATTTTTGAAGGCGGTGGTTTCCCGGTAATTTTATTTACAAGCATCGAGTAAGCACAGTCCGCCGATGGTTTGTACTGTATACTAGGTATACTAGGAGCCTGAAAAAACGTCGCAAGATTCTGGATTAAATTGGCCGGGTACGTTTCGATTCGCGTCAAGACCGATCCCTCCACGCTACCTACCGCTTCTATCTTAGTGAACGATGGCGCCAAGCTTGGATGAAGATACGGTTCATCGTCCTGATCCGATGAGCCGTCTTCGTGCTCTATCATTGAAAAGAATATCATGTAAATAGAACGTCCAGTTGTACAGGCTTACTAATGCTTCCTATGTGTCACACAGATTGGTACATATTAACAAATATGACGTAAAAATACTTACGGACGGAAAAACTAAGTAGAATCAAAGTAGATGTGGCTAATCAAATCCTGCTTTAGATCCCCTCAATTATTTTAACACGGCAACAATATCACATTCGATAACGTTTACTATAAGATATGTCGTCTTAAGCAAAAAAAGAAGAAAAAAAATATGCGTACCAGATTCTTCTTTCTCAGGCTGCTTTTCAGGATTGTATTTTCCACTCTTGATCGCGTTCAGCATGTATCTGTAATACGGATGAAGCCGTCCGTCTATCGACAAGAAGGAAAACTGTGGATTATTTGCCTGCTTCGCTTTAATCAGAATTTCCATTTGGCCTCCTTGACGACTTATGAACAACGCCGTTTTCGTTATGATGGCGTTAAGTTTCTGGGTTTCGGGCTGTCAACAAAACCAACAACGACACCCATTAATACTACCGAACAATTATAAAAGGGAAGAAGTAACATATTTCGTGGCTATCCCACGTAACGACCTCACGAGCATTCTAGGCTTTCCTCTAGAACACATTTTACCAACCAATTCAATACCCTCGGGAACCTCGAGATCGGGCGGTGGAACGAACGCCTGGTCCTCTTCCTGAGAGCCCTCTGATCGTTTGGGACTTTGCGAATCGTCGCAGGCGATTTTCGAGCCGTTCCCTTCTCCCTCGTTGTAGTCGTATGCCACCTGGCCGTACGCGTTCTCCGAATCCAGTGCTTGGTGCAGCCTTTTCATTTCTTCCTCTGGGAAAACGTTACGCTTTCAAATTAACCATCGACACACAGTACGTATGATTTTACGGTTCGTAATTTACCATGATACAGGGTATCCTCCGCCTCGTTGTTGTAAAGGGACCGATACCGTTCTTCGTCGCACAACTGTTCCACTTTCAGTTCATCTTCCGTCAGTATGGTTCGCTGATCGAAACCACCTGTCGGTGGCTCGTATATCCGTAAGTCCCCCAGGGCGCCACGTCCATCGTACCTATACACATACATAGATCGAATTAAAGTAAGAAAACGGCACGAGTTTTGGGAGTATTTGCTCGGTCTCGCCCATCTGAAAATTATATCACGATGCAAACTCTGCTTGAGTCAAAAGTGAAAAATTTCTCTGAAATAGAATACAATTATACAACACACTCTGTGATATACTTTTATATTCGTTTCGTTTATCTTTTTATCGCATTCGCTATAGTTGCAACTTTTAACGCCACATACCGATGTCACGCTTAAAACGATAACGATGCGGACATTAATTGATTTTGCAACGGGCAAACGGTCTACCAAATCTTTCATTACCGATTCACAAATATTTTGTCAAATTGTCTGCAAAGACTCATTTGTGCTAACCATATCTCTTTGCCTCTCTTGCTCATTCATCCATACAGACATATATCCTTTCTCTCTCTCTTGTTTTTTGCTGCTGTTTAACTGACTAAAATTTTTCCGTTTCAAAAGAGCTAACGACCGTGTCTATTTCTGTATCCGTTGAACCGGAGATCCAGAAGCAAAGGCGAACAGGAACCGCGGTACGGTTGAGTTTAGAACGCTAATACATACCACGCTGAACGATTGTAATTGTCTACAACCGTCAGCTGCCGGTTGTCTCTCTACGCTGTGTCTCACCTTGCTGCTGCGCCGACGGTCAGCCACAAACACCAACATCTCGAGAGCACGTTGCTCTACAGCTGTGCAGAGCGCGTATATCACGCTTCCACACCGCTCGTTCGCAGCCAAGACACCTGCAGAAACCTTAAACAGTCTCCAGAGATTGCTTATCCGTACGTTAACCGTTCGTGATGCTGAGTATTTCCAACTGCTGCACATTGCTTAGGTTCATTTGATATCGTTCTTCTAAAGGTTACATGTACGGTGCATTTATGCAAGAATAAATATCCTAGATGATAAATTTGTCTAGGTTAGGGAAACGGACCTGTCTATTTTCAACGTGTTATCGCCCATCCATGGTATCAAATGCTTTCCTTGATCAATCATTTTCGCCTTGTCATCATCTCGAAATAATTTGCAGCTATATCCAAACACCAACAGTTCCTGCGGTTCCTCTTCTCCATTCTTTTTACGTAGAATCCCCGAATCTACCATCCAACGCTGACTTTTCGACGTCGCCATTTTACCACCCACATTTAATAAACGTACGTCACTTTGCGTTCAAGGAGCAGCTATTGAACTGAAGTCGGCAGCACATTAACGACCCTGTCCAAGTTGTAGACTTTTGCCGTTGGAGGGCTACCAAAATAATCGACTTTTGTCGTAACTGCCGCGTTAATTTCATGCTATTCGACGGCATTTAAATATTCCGCAAAGAATGCGGCGATAGGGAACTATTGTTTCTTTTGCGCGTTCATATCGTAAAAATAGAATATCAGCGTAAGGCAACGAATTTCATGAACCCGAATGTTGGATAAACATTGAAAAACAAAGTTGTTAAAACTAGCAACCAATTAATCCGCGATTGCTTACGTAACCTGAAACGAGGGACGAACGTGGTCTCCCCTTGTTTCCCGCTGACGTCATTTCCGCCGTTTATTTATGGTACAGACGCTCCCGTGTTCATTTAAAAACACATTTATAAAGCGTAAAGCTGTAAACTAACAGGAAAGGTCTATTTCGTAATGAAAGCTTTAACAAGCAACAACCATTTTGGTGAAACTTATTCATTTGCTTCATGTTTCGTACAGTTGAAAAATACGTGTCGCAAAATAAGTCGGGTATCATACGATTCGCCGACAGTATGAAAAATCTTAATCAAGGAATGACAATATTCCATAGACATCGATGGGGCGAATATCGTTAGAAAATTACTTATGTATAATTTCGCCCCGTTAATTGGTAGCACACCGGTTTCTTACGTTGTATTATTAATTTTAAATCGGGTCGCGGTATCGATTACCGAATAAAATAGTAGTAAAACAGTAACAAGTATTTTATCGAAATAAACGATATTCAGATCGTTCACGTGTCAATTACACGTACGTATAATTTTACAATATACTTGTTATGGAATTGTGTATAAAAATAAAATGCAATCATTCGGGGGTAGTAATTATGTAGTTCAGCAATTATATGGAATGTAGGTAAGCGATGATCATCGTGCGATCATTGGTACGCATCGATATCGGTCATCTCGGAAGGCATGTTAACAATCTTTAAGTCATCGGTCATTGCGTTCCCCCCCGATATTGCGATCGTGTGTAATCAACGACACTGAGTATATATCATATCTATCTATGTATGTACGTTGCATGTTTTGCTTTTATATGTGATGAGGCGTTTTGCATGCTAGTACTACCGCTACAGCTCCGTTCATGTCTATTTGTACAGAGAGCAATATTTCTCTAAATAATACATGTTACATTACACAAATACGTATGATACAGCTGCATACTTTTGCCTGACATTTAAAAAATCACTCACGGTATGTCAATAAAAATTCCTTTGGCGACTATAAAATATGCAGGTCGTACGATGAATCATTTTTTTGTACAATTTTACTTTCGCCTCGTAATCGCTGAAAGCATGTCAAGGTTGTAGCTGCAAGTTTTAAATATTACATTGCTGATCGCTTGACGATGTTTTGCACCGTAAAAAAGTCAAAAAGTACACCGTAGACAGGAGCGAACCAGATGAGAACTTATTCTTATGCATATGGCACTACTGAAGGAAAATTAAAACTCGCCATTGTTTAAAAACCGTGATGCACTAATCCGTACGAAAGGAATACATGGGAGACAGCCTGTTGGCATTCTTTTTCAAAATCTCTTATATTCGCGAAAGGAGTATGTATGTTGCCCGACAAGCTGGCCAGTCTTATCGGATCGCCTGTTTTGTTCTTTTTTAGCTTTTAAAACGAAAAATAGACTAAAACAAGTCAGAACGCAGTCGTCTCAGTAATTACATATATGCTAATATAAAAGCTAATCTCATTTGATCCGCGGAATTGAGCGAAGTCATTGAACGTTGCTCGTTCGATCGTCGAAAGACAAAAACGATTGCCATGGCGGGGATGGTAAAGCCTGCGTTAATCGCGTGTAATGTAGTCGACGACAAGTAATCCGTCGTGTGATTTGAAAATTGCGTACACACCTATAGCCATCAGTGCTATCTATCATTTACATTTGCTTTTGCCATCGAGCAGTTTTTTCCAAAGATCAAATTGTTCACTATATTTCACCATGTGTATACTGATACCGCGTTGAACGTTGCACGCACTATACGATATTTTCTTATTTAGAAATTCGCTAGCATGCGTCCTCTTGATCCCCAATTTGTCCGCGACTATTCCCGTCACAAAAACATCTTCGAGCTTGAGGTATGTTTGGTTCAACGCTGCATCGTACAATTTACGGACCACATCGCTGGATAGTAGATAAGCTGGGCCGGTAGTGAAATCTGGATAGACGGTGTGTTTAAACTGTGTTTGGGAGACGTAGTACTTGCTCTTCTTATTTCTAATTGGTTTCCACTTTTTGGCTAGTCTACCGAATATTACGTTTTTGTCTCTTGAATGCTTAATCGTAAAAGCTTGCAAACGCGGAACGTTAATAAACATGTCGTCGTCAGTCTTTAAGAGGAATTTAACTTTGGAACAGTAACTGTCTACCCACTCTAGGGTAGAGATTGTTTTGAGTGTCAAGTTAGAGTAGGAATCAAAAAATTTTCCGCGTATCAAGTCATTGTATGTTTTTTGTTCTCTCTTGAGAATGCTTTCCACCTTGGAATCTAGAGTAGCACCTAGCATGAACAAAATACTGATATCATTTCTCTGACCGAAATGACCCCACGTTTGTCTTATTGCCATTCTGGCTTCTAGATGAGTTGGAGCAGACATTATTATTACCACCAGATCCATTTCTCTCCCAAAATTGGGACACTTCTCTGGTATCGGTACCGTGTGGCCAGCTTCATAAATAGTACGAGCAGAGTATTCCTTCGAAAGCCCTGCACTTTCTTTGGTCCCGTTCGAGGTTTTATCTGCTCTTGTTAGCAATTTGTCACTGCTTTGTTTGGAAACGACTATGGACACACTCGAAGATGTCAAGGTATGCGAACCGGATGCGGTAGACAATATAGTAACCATAGGACTTGAAGCATTGCTAACATTTTGTATGCTATAGGAACCACCTGCCGCAGATGCTTCTAAAGAGTCGTTCTTGAGAGAAATGGCTACATTATTCTGGTCGATGCTTGCATTCAGTCGTTGCTTATAGACATCTTGAAGCGTGGGGTGACCTAAACATGATACAAGGTTTATAGAAGCACAAGATACACATGAACTCGCCAAAACTAGACTTAATGTAACCGCTATGAATATTGTTATGTTTGATATCGAACAAGGAATAATACTTACTGGCATTACGAGGTACCGTATATTGAGGGACATTGGAATAAGTAGTACGATAGTAAGCGTAGAAAGTCAAGCCCATTAATCCTAGGATAAGGGTACGCAAAGAACGACTACGGAGATGTAGTAATTGATGCATGATGATCTTTTTGCTGCCCGTATGTCCTCTTCACTTCCACCGGAACGGACCTTCCTTCGCTTATTTACATCGCAAATATAGTCCGATAATACGAAGGGCGACGCAACAACGAGGGCTTTTGTAAATTACAGAATAAACCACCGGTTATTCGAGTATACAGATTGATCTTCCATTACTTCGTTGGAAATGACTTCACACAATAATATTACGTTTTCCTTTGGTCCTTCTACCGCAGTATCAAACAGCTTTAGAGCAGATGGTCGTACACAGCATGATGGTCCAAATTCCCTTTACGTAAGTCTTGAGCACGTCAGGTTTTAATTAATACACGTCAGCTTCCGCCGCATCGTTACAATTTAAAGCGCACAACCATCTATGCTTTGTGCAGAGGTAGAGAAACGGAGCCATTGAACGTAAATCAATGTACTATTCTTATTCACTTGGCTGAGTGAAAGAATTGTCGTCACTTGCATTGTATGTATTTATTTCATCGTTATTTCATCGATATGAGAGATATATCGACATGAAATTGTCGATCGTCAGCAATCATGCACGACTTCGACTTCAACTTCGTCTCGGGAATCTCGATACTCGTTTGCAACAGGAATGGAACTTCGATACAGCGCAGGTCGATCGATACTCTCGAATAGTTCGTCACGCGATTGTCTGGCGCTACCGCATTTCCCTTTCAACTAAAAGGAGATGCTACAATTTTCTCTTGACTCGTGCAGAACTGTATATAAGCGTTAGAATGGAATAACTCACATTTATGTCACAAGGCTATACATAGCTTTTATTACTCTCTGGTAGGAAGAGCAATTAAATATTACGATGGTCGATTTTCGACATATATCTCGTCTGTGGCGCAAGCAATTGATCGATAACCTATATTTTCGTAACTGGCAGCGTGCCAGAGTTTCAGGCAATTGTGCTGATCTGGAGAGAAAGTAGGGGGCATAATCTAGTATCCTAGGTCACGAATGTTTTCAATGCTATTAAGCTGTATTCGTCGGAATTGCGAAGCAAGTCTTTGCGAAATTCTTCAACGCGTTCGCTTAACTTTATGTTGCATTTTATGCAGTTCAAACTGTAGTTGGGTTTCTGGTAAAGATCTATTATTTATATATTCATTTTGCACGCGTATAGCTATACTCTAATCGATTATACACATGCACCATTTATTGATTTTATCCTACGGTGCGTCGAATCGAGGCGGCAATCGAATTGATTACGAAGGGGATGAGCGATTGCAGAAGTTTACGTTTATATAAGCGTGCATGAGAGACAACTCTTAAAGGAAAGTATGCAAGAAATGTATCCACATATCTTGCACCTAAAACACAGGCAAGATGCTTCTGTCCAAGTACCGAAGAGGGTCCACTTGACCTAAAACACCGAGCAACGCTTTCGTTACTAATTATCGATTCAAAGTTTTTCATCGCGGTTAGTAAGATAATTCCTTTCATCTGCGGCTCATGATGCATACGTATTTCGAATGCGAACGCTGCTGATTGTCAGTTTGAAGGTAGTGGACTCGAGGATTATCGATACGAAGAGCGGCAATGAAGCATAAGTTGCAAATAACGAGGGTACAAAGGGCGAGATGGAACGAACCATAATGTATTCTATTGATGTATTAGAAGAGCAGAACGGCGTTGGATCATTAAAGGGCGGCAATAACACCGGCTGACCGCCACCATTGACAACCGCGCGCACACGATCGATGGCCCACTGCCGCCGCTTCGTTCTTGCATTCAACCTATCTTTCTTAGCTTCTCCGAACACCCCTTATTTTTACCCCCTCTTCGACACACCCCAATCTTTCTTTCACTCTCCCGCCATCGTATGTCCACACACATGTATATTATGTACATATGTATTTCGCTCCCTTACAAATTTCTGTAGATCCCTTAATCTCAGCTTCCTTCGTAAAGACCTGTTTACCCTTGAACGCTGCCCCCTTATAAAACGCACGATAAAACGCGTGGCGAGAATCCCCTTTTTCTTTCAAACGGTACACCGTTGCGCCGAATAATATTTCGTCCGTCGCGCGTTCATTCCTTGTTGCAGGCCGACCTTCTTAGTTTTATTGTAGCAGATTTGTCTGGTCGTTTGTCAGTTTCTCTTTTTATCCGGCTGTTTGTCTTTATCGTAGCGAGTGCCTCCCTAGCGGTACGAACACAGCAGCGCCCGCGTCGGCGTCGATGACGGCGTCGGCGTCGGCGCTGTCGACTTGGTGGTTGTTCAGTTGTCGAACGGAGGTGGTCGTGTACGTTTGGGTACGTCGCACAACGTCGAGAGTCGTTCAATCCGTCCACTCTCTTTAATCTGCGTTCGCTTTGCTCGTAAACGTTTCAATCTGGCAATCCAACGACGCGCGGCTTACCAAAAAAAGAAAAAAAAAATCGGTTGCGCGCTCGTTTTCGTTCTCGCGTATCGCAGCGTTGTGTTACAGGTGTAATATTGAACGAAGCATCGATTCAACTTGCAGCAGCAGTTGCAGCAGCACGCACGAAGATCCGAGTGCGTTCGGGCACGGCAATATGAACGCAGGATGATTTGCCGATGTACAGGGTCGTTGTGGCCGCGAATCGCTTGAAGAAAAGGTTGGTTCTAACGGGTTCGTACTAACGATCGCGAGAAGCGTAGCACGTGCGCATGCACACAAGAGAACGAGAGTGCAAACGAGAATATTATCACGAAGGGTAGAAAGAAAGGGTGAAGAGAGAGGGAGAGAGAGAAAGGGAGAGTGATAGATACGGGCTAAGAACGGGATGGAAAGTGAGGCAGAGAAGGACGAGGTTTCACTCCAACAAGTAGATTTGCGTGCGAAATTTGATAGACCCACGACACACCCTACCACCAAAGTGCGAAACACGCTTTCGTACCTTCTCGTTCTCGTTTTCGGCGATTCGTTTCGCGTTTTCCCATCGAATCGATAATGGGATACGATGTTCCGCAGGACATACGGTGAACCAGACTTTCGTCAAAGTTCCATGGATAGACCGCCTCGAATGGCTGGGAACGATAAGCGTTAGAATCGAGCGGAAAAAGATAACGAGTATTCCGCAGCCGGTAGTTGCGTGCAACTTATATCGGTGAAAATCGTCGTATTGTCGTCGCCTTTTCGAAAATGCAATTCATGGATCGTCAAGCACGAAGCGCTATACTGCACAAACTCGATGCACGTACGCGAATAGCGTGCGTACGTTGAGCTTCGAGACAGGTTTCGAGTGAACGTCAGCGACGTGTCTGGGCGAGCGAGTCACCGAATCGATAGCGGAGTAACGCGTTGCGTTTCACATATTTAATCCTGTCGAAAAGCGTGTGCACGAGTAAAGCCGGGGAAAAGCAGCCAGGGAAAGCAGGGGGTGCGCGTTTGACTCACGTTTCCCCGAGAAGAATCGATACGAAACGCGTCGAGTTGGAAACTTTTCTCTTTCCCTCTCGTTTGAACCACGTGCGCGTTCTATTTACAGTATGACAAGTCCGTCGAAACGTAGAGACGCGGAAATGTCGATGAACGTGAAATGATCGACAGGAAGAAGCTCGACGATTTCCCAGACGCGTTCGCAGTCCTCGAATGTAAACCGACCGGCAGGGACGACGAATTAGTATAGCTAAACTCGAACCGCGAACCCAGTTTTACGCGTGACGAGTTATCGACGTTGCGCCAGAAATATTTCCATATCTGGGTTAAAACGTCGAGACCCATATACATATACGGGCATCCGAAACGGGCACGTCGTACGCAGTCAAACTTCTGCAAGCCAGCGTCGCGTCGGGTCGCGTCGCATCGCGTCGTCACGCGCACGGTGCTCGATACCTTCGAACGATCGACGATCCGCGCTCTATCAGATCAGTATCCGCAGCGGCGTTTCTTCCCGCGTTCGTCGCGTGTTCGAGCGTCGCGAGCTCGGCGCGCAAGTCGTCCCTCGGTCGAAGAAAAAGAGGCAGGTAGAGCGACGCGAAAGTGCGACAAGGACAAGGGAACCGAACGCAGACGTAGTGAGCGCGGTGTCAATCGATATTCGCGCCTTCGTACCGGCAACCGTTTTTTCTTCCCTCTCTTCATTTATTTCAGCCTCTCTCTCTCTCGCCCCTTTCTTATCCGCGCTCTCATCAGTCAGCTTTGTGTTCGTTCGGCTTCCGTTCGCCGATAGAACAGAGATGCAATGAAATCAGTTGGATCGCAGGTGCGAGGAACGAAGGAGGCAGACCGTCCGTGACCGTCCGTGACGAAGCGGAAGGATAGACCTCCTTGTCGGAGGTCTCGGGCATACGGAAGGTGTTGCATCCTGAGGGAGCAGAATGATCGACCCGAGTTCATCGGAGGCAGAGAGCGACGATGATCACAGCACACAGCATGCCGGTGGCGGCGGTGGCGGCGGCGGCGGCGGCGGTGGCGGGAGCGGCGGCGGAGCTCGAGCAGGGAGCGGTAGCTCGTACGGATCTCGGCGACAAATCGGACCCGGAGGAAGTCTCGGCGGCGCGAGCGGACCTGTTTCGGGGAGCGTGAGCTCGTTAGCGTCTCCAGGGGGCTCGAGCCACGGTCCATCCGGTACGCCTCGGGCCAGCGCGGCTTCCGGCCAGGATGCCGGCTTGGACGCTTCCAACCTCGCCGCCGCGAGGAACTCGTTATCGCCGTCGATGTCCGCCGCCCAAGATGCGGCTAGCTACGCTCAACGACCCACCAGCCCCTCGCCGTCGGTCGCTAGCGAAAAGACTGAAGCGGATCTACAGGTGAGGGAACGATCGCGCGCGATCTTCCGTGTTTCCCGGGCACTTTCTTCTATCTGTAGCTCGGTTGAATTGCTCGTGTTCGTAGCAGGACAAACAGGAACGCGAAGAAGAGGAAAGGAAGACCAGGATACAGCTGTACGTGTTCGTATCGAGGTGCATCTCGTATCCGTTCAATGCTAAGCAACCCTTGGACATGACGAAACGGTCGCTGAAAGTGACCAAGCAGCAACTCGAGACGATCAGTTCTCGTTTCCAGGTGATTTGTCGTCTTCGTTGTTTAGGATTGCCCCGTCCGCTTCGCGCCGGCTGCGAGCGATGAAACTGAACGCGGCCAGTCTTCTTTCGCTTCTAAGTTCCTCCCGTAGAGATCCGATGAGATTCTATCTTCCTTCGTTCGCGATTAGTCGAAGCGACTGACACATCATCGCCGCGCAAATGCCACACGGCAGCACGAAAGAAACCTATCGGAGGAGACGTGACGCGCTGGAAGAAGCCGTACGTTGTTCTTTTGCACACGAATTCGTCGAGGGCGGTTAAAACGTCTGTCTTAACCCGCTGCCTCGATCGATCGATCGAGACAGGAAGCGGCGCGGACGACGGTTCGATGCGTGTCGATGAGAGACGATACTCGGTTTGGCACGATTGCCAAGAAGCGAAGAAGGAAAGAATGGAAACGGGGAAAGAAAAGAACGAATAGCATGTATAAAGGGGAACAATTCACAAGAGATCCGTTATGATTTTCCAGAGCTTCCTGAAGGGTGAAACGCAAATAATGGCGGACGAAGCGTTTCGCAACACTATACAGAATTACTACGACGTGTTTCTGGCGTCTGACCGCGTCGTTCAAATGGTGCAAAGCGGTGCTTGCTCGCAACTCGACTTCCGCGAGGTGTTCAAGAAGAACATAGAGATACGTGTTCGACGCTTCCCGGAAATCGACGGCCTGAGCAAAGAGACTGTGCTTACGTCCTGGTTGGCGAAATTCGATTGTATCTTGAAAGGTACCGGTGACGAGGAAACAAAGAAGCCCTCCAGGATGCAACAGCAGTCTTTGATCTCGGAGATGATACTGTCGAAGGAGCAGCTGTACGACATGTTTCAACAAATACTCGGTATCAAGAAGTTCGAACATCAGCTTCTGTTCAACGCCCTCCTGTTGGACTCAGCCGATGAACAGGCTGCCGCCATCAGGAGGGAGCTGGACGGTCGCCTCCAGAGGGTCAACGAGATGGAAAAGGTAGTATGGTTTGGCCTCTGCGTGCCCGCCACTCTTGTTCGTTTCACCCGACCGTTCACGCGATCTCTCTCGTTCTCCTCCTTCTTGTTGCGTAGAATCGCAAGCTTATGCCCAAGTTCTTGCTAAAAGAAATGGAGTCGCTCTACATCGAGGAACTCAAGTCGTCTATTAACCTGTTAATGGCAAACTTGGAGTCGTTGCCGGTCTCCAAAGGTTCGATAGACAGCAAATACGGGCTGCAGAAGCTGAAGCGCTACAACCATCTTCGAGAGCGCTCCCGCTACCGCGGTCAGAGTTCTCTCGCTAAATTGGAGAGCGACTCCGCCGACTCGGAACCACAGCTGAGTAAAGTGGATGTAGGCCTGACCTTCCAGCTGGCAGTGGTAGTCGTCGAGGTCAGAGGCTTGAAGAGCTTACCGCCGAACAAGATAGTTTATTGCACGATGGAGGTTGAGGGTAGCAAAAAATTGCAGACCGATCATGCAGAAGCGTCGAAACCTATGTGAGTAGCAGCGAGCCTCGAATTTCTCTTCGTACATGCATACATACCTCGACTCATCTGCCCGCGTGTTTTCCTCGATCTCATTCTCGCTTTCTTTCTTTCTTTCCCCTCCTCCCCCTTTCTCTCCCCCTCTCTCCACCTTTTTCTCTTTCGTCTCGTCCGTGTTACAGGTGGGACACGCAGGGTGACTTCACCACGATGCACCCGTTACCGGTCGTCAAGGTCCGCCTCTACACCGAGAATTCTGCGATGCTGGCTCTCGAGGACAAAGAACTCGGCAAGGTGATCTTACGACCTACTCCCTTCTCTTGCAAACACCTGGAATGGTATCGGCTGGTCGTAACCAAGCACTGTCCCGATCGGAACCTTCTCATCAGGATCGGTTGCCGAATGGACAAACCGTTTAACATGAAGCACTGCGGTTACCTTTACGCGATGGGCAAATCCGTGTGGAAAAAATGGAAGAAGCGCTATCACGTGCTGGTTCAGGTATCACAGTACACGTTCGCCATGTGCTCCTACAAGGAAAAGAGGAGCGAACCCTCGGAAATGATGCAACTTGACGGCTACACCGTCGACTACATCGAACCCGTTTCAGCTAATCTCATGGTCGGCATGGATCTCGACGACGGAAAGTATATATCGCGTTCTCCATGCGTGCCACGCTCCAACGAAACAGTTATTGCTCGTGATAGTAACGTGTGACGCGATTCCACGTTTTGCAGGTTCTATTTTAATGCCGTGCGAGAAGGAGACAATATAGTGTTCGCCGCGGACGATGAGAACGAGTGCCAGACTTGGGTGATGGTTATGTACAGAGCGACCGGCCAGTCGCACAAGCCTACCCCGCCAGTTTCTGTCGCGGACAAGAATTCAACGATCAGCAAGATCCAAGGGGATGCAGATCGAGCGAAGAAGCACGGGATGGACGACTATATTAGCGCGGATCCTTGCAAATTCGATCACCACGGTTTCTTCAAGTTCTTGCAAAACTTAATTCTGGATTATCGGTTGAACGACCCGTACTGCTCCCTAGGCTGGTTTTCGCCCGGGCAAGTGTTCGTTCTGGACGAATATTGTGCAAGGTAACGAAATCTTCTTCTTCGAACCGAGGTGACTCTAGATTCTATTCTAATTCATGTACGTTTGCCTTCACAGATATGGCGTACGTGGCTGTTTTCGACACCTGTACTACCTGAACGATCTTCTGGACAGAATCGATCGCGGGCTCATGGTCGATCCAACGTTGATACATTTTAGTTTCGCTTTTTGCGCCACTCACGTCTACGGAAATCGAACGGATAGGGTCGGCTCCATCACGCACGAAGAGAAGGAGAAATTTCAAGAGATCAAGGAAAGGCTCAGACAGATCCTCGAGAAACAAATTACAAACTTTCGGTAAACGATTTGCAGTGGTTTCATTTCTCTTCTATTGCATTTGCTTGTGTCAGCTATCGTCGTTAACGAATGGCGGGGTCAGTAATTGAAGCGTTAAACGCACAGATATAGCTTTCCATTCGGGCGACCGGAGGGCGCATTAAAGTCTACGTTGTCCCTGTTGGAACGCGTAATGATGAAAGACGGCGTCACTCCTGTGTCCCAAGAAGAAGTGAAGGCTTTAATCAAGAGTTGCCTTGAGACAGCCGCCCTCGTCAACTACACGAAGCTCTCCGCTGATGCGAAGATAGAAGATGACCTTAACGAGGAGGGCTGCGTCCCACCCAGCAAGAAGCTAGAAGATCTCATACATCTCGCCGAAATGTGCGTGGACCTGCTTCAACAAAACGGAGAGCATTACTCGGAGGTATTAGTTGGGTTTCTAGAACTGAGTGTCAATTTCCCGGATCCTCGAGACGCAGAGTTTCGCGTACAGAGGGCGGGAACAGGTAAACCGAGCGATATTGGTAAGTTGAAATTGCTCGTTTACCTTCTCCTGCTTCTCTGACAACAAAAAAATCTTGTCGATCTAGCTGTATCTGTACAGATGCATACATAATATGTCTAAACGTGTCGCGTGAACGCATATCATAGATCTGCGTTCAATCTTCGTTTTTCCTTTCGTGAAAGTGCTACTTAAATAGGAATCGAATCGACCCTTTCGATTGCTCCCGCGCTCGCCGCATATTTCCGCTAATCGTTAACAGTCGTCGGATTAGCAAAAAGAAAGGTAGAAAGGGAGGTCAAGGCGAAAGATGCTGCGGTGGAGCCGGCAACGAAGGAGAAGAAGAGGAGGAGGCCTCGGTATAAGGAAAAAGTTGTTGTCGCGTATACTCGAGGATTCTTTACTCAGGGCGAAGGTCCCATTCGCCCTGAGCAAAACAGATCACGCGCCCATCTTCGTATCTATATGTGTGAACGTCCAATATTTTCACGATCTGCTCCTACTACACTGTACCGCAGGCGTTCGCCTGGTTTAGCGACCTCATGGTGGAGCACGCCGAGATCTTCTGGTCCCTCTTCGCCGTCGACATGGACAAGGTGCTCGCCGAACAACCGCCGGACACCTGGGACAGCTTTCCGCTCTTCAAAATTATGAACGACTACCTCAGGGAAGATGGTACGCGCTTCTTTTTCTTCGCTATCTTTTTTTTCGAATCATTCCTCGTTGCTGATAAACGTGGTCGTCGCTGTCGTCGTCAAAGATAAAGATACAAGAATTATCTGTATTATGTACGGACGTATGCCATAATTCGCAGACAATTTGAAGAACGGCCGATTTCATCAACATCTTCGAGACACTTTTGCACCGATGGTTGTGCGATACGTGGACTTGATGGAGACCTCGATCGCCCAGTCGATTCACAAAGGATTCGAGAAGGAGCGTTGGGAAATTAAAGGAAACGGATGCGCCACCTCCGGTGAACTGTTTTGGAAACTCGACGCACTTCAATCTTTTATCCGCGATCTTCATTGGCCGGACCAAGAATTCCGGCAGCATCTAGAGCAAAGGTTGACCTTAATGGCTTGCGACATGATCGAATCCTGTATCCAACGAACGGACGCCGCGTTTCAGCAGTGGCTCAAGAAGGGGGTAACCTTTATTTCCACGGATTATATCATACCGTCGGAAATGTGCGCGATGGTGAACGTTATTCTAGATGCGAAGAATCAAAGCTTCGATCTGTGCACCATCGATGGTGTCGATGTGGTGAGCTCCTTCGTTTCTTGTTTAAACTAGGCTTCAATGGCGTTGGGAAGCATTGGCACTTTTCTAGCAGGGACTATCGGATTCTTTTCTTTCTTCAGCACCAGTATCATGCAAAGATCGACGATCAAATAGAAAAAACATCGGCCGCGATGACCCAAGGAATGATTAACAAGCTAGTCACCGTGCTGGAAGCTACTTTGTCCAAGTTGTCCCGCTACGACGAGGGATCCTTCATAGGTTCTATCCTCAGCTTCACGGTAGCTTATCATCCTTGTGTCATATTGATGCGACCTTACCATTGCAGCTACGGCGAGGTTCATTTAATTAACGAAATCGTTTGCAGAAGGTGTCGGGAAGCGGGAAAGAAATGGGACAGGCCTATGTTAGCTTCACAAGAAATTGTATGGATCAGATTCGTGGCAAAGTTTTGGACGAACTGTGGATCTTGACGTTCTTCGAGGTAGTTGCTCGATCGAATTCAGCGACACACTGTCAAGAAAATCGCATTTTTCTTATCGTTCTACTTTTTCTTTCAGCAATGGTATGCGGCGCAAATTCAAATGCTCTGCACGTGGCTCTCGGAAAGGCTCGATCACAGCTTGCATCTATACCAGTGTACCTGTCTGGCCCACATTGTAAAGAAAATTTATTCAGACTTCGAGCTGCAAGGTGTCATTGAGGACAAACTCAATTCGACGACATATCAGACTATATTTAAGAGGATGCAAACGGAAGAAGCGACTTGTGCCTTAACGAGCGTTCAGAACGAGGAGTAAGTTTTTTTAGACTCTTTGCCCTTGACATTTGCCTTTTTCTGTTGGTGCGATGAACGAAGCAATGTTTATTTTATCCTTCCACTTTCGCGTCTGTGCAGGGGACTCTCGGAGAACGGTAACGACGACGAGGTAGAACGGCCAAAGGCGAAGGTAACGGTCGTCGAAACGGTCAGCGGCGAAGACGCGAATATCATCAGCAATGTTACTTCGAACGTTGTCGGGAAAGTTGGAAGCATGTTTGGCAAGGGCATTGGTGGCCTTTCTACAAAATTCGGTGGACCCAGCTGGTTCTAATTAATTTTGCCTGGTTACTTATTCCTATCATAGTTTCGTCCATTCGCCGTTTCTATTCCACTCATTATTATACTTTTGTTAATGTCATCCTAATCGCGTTTCGTTACTCTTCCTTTTACTATTACTGGGTTGCAGTTCTTATGATTATCGTTCTACAATTATTATTATCATCGCTGTTACCATGGATTTGATTATTTCTTGTTTATTCAGCTGGGATCGTTGTATCTGGCTGATAGGTTTCCTTACCTATATATATGTACATATGCAAAACGAGAGTTTCGACGACAGAATTGTTCGTAGTACATTTTAGAACCTTTGTTCGAACCAGGATTCTTCGTGGAGGAATAATTGTTCGGTATGATCGATCGAAAGGATTACTCAATCGTTACATGGCATAGTCGCGTGCGTTAATCTTTAGTTCACGACGTGTCCGTGTTGTCGGCTTTCACGGCAAAAACGTGTCCCGTTGTTCGGCCACGTTCGTTCGGCTGTTCGTCCAAGGGAGGCCGGTTGCTCGCGACTTGGCTCGCCAGTTCGAACGTCAACCAGGGGGACGCGCATGTAAGGATGTTGCAGCGTCAAGGGAGCTCTTGTCCGCGTTTCTTTTCCTGCGTCTGTGCGTCGACAAAGATCATGAATCATCGATAAATATTTATCACTGTTGTTGGACGCACGTTCGAGATCGGTGTTCGTGTTCACCAGTGTCTGAAAGTCCCCTCTGTCCCCTCTGTTTGCTATAAAATACGTCATTTTATTCCTATTCTATCGCGCTTCTTCTAGTCTATGTTCTCTTTCCTCTACCCCTACCTCCCTTGTCGGTATCAACATCTATAATCTATGTCAAGAGAAACATATTTTTCCTCGATCTGAGCTAACGCACTACGGCGAATACAAAATGACTTAAGCATATCTCTCGTTTCTAGAATTTATCGCGATGTGAAACGAGAAAAGGAACGCAACTTTTTTTGAACAGTTGAAAAGCATACGGTGGTAGAATTTCGACCGGTTTGTTCATTGAACGTTGTTCGCGTTCTCGTTTCCCGTTCGTAGAAAAGTGGTTGACGGCAACGTCTCGTTGACCGTCCGTTCTTCGAATTGTCTTGTCTACCTCAAATTCTCGCTAATATATAATCATATCGTTGCGAATAATCCTCGCCTTTACTCGAGAAAAGGAAACGCCACGGATCGCCGAACAAGCGAGCGAACGAACGAACGAACGGAAGAACGAACGAAACGCCAAAAATAAGAGGGCCAAAGGCAGCCCCCGATCCGTCTTTCGATCGACGTACACATTTTGGCTTCTTACTGTACTCTACGAAAGAAACAGGTGTTTATGCGTTTGTTCATGTTCGGCGCAGGTGGCAGCAAATGCTTTGTCGCATTAAATAGAAACGTAGACGAATGAAACGCGAAAGGCCGTTTTGAATAAACTTTGTTCGGGGAGAATGCGCGCCGCATTCGGAAACAGTTATCGGTAGCGGTTTCTTTGTACATACCTTAGCGAAAAACGATCCGAGGGGAAAGGAGATTTTTATATCGTGTAAGCTAGTGCGTTCACATGGTACATAATTAGCGTGCGTCGCTTTACGCGCGTTATCTAATCGTACGATAAACGTGCGCGATCCGACGCATCAGCGATCAGCCAGAAACTCTATTGTTCGATTCAACTCGTGTCAAGACAATTTCTTAGATTGCTCCCTCGGCAGCATTTCTTCACGTGTACGTGTACAGTGATGAGTTTAGATATCGATCAAAGTTTGAGAGACCGTGCGTCAGGTGCGCGTCTTGTTACACATTCCGTTATTTCAGGCATGTCTTTTAGTGCGCGTGGTATACGGAGGTGTCCGTGCGCACAGGTAGTTGCACGTTTTGCGATTAATCGATATGGATCCGAATACTTTATACTTCCTCTTTGTACTTGTACGTATGTATGTTTGCGCCCTAGACAAAATTGTTGGAACATTTGAGTCCCCGTGAAATATGGTTTGCTTCCTTCTCTTCGTTTCGATGATTGTTTGTCGCGATGACGATACTTCGGCTCGGCATATACGCATAGTTGGAACAAACGCGCGGGCCGCATCAAACTAAGGTCGGTTTAGCAGAAATCCCATTAAATGAATTTACAACCCTTACGATTTATTCGCAAAGCGGTGACGATATTTTTCAACGATACGATGGATTCAACGAGAAGGAATATTTTCCTCAGTACGCAGGGCTACGCTAGGAAAACCAACGTACAACCGGGAGTAGTGAACGTTAACAAAACTAACGATTCAATCGTTTTAGCGTACTTGCAGCCGATGTTAACGGTACTACACTTATTATGATTATTATCATTCTTACTATTGACAATTCTCCTGTAATCTACGGCTAATTAGAGTAGAACGACTAACAAAGGATCTCTTTTTGCTCCGACGATAGTAATCTTGCACCAGTCACAATTTCTCTCTCTCTCTCTCTCTCTCTCTCTTTCTCTTTTTCTCGCTTTCCCCTTTTCTCTCTCGATCTCATTCTCCATCTATCTATCTGTCTACTTATTTTTCTCTCCCTCCTCTACCTACGTTTATTTCGCTAATTCCATTTGTTCCCTGCTATTGCTTCCATCTCGATGATAAGTTAGTTTCTATCACGTCTCGTTGATTTCCTTCGTCCTCTGATCTTCTTTTGCAGCCGCACGCAGTATAGTAACATGCGCACAGGATTACACAGAAACGAATGCACACATAAACGAAGCTACAAGTGCGAAACAAATGCGATACTGATACAGATACGTGAAAAGGGGCAAATACAGTTAGCACCTGAAACATATAGTCCCATACCTGGTCCCTCTCTTTGCTACCCTTACCTTACCTGATCTTCATTTCGTTCTCATCATTTTAGTTAACAATCGAACAGAGAGTCTTTTACTCTAACTGGTGTTTTACTCGATTAAACTTCTATGCAATTGTTGTTCTCTCGTTAATAAAAAGTCCGACAAAGAACAATACCACGGTCCAGAACCTATACCCAAACTCAATTTCCTTTTCGAGATACCGGTGCACGGAACGCGTTGCATTGTCATTTGTTCATGCACATATGTACCACCTTACGTCGAACCTCATTGTCCGTTTATTGGCAGTTTGTACGTGTACTCGGAACAAGATAGTAAACGCAATCACGATCCAAAAGTGTCTTCGCATAGAATGTTCTCGTATGAATGTTAGCGATGTATGCATTTCCTATAAAGCAAATTCTCATGCACGCACGCACGCAACATGCATTTTCACATAGCATTGTCATTGTACCAAGAGCGAATACTTTTTGTAAATAAACAATATGCTAATGTTGGTACATTGTCTCCTTGATCTGAAGATTCTCAGGCGAATTTCGTTCGTCCAAATTCTGGAATCAGACGAGACGCAACCACCCTTTTGTCTCTCAAATCGTCGTCATTCATAAAACATGGCACAATTACATATGTATATACGTGAATTTACGATCTCCCTTCATTCATTGGGACATCCGTACATCCACAGATCATACATCTCTCGAGCCGTGCATTAATTTGTGTTAACAGAACAATCAATTCGTTCTTCATATTTTTGCCGCTATCATTAAACGCGACGTTAAGACTTATTGCTCCAATGGATAACATAGCAAATAATATAGGTGGACATCGTGTAAGTATATCTCATCTTTGGATAACTTTGATTATGTATGTTATATCGCGATACGAATATATCGTGCCACGTGTGTTCATTCAATTCCAAATTGACCGCGAATCTTTAACGCGCGTGTCCGATACCAAAAAGCTAGTTGATTAAACCTTAAACCGTGATTGGCTAAATCATAAGTGAGACTGTCGATCATTGGTCACACAAAGTGGTGCTCCCTATTTATCATTACTTTCATCATGATTCCAAGCGAAAGAAATATCTCTTTTACTTTTAATTTTTAATTTTCACTTATGTTTCGTCGTGAAAGCAAGGTGAAATGATAGAAATGCTTAAGATAAAGATCAGATAATATGTCATCTGCTTTTCCCTTATTAGCTAGAAATCATCGTGCCGAGGCAGACGTAAATTGTAGGAAACGTGTTTCATAAGAGTTTGCCTACTGATCTTGAGATTCTCTCGTACCGTTCCGCATTTCGGTTCGTGGCAAAGAACAAATTCACGAACCAGAGGCCCTGGTGACACACGTGAATAACCACTACGAGCAATTTCATCAACCGTAGCAATTAAAAAATTTCAGCACTACCAAGCAATTGACGGCCTACAATGCTTTCGGTAAATATAAGCTTGAAAAGAGAACGAGTTTCAGTTTAAGCCTTGAAAAACATG
The DNA here is from genome assembly GCA_948146005.1 of Nomada fucata. Classification (NCBI taxonomy): domain Eukaryota; kingdom Metazoa; phylum Arthropoda; class Insecta; order Hymenoptera; family Apidae; genus Nomada; species Nomada fucata. The sequence continues at coordinate 1,579,332 of OX411277.1, read as the reverse complement.
CAACGACACCCGTTGAAAACAGAAGAAGAATGACAAAATGTACATTTAATTTTCTCTTGTTTCTAGTCAGTCGCGAGAAGGGTTATTCAACGTTCGTTTTCAACGTCGAAATGGAGTGGTGCACAGCAGGTAAAACTTATAATTGAATAAAAATAAAATTTTCTGCCATCTACTCTTCGTTTGGACATAACCTCCTCGCTTTGACATGATCATCATTGTTCCCTGTAGGTTTCTTTTCCTGTAATAGAATTGCTCTACGTAAAGATCGACTGATCGTCTCTACTCTCTGTTTCATCCCGGGCGTATTCAATTTCATTTATTTTGTACGTTTCTTCATTCATTCGAGCATACAGTTACATGTTGAAGGACGACAAAGGTCATCCATTTTTTATCCCAACTATACCACGATTTGTAAGGACCCAAGTTTATGGTTACGTTCGCTGTCCTAAAATGCTTCACAATCGAGTAGAAACGATGCCATTCGAATGTTAATACATTTCCCTTTCTCTCTCTATCTTTCTTTTCTCTCGATGATTACTTATTACCATTGTAGATGACTGTAAGAGATGCGTTAAATGCAGCCCTGGATGAAGAAATGGAAAGGGACGAAAAGGTGTTCCTGCTAGGCGAAGAAGTGGCAATGTACGATGGAGCCTACAAAGTTTCTAAGGGCCTCTGGAAGAAATATGGTGACAAACGTGTTGTCGATACACCTATTACTGAAGCAGGATTCGGTGGTATAGCCGTAGGAGCTGCTATGGTATGCCCAATCCCTTTTGTTATGCAATGTATCCTCCAAGTTTCTTCTTGAAAGTTTTCCATTTACAATTTATCGTTGTAGGCTGGCCTACGTCCTGTATGCGAATTTATGACATATAATTTTTCGATGCAAGCTATTGATCAGATCATAAATTCTGCTGCCAAAACATTTTACATGTCTGCTGGCAGAGTAAATATACCAATTGTTTTTCGCGGACCAAACGGTGCAGCAGCTGGTGTAGGTGCTCAACATTCTCAATGCTTTGGTGCCTGGTATAGTCATTGTCCGGGTTTAAAAGTTGTATCGCCCTATAATAGCGAAGATGCTAAAGGATTATTGAAGGCTGCCATTCGAGATCCCGATCCAGTTGTAGTATTGGAAAACGAAATATTATATGGTGTCCAGTACCCAATGTCGGACGAAGCTTTGTCGAAAGACTTTGTATTGCCAATTGGAAAAGCAAAAATCGAACGCGTTGGTAAACACGTTACATTAGTGGCACATTCCAAGACAGTCGAGCAGGCTCTTGAGGCCGCGAATGAGCTCGCGGGAAAAGGAATAGAGGCAGAAGTAATTAACCTTAGGTCTTTGCGACCGTTAGACATTGACACCATTGTACAATCAGTGGCAAAGACAAATCATATTTTAACTATTGAACAAGGCTGGCCACAATGCGGTATCGGAGCGGAAATTAGTGCTAGAATTTCAGAAAGTAAGTTTCTTTTTCGTCCACTCCTTCCACGTATAATCGCTTACAATTTGAATTAATACATTTGCTTTCAGGCGAAGCGTTTTATCATCTTGACGCACCGGTAATTCGTGTCACGGGTGTTGACTCACCTATGCCTTATGCTAAAACACTGGAAAGCGCAGCTCTGCCACAGTTGAACGACATAGTATATGCGGTAAACAAGGTCCTAGGTTTGGTAGAGTAATTATTTGTATAAATATCTAGGTAAAATTAAAATTTCCCGTTTGCCACCGCAACTGGTTTTCCACGGTCTTTGCATCCCTCCTCGATATTGGGTAGTGAGTAAGTACAAAGTTTAACGGCAATGACATAATTAGTAGAGTTAGTTTGTTGAAAGATGGGATATTCAGCTATAAGGGTACTTGAAGTATGTGGTCTGCAAATGTACTTGTTTGCAAGAACAAAGATAAGAACAACCGATGTGTTCGTTTAACTCTTTATGTTAGAAGAGTGCACAAGCGTGTATGTATTTACGCCCATGTATGAGTGCGTGCACTTGTATGTGTGATTGTAAACAGTGTCATCTCTATGTACGAAAGATCTCGAACATTTTGGTCATTTTAACATCTTATTATTTAAGTAATTTAATTGAAGATTTTAATGTTATTAGTATTAAAGCGAGTCTATACAATCGCATTTGATATACAATCAAAGTATCCATTTTCCTGTACGATAACATTGTTAGTAGAAACGTTTCTTGCTTAAAAATATATCAAAATGCAACTTTCAATCGTACTCGTTGAATAACTAAAATTGAAAATTTGTAAATTGTGGGCGTGTATGAAATGAACGAATAAACATGCTGCATTTGTTTATTATTTATTATAGAAGTTTACAAATAAATTGCAGCATACATTCAAATTTCGAGCTTGTCTGATCTTGCACCTCTCACTTTCCATCATTCTCGCTTGTATTCATTTTTTGTGTACCATCCCCCTCCTCTGTTGATAGTCATGTATGATACATACGCAATAAACAACATGTAACTACAGTCATATAACGTTCAAAGGCATCTCTCAGATCACTGTCTCTGAGAAATAAAGTATCAGTCTTAATTCGCGAAATTGAATTCTTTGTAATATACAGATTTATTTTTCCCCTACCTAAGGACATCCATATCTAAAGCACATTGAGTGTAAACGGATAAGAAGTTTCTGAGATCGGTGTGCGTCCAATTTACCTGACGCCACGGCTCTATACATCTCTCTACTAGTTCCAGAAAGAAAAACCGTAAATCTCTAGAACGATGAAGGTTGCATCCTATACCTAGAATCGCCCTTGTGTACGAACGAAAGTTCGCATCTATTTCTTGATACGAACGTTCTAAAAGCATAGGCTTAAGTTTGATGCACACTAAGCTGTAAATGAGTCAATGAATTTTATAAATGTACTTCATATAATATTTCCGTATAATGTACACTGCAGTATGGACTCCACTCAATGAGCAAAAACTTACTGTTTATGATGCTTGTCATTTTCCAAAAGTACTCTACATTCTGTTAATTCCAGCAAAAATTCTCTATCCAAATCAGTGTCAAAGTATTCTGAACCCACACACCGATATGTCCATGAAGACATCATACTGTTGGCGCAGTGGTATAAATCAGGATACGTTAAAAATTGGAGCTTTCGTTTGTTCATTTCGAACCGAAGACATGCTATGAATACCACAGCTGCGTATCGCCTAAGCGATCATAGATGTTAGCGTACAAAATTGCAAACATAGGTGTATATATATGCAATCAAGGAAGTTGAAGAAATAATTTTCTTATCGTTACTTGGCAAGATCTTCCGAAAGCAGAAAATGTTGTTCGATATTAGCTGCTAAGGAACCTGGCAAATCTTCAACAACCTTGAACACTCTTTTTACATTATCATATTGTCGACGACAACTCTTCAATGTAATACTGGTTTTTTCTGATACTTCATCCATGTCTTTCCTACTTTTTGATGTTAATTTTTTACCTAATAGCTCTCGAATGACAATGTCGTCAAATTCATAGTACCTGTGGCTTGCCAGAATTAAGTGATTAATCATCGACATGTATAATGAAACTATATGAACGATGTATAAAACAAAATGATCTGCTTACATTTCTATAAGCATCTGACTAGTTTGGGGTTCTATTTGAAATGCAAGCTGCTCGCTTGCAAGTTTGGTCGGTGTATGTAGCAGTTTTTCTAAAAGAGCATAAGTTCGATAATGATCGAGAATATCAGAAGCAACTAATTCGACAGGGGCATTTGTTTGGTGACATATTCCTCGTTGATGCAAAATGTTTACAGCTTCGCTGGCTAGGTTTACAAGAAATGGTTAGGTTCGTGATACGTAATTTCATTTAACTAGGGAGCTAATTGCATGGTATTCCTGCATAACCATGTTTGGTGAACTTACATGAATGACCATCAACCCAAAGCTGATAAATTTCAGGATCAACGAGAGTGTAATTGCTGATGAAAACGTCAACCTCCGACAACATCGTGAAGGCACGGTTTACTGTTCAAATCCTTACTTTGACAAGCTGAAAGCCCGAGAATGGGCTTTATTGAACTCCGATTCAAATCATTGCGCAGAGTAGGTCCAACCCTAGAGTCGTAGATACGACTAAAAGTTGGTCAGAAAACGTAGAAGTCCAATAGATCTAATCCAAGGATCGTAGATCCACCTAAAACTTAGAACTCGCAGAAGTCCAATACGTATGACCCTGGAATAGTAGCGCGCACGGTAGGGCTCGGAGACTACGAAATTGCGAACACCACCGAGCGCGGCCGAGCGTTAGCGACGTGCCGGCGCGTCGCCGAGTGGGGATGACCAGTGCGCATCTCATCTTATGTTGCGCTCTTCCTTTTCATACCTTCTCTACCTTGTACAACACGCTCTTCGTTGTCTCTTTATCGAACATCTATTATACATCTTTTCATTTCCTCTCTGTTTCATTTCAAGTTCTTAATTCCTCTTTGCACTATTAATTGCTAACTCTTTCTTGTTCCCTCTTTACTTTGGTACTGTGGTACTGTTTCCGTTTCAGTATATTTAAACCTTACATTATATTTTGCTTCTTTTATTTTTCTTTTACGGCTCTCCGTTATTTCCTTTACTTCTGTTTTCATCAAATTCCATATTGTTAGACTCGTTCCTTTCTTTTTAAAAGAATCCCCTTTTTCTCTTATGCTTTTAGTTTGGCCTTACCTTCTTTCTTTTTCCATTAAATATCCTTTAACAATCTGCCTCCCTCGTGTTACATTTTTCTAATATACATATTTGTTGGGTGTATTGGTTTTGCAGGCCAAGAATAAGGATAATGAGCATTGATCATCAATTCTCGTTGTGCAGAAAAAGAAGAAAGAATAACTCTTACCATTATACTTCAGTTATAGTAAATTGGTTTTGTGGGACTGGAAGATTTATGCAATCAAAGCTGATGTAAGTGTAATATAAAACATTTGTATTTGATATAACAACTAAACGTATACATCTTAATTTATTCTACACAAGCCTACACTGTTCTATGCTGTTCTACACTATGTTGCTTCACCCCCAAATCCACATTACCGTGTTGCTAAATCTACCTTCTTCTGATCCTCTGTCTACAATGTATAATTCCACTCGTTTATGCAGGCCATTGCTATTCGTCTGCAGACCAGCCGTGTCTAGGTAAATAGTATTAATCATGAGAATCATCGACCAGCACTTCTCTTCTCGCATAAAAGCAAGAAAGATGAAGCTTCTTCTATTGAAGAAGAAGATACATTAGTTATATTTAGATTTATCTAGATCAACTGTGAAATTAACTGTCTTATGTATATCTATTATATATTCTATTTTATATTCAGTTTATTCGGTAGCTCTTGTATAATCTTTAATAGTACTTTTACTGCAAGTTCTACTGAATCTGCTAAATATAAAATGAAAGATATAATAAATATTTTACATATGCACACATTACACAATTGCTGTAATTTAAATGTAGGAGTTTCTGTAAGACATATTGTAAATTACCTTCAAAGAATAGTTTATAAGTATTAGATTGTTTCTGTTTATAGTATTTTTATATTATATAAACGTTAGTTTAGAATTTATACAACATTTAGTTGTATGATGTATAGTAAATAGTTATAAAAGAATAGTTAATAAGGATTAGCTTGTAAATTGAATTACAACGTTTTTGTAACTTGTATCTTCATTGATTAGTTTAAATAAATGTTTAATGAAAAGAATTGCCATGCCCTTTTTATTTTCATACCTTACCAATCCTTGAAAGAACCTAAGTCCAATTCCTTATACAAGAAGTACCGTGAACGAACTTTAAATGCAAAGTCCTGAAGCGAGAAACTTGTAAAAAGTGCCCTTTACGTTATTAAACTTGGCAGCAGAAAATTTTCAATCATGTTCATCACTATCAAAGTCTTCATTTCTTTCAAATCAAGCTTCAAGAAAATTCAACAAAGTTGCAAACAACGCCTCGCAAAAACGCAATCAAAGTTGAAAAAATTCTCGAGAAAAATTTGCAACAATGTTGCGCCAAAATTTTGGCAACAAAGTTGCAAACGAGGCCTCGCGAAAACGCAACAAAGTTGCAACAATTCTCCAGCAAATTTGCCACTTTGTTGCAAAAAATTTTTGACGCAACATTGTTGCAAATTTTTCTCGAGAATTTTTGCAACTTTGTTGCCAAAATTGTGGCGCAACATTGTTGCAAAATTTTCTCGAAAGCTTGCAACTTTGTTGCCAAAATTTTGGCGCAACATTGTTGCAAAATTTTCTCGAAAGCTTGCAACTTTGTTGCCAAAATTTTGGCGCAACATTGTTGCAAATTTTTCTCGAGAATCTTTGCAACTTTGTTGTCATCAATTTGGCGCAACATTGTTGCAAATGTTTCTCGAGAATTTTTGCAACTTTGTTCCGTTTTCGCAGGGCGTTGTTTGCAACTTTGTTACGTTTCCGTAAGGCGTTGTTTGCAACATTGTTGCATTTTGTTAGGCGTTATTTGGTTTCTTATATTTTCCCGAGGCGGTGGCTGCAACTTGGTGCGTTTTCGCGAGGTGTCATTTGCAGCCATATTTCATTTTCGCTAGGCATTTCTTTGCAACCTGGTTGAATTTTGGTGAGGCGTTTATGTATACCCAGTTGCAATATGTTTAGTAATGTTGAGGTCTATTTATACAAGTTCTCCGCTTGTGAACTTTGTATTTAAAGTTCCTGCACGGCAGTACTTGTTTAAGGAATTGGAATTAGGTTCTTTCAAGGATTGGTAAGGTATGAAAATAAAAAAAGCAGTGGTATTCTTTTCACTGAACATTTATTTAAATCAATTGATGAAGATACAAGTTACAAAAACGTTGTAATTCAATTTACAAGCTAATCCTTATTAACTATTTATGTAACATTTATGTAATATAAAAATGCTATAAACATAAATAAGCTAGTACTTATAAACTGTTCTTGAAAGTTAATTTACAATATGTCTTACAGATAAAACTTATACTATTATGTAAAATAGTACTTTACATGCTGAAGCTGATTTTACATTACAACAATTGTGTAACTTGTGCGTGTGCAAAATATTGATTATATCTTTTATTTTATATTTAGCGCATTCAGTAGAACTTGTAGAAAAACTAATATTCAAGTTTATATAAGATCTACTGAATAAACGGAATATAAAATAAAATATATAATGAGTAAACATACGTAACCATTAATTCCACAATTGTTCTAAATTAAACTTATGTACTAATAGTCGCAAACTATAACTAAAGTATGATGCAAGAGTTATTCTTTCTTCTTCCTTGCTTATATGCATGAGTTGCACTGGTCAATGCTACTGAATCCTTGGATGTGAAACTGCACACACAAAAAATATATTAGTAAGTATGTAACAGCAGAGACAAAAATTGTAGAGGGATATTTAGAGCCAAACGAAACCAGAAACATGAGAGAAAGAGAGGATTATTTAAAGGGTAATGAAATGTGTCTCGTAACAATGTATTTGATCAGAGCAAAAGTAGAGGAATGGACGGAGCACCTTAAAAGAAAAGACTATGAAATGGATCAGCTAGATCGGGACAGAAAAATAGAAGAAGCAAGATATAATGAAACATTTAAATATTAAGAACAGCGATACTACTAAAGTACCTACATGAGAACGGAAGGCAGCACTATCAGCAATTAATAGTGCAGGTGACAGATGCGAAAGCATTTAAGGATGAAGAAATATTGGGATACGTGACTTGTGCCGACAAAAATTTCGAACGTTAGAACGTAAAGATAGGTTATATGTACATCAACCAAACTTTCATTGCTGCGAGACTGAAATAAAGAATAAAACTACTATTAGTATGTATTTATTACGTGCTGGAAAATTTATTTAAAGGAAAAAGTATTCACAAATGTATTTACCTTTGCTGAAGAGCTTGATTGGTGTAGCATACATTGACGAATGTATTATAATGTTACTGTACATATTAATTTTAATATAAATTGTAACACTGTGTTTGTTAACACTTTATTGTTATGTAAATGAGCATACGAAACGATTCTCAAAACATTATTAACTACATTTTATGACCGGACACATAATTTTATCAGGTTATCGTACCACTATTAATAAGCAAGTGCTTTAAATTACGTACCGCTTCTATCCCTGTCTTACCTACACGCAAAATGGGCTTTAGTTTCGCCATCTATACAGAACTCCTTGCAACTACTCGCGGCTGCTATGGTATCTCCATCTATACAGAACTCCTTGCAATTACTCGCGGCTGCTATGGTATCTCCATCTATACAGAACTCCTTGCAACTACTCGCGGCTGCTATGGTATCTCCATCTATACAGAACTCCTTGAAACCACTCGGTCTTCTGTCATATCTACACTTAAGCTAAGTAAGAGGCACGAGTAGTTTCAAGGAGTTCTGTATAGATGGCGATATGGCAGTAGGCACTGTAGTATGGCAGAGACCGCGTAGTTCCAAGTACATTTTTGCAAATATTAATTAATTAAGGAATTAAAATGTTCACATTTCTCGTCCTTATGCAGGATGAAAAGTGCCGGCCAATGCTCCTTAATCTTTGCATATGGAACCAGCACACACACAAAAAATATATTAGTATGTAACTTAAAGGAGAAAGATTATTGAGGGTTATTTAAAGCAAAAAGAACGAAGCGAAGGCAGACCTTGATGCATAATAGAAATACAGCGGTTTGTCTATTCTTATATCTCGTCTGTGTCCTTATTACCATTTCCATGTCGCTGACATCGTTACCGACAGATTATAAAAAGCGATGTTACTATAAATTTTATATCTTCGTTCCTGCTGGTTATTTTTTAATCTATCAAGTAGGTATCAAATGAAAGGGAAAGAAAATAGATAGGAAACAATGTAAATAATAATTGCGGGAAACTGGATTGCTGCGTGCAAAAGTGGGTGCAGTGGTGGAAAGAGGGACGTTGTTGTTTCTCTTAATCTACGTGTGTTTAAATGAGAGCAATATTTAAGTTTATAGTAAATGGGAAAACATAAAGAGTAACTAATTTTATTGTATATCATAAACAAATGGTGGACAGACAATGGCTTCGTTTAATTAAGTTCTGAATTTTTGTATATTTCAACAGATAAATTTAAAACATCATTTGTTCTATTATTCACACTCTTGCATAGCTTTCTTTAATTTACATATAATATATCATAAATAGGTTTCGGTAGATAGTCGCTACACAGTGCTTGTATCCTTTCCTTGCGCACAACTGGTGTATACCTTCTCATTGGGAAAGTTTTTATTACACCGTCTGTCAAAGCTCTGGTTACAGGTGTCAAATCAGCCTCTGCTCCTTGTGTATATTTCTCGAGGGCTAACATTTCTTTCTGAAATAATTCTTGTCCGTATTCTTTACGAGTCTGGGGATCCAATTGAGTCCACATTTCTTTAGCTTGTTCCAGTAACGAACTATTATCCTTTAGCCAAGCATTTCCAGATATATATTCGCCAGTTTCAACAATAACCACATCGACTCCCCATCTTCTCATTTCTAATCTAAGGCAAGCTCCCCATGCTTCAACCGCTGCCTATTGTACATACATATGTGTGTTCGTTACAGATGTGTGTAAAATAGATGTATTATTATTTGCGAACAACATACCTTAACTGCACAATATATGCCTCGAACAGGACTTGGTATACGTGCTAAAAGACTGCTGACTAATACAACACGACCTTTTGATCTTCTGATTAAAGGTAAAAAGACCTTCCAATAAAAACAATCTTACTGTATTAAACATTTATGTAAATAATAATGTACTGCCATGTATTATAATATGTATATTTACACACATACCTGAGTTAATCTAGCAAGACCCATGAAATTTATATCCATGCTGCGCCGTAAAACAGAGGGTGGTACCCATTCGCATTCACCTAATGTAACCCAAGCAGCACCATGTATCAAGGCCCACAAACCTAATATGGAAAGTTTACAATGAGTTTTAAGTCTTGGGTTATATATTGTGGCAAGTAAATACATTTTCAAACGTTTATAAAAAAGTAAAATTATGACCTGGCGCACCATCCGGCAAATTCTCATTTACATAAAGAAACGTTGAATGAATGTCATGTTCGCTAGTAACATCTAATTGCATTACATGCAATCTACCAGATGCTTCTTGTTTTAACTTTTTCATCGCTTCCTCATTTTCGATTTTTGTAGTGAATCCAGCAAAGACGGTAAATCCCTTTGAAAATAAATGCCACATGTATAGGATAATAGTAGGCATAATTGATACGAATTGCAACACGATATAACTTTACCAATTCGTCTAATTGTTTGCTCAATGTATATCCTACTCTTGAATCACATCCCGTAATAAGCACTGCCTTCCCTGCAGCAGTTACCTGTGTATTTATATTTCTATGTACTACAATTGTAAAGTATGCGTTCCTGTTAGTATATTCAATGTGTTAGGATTAAAAACGTTCTCTTTGTCAAATAGACTTTTAGCATGTAATTTTATTGCCCGATAATAAATACATATGATTTCAGTAACTCACCTTTAAATTGTGGTAAAATAATGTAGATCCTATAGATATGATCAATAATAAGAGGAAGAGCACAAAACTAGATGTTTGTGATATACTCAAGGTATTTAATATAGTTGCCAAGATAACTGCGATTGCATGTGAGAATGCAATTGGGAGTAGACATCTTTCTGCTAATTCCCATGTTTGACTGTCATCGGTTTCTTTAGTTGCGCTTGATAAAGTCATTGCTGGTGAAACTTTCATGGTTTTTCAAAGAAATTGTAATTGATTCCATACAAAATGTAACGTGTGGCTCAGCTAAGAGCCCTAACTGGGCTAACTCTGAGCTAACTTTAAACTTAAAGCAGTATCTAGTCTCATTGATCTAAATTTAACAGCAGTGCTGTGTCTTAGGTTTACAGATCCTGGTATAACTGTTTTATCTAAAAAATAATTATAAACCAATGACCTCTAATGTTATGTTATATATTTCTGGAACAAAATTAAACTTATCCTATTACATGTGCATAGTGTTATATTTATTATTGTGTAATATATACATACTATATATGGATTTCATATTTATGTCTATCGAAAAAATGTATATTCCAGATAAAAATTATTCCCCATAAAATACTTGATATAATAAAATTGATTAGGAACATAATAAGCAGATGTAAGGTGCAATGAAATAAATGTGAAGACCAATTACTACTGTAAACTAATTTATGCTCTCCCAGGCGTGCATTGCATTGAATTACTAGTAAGAACATTATTGTGTCCTCCAATGTAAACAATTCATTTGCGTCTAATAAAAAACGAATGCCAGAGTGGGGTAGGTTATTGATTTCTCTCTGGGTGCCATGTTGGGGAGGGAATATCATGGTGGGTGTTTCTTGGACATACCATACTACGCGTAGTCTACAAGGAATATAAATAGGAGGGGTAGTTGCACCATTGACCCAGTGTTGAGTTGACAGACGGTCAGTTCAGTCACTCGAACGTAACTTATATTACGCCTTGACCGTTTTTTTATTCGTGTATGTAAATTGTTGAACAGTGCAGTAAAATCCTTGTCGAATCAAGAATCCAATGCAATCCAAAACACTGCCCTCTCGTACTTACGTTTTAACCATACAAAACTTTACATCCAAGTCATCGGCCATGTATTTAGCGTTTTAAGTATTCTGCCAAACGGTTCTCTAACAGAAATATTCAATAGCGATTTGTGACGCTCGGTAATTGTGAAAATGCGAATTTTCAGTTAAGATTCATTTAAAGATTACGATAACATTGATAAACCAATGTGCATCGATAATCAGGCCTTAGTAGCAGTCAATTTTCCTGGAGAGAGGCAATTTTTTACGACCAAAATTTCGTACGTTTGACTGACGTTCGATCGTACGGAAAAACGTATAAGATTAAACGACTTTCTTTGCAAGTAGCTTATTTCCCGATTATTCTTTTATTTGCACTTTGAAGCAATATGTCAGAAACTGCAGGAATATCGCAAAGTTTGGGAAATCCCTATAAAATTCTCGATCATGCTAGAGAGAAGCGAAAGGGAATCACTGCTTCATCGTTAAAAGAATTAACAAATATTGCAAGGAATCGCTTGTCCTTGCCTCTGGACGCAGAGCTTACAATTGTCCTGGAACAAGACGGTAAGATGAGACCGTATAGCATTATTGTTTGTGATAAATTTGATACGCAAAAATATACAGAATTAACGAATTAAGTTTTACCATTATTATTAACAATAGGAACCGAGGTGGACGATGAAGAATATTTTGCAACGTTAGAAAGAAATACTAGTTTAATGGTTCTGTATGGTGATCAAAAATGGGTGGCAGCTGGAAGTAGTAAAGCTGCGTCTCGCTATATTGTTGTTGACGATGTAGATAATATAGAAGGTTGCCAAAGGGGAGATGAAACAAGAAGGCGTAGGGCACCGATACAATCATTAGTTTCATCGTTGCACGGAGATCCATCGCATATATCGTTACTTGGTGGAAATGATTTAGAATTGCTGAGTGATATGGATCCAGATAGTTTAGCTGATATAGTGCCTGATAGGTACGTCGGTGTATGGAAAAATTAATCACGTTGCGTCACTGTAACATGTTCTCATTCTATTTGTAAATTGTTGTAGAATCTTCCTTGAGCAATTGAAAGAAGCTTCGGGCAGATTCTTAGCCGAAAAACGCCAAGCACAGGAATCAATGGCTCTTCTCCAGATGTACGCAAGTGGCGGAGAGATGGAGCGAGCGTAGGCCATGTGGGGGGTGGGCGCCCTCACATTGGCTAACATGTATCGTGTGCGACGTCGCATATTTTATAAAGGTCGCCAACTCCAACAAACCTTAATCCTTTTTTGGAATTGAGCCCACCACATTTCATAGCGCAAATGTTCATTGCGCTATCTTTTACCATCATATTACTCATGAAATTAAAATCTTTCCAATGGTACGCAAAAATCTTCAAGTCCTTAGCAGACTTTTGAAGGATGCAATGGGTAAAGACAAAGATGCATAGGAACTAATGAATTGTTATATTTCATGGATGATCAAAATGTGTTTCCAGTGTATTTGCAAGTGCTTATCAGATATGCAAATACAAATACGTATTAGCAAAGAGGAAATACATGGAAAGTTGATGCTTTATCGGACTATAAGTTAGTACTAAAATAGTACATAGGGATACTTTTAGGCAGACCTTATTAATGTTATGTTTTTCATAGAATACAACACAAGGAATTGTTTTTATGCAAAATGAGGTCTTAAATACACACAGAAATAATGGAATACATACATCTTAGCTATTAAATAATCTGAATGTATAACATAAACAAAAATTATATAGAAATATCATGTCAAAGAAAACATTCCGTCACGATGTTGTCATATCAATATTAACAGGGCGACATGTTTAGTTTATGAACTTTTCTATGTAGATATATTATACCAAGCTTTAGTTCAACGAAGATCGATGAAATGTTTAAGACTGAATTTATAGAGAAAGAATGCATCCCCATCACAATCACCAATTCATTGTACACTAAATTTAGCGTGGTAATAGGAAAAACAATATCAGCTCTTTGATACCAAAGTTATGCATTTGATAAGAAAAATTGCAGAAAAAAGAAAGAAAACGTGCAGGTGTTTCTGATAAGATTATGCATACGCAAAATGATGTACTCAAATAAAATTTGTCATTAAAACGAAATTATAATATTTTAAGATATTAATCATAACATGTAAGATCCAAATAATGATTATCGTTGTGATGCCTAAAAGGCGCAGCAAGTGTAATATTTATGGTTATTCTTTACAGAAACACTTTAAGCAAAATATCGTGACATTCTTTGATATATTACCTTAACATCTGTATACTACAAAACAATGTTTACATTTACTGTCATTTGGATATTTGAAGTGCAATGATCAGTATAGACGTATTAATAATTAATAGGCATCCAAATGTGTCAGTAATTCATCCTTTTCTGTGTGCAATTTCTAATGATCTTTCGTTGTGAGCCAGTTGAGGAAAGTAATATTTTACTTAAATTGTAAGACATATTAGAACAGTTCATATTTAATAGTACTGCCAATTGAAAGAAATTGATGCTCAATAATATTCCATCTACCGTGTCTGTTGAAAACATTGTTCTTTTTTAATATTGGTATCTAGTATATTACACAGTCAGTATTACTACCATTATTGTTATTAATATTACATTCTTGCACTCGCTATACGTTTGCATAAAAATATTATGTAACAATACTTAAATAAATTAAGTTTTAATAGAGGATAAAAAATGCCCATCTACGAGTTGGTGCAAGGCATTGGAGGCATCTCTCATTCGATTATAAGAGGTATGCAATTGACAGACAGCCTCTTGAAGAATAAGTTCACTTCGTAATAGTTGTTTATTAACAGTCGATAATTCCTGAGTGGCATTGCCAATTGTTCCTTCAACAACTTGTATAAGGTCCTTGTCCAATGTTTCATTGCATTCGTCTAGAAGTGTCAATTCAAACGATTAACATTTTTTTCTTCAATAAATTAGATATTGTATATTATTTTGTACACATAAAATATACAGAATACTGAATGCTCTGAAATAATTAATGCTTTAGCTCTGGATAATGACAGAGTAGCTATTTGCTTGCGAGTATTATGTTATTACAGATTTATCTGCATAAAAATTATTACACAATAAGCATTGTGATTATTATTTAGCAATAGCAATACGTATTGTATTACAGCAGTATTAATAAAATGATGTTGATAAAATGCTTGGTGTCATTGTTCCAGAACTCGTATTTAAACTTACGCAGTTTTTTATGGAGCAAACTATTGTATTTGATGGAAGACGTTTTTGATTTTGGTATTTTCATTTCTGGCATACAGGTCATAGCATCGGCTGCTCCGCTAACACTGCTTAAACTTGTTCGATCTAATGAAAAATGACTTTAAATTAGGATAGGTATTATTGCTAAAAGTATATTTATTTATTGATCAATCCCTTACCGTCATCGGATTCTGGAGCTTCACCAGAAATTATAACGCCACAATAATTAGGATTTCGTACAGAAGGAAATCCCACACCCTGTTATAAAATAGTATTAGTTACGTGCATTCTTTTAAATCTATATATATTTAGATAAATAAAATTAATGTCCTATGAAAGTGACGTACAGTGACAATGCTTGTACTATCATCATCAGATTCCGGTGCTTCGCCCGAAACGACGACAGCTTTTAAATCCATATTGGATAAATTTGGAATATCTAAAATCGAAATAAAAGTATAATTTCGTGTATGACACTTATGTATTATAAGCAACGAATTTAAAAATATCTCATTGAAAACTATAAGTGCAACAAAATAAACATTTATGTACAGAGATTTAATGTTTTTTAAGTAATTTATAGATTAGTTAGATAAATTTTTCACTTGAAACGCATAATAACATAATAAAATAAAATGTAGTCACCACACAAGAACTTCGGCTTAACCTAAGTTTTTTAGTTAGAATCGTCACATTGTGATAAATTAAATTATTATTTGCAGTATTTGATTATCCACTTTTTATCGTATTAAGATGTTGTAATTTATAATGTAACGCGAGATATCTTCAAAAACTTATATGGACATTGATAGTCACCAGAAAACAATTTATAACCATAATTCGATATCATACATATGCAAGGATCATATAGCACTTGTTTAAAAATATTATTCTTTCTTTGTATATAATATCAAATATCATATATATATATATATATTTATAAACATAATAAATGTTTAATTTTTAGGAAAAAATTCATTATATTTGTTTATATATTTACAAGTGTGTAAGTAAATAATTACATTATGCACAAAAAATATTAGATTCACTGCATGGAAAAATTAACCACGGAGAATGTCCAATTCTTCTGGTGTCACATGCATTCTTAATTCTTTTTCTCGTATTACATCTTGAACTTGAGTAAGAATTTGCGGTGCCACCTCAGCTGCGTCAATGTAGATGCTTCTAGCCCAAGGACACAGGGCAACACTTTCGTGATATATTTCTTCTCCCTTCTTTTGACATAAATTATATTCTCTGAGGAATAGCATGTATAATCTCCATAGCAAGGGGCAACACTTAATCGTAGACAGTCTGAAAAGCGTAACATTTTGTAAATTTACAAAAGCGTTGGGATAAATCGAAAAAAAAAGAAATAGACTGAAGGAATACCTTGCAAGTGTTTGATGAAAATGTAGTAATTTATTAATTGCTGCATTCATACTAACGTAATCTTGTTGCTCTTGTAAAATACGAATTCGTTTCCGGCGTCCTAAACACATGGCAAATGCTTTCCATAAACTAAGTTTTTTCATTTGACTGTTACATTTCCAAACTTGTAAATGACTCTGTCGAACAAGCGTGATAGTCAATATTTCTGTTAATGCAAATGAACAAAATTTTATCTTGAAATATTGTTATATTTACCTCGTTACATGCCAGTATTGATAAGGCGAAAAAGTTATTGGGATACAGACTTAACATATCATGTAGTTCTGTTTTTAGAATATTTTCCTCTTGAAAGTATGTACAATGCAATTGTAGGAGTGCTATTTCGCTTTCGTGTAATATTTCCTGGAATGTACAGGAATCTGTATTATTATAAGCATGAAATAAATAAAATATAATACCTGTATATAGCGACGATCCTTATAATGGTTGATGCAATTTTTGAATAAGCTGATTGCTCTATTAATATCAGAATCTCGCACATATATTAAATATGCATAGCATGCAACTGTATCACATACAAAGTTTGGCAAAAAATATGTATCTTCCTCATTTTCTGAAGGAGGTTCATGTAAAAAAGTCTGCACGCAATTTTCAAAATATGTCTCCACTTGTAGCAATTTGTTTTCAGCTACTTTCGGCACTATTTCTCCAAGGATATTCAGTATCTGTGTTTTATGTGCTTCCTTATAAGTTTCAGAGTCAAGTAGAGTTTCAATCAGCGTTCTATACAAGCTTAAGAGTGCTGATCTTTCATCGGAACTGTGCATTACAGAAGGACATGCATTTTGGGACTGAATCGCAGTTTCTAAGATATTCACACAATTATCAAACTTTCCCATCTCCTTTTCAATGAGTGCATATTCGCGATAGAAATGTAAATTATTTCTATTCTTGTCTTTTTTTAGAAACTCCTTCAATGTTGTTTTTAACTTTTTCCGCCTGCAAGAAAGTACAGATGACGTATATGTCCGGCGAGTTCTTATAGGCATACGAATTAGTGTAGCAGATGTAGTAATTGTTTATTATCATGTAATCTTACTTATTGTCGCATTTTAATGAATCATCTTTTTGTAGGAAAATAAGCAATCTTTCAAATCTTAACCACCAAACATATATACTTGTACGCTGCCAAGCAGACAAATTCTCGGCGATTGTCGAAAATATTTCACGTACGAAATCCAAGTATGATTCTTGTGCTGGATGGAACATAAGATATTGAGGACCAGATGTTAAACGACCGTCAAGTATACCACTCAATAATTCTCTTCTTTGCTGGTGGCCACTCATTTCACCTATCATAGGAGAGGCAAATGGGAGCAATACTTCTGAAGTTTCTATACCCCATTTGAATTCTTCCAAACCTAACATCTGAAAGCATGTCAAATATATGAGGATTCGTAGTATGTACGAGGTGCATAAATATCATGTAGTCGTACATACTTGTAATATACAGTCTCGAGTAGGTAATAGTGGCACTTTAAGTAATAATAATGTATGAATTGCCATTCGAAAATTTAAATTCCTCGAAAGTATAGGATGAACAAAGTCGGCGACATCGTCTGGCAAAACAAATCTTCTCGAATCGCCAACTAATTCTAATTCGTCTCTGCTTACGCTAATCCAATGGCAGTTTTCTCTTAAAGATTCCGTCCTTTGCCATAATTGATTGAGTGGTAATCTCGACATCAATATTACCTCCTCCATACCAACTATAAATAAATAACTTTAATAAATAAATAGTGAAATCGGTAACGTCTTTTTTATTCATTATAAGCTTCCTTACTTAATTTCTTTTCATCTATTGTTTTCTGAAAGGATAGACTGTCTCTGTCTAAGCCAAGATTCAGAATGAGATTTAATCGCATTGTTTCCCACATTTGCTCCCAAAGGCCTGTATGCCTTAGAAAAGTCAAACACCAGTACAACATGTCTGTCGAAAATAAATTGAATAATACCAATTTCGTTTATATACTAAAAAAATACAAATATATAACTTGGTACATACGTAATAACCGCTCATCGTATACATGTGGATTTGTCCTTGCTTTTTGTTTTATAATACAGAAACATTTCGAATAGAGATCTAAAACTTTAGGTACTGTACACATTGCTACTGAAGCTTGAGTAGTCATAATGAATTCTTGCCATAAAATTACATTTCCTGAATCTTTGTTAACCAATGTTTCAAGTTGCTTTGAGAATTCATCAGCAGGGGACAGTTCTCCCATGAAAGATAATTTTAACTTTATTAATACTTCAGATTCTACATTGTTCTCCAAAGCTTTTTCAACTATAGACAACTTTTTTAATGTTAATGCACGGTGAACATCCTTTGTTAATTGATATTGCTGAAAATGTCCTAATGTATCCTGCAAAACAAAATATTACAGCAGTGGTAAACGATATGGAATATATGTATAACATACCTGAAATTCTATATACTCAAGCCACAGTTGGACATCTGTTGGATTATCCATTAACTTTTCATTGTATTCTTTAGTTTTAGCTTTTTGTACTTCTTCTAATTTGGTATGCCATGAAGGCGTGCATTCCTCTTCTCTGTCTACCATGCTAACAGTTCCCCTTTTAATAATGCTATCTTTATTTCTTTTCTTTTCTATGAGATCAATATTCTTTACATAATATCTTTCGTAAATAACTTTGTTTGACTGTTTGTACGAGGTAACACCAAGGGTATTAGTTTTTATATCATAATACGGTCTGACTCTAGAACAAAGCGACTTAACAGCATTATTTCCTTTATCCCTATATTTATCTTCAAAATATATATTTTTCACATCTTTTGCATATTTTGGTTTCTCCGCTTTTTCATAGGCATATTTTCTCTTCTCTTTTTTCCTTCTCTTAGCATGTTTAGCCTTTCTTTTCTCATCTAACGCAAATTTTTCTTTGCTAAAAGAAGTAGCGGTATTAAAAACTTCTTGCTTGCTTAAGCAAGGCGCTTCATGGATAGTTTCATCGGAAAACTCGGGAGAGGAGTCAACAATAACGTTGCATGAGGTCTGACCTACGTAACTAGAGTTGTGTAACCAATTACCTGATTCATCTTCTATAAAGGAAAAGAAAGAATTATAGTTGCAAGCTTATTCAAACCGCTACTACGAACTATGTTTATAACCTCTTATGCGACTCTCTAATATATTTGAATTCGAACCTTTATCTTTTCCAGAGGAATAAGCTGGAAATAAAGACATAACTACTAATATTTTATTGTTGCAGATCCTTGTAAGCAAAGTGGCATTTAATTCTTTTTTGAAGGTTCCATTCATCCATTGCTTGTCAACAACTCAATAACAGTGGTGGAGAAATATCGATGGCACTATCGCTATTATCGATGATTACTATTATCGAAAACTATCGATAGTTATCAAAAATGTAGGGTGATATTGTAATGCCGCGAATTTAAAAATGCTAGTAACTATAATTTGATGATAGGCGGTTGTTCTATAGTCGACGATAACGATAGTATTTTCTCATTAAAGACTGCCTTTCTATGGGATCGTGCGTATGAAAGAATATGCGATTTAATCAGTTTTATATTTTTGTTATTCTTCATACAACATATGTACATATATCACATTCCGTCATAATCGATAACTATCGATGGTCCAACCATCGAAAGCGATACCGGAACTATCGCTAGTGCTGACTATCGATATTACTCCACCACTATTAAAAAATACTATCAAGGTCACAGCAGTGCGAGCAATATTTGCGCAGCAGAATACATTTGCACACGTAGCGATATATAGTGCAAGATGATTGGCGGAAACTAACACGCGGCAAAGAAATTTGAATCAGGTGGGGGACATGAATGATATGAATTATGAATTATTGCGATGATAGATATGCAATTAGTCGAACGCAAAGTCTTCGAACATATTCCGTACTGTTCACTCGTGCAGTAGGTGGTTGCAACGTGTAGATAAATCCAATGAAATCACCAAATAATTGAGTGCACCGCAAAGTGGTCGCCCATCTTGGAAAATATCCAATTATATAATTCTTATTTTCTTTTTATCTGGGAAATTAAACAAGTTTCCTATTGACACACAGAGATATAAGTGACCTTGTTCTTTTTTATTAACCTCGCGCCATTTAAATGTTTCGTAAAAGTAGGACTGTGAAATCGTTGTTCGGTGTCTTGAATTCGTCTACTGAGGCATCTGTTGCATCTGTTGCATCAAATGTTTCACCTAGAGTATGTACAATCCTTCTTTGCAATGGAATAATGACAACTGTTTATAGTTATATATAATAAACAGTTAATATCCATCGCACCATATAAGAGTTTCAATTTACATAATTCAGTATAAGAAAATGAACATGTTACGATATTATATTGTACATGTGTAATGTAAATGCAAGAACTGGGCACAAACTAAATTATAATCCTCTATGTTCTTTGTCACTCCATTATAGGTGCAGCAATTTAAAGAGTTGCTAAACAACACAACCAAGAATGATGTACTCACAGATTTATATGGGAGGCAGCACACGTACTTACGTATTTCAATCACAGAACGTTGTAATCTGCGGTGTAAGTGTTCGACTGAATGAGATTTGTAAAAATTTATTGTAAATGATTTTACAAAATATTGTATGTTTTATAATAGGTTTATACTGTATGCCGGCGGAAGGTGTTAATTTGACAAAAAATGATGGTATTTTAAGAACAGATGAAATAATTAAGATTGCTAACTTATTTGTAAATG
The DNA here is from genome assembly GCA_948146005.1 of Nomada fucata. Lineage (NCBI taxonomy): Eukaryota > Metazoa > Arthropoda > Insecta > Hymenoptera > Apidae > Nomada > Nomada fucata. The sequence goes on along the minus strand of OX411277.1, from coordinate 1,558,264 downwards.
AAGGTGTAAATAAAATACGTTTAACTGGTGGTGAACCAACTGTCCGAAAAGATATTGTGGATATTATTGGTAAATAGCTCTGTTCATTGTGTACGTAGGACAATGACTCTTATGACACTAAGTATATTCAATTGTTACAGCTAGTTTAAAACAATTGCCTAATTTGAAGCAAGTTGCAATTACTACTAATGGATTAACATTGCCGCGCCAGTTGCCAGCCCTGCAACGAGCAGGATTAGATGGAATAAATATTTCATTAGACACGCTAAGAGAAAATCGCTTCGAGCAATTTACTCGTAGAAAAGGATGGCCCAGAGTTATGGCCGCAATCGATCTAGCTATTCAATTGGGTTATAATCCAGTGAAGGTGAGAAGGTCGTCAACAATTCTATACTTATATCTCGAGAAATAATTATGCAGGTTGAATCGTAGGTGAACTGTGTGGTAATGAAAGGTTTTAACGATGATGAGATAACTGATTTCGTTAATTTAACGAAAGATCGTCCGATTGATGTGCGTTTCATCGAGTACATGCCTTTCCAAGGGAATAAGTGGAATGAGAATAAAATGATGTCCTTTAAAGATATGAAAGAACTTATTAGGCATACATATCCTGACCTGAAGCGTCTTCCAAATGAATACAATGATACGTCAAAAGTGCGCAACTTGATAAGTTACATTAAACGTAGTTTACTTTTTGCATATGTTATTAAAAAGACGACTATTTTTAAATAGGCATACCAGGTTCCCGGATTTGTCGGGCAAATTGGCTTCATTACATCGATGAGTGAACATTTTTGTAGTTCATGTAATCGATTACGAATCACTGCAGATGGGAATTTAAAGGTTTGCCTGTTTGAGGGAAAAGGGGAAGTATCTCTTCGAGATGCTCTACGGAGCGGTGCATCCGATGATGCCTTAAAAGAAATGATCGGTGCTGCGGTACGACGCAAAAAGAAACAACATGCAGGTATTCCATATTAAATTAGATAAAGTATTATCTCTCTTTTTATAAGATAATAAGCTGTACTTGAAGCGATAACGTTTATATGTTTTCGATAACATGTGTGTTTCAGGAATGTTCAATCTATCCCAGATGGAAAACAGGCCAATGATTTTAATCGGGGGCTAATAATAGTTTATTATAAGTTCTAAGCGCTTTTAGGACTATGTCATATGTGCAAAACAAAATTTTGCGTACAAACGTTATCGCTCGATCCTTTTCTGTTTAGTGATGTATGTAGGGTATTATGTCGATCAAACCATACGTTTAATTACAAATGTTTATGCTTTACAGCTGAAAAGAACCGTGCACACGTAAGACTATCTACAGATTTGCAAATCATATTGTCCCGTCAATTGTTAACGTTATGCACGGTACAACAATTTAAAAATTACCCGAGTGTTAGAATGTGTTCATCGTTGTCACACGTGGATCAAAGTGGCAAAGCGAGCATGGTAGACATTGGTTCGAAAATCGAAACTAAACGTGTCGCGATAGCGAGAGGAATCGTTCAAGTTGATTCAAATATATGCACACTGATAGCCAATAATAATGTAAAAAAGGGCGATGTTTTGTCCGTGGCTCAATTTGCTGGTATTATAGCGGCGAAACGGACATCCGATTTGATACCGTTGTGTCATCCACTCTCGTTATCATATGCAAATGTATCGTTGCGTTTAAATGAAGAATTACATCGAGTCGAAATTACAGCGGAAGTTAAATGTACCGGTAAAACAGGCGTAGAGATGGAAGCTTTAACAGCTGTGAGTGTCGCGGCATTAACAATTTACGATATGTGCAAATATGCAGCTTCCCCTACATCAATGAAGATAACTGATATCGAGCTAGTTTCAAAAACTGGCGGCACAAAGGGTGACTTTCTAAGAAATTAAGTCTTTCATTCCAAGAGCGTATCGTCGATTATGCATAATACATATAACGTATGTATATAAGAGTCGTGGTCTAGTATACCGTTGTATTAATGGGTATTTTTGTATGTTTATATTTTTCTACCGTAAAAACAGTTGTTATTACGTATATAAATTTTATCGCGTTGCGTATGTATCGTAAGGAATTGACATTTATATACGCGTGCATGTACCTGTGCGAATAACAGCAACGAAGTTCGACAACTGCATTGTTATTTAACGTCAAATCCTTGCCTTGTTTTATTACCATAATATATTATTTATATTGAAACAATTGTTAAAAAAAACATTAGTTTATATACACGAATGTGATCATAGAAGAAAGTTATTAAATAATTTTGAAAACAGAGTTTTCTTTATTTTTCTAATTTCATCAAATAAGCCTTCCTAATGTGTTTAATTTTAATAAAAGCTTAATCCTCCCGCGTTTAAGAGCAGATAGACGTGGCAGATAAGGATGGCAAGAGTGGCTGGAGTTGGCGCAATCGCAAATATCGTGAGCATCGCGAGGCGCCACTATACTACCTTTTTAGTTTCCTTGAGCAGGGGTAGTTTTCAGTATTTGGAACGCTACCGGAGCGTGCTGTTCTTAAGGTTGTACCTGTGCTGCTTTTTAATAATCGGGCTAAGAAGTACCGTCTATGTTGCCCTCAATAAAGTCAACAATATTAAACGCGATCGCTTTTTTGTATACATAAATAAATTCACTGTTATCGTTAAAATACGAAGTTTGCTTCAAAATATAATTTCATCTCCCAACTGAAAACGGGTATTCGTTTATTGTATTATAGAGTACGTTAGCGCGAGATCTTCTTTATGATCAGATTATTATTTCAATGATCCAGATTGTAAAAGTCTTAAAAAAAAATATATATATATGTATATATAAAAGATAATAATTATTTTGATCTTAGAATGCGATCAGGCTCTATATAAAAGTTGTGGGTGGAAATGTCGTTCGTTTTTTATCCGCTAAAAAGGACACATCAGTTACATGAACACGCTGAAGAAATTCTTTGGGAGGCGGAAGATGAGGAATGGTAACCATCATCATCAAGGGATGATCGTGAGATCATCGATGGTTTCTTGAGATTCGTCAGAATTTCAGAGAAACAGCAAGAGCAACGAATGAAAATGAAAAAGTCTCGTGCGTGAAAAGATGGCACCGTTCCATGGCATGGCACTTATATTGCTTGGGATCGGATACCTGTTACACGCGGAACCATCATCCGGTCACCGGAACTTAGGTACATTCAATTCCAACGGGTGAAAATTAAACGATCGAAAACAAGCTAATCACGATCAACAGGCATCTATCGCGAATCGTATGGCTTTTCTTTTTTTTTTTTATAAAACACTTTCATTCAACTCTTTGTATTAGCAAACTTGAGTGAAATCACCTGTATAAAAAATTTCACTACCATAAAAAATCACGCACATATATGTATGGTATTACTTTGTGCTTTTTTAGATTTAATTTGGAATAGATTTAATCTATACTTCACCTATTTAATTTGACGCGGAAAATCGTCAATGAAGGAGGCGTATAGCTTTCGATAGTTTAAGCGTGATAACTAAATTTTAGCGGTGCAACGACTTGACGGGGAAAAGCCGGATAAAGGGGAACGTTCGCAACGTGGGACGAAGAGGACGTGTTTTTACAAAGACTCACCCCAAAAAGTGACCGCCGTTGTGGGACAAACTGTTGTGCTGTTGTGCCGTGTTAAAAACTTGGGGAACAGAACTGTGAGTTTTACCATCCCTTGGAATAATAGTGCCGCCTAGCACGTTTCGTAATTACATTAGAAACTTCTGAAACGAGTAGAATCGGAGGAAAACAGTGTTACTTCACGGGTGTCCATTCAATTAGCCTTTCTTTCTATTACATTTCGTCGCTTATATTTCGCGAAATACACATTTTCATCGACTAATCAAAGAAACACGAAAAGGAAACTGTTAAATTCAACAAGCAAGTTTTCTCTGCGTATGTGTAGTATGTGTTCTCTAAATCTGTAAAATTCGAATCGCGAGGCAACTGAGAGATCACCTCCTAATTATAAATACAACACGAATAGTACTTGAACTTTACGGCACGATATTCCGATAAATATTCTACCTTTAATAATCGTGTGTATTTGTTTCAAGCTCTTTACAATACGAACTCCTATAATCATAATTGCATCGTAGCCGAGAAATTTTTTAATAAAATCTCAGGGAAGAAGGGGGATGAAAATCAGGAATTATGAAACGCGACACACCAGGCTACTGGTTGTTTTTCTATTTAAATGTTAAACTTCCCGATAATTACTATGAAAAAAATTGAAAAAAGGTTGCTCTCTCGAAATTCAGAATTTCGTATTCTTTACGACGAAGAGGTATTTCATCTGTTCTTTCTCCTCCAATTAAAGTTTCTTCGTTTGGATCAACGCGGTTCGATAGAATGAAGCAGCACGCGTTCGCGTGCTTGTTTCGTGGACAGAGATTTGCAAGGGGGCCAATTATTGAAAGTATTTCGTGTCTCAATTGAAATTTGTCCCAGGTGTCTTGGATTCGAAAAAGGGACCTACACATCTTAACATCCATGTCGGTGACTTATACGAGCGACGGAAGATTTACGATAGTCGGCAATTCGGAGCACGACGACTGGAATTTGCAAATAGATTATGTCCAACCACGGGATGCTGGCATTTACGAGTGTCAAGTTAATACAGAACCCAAGATATATAGGGCGGTCACTTTGAAAGTTCTGGGTGAGTTTCCGTCGCTTCGGACGGCCCCGGTTCCGATGTCGCAAATTTACGTTAATTTTTCTGGGGAAGATATTCCCTTTGGGACCGTCGTCGCTCCAATGAGCAGAGAATTTAGGACTCGTTTACGTTTATCGCCGGGCAAAACTTTTCAAGGGCTAAGGGAAACAAGATCCGTCTACGTCGCGTAATATTCAACGAGTCGATTCGCTATTTCGTTTGATCGCACCTGATCGAAAGTCAACTCGGTTAACCGGTTAAGCATGAAAATTTCTCCCCGTTGCAAGTATTATCCTTATCAATGTGTTCCTTGCACTCACCCGCCAACTATGCCGGAGTCTTTTGCTTCGTCTTCCAGTTCTTCTACTCGTCGGCTAAAATAATTAAGTATCTATGAATAAATTTCGCCTAGGCGGACGCATCTCTTATGCATGCACGTTGCTAACTTCGAGCTTGAGCTACGTATTACATGAATGCACTTTCAAACTGAAACGCCGGTAATCTACGCGCGAGTTAGGGTGTAGCAAATGCTTTTACTTACCGTGCGTCTCGCTGTTATTTGATTTTCAGCCTCCATTTTCCACGTTTCTTTTTTATTTCGTTGTGATACCAGATGTACAGGCAAAGATCACCGGCCCCGGGGAAGTGTACGTGAAGAGGGGCAGCACGATCAGTTTAACTTGCATCGTGGACGTGCAAGATATTCCTCCGAGCAACGTGACTTGGTACCATGCCGGTGCTGTGATCGATTTCGATGGTCCAAGGTGCGTCGGAATCTCCCTAATCTTTATTCTTTCCATTTATCGTCCGCGCGTGAAAAAATCAACGATTCAAAGGTAAAAATATATCGCGGTCCTCAATTTTCGAAAAATGTCGCGGGTCGCCGCAAAGCTTTGCAAAAGAAAAGACAAGAAAGTACGTAACAATATTTTGACGTTCGATAGGGGTGGCGTTTCTCTGGAAACCGAGAAAGGTAAAAATGGCACCACTAGCAAACTGCTAATAACGCGTGCCCTGCTCAACGACAGCGGCAATTACACGTGCGTTTCGAGCAAAGTTGCACCGGCGAGTGTGATGGTTCACGTGTTGAACGGTGAGGATAAAACGCGATCGCCTGTGTCACGAAGAAAAGATTTTCCTCCGGAGAAAGCTGCTTTATTCCATCAACCCCTCGAGATTCCGGCGAAGCATCAAAGCGACGTTTAGATACTTTAAGAACATCTCGCGAGAGACTCTTGTCGAAAGGTTTGCCGGCGGAAATTTCGCCGGAGTACTTTCGATCGCCTCGTTGCATGTCAAAGTTCGACGCGAACGAGTGCATAATTATGCGACGGGCAGGGAAAAATAAAACAGGGACGAGGAAAATGGGAACTAGGGAAGTCGAAAGTAGAGGGTTTGCGAATTTGACAAAAAATGTTGAAAAATGCGTGATCCCTTCGAAACTTGTCCGCTAACGACTGGTTCAGCTATGCGGAACGAGTTGCAATTCGCACATTAAACCGCGACGAGCGAATTTGGGAACGCTTGCGGGGATTGCGGTGAACGAGAAAACAATCGCGAATTGAAATTGAACCGCGGACACTTGCGCCGTTACGCGAATCTGGCTCGCAGCTGATGTCTTCGCGGCACTCTCGAAACTCCCTTTCCTTTTAGCCTTTCAATTGTTTCCACGGACACGATAAATTGGACCACGGGCGGGCTTACTTTCTAGGTGAACATCCCGCGGCGATGCAGCACGGCGGCACCGGTAACATCAACAAGAGGGCGATTTTATTCAGTCTGGTCCTTCTGGTGGACACGATACTTCGGTGAGCAACGTTCACACCTGCACCTGTTCCGTTACGGCGCCGTTTGTTCACCGGCACCCTCCTCCGACCGACGCACACCGAGGACAGAGAAGCGGATGTGGGATTTATGAGCGTCCACGTGGATAACGCGAACTGAATTTTCTATGAATCGGGAATCCCGGTGAAATCCGGTGCTGAAATATTGCACTATCGAAGGACGAGGCGTAACGTCGCGTTGCGAAGCGATTTTCGACACTCGTCGTGTTCCAATCTTCTCGTTAAATCTGACTGTAACGATTCCTGTAGAATAATAATAAATATTTTGCGGCTCGTCTGTGTACACGAAAGAACAGGGCTACCAAAGCGTTTTTACTCGACAGTTACAATATATCGATTAATACACGTTCACTCCTATTATTCGTTCGTCGATATTTCCTTCCTATTTGGTAAGTTAAATAGACCGTATCGCTTGTTTTTTTCCTTTCGATGGCAAGGGCTCCTCGATTTTCCAGTTAATTTTCGTGCTACGTTAACGTATCGCCGCGAGCCCGGTTTAACGGTATTAAATCTGGACCACGTTTTCCAATAATGGAATGGTCAGTTCTGAAGTCCGGATACGCGTGCGGAGAGGAGGCACATGTCCCACGAGAGTACTGCGAACGTTGCTGGTCTCATTTTATGCAAATCACTCTCAGAAGCATCTGTTAGACGAGGAACTACGGCCGATGCAAATTCATGGGAAATCGGACGATCCTGCTGGTCTCCTTGCCAGCGATGCGTGCCACTCGCTGACCACAATTGCCAGAATTTCCAGGAGGAAGTTACGGCCGGCGAGAACATCGACGTTGCTGTCACTTGTCACTTTCCAGCGCGACACCGCCAAGTTTGGGTTCTTGTACAAGTTCAAAGATTCGTTGGCCCTCGCCACAATTAAACCCTTTGAAGTCGATCAAGCTTTAGTAGAACGAAATAAGCAAGATCTCTAATCCTTCCCGGACTCTATCCTGCTTGCCAAAGATTTTCATGCGAAGCTAATGTGCTCTGGACGAATACTTTTTTCGCCCACTGTGTCGTCGATACCATGATTAACCTGTCGTTTATCTACGTAATGATTTTTTGATTGCTTCAACGCCGAGCTTAACGAGATTCTGAACACCGTTTGTTACACGAAAGTTAATCCCTCGCCAGATTTAGAACGGCATCCCTAAGGTCGCCAGACTAACATAGTCTTAGCGAATTTGTTACACGAGACGATAGTCGTACGGTCTGCCGGTAAGTTTTAACGAGCTCGAACAAGACGGCCGTAATTTTCGCAGCACCCCGTGCACCTTGTTCCCAACGCGTCGGGGAGATCACGAATTACCTATCGTTTAATTTAAGCTATTCGTACAATTACGTCCCCGCGATACGCGACCAGCTCGGGCCGTCCTATTGAATTTTTAGAGGGTTGTGCTTATTTTTCGGGATTCTCCTCCTCGCATTCTTCTCGCATTGTCGAGCTTCGCATAGTTTTCATTGAAAATAGGACCAACGATGGGTGTCGCGCAAGGGAGAAGAATGCAAGTTGAATTATACGAGAAATACACTGTACACGCAAATATCGACTTTATCGAGAAGACCGGCGCCGTTCGAACTCATATAACCAGGGGCCGTCTCTTTTCTTGGAGAGGAGCTCGCGATAAAGGCGTCTGGCATAGATCAACGATGAACTTTACCGATGAAAAATCCAAGTTTCCAAGCGCCCCTTCCTATTTGTTTACGTATCGTGCTGCATACGAATCGATAGATTTGCTTTTTCGAATTGCAAGTATACACGTGGATGTAATTTCCGGAGTAGCTTGTCGCGTGATTTTCTTTGCCACGGAACTTCTTGTACGGGATGCAAGTTAATAGTTGCAGTTTGTTGCACAGCTACGCGGAAACGTGAATCGCACCGGGCGCTGCAAAATTGAATTTAGGCATTAGAAGATTGTACTGGCGACGCGGACGACACCGTTGGTGCGCAAGAATGACATTTTTAGCGCACGAGGTTCCTACAGTCGCGGTTCCAGTCGATTTCCATTATCGTTGTATACCTCGTTGCAATTCTCTCGATTACTCGCCGGCGTTCTTTTGTTCGGAAACGCGGACGGAACGTTTAGAGCGCGGCAGATAATATTATCAGGGTTCGACGATATCCCGAAATTATGAATCAACGGGTTAGCAAGACGAACGTCGACGCTCAAACGTCGAAGCTACGTTCCACATTGAATTTACGCAGAGGCAGCATGAGACAAGTGCATTTCACCGAGGTAAACGCTTGGCTTTGCCGAACAGTTCGAAACCCTAACGCGTTGGGTTAACCTGATCGCGCCGTAAGTATAATTGAAATAATTCGTGTCGCTTCAGGGTAGAAAGGCGGCGCTGAACAGAATGTCTCGCGTCAGTTCCGGGAGCCGCGTGTTTTTTCATAAACGCGGGGACCGAGGAAAGGTGCGTAAACGCGAAATACTTTTCACTTCGTTCGTGGAAATATGTTGCGATATATTAATCGCAGATTAATGGAATACGATGTTTCGATAAAATAAGCGCAGGTTCCCAAGTACCAAAACACCTATCGGCTCGAATCGTTTCGCAGCTTGGACGTCGAGGTGATCGATAAATTAGTGATGGACGCGATGGAGAGTAAGCTATCGGGGGTGACGGCCTACCATCCGAATCAAATGGCGAAATTGTGCCTCGAGATTGGATCGGACTTGCAGAAGGCAATCTGCAAAAAGGATTACGATAGGTACTAACGCACGACGAGTTCGCGTCGTTCGCACTTCTGCCGGGAACTCTCAGACTGGCTCTTCCCGAAACATCCTTGCGAATTCGCGAACACCGTCGTCGCAGCTGCTTTCGCTAAGAATCGCTGCTCGTGTTTTCTCGCTTGAAATTCGACGTCAGAAGCCCGGCTTGAGAGTGTCGTCGTGGCCGGTCCATTCTATGCGACCAGACACGGACGAATATCGTAACGCTCGTTCTTCTTGTTTGCAAGGTACAAATTGGTCACCCAGGTGACCATAGTTCAACGCAACGATCAAGCCATCCACGCGGGCTTTCAGAGCCTCTGGGACGTGGAGCGGGACAATTATTCGTACTACGTTTTCGAAAACAACCACATCTACGCGTGGTGTTGCGTGTTCGGCATTTACTACGAGTGAAACTCGCGAGGAGGAACCGCCCTCGCCATAGCCCCCCCCGATATTTCGTTACGATTCTAAACCAGTCTCTGCTCCTCTCCGTGTAATCCCCTCCACGCGCTAAGTATCCCCCGATATCGGCGGATAATTACGGAAATTGTATAATCCCGGCTCCAAAAGTTCCATCGACGTCAGACTTCGCGAGTACCCGAGACTCGAGTGCGCGGACGGGCATCGCGAGACGATCCCCAGAGTTGTATCGGATTGGGAAAATACAGAGTTAACAAGCGCTGTTGCAAACGGTCGATCGAATTGTTTGAAACGATGGCCGGAAGGAGTTCCGATCGATTATAAAGTAACCGCGCGGTATTAATATTTATTAGATTCGCAACTCCGCCGTTTTCTCTCTCCCCATCGGCCACACCCGGGTCGCACCGTTCCCGTTCAGTTTTTCGCGATGATTTATCGGAGAACTTTCGGTCGGCCCGTTTACTCGTCGTCGGAATAATAGCCGGCGATTCAAAGTTTCGCCCGCGCATCCGACATTTTTATAGATAGTCGCGGACTTATTGGAACACTGCGACCGACCAGTTTCGGTTCTGCTCGTCCCTCGACAAAGAAGGAACGAGGATTACGGTTTCCTTGCAAAACCGAAGTACCGATTTTCATCGATTATCCATTGACAACGAATTTCCCGAGCAACCAGACGCTTCTGGCGTTCCGCGAACGAAGATTGCCTGGTATCGACGATTAATCGATTAAACGCGCTAGTCTATTCAGTCTGCGACACTTCGCGTTCGTTTCGCCTCGCGAACGACGCTTCTTCTACGCGAACGAAGTGTCGAGGTAGCGACGCGACGACAATTCTATCGGTGGGCACGACGTTTAACGAGACGCGTCGAATATACGAATGTTCCTAAAACTCGGCGAGATCCGTGACGTCGCCTTCCAAGCGTGTAGATTTTTCGATAATGCGATTACAAGATATACAAGCGACGCCTTAATGACCCGGCTGGAAATTACGGGAAACGTGTGGCGCGTCGCTCGTTAAATTAACGGTCCAATTTCAGCGTCGCGCAACGCCCGACACCCGGGCTCGTTGCAAAAGGTGTGGAAAATCGAAGCAAATATTTGCGGCTCGTTCGCCGGCCGATTCGCTGTCAAATTTCGGGCCCCGTTTTCCCTTGTCCGACCCGCCTGATTAATTAGCCGAACCGCGGGGCACGATTTTGGGTCGATTCTTTCTTTGCTTCTACAAGTCAGCGAGAGAGGAAGGGATAGAGATGAAGGGCGATAGGGAGAGGTCGAGGAAGAGGGATACCCACGCTGCAGCTAAGATTTATTCGGTTGCATCTAGTCGGGGTTAAATTGCTTTTCCCCGCGATGCTATTTTAGAAAGAACGAAGGAAGAAAAAAACAAAAGATATATTTGCAGGCCAGTTCGTTTCATTTACGGCGAACGCGGCCGTTCTTTTCGTTCCGCCACTGAAAACCTGCCGAATCGTGCCAGCCGTTCGGCGTATTGCGGCAGGATCGCGAGCGCGAAGTCAATAAAAAAAGGAAAAAGAAAGAGGAACGACGCGAGTATCGGGCGTGTTTCGACGCATGGAAGATCCACCTGGTGTAACCTGTAAGGCAGGGATTCGCATTCATCGAGGAAGCGGCGGGCACGATCGTGGAGGAAGCGGAGCGTCGACCGTGAAAGGAAGGGTGAATTCCGCTCTAGCTTTTCGACGGGAAAAGTTGATCGACGTCAGGTAGCGGGACAATCTATCACCAGACTAGTTCTGTTACTGGCTTCGACGTAAAATCAATGCCGATCCTCATTTCCATGTAAATTATCCCTGACGTAGGTCGCTGTCGAAAGCGGCGAGCCGGGAGGCTGCGTTACGCGCGCGCGTTCATTTTTCCGCGCCGCGGAGAAACTTTTGTTCCTTGTAATCGGATCGTCGTGTCACGGCTCAACGAAAACGTAATTAAACTTTTCTGATTTGAAAAACTTCTTTGAATCACGGTGCCCTGTTTACCCTTTTCCTTGCCCAATCTGCCCGTGCGCCGGTACACGCGAATCTTCTAATTGTCGCGTCCCGAATCGAGGCGCAACATAATTAACAACGAAAATCGCTGCGTTATCATTGGATTATCCGGTTCTCGGTTACAAGCAAAGGGACGAGGGATTACGTTTCACCGTGGAGTTCGAGGGTTCGCCTCGACATGGAATCGTATCAGGATTGCAGCGTAGACGCGGGATTCGAATTGATTTAATTAAAAAATGGAAATTTCAATTAGGACAGATCGTTATTACGGGAAGAATTAATGAACGAAGGAGCCAGATTCGAGATGCATGTGGTCGATCGTTATTTTGCTCAATACCTGATCTCCATCGATGTTATAATTATTGTGATCATTTGCCGGAGAACCAAGTGCGAGGCGAACGAGATTATCGAGTACTGATTGCGCCGATTACCATTTCATGTTCAAATGCTGATTCGTATTAATTAATTTCCAATTTTTAATCATCGTATCATGCGTCGCGTACTCATTTGTATCTTTTCGGAGAAAGGCGGCGGTATAGAGTATCTCTCGCAGACCGTCTACCGAATAATTCATGCGTAAAACATGATAAATTAATCGCAGTGAAATGCTTCATTAATAAACAAGTATAAACATTTTTACCAGGCGCGGTATAATAAAAAAATCGCTTACGCGAAACCATACCACATCAAATTGAGTATGGGCAGATAAATAAAATAAAACTAAATAAAACGAAGCAGCCGTAAAAGTTCATATTTTATTCCTCCGAGTATATTTCTTTTGCCTTGAAAATACATATTTCCTAACGAAGCCGGGACAAAATTGGGCACAAAATTAGCCACCCAATAGATGGCGTCACGTACAGTATGTACCGACAATACGTCGAACATACGAATTTCAATTATCGAATGTTCCGCAAGCAAAGAATACGCACACGGAGAAATAAAACATGAACTTTTACGATGGCTTCTTGCAATTTAGGCCCCAAGCCTTCTATCCGTACGAATTTTATGGGGTTTTGTTTCATATAAGCGATTGTTCCATTTATGGATACAAACTATATATGGAACACCGAGGCAAAACAATAAACAAAATGAAATTCAAAAAAAAATTGAGCCCGGATTTTGTTCAAACAATGGCGTGGCTGAACAATTGCTTGCACTCTGTTTTATTAAAAGACAAAGAATTGCAAACGAACAGTGATTTTGAATATGTTCATTTGTTACTTTTTCGATGCCATTGTCTGAGCGAAACTTGTACTGTACTGTACTTGCACTGTAGTCAATACTGGCCCCGGCAGGGTATCTACGGGGAAGCGACAGTGGAAACGGGGCCAGGTTTTCGATAAAACTAGCTTCTCGTTCCTGGATGATCGTTCACCATTATGACAGGATTGTCGGTCGCATTGCTTCGATTTCGTGCTGAACAACGACAACGCGGGTTGTCTTCGTCGAAATGGAAAATCCGCAACCGATTGATCACCTTTTATTCCCGCCGCGTGGCAGAATCAACGCCCAGCTTGTTGCAACCCCATAGGTAAGATCCGACACAGGGTCGCTTGTTTTGCAAACGAAAGCATTTATCATTCTGTCTATTCTACTTCCTTGCGAATAAAACTCGGGCAGACAGAATAGACGATGTTTCCGCATCGCGGGTCAATATTGAAACGAACCGTGTTTCCCATTGTAAACTTTGTTGAAGAACTGCAACCTTGCACACATCGGTGCAGAAAAAAGGATTCCGAAAGGCCATGCAACGCGACAGGATAAAAAACGAGGACGAAGAACCGGGCGCAAGCAAATCGTAACAAATATCGTTCCAATGAAGTTCGAGCAGCGCCCTCAAGGTTTCGACGCAAATGTCCATCTTAATTGGGTAAAATTGGTTCCCGGCATTGTCGCGGATAATTGGCGATGCGCGAGAAGCGAGATCAACGGCTGATATATCGCGGCACCCTTCCACTTTCAATTTGTCCCGCACGAAATGCCGTCATTTATCTTTATTTCCCTTAAAGCTAAGCCCCCAACTTACGGCCTTATCAGTCACGGCACGCAAGCTCAGTTTTTCTCAGGAAGCTGCGCTACCCCCTCCGCTCGCGAATGCAATTTCAACAACAATCAGCTGCTATCGTATCGCGGGTAGATTAAAAAAAAACATATTGTACAGCGTTAATGGGAATGTCAGAGATTGATATAGCCCGGCAATTTCCCTTTTCAAATTGCTCGCCACGACTTTTCTGTTCGCGTAGTTTTAATGAACCCCGGGCCCGACGTTTTGCTTTACACTCCGAAAACTTTTCCACGATCATTAGGTACAAGCCAGAGGAAAGGCGATAAGTATATATATATATATATATAGCTTTTGCGGCTGTCGGCGTCAACCTGGAGAGTTTCATCGAAAATCCCAGCCACCTTTCCTCGGGTTGCTTCCCGCGAACGACCCACCGTTCCGTTGTGCCTGCTGTAACGATCAATTAAAAGCGTTTCAGGGTGGCTCTTCGGAATCGCTTTATTATCTGGTATCTGCGAAAGGGATATACCGGCTTAGCCCTCCTCGACGACGACGCGAAAGGATCGAACCGGAGCATTATTCGCGGTTATTTCGCGGGGTTTATAGATCGCACTGAATGCTCCCGCTGTCGTTTACCAAGCTTTATCGACCGCTTTAATTTCACGTATCGACAGTCGCTTTCGGATTCATTGAGACTTACGAGCGGTCGCGTTACGCGGGACAGCAATTTTTCTTTTCTATCGTTCGGCATTTTCGAAATGGAGAAGGGCCGCGATTCGTCCGCTGATAAGATTTGCGTCGGGAAATGATGCGAGGCCGCGGCTGGTCGAGGCAACGAATAATAATTTCGTACAGGGTGCACAAGACGTTGGCGCGTCCACAAACATCGCGGTTCCAACTTTCAAGCGGCGTCCCACGATCCGTTTAGTATTGCGCTCGGTCGAACGTTACGGCGATTTAATCGTAATTCTGCGCGTCCAACGATTACTTCGATTTCGCGGCGAGCATCGCGAAATATTAAACACGCGCGATGCTAACGTATATGTAATATGTATTTAACGGTAATTTCCAGAGACGTCGTTTGCTGGTTTCCCGGAACGGAACCTAGTTAGCCGATTGTAATCCAAATGTTGCGGGCCGATATTGCGGTGACTGTTCGCCCAGCGAATCGAAATTGTCAAAAACCGCATCTCGACGCTCGGTTCACCTTTAAATTGGGTTGAACGCGGCTGACGAACGAAGTTTATCAGGCGAAGTCGCGACGGGGAATTAGATTTCGCGCTTAGTGGTTTTTCCCCCTGGCATCCGCCTCCCATTATTTTTCGAACGCCGAAATTGTTTAAAGTCCGTAGCTCCGAGCGACGCGTAACACAGCCGACTTCAAAAGACGTTTGCGGATGATCGTTCCACGTATCTTTCATTATCGGCGCGTTCCTCTGTCCCGTTGGAATAAATTCGAGCATTTCGTTATGGACCGGTGCGTCGTTAATTCTTTCGCAGATACGTTTAACAGCTTTCCACCTAATTTCGTTCGTTCGACGCGAATCGTCGAGCTTTAAAACGCGACGATTGCACGCCGAGTGCCACTGATTCGTCGGCGATCATTGAACGCTGAACGTTGAACGAGCCGGCGCATTCCGATTTCGAATAAACGCTGGTTAAAGTTAAACGGCGCTAATTACATCGAGGCTGCGAACGGTATCAATTTTAATTGTGAAATTACTGCAAAACATCGAGCAAAGCGAAATATCCATCTGCCTCGGCGAGATCCGCCGAAACATTGTGAACGGCGCGATAGAACGCGTTTCTCTCTGGGATGAATTTTTCGCGAGACATTTTAATAATTCAGAGGCCGCTGCAGTTCCCCTTGTCGCGAGGAAAGGCAGATTTTGCTGTCTAATTTCTTTTTGCTGCCGGAAAGAAATGCGGTCTAAATAAGTAAAAACCCGAAAGCGTGCAGGTCGGATAATTTATTTCTATTCTCCCCGCCGTCTTTAAGCTTCTTTGCCAGTATGTCATATTCCCTGTTCTCGAGAGCTTTTCTCTGCAGAGTGCGCGTGTCCCGCGCGAAGGAGAAACGTTGCGCGAGAAATTCTATCGGCGATTCGGACGATAAGTGGACCGCGCGGAAAGAACGGGGGACATAAAATTAAGAGAGGAAGCGGACGGGGAGAAAGACGAAAAGCTTCGGGGGGAAGTTGTGCTCGATAGATACGGGAACGTATGTATCTAGGGGGCAGGTGGAAAAACGGGCGGACCGGTTTCCGATGGCTAAAGTTCCTCGCGACGTTGAAGTCGTAAGTTCTGAAGGAAATTGCAGCGGGACGGGATGGAGAACGGCAGGAACAGAGAGGAAGAGCGCATCGCGTAATCGTGTAGGAGAATATTAAAGGGATAAAAACCGAGTTCGGCTTGGATAGCTAATTTGCCAGATACTCTGGCTGCCGAGTACAGCTTCGCAGACGGCTGTATAATAAAGAAGATATTACGCGTGAGACGTGTACAGGACTGCAAAGATGCAACGCAGACGTGGTATTTCTTCGGTGGGAGGTTCGGTGGAACGGAGGGTTGCTCGACGCGAAAAAGAGGTTCATCAGGCGCAAGAAATTGCATCGCCCCTTTACGCGGAGCATCGCGTTAAGGTTTTCTCCGGGTAAGCTCCACGCCGTTGACCCATATAGCGATATGCATTACCGATATCCGACGTTACTTCTGTGTACCTTAACGAATTTGGCGAGCATCCGTTAGGCGGTACACTATTCGAGCTCTGTCGCCGCGTTTATCGCGAACTCGACCATCAACGCTCTTCGACGCGCACCCATTCACTGAAATCGCGACAGATAAGAGTTAATCGTCGCGGTAATTCCACCGATTAACCGTCGCGCGGATACGTATGCTGGTGTTTCTTTTAAAGCTTTGGAGAGCAGGCTTCGCGTCATTTTTCCCTCGCGTCCCGATTACAGAATTATCGATTTTCCACGAGAGTTCCCCGCCGACGCGCAATTAATCGAGCCCTCGATATTTTATATTAAATATGGAAAGTATAAAAATCATCGGCTGGTTGTTCCACGGCCTTATCGAACGCAGCCCGAGGCGACTAGCGGCGATACCTGTAGCGTTCCTTCGCGAGAATTCTTTCTCGAGAATATCTCGAGAAGCACTGTAATTGCTTATTTTTCAATTCTCGAGGAACGAAAAATATCGAGAAATCGGGGGCACCAGATATCTGGCAACCGATCGCACGGATATTGAGCAGATCGATACTCGAGCCTATCTTACGTCGAATCCCGAAGGTGTCGAGATGGCTCGTAGCAGCGTTCCAACGCGAACGCGAACAACGACTTACGTGTACGAGTGTCGAGAGGTAAATGTCACACGAACGCGACGAAAGTGTGGATAAATGAATGGGCAATACGAGGAAATAATTTGCAGTGCTCGAACAACCTGTCGTTGGGCGACGCGTTTCGTTAAACGAAGAAACGCTCCAAAGACTATGGGAAAGCTTTTGTTCGAAAATCCCGAGAAACTCGGGAAGAAAATTCTGTATTCGCACAGCAACGCTGCTCCCATCGTTGCGCTAAAAAATATTTGCCCCGTTCACGATGAAACGAGCCCGTATAGATCAAAAGTTGTATGGCGGTGAATGGAGTAACTTTTGATAATTTATATCCGGACCGGGCTTAAGGGAATCTTGCCGGAAGTTTTCTCCTTTATTTCGGGTATATTTGCAGCTACCGTTACCATGCCCCTACGAAAGTCTGTACGCTTCCATTCTTCGAGTACGTCACGGGGTTCGGTAATTTTCTATGTCGCCAATGTCTGACGAGCGAACCGGCAACGAAGTTCGTCAGGCGTCTTCAGATTTGGAAACGTCCCTTCGACGGCTATACATAATGCAGGAAGGAAGTTTGAAAATTTACGGTAGCCAGAGTGTCGTTCGTCAATGGAGGTGAGATCTCGTAAAGCCGGCTTTTCCAGGGGACCCATGGATTGGTCTGGAATGGCCGCAGGTCTGAACAATGATCGTAGGTGGCCGCAGGATCCCAGTGATCTCCAAGGACCAGTCTTCGCAGCAAAAGCGGCGAAAGAGAGAGAGAGAGAGAGAGAGAGAGAGAGAGAGAAAGGTGGAACGTTTTCCAATATCCAATAAAGCTGAACCTCGACCTAACCCGGTGAATGTTTCGCTTGGATACGATTTAAAATGGCGTTGCAGAAACAAGCTGCTGTAAATAGGTAACTCGCAAAATGATGCGAGTTTCGACAATGGCTGAAATAGTACAATAGTCCCTCAAATTAATTGAAAAAGAAGAAGCACTGGTGGCACGATGAAATTGCGCCCGGCAAGGTACACGTATATTGCGCCCGCTAGTGAATACGTGTTTAATTCAGAACTTTCCCCGTTAAATTGACGTTATATGGAACATTCATTACCATCGTTGTTCGTTCCACCATTTTAATTATTCGTACAGCATCGAGTCTACGGTCCACTCGACTGTGCAATTTCATTTTACTGTCGGCCTTTGGAATTTTAGTGTCGCTGGAAACAGTCTCGCCATTTTAATTTCAAGGTGTCCGCGAGTATTCGTTTTCCTACGAAGACGTCGAGCTTTTTGATGAATTGTTGCACCGTCTCCGTTTAACGGTTCGGCGAGCAATTATATTCACCGTTGAACCGTTCGCTTGTCTACGATTGCCAGGTCATTTCTGCGAGACCTCCAATTTTCTAGACGCGTCCGGTTGAAATTATGCTGCGCTGTACAACCGGACACGAAGGTAAAGGAGGTAGCTGACATCCAGGCGGAAGAGTGTCCGAACGTGGACGGAATCGCAAGAGAGGTTCACTCGTCCTCGACCCTTTACATTCACATTCCATTCGTCACGCGGCTGTGGGTGTATTTGGAAAGGGTTCTACCCCCCCTTTGTCGCAACCACCACTTCAATTACACCTGCGCTAACAGTCGCTTTTTTCCGCTTCGCGAATTCGCACTGCGAGCGTTGATTCGCGTCGCGCGCACGCTGCTGCACGCTTGCAATATTTGCCGTGCCATTGTTTGCCATTACTTCGGCATGCGGCTACGGAAATACGATGCCAACAGGGCTTACTTTCACTGTGCAACGTTCCCGTTAATGATTCCAGCAAGGCTCGACGCTTTAAAATATATTTACCCAAAGAATGTTCCGCGCGGAGAGGCAGGATCGTGAATTTATAATGTCTCGTCGAAGGAAATGTATCGGGGACACGTTGCACCGATGCTTTCGATCCGGTCGCAAGTAAGGGATGAACTCGAATCCGCGAGATCCTTTCACTTCCGTAGCTCAGCTCCTGTATTTTCTGGTACGCGTGCATTGGACCGCTCGTCAGAAATAATTGCCTTCCATTTTCTAACGCAGAAGGGGACGATTCGTGCAATATTATTTCGTCGCTCTGCGTCGCACCGGAGCGACGAGCCCGACTCGTTTACGAGCGTGTGTATGTACAGGGAAGAACCTTGGTGTCGTATCGCTCTCAGGCACGCGCAATGAAACAAGGCTGATTACTGGTTTCGACACGACGATCGTCGGGGCATAAGAATTCCACCAGAAAAGAAGCACGTGGACAACGGAAGCTACAGAACCGGCCGCATCTGAATGGAGGTTTGTTACGATTCAACGGGCTTGCTTTGGCTTGAATTTTCTGGCCTGTCCCCTACGGTGCTTCCAATCGAATCGGGAGGAGAACGAAGCGGAAGTGGATACGATATTGGACAATCAACGGGGGGACGATACGATTTTCGATGAAGCTCATTGCTATCTTCTCTCTCAAATTGCTGTCAATTCCGCGCGAAATCGGGCCACGTTCGTACTACTTAACAGGTGCACGATCAAAGGATTCATATATTTCACCGTCACGATGAAATTTTACCACCGTTTTCACCTGTCCTCAGTCTCAAAATGAACCGAGATTAATTCGAGTTCAATGCAGAAAACGGTATATATCGCATAGTGCAGCTTCGATTAGTCCGACTTGATAATTTCAGAAACAAATTTTGTTTAAGCAGGAGAAAAAAAATGTTTGCAACCAATTATCCTTTTTCTCGCGGTATCGCTGTATACGTATACATATTGCATATAAGTTCCAGCCAAAAGTTTGGGACGATTGGGCAATTTCGAGGTGAGTACAAATTTTCGGACCAATTAACGACTACCGGTTAAATATTCAGGAACTTTCGCTCGCTAAATTATATCGAAATAAATTTAATTATATATTAATCCTCGCGGGGTTATATATTCCGCGAGGCGGGACGAAATATTTCCAAACGCGATACAGGAGGGGGGCCGAAACGTTTTAAATTCGTGTCGCTTGAAAATCAACTTCTTGCGAGCTTGTTCCCGTCGAGTGGTTGGAAACAAATTTAAAAAGAAAGCAAAGACGAACGAGAATTTCTAACGAGTGCGCACGAAAATCGAACAAATTTGCCCGGTCTAGAAACGCGTGCTTCTGCGCAGCAAGACCAAGAGGCCAGTACCAGCCGTCTATTTACAAAATCGTTCCATCCCGAGTGGAAACGATCGCCGGCTCGCTGAGCGAGAGGAGCACCGCACGTCCGAGCTATTTTTCTTTTTTTTTTTTTTATCGAATTTCTATCGATCGTGCGTCGTCCGTGCGGAGTACGTGACACGTATTGAACATCGGTTGCTCCCGATGTATCGCATCGCGAGACATCGATCCGGTCTAAACACACACTGGCCGCTACCATAGGATCCCCATTGTACTCCTTTGCCATGCACCCCCTGACATCTTTCACACTTTTACGCGGATATTGAATGCCTGTAGCCATTAGCCAGCAGGAACGTCGCGCTCTTGCTCCACCGGTGTCCCATTTAGCCGCGTGCTTCATTTTATCGCGGGGCGGTTTCGCTTCGAATAAAATTAAGCACACTCTGTATCGCGGTCGTCGTTGAATACTGCAACGGTGGCTGGGCAAACGGCAGAACGTCAACTCGATCTGCTGGATCTTACGTCGATCTCGTTAACCCGAGCGCAACATATAATCACGTTATTTGGATTTCTCATGCGGGTCCCGATTGTACGTACGTCTCAGACCTTCGTAACTAGTTCGTGAGGCAGGACCAGCTACTCGAAAATTAAGTGATCCGCTGCAGACGGGGCCGTGTCGGCCACGGAATTTCGGAGACAGCGCTATTGCAACCGTTCCTCGACATTCTCGCCAGGGAAACGAGCACGTATTAATTCGCTGGAACAAGCCGGAACTTTGACTTTGCACTACCGATCGGGCACTGATATTTGTAATAGTCTCGACGTCTCTCTCTCTCTCGCCCTCTTTCTCGCGGGTTTCGGTTCAACCAAAAGGGATAACGAGTTCGCCACTAATACCTGCGGGGAACTCGTTCGTCCGACCTGTGCGCACCACTCGAAGGAACCGTTCGAATCGATGTCACTAATAACGGTGATAATTTCGAAAAGTAAACTGGATGAAATCTTTATCGATCGAAGCAGTAATCGCGCGACAACTGTGAACTTTCAGCGCGTAGTGGATTTATCACGGTGGACGGTATTACATGACGGTTCACAGAGGAATTACAGCGAAAATGGTATTCATCTAACCCTTTTCGGTCTGGCTAAAATTTTCAATCGCCTCGAACACTTGGCCTTCAACGCTTGCGGCGAAACGGTGAACGCGTCTTCTCGCAGGTCCGTCTCCATTCCGGCAGGCCTTTCGACCGGCTTCGCCAGTATTATTAACCTCGGCGAGGCTACGAAATTAAAGACCATGCATCCTGTCGCTCTAATGCTCCCGCTTAAGGCGGACAAATGGCCTGAAGGAGAATTAATTCACCGGGGGCGGTGCAACGTGCCAGTGGAAAAACGGCCGTTTAGTCGGACGCACCGGGTAATTGGCTAACGTAAAGAATTAGGTCCGCAAACTTATCTCACGGAAGCATGCTTGCCTGCTAATGAGGAAATTTCGAAGGAAATTTACATTTGTCGGCCGCGTGTCGGGGATATCCCAGTGGAAAATCCTCTTTGTTCGGATGTGGACGATTCACTGGTGAAACAGCGCGTTCCCGTTCGGCCGTTTAATCGTGGAAAACATCGTTTTAATTACTCTTCGTCGTTTCACGGTTCGCGAGACCGTGCTGACTCGAAATAGAAGAGGAATTAAAGCGTTTCGCGAAGCAGGGTCGTTTCGAATCCCTCGAAAAGTTCCCGGTTCCCGTTCGAGCGACTACGCTCGCCACGCCCATCCGTTCGCGAGCAACCGAATTTTCAACTTGCCCATTTTTCGCGTCGACTTCCTCAAGTTTTATTAGAAGCCCGGGCGTGATCCGCGCGACCGCGCCCGAGTGGTAAGTTTGCGGAGGGAAAGGTCGGCTGCGACGGGAAGAAAGAAAATCGGAGGATCCGCGTACCTACGGCTCTCAACGCGGCAGGTGATACTTCCCCTGCCATCTTGTGCGACGTTATCCTTTCCCTTCTCTTCGGATACGCGATCTCCTGGATGCGTCTGGTGATCTGGTAGGTGAGGGCGCTTTCCGGCACTTGGCCTATGTCCCTCACTTCCGGCGTCTCTTTCACCACCGGCGTCGATAAGTCGTCGATCCTTCGCATGTTGACCGGTCTCCATTTTTTCCGTTTACCCTGAAATTCATCCGCTCCTTTTTATCGATCTCCGCCGCCGGAACGAAACTTTCCGAAACGAAACCGTCCACTTTCGTGTCCCCGTTACGTTTTATCGACGTTCCGCCGGGAACGCCGACGAATAATCTGTAGTCAATCGAGCGACCGGCATCCAGCATCGAACGGGCCGAGTGCGTCGATCGACGAGCGTCGACCCTTTCGTTTTCGTCTCGTTTCCCTGGTAAATGCGAGCTCGGAGACTCCCTTTACTCGGAGAGACCGTTTCCTTTTTTCCTCGATCGAGGTACTCGGCAAGGGTTACGTACCACGAATCTCGGCCGCGGCTGCATCTTTGGAGTGGACAGTCGATCCAACGTCTCCATGTGAGCGTCCCATTCGTCCGCCTTGATGGCTCGTCGCAGTTTCGCCATTATCTTCTGCCTAGAACGAAACGACAGGAGAAATTGAAACGAGAATGGATAGAAATGTAAATTGAAAATGACGCCATCGGCACGCGCGACGGGAGCAGTTCCCTTTTATTTAATCGCATCGTCGAGCGGATAGTTCCGGCTCGATGGCAGGAATAACGCGAAACGAAGGAGGATGAGTAAGGAGAAGCGGCGTTGGAGCGGCGAGGACGAGAAAGCGGCATGCGCTTCCGCTTGTTTGGGGAATGCCGAGACACCCTTGGGCACCATTAATAATTACATTTAGGGCACTCGTGTCTGCTAACTGTTCGCGAGTTGCGAACCAAGTTTAATAGCGACGCTGGCTATCCGGGAAAGTCGCCGCGGGAAGTGGAAAGCCAATATCTCGTTCTCGTCGAGTCGCACGAAATTCCGTGGAAAAAGGTAAATCGCGTGTCTCGCCAACCGTTTCCCGCTGTCCTATTAAGGATACTGAATGGCTCGCAACGAATTCTTTTTCGCTCGTTCAAACGTTCAATTTGCCGCGTCTAATTTCAAGGAGAGAAGGACCTGACGAGAGGCCGGATCGAGTCAGGAGTGGATAATAGCGTTCGCGGAGTGGTCCACGAGCAGGCTCCGCCGAGCGTCGCTCGTTGGATTTTCGTTGGTCAAGGGAAAAGAAACGGTGCATCCGTTCGATATCCAAATCCGACTTTACGAGATTGCATCCGCTAGGGCGAAACGTTCGAAGGACAATCCGATTACGTTCGGTTCCTGCGACTGGTTCTCCCGATTTTATCCCGAAGATCGACGTTCCTCCGATCGTCGCCTAGAGCGTCCGGCCACACCGTGTCAACGAACAGGTGGAATCGCGTACGCCATTAGCGATTCCGTGCCTACTCACTTCTTCTTCATTTCTCGCCGCTGTCTGGCGATACAGAAAAATCGATATCTCCGGTACCGGGAGTGCTGAACCTTCCAGAGGGTTTCCGCGATGGTGCCGCTGGTCGGGAACTTCATGTTCGCCAGCAGCAATCTGATCGGGCAATAGGAACGAGCAATTCGTTAATTCTCTTCGAGGGCGCAGCTCGCCTCGTAGAAAGATCACCTCTTTGGGGGCAGCGCCAAGTCGACGATGCGTTTAGTTGTCTTAGCTGCGAGGGTTTTCGGGTGGATTCGCGGGTACGACGACGGTGCTTTTCTGCGAACAAACGGAACACGTTCGCGAAGCCTGCGTATACTATTGTACGATGATACACGAAAGCGGAGTTACTTACTCGGGGTCGTATTTCTTGCTCACGCATCTTGGTCTCGACATAATTTTGATTCTCTTCGACGCACGCGCCTTCAACGCAGCCCGGCGAATACCAAAAGGATCCGTCTGATACGAGAACGAGTAAGGTGAAGCGACTCCGTGAAATTGGAAGAACGCGTACGCGAAACGTTAACCGGGGACATCGGTTACCAAAACATTGATGTTTTTTCTCTGGAGCCGCCTCCAGTTGGGCCGCGCCAGCAGAGAGATGTACTGCTTGCCGGACAAATGTCCCATGGCATATTTAATCGTGTCTTTCAACATGCTTGCGATTCTCCAACTTTCCTCCGGTCGATTCGCTGCGTCGGTTCCTCGGACCACGAGCACGAACGGTTGGCCTCGATTCCGATTTTCCGTTCGACTGAACCTCTGGTACCTCTTCGCCGCAAATTTTATTTATCGAATGCTTATTTATCGACGTGCAGCGGCGTGTCGCAGGTTGTTTAATAAATTGAAATTTAATTAAACCAACGCCCCAGCGATGCATAAATATATATATACATTGAGAAACGAAGGAGACGAGAAAGAGAAATTGTACGCGGAATCCGGCCACCGTCGTAATTTATCAGCGCGAAACTTTCCTCCTGTCTAACCCTTAATTTGGACGCGTCGGCTCTGACTGAGAATCGCG
The DNA here is from genome assembly GCA_948146005.1 of Nomada fucata. Lineage (NCBI taxonomy): Eukaryota > Metazoa > Arthropoda > Insecta > Hymenoptera > Apidae > Nomada > Nomada fucata. Next base: position 1,533,617 of record OX411277.1, on the reverse strand, counting down.
TTCGAAATTCACGGATGTCGCGAGGCCGTGAACAAAAGAAGGACGACGGTTAATCCGGTAGCGTTTTCAACAACGCTTCAATGCTATTGACGCGCAATGTACACCGAGCACGAAGTACAAAGGGACTTTGTTTTGCAAAAGGCATTTGAAATTGCTTTTTCGCGGAATGGTCATAGGTATGATATGCGATTACGAATTTCGGCCGATAGAACGGGGAAAGAAGAAAACTCGCGAAACGCGATATCGCGGTGGAAAAATTCGTGGGCGAGTAAGGGGCAAAGAGTGTTGAAATAAAAGAAAACGGCGTAACGGGGATTGATGTTAATGCGTTCTTTATACAGCGGCGAATTTCGCCTGGCACGCTGCGACGTGGGCGTTTCCTCGCGACGCTTATCGCTGGGAAAATTTATTTCGAACGATCCACGAATATGTAGAACGCGGACGAGGAACAGAAAGCATAGGCGATTCTCCATTAATAACATTGACGCGGGGAATAAATAGAATATTCCATGGACGCGATGATCTATTATTCGGCGGGCAGAACTGCGGGTTCGTTTGTACATACGTTCCTATATCCGAGCATCGATCCCGTAATGATGCAAAGTACCAAAGACCCGGTTCGTTAATTTATCGCGGCGCCTCTTGTTCCTCCCCCCCGGGTCGAGTATTAAACGATCAATGCGATTTTTCGCGTCGATCGAGAATGCGAATCGCGCGCAGCAAACGGAAGGGAAAGGAGAGGCCGTTGAAGCGTCGAAAAAAACACAGACAGAGTTGGAAGTTTGATCGGTCGTCTAGGATCGTGGTTACGGTGCAATTGTGAAATGGGGTTTCTCGATCGGGTCGATTGCACAGTGATTTCTCCGGATCGAGAATCGATAGCACGGAAACGCAAGAAATATGAAAGTACAGCGGTAGATGTAATTTTGTGCTCGATTCGGTCTTATAGCATTACGGGCAAAAGCTCTCCCGATGAAGATCTCTTAAGGGACATCCGGCTGCTTTTATTCGTTTCCATCCGTCTACGAACATGGGCCACTCACGAATCGTCCCTTCTTTCCTTCCTTTTTCGTTTCGGCCAACCTCCCACCCCGCTTCCTTCTTCGCCCCTCGATATATATATATATATATATATACCCTCTTCTTCCTCTTTCGCTTATCCTGTTCGCCTCTTTTTCCCACCCACCTGTGCGCCGCGTCTCGTTCCATAACGCTCTCTTACTCTGTCAACCCCGCCTGGGAAATCTCGAATACGAGTCTGTTTACCTGGCACTTGAAATCCCGGTGGATATCAACGATAAGATTTTACTTCAACTTCACCCTTCCACGGCCTTCATCAACTGCTCTCTCGTTCCTTTCGACCAGCGCGGCACCCGGATAAGCATTCTTGTGGATTTAACGAGAGCTCGACGTATTTCGTATCGCGGGGAATATATGTTTAATATTGGACAATGAATTACATCGCGAGTTCTTCCGGCGCAGCGAAGGCGTCGAAATTCTGTCGGGGAAAAAGGGTTGGCTGCCATTTCGACTCTGCGAACACGCGGAGGCGTTAATAAAAATTTCTCGTTCCTTCCGTGTCGACCCCACGATATCTTTCCTCGTAATCCCCTTTCCTTTCTTCGGGCTACGGAAATCTCTTCCGCTCTTATTCCGGGCCCCCTCGAGCCTCCGAAGCTTCTGCTTCCAATGAACGACTGGCTGAGGAGGATCTGTTATTTCTTAGGTTCTAAAGGGGCTCGTGTTTTTCTCGCGTTCCGCGGAGCGCAACAGAAAGGAACCGAGAAGAGTCCGCGGATGAAGCTATTGCACCGACGACGTTTCGGACGATCATCGTTGATTTAATTTCGTTGACGGCTCGTCGCCGGCTATTTTTCGCGCCGTAGCGCAAAGAGATCGAGGAGCGTCGTATAGGGAGGCCTTGGACCGTAATCAAAATAGTTTGCATACACCGACACGCGATAATGTGCGGTCTGATAAGCCGGCGTTTCTAATTAAATTTTAATTACGGATCACGAGACAGGAGGGTATTGGCTTCGGCCATGGGAAGTCTCGTTATTAGCAGCCACTCTTCCGGAAATCATTGTTTCGTGCGTGCACCTGGAAATGGCTGCGATCCACCGACGATATAAAGGCTGCTTAAGCTGCCGAACTATCCATGACAATTTTAGAAAGGGTTTCGCATTGATTCACCCGACCGGCTGCTTTTATAAAACAAATTTTTTTTCCGCTCGTAACACGTGCCGTTCGATTGGCAGACGGAAACAACGCTTCGTTCGTCGTTGGTCCGGGCACAACGTAGCCAAATATTGTACAAACACGCGCAACAAATGCGCCGCAACTCGGGAAAACGGTAAACAGTATTCGAATTTGTCGTTTATCAACGGTTCCAAAACTTTTTCGAGGATGCGTCGAGCGCGAGTCCGCAATTCTTTCAACGATATTTATTGGCCCCGTTGGAACTTTCAACGTGGCTGAAACACCAAAGCGTTCTCGCTGCGTTTCGCGTTAGATAAGGAAGTTTCGTTATTACAGATCAGTCGGCAATATTCCGAGATCGACGAGCTAATCCGATTCTGGGATGAGAACGGTTTCCGTCTAGGGTGGAGATTTCTGTATCTGTATTCCCGTATCGTAGACGTAGAAGGTGCACAAGTGGATCGGCGTGAAGTGTTATCACGCCGAGCCACTGCGCGCTTATCTCCTTCCATTGAGATCGGTAGATGCACCGTTCCAATTGTCTGTAAATCTATTTCGACTGGATCTTCTTAAGCTTTCAGGGACGCACGATTAGGAGTTATGAGCGCCGATTTGACAAGATAGGGGAGATTAGAATGTAAGTGCGTCTGAAACGATGGTAAGGTTGAATGAGTGCGCCGTTCAGTGGTTCAACCCGCGCAGAGTCGTACTACTTTCCGAGTATGTACATACACATCTCTCTTGCTCTCCCTTTCAGGTACGCCATTTAACTCCTCAGCAGTGGCAGATAAGCTTCGCGTTTTAACGTACACGGTGTACGTATACGTATAATATTAAGTTCTGATGAACGTTTCCTGTCTCGGTGCAGGCGTAAGCAACAAAAGGGGAACGAAGATGTACGTGTCTCGGACGTTTGTCGGCGATGTCGCGCGGTAAATAAATTGAAACTTCGACGACAAACTGTAAAGCGACGTCAGCGGAAATGGTATTTTATCTCCTACCGCACTGCTATCTGTGCTTCGACGAAACCATTGAACAACAGATATATTTCCGTATGTTTGATTGCACGTGAAACGCTTGCATCGATATGCAATTTCGGTTTACAGTGTCGAGCGTTCCCGAACATCGCGCGCCGGTTACTCGGATGGTCCGCAATTAATACCTGTGTATCCCGACGCTTCCCCCCCGTTTCGCTATTGTTTTACAATATTCGTTGGTCACTCGGTGGTTACCACCGAGCAACGATCAACGTATCGAGAGACATAGCTGCTAAACAGTCGAGTGGACGCGTTAACCGCGGGGGGCTAAATTATTCAGCACTCGATTCCTTCGACGTACGCCGTTTGAAGTGTTCTGAATGGCGCCTTTTAATTACAAATTCTGTCCTCGTTCCAAGCCGATCGAGCAGACAGAAGTCCTCGTTTCTCGAGTAGCCGAGCCATTTCGTGCCCGTGCAATTTACAAACGACACCGATCGTTAGCCGATCGGTAATTACGCGTTCACGCAATCGAACTCCGCAATAAGTCTCGGGAGCACGTGCGATCGTTTCGTTTAATCTTGCGCTGCCTGCTGGAACAACGCGACGCTCGCTCGACTTGTCTTCGTAATTGCTTATGATCCGTAGTAACAGCCGTGCTTCTTGCTCACCTTCCGTCCTATCAACTCGACTTTTTTTTGCTCCTTCGTTCCGCTTCGATTTTCCCCCCCGCGTCCCTGACACCGACTACCTATAAGGCGTCGTCCTATTTCTAGCGACGGCGACTTCGCCGCCTCTGTTGCGAGGTTTCGAGCAATTTCGTTCTCGACAGGCTACGCTCGTTCTCAACATTTTTTTATAAGAAGAGGGAAAAATCTGTCATCGAGGGCGGTCCGCGAGCTCGTTAAATCGTCCGTCGGCCGTTGCCTGCTATTCGAAGTGGAGAACGATTTACCAAGTCCGCCGACTGTCATAATGAATCTCGAGGACGTCGGAGGTTCACGAATTGTGAGAGGCTCGGGAGCATGGAACGCGATACGGTATTATTAATCGCGCATCATGTTTTAATATCGCTGAACGATCGAACGGGTCCCAAATTGATCAAAGCACACCCAGGTGCCTTTAAATGTCGAACAGCCGCAACGTTACCCGGCAGCTCTGTTAAAAGATATTAACCCCGAAAAATAGATCTCCCGTTAAAACGATTCAGGCGAAGAAGATTTTTCTTCCATCTGGATTTCGCGTCAACATCTTCTCGCAGATGCTATTATCCCGGTTTACGCGTACACACGCGTCTTCTTATCCCTCTATTATAACTTCTCCGTTCGCCTGCCTTTTCCTCGATTAATGGACCAAATGTCTTGATCGCGCACCAAGCGTTCCCCGGCTCCGTCAATCGGATGTGAAATATGTTCGATCGGAATACGTGACACGCATTAATGAATATCTACTGGCGCGTCTTCCAGTTTGCATTTATTTTTTTTTTCCTCCCTGCCCATACGAAATACGACGACACGAAATGTGCGAAATTTCGCGTCGAAGATGTTTCGAGAACGTAGATTTTCCTCCTTCTTCTTTTCGTCCGCGGATATTTCGCGATATTGACAGCGAATTCTTTGCGAACTTTTTATTACTACGGTTAATGCGAAACAAGGGGAAAAATATTGCGAGCCTTTGCGAGGAATTCGTAGAGTCCCCGAATCGAGGTATCGATTGATCGATCGTACGGTTCGTCGCGGGCACGAGCGTCTCTCAGGAAGTGGCAACGCGACGCGACGACTCTATTCAACAAGCAGGAAACGAGGGGGTGGAAACCGTGAGAGCAATTTTCCTGGGAAGACGTCGACTCCCGAAAAAACGAAGGTATTTATTCGCGAAAATGTTGATCTTGATTCGCGTCGATTCTAATAACGTTCGCAAGGTAATTGGAAGCCGATAGCAGATCACGCGTCGTCGATACGTATCGGCAAGCCGCGACGAGCATGACCAATTGCTTTGCACAAACCGATAATGCGTCGGCGGTCGGTTTCTGCCAACGATGGTGTCGCACCGTGACCCGCAAGCAACCGTCAACGTGCTCGTTCTTTACCCTCGCTGCCAGATATCGAAGGTCCTCGCAGTTTCTTTTACACGGTGGCCGCAAACGTTTCAGCCACGGTCTAATATGGATTTACGAAGATTCGTTAAAGTGGTACAAATAGTTCTGTAATCCTTGATACACTTTGCGCCGCGCTCAATTAAACGGCTGGTTAACCGCGATACGGCAATCGGGATTACTTCTTCGTTGCTGCGCCTAACTCCATAAAAGCAACTCCTTGAAACGTTTATTGCGGACGGTAAATTTTGCGCCCAAGTTTTAGTGCGCTTCCGCGTACGGCGACAACGAACAACGAACACCGCACGATAATTCCAAACGTATCTCCGAGGATCGACCCGTCGTCGAGTGTTTACACGGGCGTAGGTTCGAGCTAGCCGTAACATCGGTTACTTTGAATTCGCGCGGACGTGCACACGTGAAAATGGCTCGGTCTTCCAGGAAGTAAATTTCCAGCGGGGTCTGGGAAAAGTGGAAAAACTTCGTCGACGACCCCATTCATCGTCGGAATGAACGAAAAGAGATAGGAGACAGGGTTACCACGCGTCTGGCGCTTCGTCGGTATCGAGCCACGAATTCAGCCGCTCCTTTCCCCTTTCCTCTACCTGTGCGTGGCAATTTCGTCGATCTCGAGAAAAATATGCGCCAACGGAACGCGAGCATCGCAGAGCTGATTAGCTCGTGACGCGGCTTACTCGGCCGGTGCCAAGTGTTCCAGATCGCGTACCACTAAAACTTGGAACTTTTTCTTTCTCGGGTACAAACAACCGCGGTCCAGCGATAAATCTCGTCGATCGAGACTCCCGTGGACACGTGCAGACGTATATCGCAAATCTGACGCAGACATCGAGCCGCTCTGGCGACTAATTACTTGCAATTCGAAAGCAAGTTCCGTTAATTGGCGTCGAAGAGATGGCTTCGTGTGATTCCGTTGATGTTCCTCGGCTAAGTCGCGTCACAGCACCAATTCCCCAGGAGTGACACGTAGAAGTTTAACGATTATTGCTCCTGGAAAGCGTCTCGGTTCTGCACTGCTTCGACACCGCACTGTCTCGGCGCGCTCCGCGTGAATCCGAATTGTCTTCCTCAACACGGCTGTTGCGCGAGGCATCGATTTTTGTCCCCATTTAGCTGAAATTGTGTAACATCCATTTACTGTACGAAAGAACAGCGCAGAAATTGGCGAAACGGAGAGAAAAAAAAGACACGAAAATGAAAAAGCTTCGGTACGTCGTCGTGGGTTGCCTTCTAACTGTCGTAGCTGGTTATCTCGAAACTGTCGCCGGAAACGAAGGGGCGAGCTCTCTTACAGCCACGAAAATTATATGGCGGAAGTGAAGTGCCGGACGAGAAAGGGGTGCGAGCTTTCGTAAAGTTGCCGGGCGCCGGAAACGCGGGTAACGAGCTGAGATAGCCGCGCTTTCGAGCAACTTTTCGCGAAATTTTGCAGCCGACCCCCCGTTGTTCCCGCTGTGTTGCGAAACCCGGAAAGATAACGCAGTGGCATACTACTTTCCGCACCGACGAGTCCGGCGGAACCTCTTAATAATAATTTCGAACGGCGCGGCGCCGGCCGTTTCGAACCGGTTCGTTCGGAATCTATCGATCCCTGTTCGAGCTTCTCATTGTCGTTCGCCGTCGAACTTTTGCCGGCATAAACTTTGAAACCTCCGTCGTGAACGAAGCTCGTGCCGGCTCTTCTGTATTAACACCTTCATTTTCCCCCGTTCGGGAAACACTCTTTCGATCACTCGTATTCGGCTTTTCATCCGGCCAACGATTCTTCTCCGTTTCAATACCGCCGCTGCGGTTTTTGTGAATTATAAACGGGGGCTTGCGCTCGCAGCGGGACACCAGTCCATTACACCGCGATAAATAAATCCAACGGCGCACCCACGCGGCTGTTCGAAAATTAATTAACGGAAGACGCGGTCCGGGTAACCCGTTGCAGATTTAACCCAGCAAATATTCCGTTGCGTCGAGGCACACGTATGTTATAGCCGGTTCGATCGGGTGTTCCTTTCTTTCCTCGGGTTCGACGGTGGCACAGGTGCCCGGTGGAATAACAGCATCCTTTGACGAGGCTCGACGCGATTATTTCGCCGATTAAAATCTATTGACGAGACACGGACGGTCTTCGCAATTTGTATAATTAGCAGCTTTGTCCCGCCGGTTCGCTTTGTCCGCGCGGCACCGGTCCCCCTCATTCGCAAACAAAATCGCCCGGTTCGTCGATGATAAATAATTGATCACGGACGATCGATTGTTTGCGCGGTCGAGCAAGAATTATTTCTCACGCGCCGGTCGCACTCGTTCCTGCTCGCCTACCTTCCGGATGGAAATCTCGGTGGGATTTTTTTTTTCGACTCACGCTGGCTTCGAATTCTCCCGATGATTCACCCCCGACGCGGAACTGCGAGTGGAATCTTCAATTTCGACCCAGTTGGAAATCAGAGCGGCCGAAAGTGACGGGCAAAGGAAGGGCTATTTTTCGTGCTTGAAAGACTGGAAACGAGCAACAGCGATGCATCGTTCCACTGATTCTTTTGCATTCAGAACCGAATGGATGAAACACCACAGAGGGATGGTTAACGAGCGTCTGTATAATTTCAGGCAACGCCGGTCGAAAGTGTTTTATTACGTACAGTTACGACGTCTGGAATGGAACTCAATCATCCGAATGTAAAGGTATCGATACCGCGTATCATCGGAAGGCAATAATAAGAATCTAATTACACTTGTTAGCGATATACAATTTCCACATTTTCTGCCCACATTTTATGGAAAAGCGCACGTCACGCGCTTAATGAATGCCAGCCGGCGTAAAGCTTCCCTTGTATCCCCGCGTATTCTCTTGGCGTATCAATTACTGGAAACGCGATTCGGGTGGAACATGTTTAATATACCAGCCGTGCTCATTCCTGCCAGCAATTCGGCATCGCGGTCCTTCGTTTCGAGCAACGCAGTCCCGTGTAATCGTTCGCCCAAATGGACAGCCAGTTAGATCGATCTTCTAACGATGATCGCGGATAAATACGAGGGGTACGGAAAAATTCAGCTCAATCAAGCTCGGCAGAAATAAAATTCTCCCCATGCATACCGTCTTATAATAGGCTTCTGCCGTTATTGGACGTGCGCCAGCGTTAGGGGGTTCGCGAAGGGTGATATCATCCACGGTGCGGGGCGATGTAGTCAAACGTCTTGGCACAACTTTATTAGCGGACACATACTCGGGAATATGTTGAAGGAAACGTGACGCGGGCGGCATTCTCGTGAATAGGAGCAATTTTGAGCAATTCCACTTGCGATGGTATGCACATCATTGCGTTTAGTAGTGGCATTATTTCCGGCTTGTCCGTTGTAACTACGGCGGCGCGATGTGGTTGAACGCCGTATTCTGCAGGAAATTCAGCGATGCATGGTATGTATTATACGCGCAATCGTTTCGCAAATACGTACGCGAACGTCGAGAGTAGTATTATTAATTGGGACGCGCGACGCAGTCCGCTTCGCGGCGCGTACGCAGAAGTTGGATAAAATATTCTGGGATTAAAAATGTATACGTGTACGGGGTGTCCCGGGTGACTCGACTGCCCCGAATGACTATTAATAGCATTTTCTCAAAATTGTAAAACATGTAATTTAAATGACTTCGAGGGACCCGTCTCATACGGCGCTTGCCTTTTTCTTTAGGTGGAGGCGTTTCGGAGATTGCAAGGCCACCTTGATTTTTTTAAGTGAAATGACGTTCCATTAAAGAAAATGAAAGTTACTTTGAAATCTCCGAAACACCTCCGCCCGCAATGCTGACAGGTATGGTGCGAGACGGTCCCTTGAAAGCATTTCAATTCCATGCTTTGCAATTTTCATAAAATTTATCGTTTAGTAGTTGTTCGGGGTAACGAAGTTACCTGGAACACCCTGTATATAAGCGGAATAGCAATTTTCTGGCTTCCGCGAAGAGTTCGTATAAAATATTGAGCACCGAACGATGTAACATTTATGCTGGCCTCTGTTGTATGCACTGAATATTATGATTGCAAAGCGGCACGATTCTAATCAGTACGTTTCAATAGGCACATATGCAACAGAAATTTTAGGTCTATCTAACATATATCCTTTTTTAAATTACATTAATAACGATGGAAATTATATCGTTCAGTAAATATTAATAAATATTTTAAAATGCATTGCTTTCTTTGGACGCAAAAACGGACAGAACTTTCCGATTGACCTACTATTTAGAAGAATCAAATTCTCGCAATCAGAATCGCTAGAGCAAGTCTTCCATCTACCGATGAATCATGTATAATCAAAATATTGTACAGAAACAAGTCTACCGGAAAGTTCTGTCCGTTTTTAATTCAAATAAAATAATACATTTCCAATGCATTTATTCAATGCATAACCAGCAGTTGATGCACTGCGGTCGCTACTGTTTTGTCGAATTTTCCGAACACACGGCGGCAATGCTCGCATACCAGATGCGTCGTATTTATCGAGCTCTCCGCAAAGAAATTTTATGTCGCGATTCGCGAAAATCTGCAGCCCCCAAACCCCTGTTCGACCTTGCGGAAACGTAATTTCGTTGCGCGCGTTAATTCCCACGGGCGCTTCGTTATAACGCCCCGAGAAGAACATCCTGCATAAACATATCTTCAGCAAAAAGTACCGTCGCGAAACTCGATCGAAGGAGCCCCGTGCACGCTGCCACGCGTCACCCTCCGCTGCTTCTTGTCTGCTCGCTGCAATTCGCGAGGAATTAAATTCCATCGAGACATTATTTGTTCAGTCGATCAGCATTGACTACGTTCGTCACGCGAATCGCGTTTTCCTTTCAGGAGAAAGTTAACTTTCCGCGAGAACTTACCGAAACGCACATTCGAAGGAAACAAATGAATGGGACACTGCAATTTAGGGAAATTGGTAATCAGCAATTAGGGAGCGTGACGAGTCGCGGAAGTTTCAAAGATGTTTGGATGACGATCATCAATTTGGTATATGAATGGACGATATCTATTGATAAAAGTCAATGGGGCCCGCAGTTGTTCGAAGAGTTTAGCTACCGTAACCCAATTGGCAAACCCGTACGAAACCGGTGCTCCGCCGGAGGTTCGACTGTTTGGAACCGAATCAAATGGTATACGCTTCCACGTCCAAGCAATTCTGAAATTTCATTAGAAGAGATACGTCGGTACGACATTGGTGGCTGCGCTTCAAATGGGGCGACTTATTGATTCACGATAATGCGATAGAGTTGGATTTTCGTTGCTGGCGGGGGGAAAGGGTGAACGTCTGCTCGACGTACCGTTTCAGCAGGTAGCAAGTGTATTGCGCGCAGGTATCGAACGTTGTTCCCAGCACCGTCGAATAGTTACCGACCGTAATCAACCCTTGCGCCCACCCCTAAAGCAGAAACCATGGTCCAGTAGGCAGCACCATCGAACCCGGCGCGCGAATCAATTCGTTAGTTCGCTCACCCCCCAACAGATAGCAGCGCTGTCCACGAATACGGACACACCCCAATATAAATTGCAGGATTATCGAGGGAATTAGGATTGTAGGTGGCTGGTGCGAGGCGAAAAACGCGTAACGATTTCCACGACTCGTTGGACCGACAATTGTGGCATTAGCCGTAACAATCGGATACGGCGCCCAATTGCGAAACGACTGGAACAAAGAATCGGCAATTATTTTGCCCGCGGGATTTATCGGCGGGCCTGGCCACAAAGTTGCCGGTGTCGAAAATGATTTACATTAACTGGAGTTAACGAGGAACCGGCTCCGGTAATTAGCCTATTACCGAGCGGGCCTGTTTGCATGATAATTTTGAAAATCGATACGCAACATTCCTGCAGGCTACTGTCATATTCACCATTCTCACACGCGCCCTCCCGCTGTAAACCATAATCTAGCGGTGGCCGCGCCGCCAAACCATGCGGGGCGAGTTTGAGCCACCGGATCTCCCGAAATATCAATAATTGGAGTCTGACTACAGTTCACCGCATTAATTATCGATCGCGCAGGTACGGGAGGATTGTAATTTAGTTCTTGCAGCTTTCCCGTCCACTTTTGTTTGTCGCTGCAAGCGGCGTCATTTTTCGAAGAAAATAAATTCACCGGCCGAGAGAGCGTGCCTCGCGAATTCTGAAATTAATTCGTGGACGCTGCTGCTCTAGGTCTCCGGGATAAGGTCTTCGAATCAAGTGACGCGACGAAAGGTGATTCATTTGTTCGCTCATCTTATAGCCTCCAGTATCTTCCGGTTTTGTAGAACGTACACGTTAAAACGAATTTTCGGGTCTTATCGATTCGTCCCGCGGAACGTTTGCCACGTGTTAATTAAATTTTAATTACAATAATGGAGTTTAATGTTTGTCTAGAAAATCAGAAATTAATTTCGCACGGCGGTTCGTTTAATCGTCGACCCTCGAAACGAAATTACGTTTATTTTGGATGTTACGAGGCTTGATGCTAACTACCTTTCACGCCCGCTTGTACAAACCAACATCGAAACAGCATAATTACCATGCAATTTTCATTGTGTTTGCAGGAATACGTTTTCCTCTCGCGACGCGACGCGAGCTTGTCTCATCGACGAGAAACGGGAGGGGCGGTGAGCGCGGTAGGAAAATTTAATTCAATGGAAGGAATAGGAATTGTACCAAAGACCTGCTGCAAATGGCGAACATAAAGACCATTATGACTTTGTGGCTGAACACGCTAGTATAATAATGGTAAAGTTCTTTTCCCTTTCTGGTTCGCTCGATATAATTCGTCGGCGGTGCGTTTGATTAAGCGCGGAGATGCAAAAATGCGCGCGGCCAGTAGTTTTACTTTCTTCCCTATGCGCATACCTTATCGTAAATGATATTTTCGATAAATGTTTCGCAAATGCAAGATCGCAACAGCTTCGCGTAATTACAATTGCGGCCGCGCCTTTCGTCTACGCTTGTTCCGAAGAAACCACCGCCACCTAATCGAGGTCGCCGTATGCTTGGCTATAGGGGGCGGAAAAGGAGGAAACTCGTACATCGCATACAGAGATAGAGGTGAAAAAAGAGTCGCGCGCTGGGAATGGCCCGTCGAAGGGGAAGTTTCGACGAAAGGAATAGACAAGTTCGGCGTTCCTCGTGATCGCGAGGGTGCGGTAGTTTGGAGCCCGTTCAAATGGTTGTACCCGTTTCGTCCCCGCGCCTCGTTTAATTCCTGCTTCGTCACTGGTGAAATTTGCCTCTGGCAGTTGTTGCCTGAAAAAAGGCCGCTCGGCAAAGGTTGACGGCCATTCTCATTCATCGGACCACGCCGCTCGCCCGAATAAATTATCGTCGCCCGCTAGACTGGCGAGGGAATAGGGGTTTTTCGTAACGGCGAGGTTACAGTAAGGTGCGCCAAGCTATTTCGGCCAGCTGTAATTCATATTTACGACCGATGGGAGTTACGCCAACTATAAGAGGCTGCATAATGAAACCCGGTGGCAGTAACACCATCCCCCCGTCGCTTTTTTTCTTAGCCCCGTATCACTTTTATGGAACGGGCCGCCACGTTTTTGCTCATCTTCCTCTTCCGTGGCCCGATCCACCTAATATCCACTTCCTTGTTCAGACGCAACGCTTTGCGCGATATTGCGAAGGTGAAAAAGCTCGCGAGGGCAATGCGTCACCTATGGCACGCGCGCGATTTCCCCTCTGCCTATTTATGGAAGCAGGTTTCCGCTCGCAAACAACCGCAATTTGCCTTCGATCTGGCAGCGTACCTGTCGTCCTCGCCTCTCACCTCGCCTATCTCTTTATCGATACCGGACCCGGCCCGGGCGATCGTTCCGTTTCCGGGGTCGTCCCGATCCTTACCAGGCGGAACGTCTTCGTGCCGCGAATTTCAATGCCAATGGGAAATACACGTCGCTCGTTGAATCTCTGCTTCCACCGAATGCCCTTAGGGGAACGCTCTCGCACGGTTTTATATCGACGAACGTTCGACAACATTTCTGATCATTCTTCGACGATCGCTTAGAGTTTAAAGTTTAAACGACGCGAAACCGACCGCGATATTTGTAGACTTAGTGTTCACTAGAGGGACCGAGAAAATTTGCGAGACAAAGCTTTCGGTGCTATTAGATGAAACGCGATTACGTCGCAGTTTTCGCGCAGCTCGAGCCATTTCTGGTTCATTGAACCCTACGGATTAATCCGTAGATCTCGTTTAATCCTCTCCTGCGAGTAGCATCGACGGTGTCGGAATAATTTCGTTTCAGAAAGAGGGAAAAGGGATGTTTGTTGCGTTCAGCCAGCGTTGGCGAACAGCGACGTTAATTATCAGTTTTAACGTGGAAAAATTGCTACTGTTTGACGACGAACATCCGCCGCGAACTTTTAATTGGCACGATCGTTGTTGTTCGCGGATGTTCGGAAACGCGGACACCACCGTTTGTTTTGTTGCTCGTTCGAGCTCTATAAGAAGCTCCGGTCACGTTTCTTCTTCGCTTTATGCCGTCCGGGAAGTTCGAGTACTAGTGCCGAGTGTTCCCCGGGAGTCGGGGGTTTGGAAGCGTAAAACTCCAGACAACATAACTCACCCATTTCCAGACTATCCCTTCGAGAAATTATTTTGTAGGTGGAGAATACGCCGCTGGATGGAGAAGTATTTCTCGGCAAATGGAGGGATCCGCAAGAGAAAGATTGGTCGGTCGTGCTGGCTCGTCTATAGGGATGCGCGAGAAATCCCATGGAAGCTAAGTCTCTGTCCGATGAAACATTAATCGCGCCTTTCGGCAAATAAACTGGCGAGCTTTCGTTTATTTGTTCGTCGTTACGTCGAACCGGCTCGAACGAAGCTGCATTTATCGTGCAACGATGTACAGCCGCTTGTTCCTTAACTTCGACCCCTCTCAGAGTTTTTTTTTCTATTATACCCGGACGACCAATTGGAAATAAGCGAAACCGGCTTATCGTTGCCCAGTGAAAGCTCGAAGCCGAGGCTGGCGTTTCTGCGGCCACGACAGGCAAAGCAGCGGTTATCAAATAATCTGATTAACGATCCAATAGACGAGCTTGTTGCGTTCTAACGCGGCGGCAGCTACCTACTATTTAGCCAGGCACGTCTTCCTAGGGGGCTAAGCGAGGGTGAACGCGAACATCCTTTAATTTCGCGCCGAGGAATTATTCTCTGGTATTAAGTTACCTCGATTTTCGAATATACATGTATATATATATATACAGCAGCAAGGCGAGATGGTTATACGCGAAAACTAGCTACCCCTTTATTTTGCAAGGGAAAATCCGGGCCGTATTCCGTCCCCTTTCGTTGAAACGCGAACAGGAAATGACGCATTAATGAAGTTTATCGTCGAAATCAGGTTCGCCTCGGACGAATTAATGTAGAAACTTGAGGAGCACGGTTCGGTTCGGGGCAACCAAAGTCGAGAATTGTGTCGCTTCTCTTCGTCGTCCCGGGGTAACTGCACAGTTAATATTCTCGCGCAAAAATTAGTCCCGGTCTCAAAGGGTTAGGGACCTAAGTGGCACGGAATGGGCGGCGAAAGTTCCCGTCGAGTTCAAGCGAAATAAGTGCGACTGAAGAACGGCGTGAAAAGTTAGTGGGCGAGCGAGCCAGCATATTACTGGGGGGGGGTTAGGGAACGGGGTGGCAGCTAGTAGCTCGCTATATTCGTACCGGTTCCTAGGGATGTCAGCGTAGCCCGGGTCGGTGGACTCTGGTGGAATTAAAAAATTTTTAATTGCAACCGTAAGCCGCCTCAGACGTTGGCTGAGGTGCAAGCGCCTGCTAATTATCGTCCAAGAAATTACGGGGCATTAAAGAGGCGAGTCATGAATTCCGTCTCCGGACCGACGACAATGCTGGCTTCTGGCTGCCTTTACTGCTCGTCCGTTGAATCGTCGCGGATTCCACGGCCCCGGAAGTGCCGCGAAAAACAAGCTGTCCCCGTCGCCCCCCTCCTGGCTCCAGGAGTCGAGTCAGCGATAATTGCGACGAAAGTTATCGGATCGGTTGAATGCATACTCCTGTTGGTTCGTCCGCGGCTACGAAGGTGGTATAACCCCGGCTTGACCCTCCTCGTTTCGCACTGAATACCCGACGATCTCTCGAATGGTCCGGGTCCGCGGAATCCGCCTTCAACGAACGATAACGTTGTCTTTTTGCATACCAGCCCCGTTGAATTCTTCTGCCGTTCCTGCAATGCCGCGCATCCCGCAATCTCTTCGCGTTACGCCGCTGAAACTTTCAGCGTTGATGCATGGATGCTTATTTGCCTGTGAAACAGTATCGCATGGTATCCCGTGTTCCGCGGGCAGATTTGTTTCTTCTGCAATAAACCGAGAACTATGATATTTCAGTAACCAGCCGCATCCACAAGAATCCGCGATGCGAGGTGGAAGCCGTCAATGCCTGAAAACGCTCCGATGCTTCTCCCCTTTCGATAGTATCGTTCGTTCGCGCTAATTAACCGTGAATTGCGAACCATTGCGGTCGGTAAGAGATTTACGCAAAAGTACCTCCGTTGGAAATTGTTCAAGGATTTGCTTGAACGAAGCAGCTTCGTAATAAAATAGTAGAACAGCGCCGGCAGCAGACAGAATACGTAGCATGCATTTCTGCAACATATGTTCGAATGTATTCCGGTGCAGCGTCGAAACTTTTGAAAATCTGTTTCGCAAATCGTATTTCACGGCGACTCGCAACTCGAACATTATTATAGATTACGCGTTCGCAGGATTTATCTTCCTCCTCCGACCGGCTTTGTTACAGAACTAGAACGAGGCAAACGTATAGCTGGAAAGCGAAGGCCAGCGGTTGAGATACGTGGATTAGATCATCGCTCTCGGTTATAAGCGTAATTGCTGTGTACTCTGATGGTTATATCTTTGGCTGGATAACGCGCGTCCGCGTGATATCGCGTCGCACAGCGTACGAATTAATTTGTTCGTAAATATTTGAGGCGAGGGAATTAATAGACTGCGGGCCACAACGTGTTTATTCATTACCGGTTTCAATCTTATTCTATGTACGAATTACGATACGCCCAAAGCACCGTGCTTGACGCAGCCCTTTCAACATCGCCGGATTTACCGTCTGCTTTCGAAATACCGAACACGACCCGTGCACTTGGCTAGCATAGATTTCTGAAAGCTCCTTTTCTCCGGACGATTAGCTGCATCTTCTCTCAATTTCGCCGCCCCTTGAATCCCTCGCGGCGATCGTTGCGCACTTGTTTTATTGCATTACTCGGGGCATTACCATAATTCTCCTGCACCCAATGAATCGCATTTTAAATAAAATATCTCCGGCGGGTTTCCACGGAGCGGCCCTTTAATCCTGGCCGGATCCGTGTGTCGTGGCACAGTTAACAAGCGCCATTATTCATGCGAGAATTTTCCGCGCAAATAATAGTCCACGTTAAAGCTCCCCTGTTGTTTATAAAACATTCTACATATATTACCGCCGGGCTATGTTGTTCTGTTAAAAACGGAAGGAAACGCAGGCGTCTCTCCGCGAGCCGCTGCAATTAAATTGAAATTTATCCTCTCTGTTCGTTTCTTGTTCGCGCATCGCTTAAACGTTCCGGCCAGCGAACAATTGTCTTCTGCATCGCGCGAACGGAGTTAATTTTACCGGACCAAGTAGTATCGGCCGCGCGTAGTCAGACGCAGCGCCAGTGCCCAGACACCGCTACGCTGGACGATCGAAATTGCAGGGACACTCGACGCGTGAATTTCAATGCACGGAATCGCGAGTTCGCACCTCAACGGAATCTCACAAAGGGCGGACCACCGTGACGCGAGCCCTTCACTTTTTCTCGGGGTTCAAGTTGCCGCACGAGGTGTGGCGCACGATTTCGCGACACGCCGCGACGCCTGCAACGCGGCGGGCTAACTCTCCGGGAAGGGTCGTTCGAGCTTATATACGCACGTGCCACTGAAATTACCGGGCGTGAAATTATTTACGCACAGTGGCCGGGCACCTCGCCCGTGCAACAATATCAAACGCAGCTCGGATTTTCTACAATCCCCGCAAGATCCCTCTCGCGTTCCTACGCCGCGTCCAACGCAGACGAATGATGAGCCGTGAAAAATTTCTCGAATGCGTCGCGGCCCCGCAATTTTCCGTGCATCCGCGCGGCAGCTAAACAGCGAGCCTGTGCTGGCTCATTTGCATAGGCGAGTTTCCCGTTACGCGCGTGTATTTTCTTTCCGGCACGCCGAACGTCGGAGATCAAACAGAAAGCTGGTTCCGGTGCCGAATTTGCGAGTGCGCTTATTTGTTTGCCGAGTCGGTCGCGGCTGCGCGATTCCTCCGCGTGAAAAGCCGTGCGTTACTTGCAATCAGAACGTTTGCTCGAGACGGAAACGCGGAGTTTGCCTAGAGGCCGGTGCACTTTGACGATCGACAAGCCGCGCCGAGTTTCGCGGGCAGATACGTATCGCCAGCCGACAAATTCGATCGATACCTGAGCGATTAATCTTACGCGTCGATCGAATGGCGCGGAACGGTATTGTTTATTGCGGCACGATTTGCGAATCGCGGACAAGCACGCTCCGATACGAGTGAAGTAGCTGGTACCTTTTTACATTGGCACGTTAAGGGTGTCGACGTTCAAGCGAACGTCCGTCCGGGTTTTTAATTCGTTCGCGGCCAGGTGGCCCGTCGATCTTCGATGAACCTGCTGGTCTCCGTTCGCTTGGTGGCCGCCGGTGAAAAACGGAGTTAAAAATTCGACGGGCAAGGGAAAAATGATGGTCGAATTCTTCTCGGCGGATATGTAGCTCAGCGTTTGTAGGTACCGCAGCTGTTGGGGGGAAAAAAAAGTCGAGTGTAGGGTAGCTAGTGGAAGCTCGTACAGCGTCCGCGATAGCGTTTGGTCAACGTGGCGAATTAGGGAAGTATCTTTGAGGTTTCTCGGAAAGGTTGGTACCTACCTGAAGAGCAGCCGGACTCATGGAAATGACATCACTGGCCTCTTTCAAAGCACGGGAAGCCAGCATCTCCCCTTCCGCTGCAATCACTTTGGCTCGTGCCTCCCTCGCGGCTTCTGCCTCTGTGGCCATGGCTCGTTGCAACTGCACCGGAAGTCGGACGTCCTTTCTAAATCAGGGTTAGCCTTTACGCTTCGTTCGCTAGATCCACCTGCCTGTATACCGCGACAATCATGTACGCCCAAGGTGATCCACGATAAGGGAAACCTTGCGAAATTCCCACCGAAACGACTCGTCGACCAAGCAGATAAAAAGAACAACTTTTGTGTTTAAGCAATTACGTTTTGAAGCTGCAACCGTTTGACCTCTTTCAATTTTAATGTAGCATCCACGTGGACCCATTCCAGGGTCGACTCGAGTTTCTCGCGATGGAATAAGGAATATTTCTTCCTTGCTTTATTTATGGCCCGGCTTTCCAGGTAGAGGAGACGCTCCTGCACGGCCAGCAGTCTCTTTGAATTCGAACGGTTATCGAAATCTCACGCAGTCGTTGCAACATGCGGAGCAAGGAGAACGTTATTATTTAAATCGATGGTATCCAAAGAACGAGAAGAAGACATTTTTGTACAACACAGGAAATTAATTGTCAATTTTTGTTGGAAAAATGAGATGGACACCTTGGCTCGTATCGTCGAATAAAATTGATCAGAATAATCGTCGCTGTTCGAGCTTCGCCGCAGTTGCACGTTTACGAGTGACTCTGTGTCGGGGCAAAAAGCGCAACACCCCAACGTTAGTTACTCGACAGGAATAAAAATGTGGTCTCTCTCTCTCTCCTTCTCCCTCCGGTTTTTACGTTTCTCCATTCGTTAGACGACAGTCATTTTTAAAACAACAAGATACGCTGCGAACGCTAACTCAAACGTACGAGCGTGACGATATTTTACACGACACACACTCTGCCAAAATGCACTTTGCCATTCGGCTCGGTTGACAGCGGCATAAATAGCCGTCCAACGTTACTTTCGTCTCCTCGATCATTTAGAATGCGTGTCGGCTAGTAACTGTGCCGCCAAGAATTTTGTTTGCGTCTGAGCGTGTTCCGTCTATACTACGCGATATCTGTAGCTGAAATTTCACGCTCCCGGTGGTAAAATATTTCTTTCCACAGAAGAGGCGAAGTGCGTGCACGCACTTGTGGCAGCGCCTCGAATTTCACAGGCCTGTGGCGCTTCCGCAAAGGGTCGTTCTAGAAGGTACTCGAACTTTTTCACCTTTTCAAGCACGCGACATCGGTGTCTTCCCATTGGAACGCACGGCGCGCCGTGGCGTTGCCAGCATCGAGACTAAAGAGCTCTTCCTTTTGGGTATCTCGAGGAGGGATCGTAGCTACCCTCGAGTGTCCGCGTTTATGCGCGTCCACGTTGCCCATGCCCCTTCAGGGTATAGAAAGTTCGTCGAGCGTCGCCCGCACCAGCTTCCCATTAATATTTCTGTATCGCAATTACGACGCGGATATTTTATGTCCAGCAATCTGCGTTCCTTTCGAGCGAGAAGAACAACGTCTTCGGGTGGTCTCGAGGGGGCTCGATCGCATTTGTGTCCTTCGAAGAAACTTTACCACTGTCGCACTTGAGACGCGTTACTTGAAAGTATTAAACGAAACGCGATCCCCTGTTTCAACGAAATCGTGTTCAGGTCGAAGCTAAGAAGATAATGATAAGAAGACGAAGCTGAACGAAGCTGGATTGCACGAATGGGACGATCCCGTCCAGCCTGTCGATACGCTATTCGATCGCTGCTATATTTCATCGTGGATTCTTTCCAGTGAATTCAATGGAGCGCGATACACTTTTTCGCCGCAGTTTGTAAACCGCGGCGAACGATAAGCTCCTTTCCACGCGAAACGATATTTATCGCAAACATATACATCAGGCATTCACTCGTCCCACGATGATCCATCGATATCCATTCTTCTTCGCGCTTGCATTTAGCCCGGCGAATGTTCAGCCGACGAAAGTTTTGCACGATCGCCGGAACAATTTCGACAATGATCCAGCGACTAACGATTTCGCAACTTTCGAGATCAGGCGTCGCGTCTGCGACGTACACTCTTCCGCTTTAAAGGGGATGCTCCGACGCGCGATCATCGATCCGGTGTTCCGAAGCGACGCAATCTGACAAAGCTTTCGAACGGGAAGAGATTCGTCGTATCGAGAATCGATTAGCCGCTGCATCGTGCGGATGTATACTTACATTTCCACGCGCTCGACCTTGACACCCCAAGGATCCGTGGCTTCGTCGAGAGACGTTTGCATAGTATGAGAGATGGTTTCCCGTTCGGAGAGGATTTCGGCCAAGTTTCTCGTTCCAAGCACCGTCCTCAGCGTGCTGGCAGCCAGCAATCGGGTAGAATGACTGAAGAGCGAAAGGTTTGTTTGCGTTAAATCTCGTAAAAATACCCGACGAGCAGCCGGATTACACGCCTCGGCGAAGCGGCCGCATATTAAACGAGAATAAATAAAGGTAAAATAATTTTTTCCCATGAATAGGAGAGCGGAACGTTGACGTCACAATTAACGTTGCAGCGGATTTCGTCGAATTTCCAGCCAGGTCAGCGTATGAACTATAATTACACCGTCGTCTTTTCCATAATTGAACATCGGTCTGGCATGCTCTAGTTAATTAAACGTCGGTTGCCTTGCGGATGCTGTCACGCGGGCGGCGGTTTAAAAACGCGCGTACAGAGGCAGGATGACAGAACGCGATAATCCTCCCGGTTTCTATCGGTTCAACTTTATATCCGCTACGCCGGAGGATCAAAGTAGACGTGGCTTTTTTTCCTGTTCCTTTTTAATAGAAATTCGTCGGAGGTATAAGCTCGTTAGGAGAATGTATCATCGTGGTACAGGGAGAAGCTCTTGCCTCGTGTTCGCGAACGCCAGGATACGAGAGCTGCGAGAGACGACAGCGGTTCAATTAACCAGATTTCCAGGCTGATCGTGCCGGCGCAACTTTTATGCAATTAATCAGGTTCTCCGCATGGCACAAATTATCCAAGCAATTTTGCCACGCTTTCGTAACTACTCGAGGACCGTCCGTCGCATTTTTCTCCGACGTAGCTGGCCCCCGCTGCTTCGTCGAGACCGTCTCATTTTCTCTGGACTGTACCGTCCCTGCGACGCCAATTAAATTTTCAGAAGATCGTGCCCGCCTTAATTAACACAGTCGCCGATGGAATTCCAATTAATTCGACGCGTCTCGAGAATTTCGATATCCATCCTCGATTACGTCTCAATCGAAGGACGGTCGCGGACAAGAACGAGCGGTTCGCTGTTTTTCTCCCGGGGAAACGTTACCGCGGACGGATTAATTTCCAGCGACGCGATTTCAGCCGCAGATCCGCGGCGAATTTAACAGAACGCGGTACTCGGGAGAGAGAGAGAGAGAGAGAGAGAGAGATCCTGCGATAATTAATTCGGGACGAAATTTTGGCGAATTTCGCGCGAGAGCGAACGGCGAACGAACTTTCGATTCTGATAAAAGGAGAAGAAGAATTGCTAGACGCCGAGTCGCCACACATTTCTCGTTCGCCTCGCTTCAACCACGGGCGAGTAATTTTAGTCGCCTCCTCTCTCCCTGTTTTCCATCCTGTCTCCCCCGTTTTTCGCTGCTCGCCGCGCGATTTGTATATCGGGGTGAAATAGGATGCGCTTCGTTGTCTTTTATCCTCGTTAGGCGAGCGCTCGTATTTTTCCACCGTTCCTGCGCGTCTAAATTCTATGACGGGACACGGGAAAGTGAAAAGACGAACAGAGCGACGGCGCGGAACTCGTTAAATAACAAAGTAAATGTTAGGAGTTTTAAAACGAGTCGTCGGCGCTCCTTCGCGAGCCGTTTACATTTCACGGATGGGACCTCCTTTACGAGAGCGTTTTTCTTTCTCCCACGGAAGTTTCCCATTCTGTCTCCCTCGCGGCACATTAGCACGCTTGCCGCATGTCGCATTCATTTGGCCAGGCTGGAAGGGTAACACGGCAACGGTATTACCGCAATTAAGAATTCCACGCGCTCGACGCTAGTACCCTTGAGAAATGTGTTATCCAATCGCGAATATGGGTCACTTAGCTCTCTCTCTCTCTCTCTCTCTCCCTACGTTATTTTATTGTATCACCCTTTCGGTCGAAGAGCGAGCGACTGCGTACGCAGCTGGATATTATTCCATCATAAAAATGGAATAGAAATGGAAATTTTTACGCGCAACTCAAATGCCCTCGCGATTCCACGCGGTCCTGCTATCTAGAGGTACGCGATATGGCTGAACTGCTTCACGTACCTGTAATTCGCTATCTTGACAACGGCATTCAGCGGCTCCTTTATGCGGTAATAGACGACCGCGTCGACGCTCACTGTGACGGAGTCCTTCGTGAGAACTTCCTGCGGCGGAACGTCGAACGACACCGTTCTCAAATCCACGCGAACGCAATCGTCCACGCAGGGCATCACGAAAAATGTTCCTGATCAACAGCAATCTCGTTTAATCGAATGGGCAGTGCCTATCGTTCGGCAAAAGTGAACAGGGCTGTTGGCAGTGCAGCGAAATCGTCGGCGAAGTCGATCATGTTTTCGAGTTGATTACAAGTACGCGGACGAGTATCGCAAATATTGATTCATATGTTACACTCGTATCGCAGGTATGGGATTTATTTA
Source organism: Nomada fucata (assembly GCA_948146005.1). NCBI lineage: Eukaryota > Metazoa > Arthropoda > Insecta > Hymenoptera > Apidae > Nomada > Nomada fucata. The sequence goes on along the minus strand of OX411277.1, from coordinate 1,510,704 downwards.
AGCGTCGCACAAATAAATGTTTTCCATCGATCGAGCAACGATATTCGAGGAGCGGCCCAATTAAATTCCACCCCAAAAGTGAAGTACAGTGAAAATCGTAATTTGAAAATATTCTGGGCTGTGCATCCCGGATAGATTTCCCCTGCCACTCTCCCCACCCCCTCTCTCTCGATCGTTACAGGAGCTTTCGCGATCTTGTTATCGAAACGACTCGCTTAGGAGTAAACAGAAATGCAATCGCGCGGCATTTACCTGGCCCGTAAGCTCCACCTTTCAGTCGGCCCATTCGGAACACGACGGCCCTCTCGTATTCCTGCACAACCTTGAACGCGAAGCACAACGAGAAGGGTAGCGTAACGAGCACCAGCAGAAAGGAGCCCACGGTCGCGAGTACCTCGACGAATCTCGTCATCGCGCCAACCTTCCTCTCGTTCCCCATCTGCGACCCCGGCGCCGTGGTTCCTTCTGTTTTCTCGGCAAACGGGCCAGAGGGGAAAGAAAATGAAAGCCACGGGACGGTAAAAGAAATATTTGGAGTAGCGAGAGATCGCGAGTGGGATCGCCGTCGAAGCTTCGAATCATCCGAGCAATTAATGGACAGTCGATGGGGCGATTTGTCAGTGGTTATACGCTCGACGATTTCCTTCCCTCTGGTCGAGCGCGTGTCCGTTTTCGATGGCGGAGCATACAAAAGCAATCATGCAAAGGCCTCTTTTGCGAGCGCGGATCGTCCTCGGTAAATCGCGCGTGAAATGGAACTGCCGGCGGAAAAGTAATTCGTCCCCCCCCCGCCATCTCGCCGACAGGCTTTCTCATTAATTTCATCGCGCCGTTTCCCCGACGTTCTTTCGAATCTCCGCGGAATTTTCTGCCCGCAATTTCGCCCCGATCTCGATCTTGTTGCCGCGGCGAATACCTGCCTGTCTAGAATCGCCGATTTCATCGTTTAATCCATTCGACGGGACAACGGCGGGGGAACGCGGACGAAACGCTCGGGGTAGAGTACCTTGACAACGGTGTCTGGTCTTCGTTAGAATGTTAGCGATTGGCGCGGTGCAACGTCGAGGGGACGAAGGCCGACAGGCGGGCGTAAAACATCCGGCGTCAAAAATACGATTCCGATGATTTAACGTTTGTTAAAATCGTCACGCTCGACGATCGAAATCGGCTCTGTTACGGTTTACAGTAACGACGGTGAACGTAACGTTACTCGCGTGAAATTGTATTTATATCTTGCATCTATCGCGGCCGGCCAGACGCCGGAACAATTTGCCACCCGTTTTTCTCCTATCGCAGCCGCATTACGTTTCGCGTCGGCGCAACGATAAAGAGTACCCGCGGAAGCATCGCGATTTCTGTAGCTCGTTGCCCTGGCTTTCGTCCCCGTTGCAAAGGAGAACGAAGGAAACGGTATCGCAGCAACGTGGTTTCTCACTGAACTCAACGAAGCACTCGACTCCACCGCTGTCGGTTTACGCGCAACCGTGGTGCACCATACCGCGTCACGAGAGACTTTTCCTTTTCCTACCGGAGCGCGTTCCCTCGACGCGGGCTGTCAAAGTTGCACGGTCGGCGCTCGATCGTTTACGAAATTCTACGAAATAGTCGTCCGCCCCTGCGTTCGACGAAATTCACCGAACACCGTCCGCGTCGTGCGATAAAAGTTTCGAAAGCCAGGCGAGGAACTCGCGAACCCGCCCACGGTGGAAGCGTTTCGGGAACTGAACGTCGAGGCAGCGCGAGTCGCGATTCGGTCGGCGTGCAAGGCAGCGAGAAGATTCCCCGAAGCCGCGAGCAGAACTCCAAGACTACGACACGCACCGACCACGGCAGCTGAAACTTCTGCTGAAGTAATCTTGGCCCGGGCCGCGCGACGAAGCGCTGCCTCTGTTTATGTGTGTAACGGATAATCGTGTAGACGCAAGGTAAAGATGGACGAGGCGCAGGATTTTCATCCGATACACGCCTACATCGTGCCTCGTCACCGAGTTCGCCGACCGGACCGTTTCTTCCGTCCACGTGCTCGACAGACCCGGTGAACGTTTTAATATCCTGGTAATTAAGTCTCTCTTCAGACGGGGAGCATCGTGGCGGACCTCGAGGGGAGAATTTGTAAATCTGATTTAACGTTTAATTTCGGCCGCCGCGACGATAGGGTTACGTATTCTATTCCCGTAATTAAGCGCTTATCGCGGTGAGCGGAACGTGATCTGAGAATTTTCCGGGCAAGCAGACCACGGGGAAGCCGAGCTTTAATTCCTCGATCAAGGGGAACCTTCGTCCCTGGTCGGGGTTAACGCGTTCGGGATGAGTTTTCTCTCGAGAGCTTGGATACACCGCGTAATCGAGAATAATGGAAAATCGAAAGCTACCTTGCTTAACCCTAAATTCGTTATCGAGTGGTTATTCCTCGCTCTTTCCTCTCCGGATTGTAATTAGCGGACGGTGTCGACCGTCGATTAATTCGAAGCGTCGAACTTATTGTTACGAGTAGAGTCCAAAGGATTTCCCCGGCAGAGGGCACGGATCAGTCGAGGCGCGAGGATCTATCGCGTCTATCGCCGCGTGCAAAGCTGGGAAAACGCGTCCTCTTCTTTCACGGGGCGGCTTGTGCTCCACAGGAGTGCTCCAGCGTCGCAATTAAACGATTACGCAAGGGTTTACGCGGACGAACGTTTAAACAACGTGCCCCAAGTTTCCCTTTTCCCCTTTTCCCCTTTTCCCTTTCCTCCTGCAGGCTGCGTTCGCGTCGCCCCCCTGAAACTACTTTTAAATGGCTCGCGACCCGACTCCCGATTGCTTCGATTGCTCGTTCGAGCGTTATGCCTCGAAGATTCGAGCTTCGAACGTTGTGGTCCATTAGACTAATGAAACTGTGCCGGCGAGGTTGGCTTCTCCACCGGGAAGCGTTTCTTCTTTTGATCTGCATTTCAACGCGGCAAACAGACCGTCTCTCCAACGGCTACAACTGCCGGTCAGGAACGTAAGAATCTTCTGGCGAGCTGTCCATAAAAAATTGCAGTAAAACGTCGCGTAAAAGTTTCGAGTATCGTTTCGCGTATACAGAGCCGGCAGCTGGATAGGATCGATCCTCGAGCCCCTGTTCGCGGCCCCAAGCAAACGAACAAGCATCCGGCTCAATGTTATCAACGATGCTGCAACGAGCGGATTGTATCGACTTCTCGAAATTGTGCCAAAAAATTGTACGATCGACGGCGGCGATACGCGCGATCGAATTCTCCTCGACGAAGCGGCCGTCGCCCGGCAATTTTTCACACCTCGACGCGGTTTTTCGTGATTCCGTAATTTCGCGGAGCATCCCGGCAAAGCGTTAATTATTCGGTTGAAACGCAGGGAAACGTCGGCCGCGATTCAGCTAATTTGTTCGCATCGGCGAACCATATTTGTTTCAATCGATTCTAGAGTGAACCAGGCAAATCAGCTGGAAAATTAACGATAATTGTACAGTGATCGCGTTGGCCATACATACCCCTTGTAACGCGTTTGCCGAGTGAATCTCGCGAAAAGTCGAGCACGAAAATAATCGGGAAGAGGTGGAGAGAGGGGTATCCACGCGTGGCAAGCGGCGTGCAAATTGTTTGATCTCCGTCGTTGTTAATAACACGGCCGTGATACCGGGGCCGACGTGTTTCCGAAACGAACCATCGTTCCTAAGAATAACAATTAGACCGTGAGTCACGACGGTGCTCCGCCGTCGAAGCGAATCTTACCTAACCGTCGCTGCCTAAGCACGCGCGGATAAAAGTCCTGGTCCAGCAAAATTCGGATCACTGGTGCCCGTTCGGTTTGAATTTATCGAGGCCCGATGGCCACGCGATATCTCTACCAGTAAGCGGAGCAATCCTTTTGATTCCCCGGCCCATTGGGATTGACCACTTTCGAGTGACGCTGTTTAAACATAGGGTTGTCGCGATCTAACGCTCAAGCGATTACTCTCAATTGGTCGGATAGGATTCACTCGATCGCCGTTCCCCTCGCAATTTATTCGTTGACCAGCACCGATGGAATTTCCTTCCCTTTTTATACGCTTCAATTTACGAGCCTCGCTCGGCGTTGTTCGAATTTATCGAGCTATTTTTTACCCGATGCCGGGCAACGATAACTTTTTATGATACACGCCAGTAACCAGCCGGGTTTTCCGCGTTTCAATTAAAAGCAAAAATTAAAAACTCGTTAGTCGAAACTGTCCTCCGGGGACACGGATGGCCCGCGAATCGATTGACGTGCCAGATGCTTTTGATGTAACGCTGGACCGCGCTCCAAAATATTCCCGTTGATTGTCGCGAACAAAACGAATACCGTTCTCGTACTCTCCGGTGGTCTCCGGCGGCTCCTAGTCGGTCGGATCGCTCCGCTGACCGAAGGATAATCGTTGCTCTTCGCCGTGCGCAACCCGAAGGAGAAACGGACGAGATGCACTCGTCGCGTTGTCGCTCGAAAATACTTCGTTCCACGGTGTTACCCGTTTTGCTTCTCGATTCAGCGTTTGCTGCGTCGCCGGTCCTCGTGCGACTCCGGTGCACAGGTGCGTGGCGCCTAGAAAAAAAAGCTCGTCTGCGCGAAGCTCGAAGCACGGGGTGATCGTACAGGTTGCAAGCCCGTACGCCGCCCCGTAAACATCAACATCCCGTGCCACGTCGTCTTTACCTCCGACCCATTAATAATAATCTGCTACCGGATACACCCGTAAGCCGACGCTGCTTCTAATGACTAAGAAGCGGCGGGTCTAGATTACACGAGATAATGCCGTATTTGCCCGGCGATAACCTGTCCCGGGGTGCTGCACGATCATGGATATTAGCCGTGCAGCGTCGCAGGGGCAGAAACGACGGATCAACATTATCCTGCATTAGGTGGCAGGGGTGGGAGCGCGATTCATCGACTCTAGTCTCGGCACAATCTATCGCCATCCCCTCTGACAAATATCTCTTCGTTGTCGCTCTCGCCTCTCGTTACCTTCGCGTGTCGGTGTCTAGTTTGTAGGCAAATTCTCCGCCAGTTAATTACCTCTGCGATCGATACCTTTAATTGATGCTGTATTCTGTTTATCGCCTGCCAAACTGCCCGGCCAAGAAATCGACGCGTCGATTGGCGCCGCCGGTTGATGGCTCTCCCACGATACTGCCGCGTCGCGTAGAAAAGTGCTCGACCATCGTATGCTGTCAGCGTTTCGCTTATTTGCGCACGATTCGGACGTAAGCGATACCGTGGGACGCCGATTTCATCGGGTTTACCAGCGATTGTATCTTCCCTCCGTGAATTCCAGGGGTGGAAGTTGAAACGACGCGAACGCTATTTGCACCTGCGGAAATTGTCAACGGTTAATAGGGACACCCCGCGTTGCGATTCTATTCGATCAGGACCGCTTCGAAATATCGTGTTAACGTAACGAGACGCGATCCGAAGACGCTACTGCGAACTGTGGCAACAAACCAGAACGAATCGCTCTAATAGTGCGTCACTGCGAGGACAGAAATGCGCAAGCGTGATCGAGGAAAGGCCGGCCAGCGGTGCATCGAATTGATCGAATAAAAATAGAAAAATAATCCGCGAATCATAGAAAGACAGGTTGCTATGGCTTTCTGCGTTTTATCGTCGACTCAGGGCGGACGCAGGCAGGAATCGAATCCACGAGCTCGAGTGTTCGGCTTGAACGGACAGCCTGCCTAGGCGCGAAGTGATTTCGCAGAAATGATTTCTGCGGGCAGGTATACAACATCTGCGATTATTTCAGCACGCTGGAGTCGCGCTTTGACGTCGTTCCGAGCGTTCTCCTCTACATTCGTGCGAGCTGTGCCGTTTCAAACGCTTCAATGTTTCGCAATGAGCCCGCGACTGGTCCCATTCCGATCTTATTATTCTATGAAATTAGTGGCCCCTTGTCGCGCGGCAATTTATTCTACGTCCCGCGGGGAAACATTTTGATTCGTCGCTAATAGTATTGTCGACTTACGAGATCTAAGTGCGCCGAGCCGGCGAGCGTTCCCGTGTTTGCTCGGCGCGGCGCTGAATCGTTTCACGTGGAAATGCAGCGGCTTCATTGACGCTGCTCTCCGCGGTGTGCAACGCTCGCGATGAAAAGTTTCGATGCACAGAATCGATTCGAAACGGGGCGTGCAACGGCGAGGAACTTTTGACGTCGGCGGGTGCACCGTGGAACAGGTAAACCTGCTGGAAAAAATCGGCCACCGCGATCGAGTCAAGAGGCGCTCTCGTAAAAATCACTGAACCTGCTCGTTCGGCGTTCGCTTCGTTTCGAAGTTACAGCCGAACGACTTGCGGTCGATTCGAGCGAAATTCTTGTCGCGCGCTCCCCGTTTCCGTCGTCCCGAAACAACCAAACTGTTCCGCGGTATATTAATTTTCACCCCCGCCCGCGGAATTGAGTTAACTGGAAACGGACGGGGCTGTGAAACTTGCGAGCAAACGGGAAAGCAAACACCGAGACGGGCAGGCAGCGTCTCTCCTATAATTCCGCTTCGCTCCGGCGAACGTTCGCGTCCGTCGTAATATACAGAGCGATCGAGAGACCGAAGATGTGCGAAGATTTATTCTCCGTTCGTATTCTCGTGCGATTTGTAACGCCGGACGCGGGGACGACGCGACGTCGTCGCATCGATCGACCGTGAGGTACGGAAAGCCAAGACCGGTGTAAATTCTCCGGAGCAAAGTACCTGGCAGTGTACACCGGCTATCCGGGGATCGGTGATCGGTGACTGACGACCTCCGGCGTCGCAAGCTACGGAACAACCCAGCCCGCTATACCTACACCGTCGTTGTTTGCAAGCGCACGCCTGTAGGAGGGCGTCCGTGTGAGAGTAAATCCCGAGGATAACTAGGTGTTACGAGAGAAGGAAACGAGCAGGGGTTAGGGTGATTCTTTAACCCCCCCCCCTTCCCCTCCGTGCTCGACTGCGTAAACTTTGCGGCCTGGTAAATCCGGTGTTGTGTAACCAACGCCAAGAGGGAGGAGAGATCCGCAGGGTTGCTAGGGTCTCTTTGGGCTACCTTTATTTGTATGAAATTAATTCGATTTACGCTGTCGAGTTTGAGTCGCATCGACATTCCACTTCCCCGACGGTTTCGCGTGAATCGCCGCGTCGGATAATTGCGGGTCGCGCGAGGGTAGTTTGCGGGTTATCGAATATGTTTATCGGCAAAGGACGTCGCCGGGGGGGGCTGGATCGTCGAACGGAAGGTGCAACAGGTAGGCTTAAAAGATGTTTAACGCGGCGTTCAAGGGCATTGAAAATTAATGAATCGTCGAAGCGACGCTGTAGTAGCAATAAATTGAACGGGGGGGGTAACCCTGGTGCAATTTCCGGGGAATTTAGCAGGGGGGAGCGACTCGTTCGCTCTCAGGAGGCCAGCCACTCGTGGCGATATCGAGGGAGGAAAAATGTTGTACTTACTTTCAGGGACAATATCCATTTTACAGAATTAAATAATGCTGTACACTTGCGCTCACGCTCGCGAGAAACGGCTGTCCAACGAAACCGAAGTTCTGAATGGAACTGCCACTCGGGTGAAAAAGTGTGACTTATTTCCTGTCGTCCCTCTGCGGAAAAAATATTGCACTACCCGATCCAACAGTTCTCCACATCCTCGGCAAACTCGTTTTCTGAGTTTTGGCCACGTTCTCGTGATTTGCTAGCACTGTGCAACGTCTTTATCCAACGCAGTTGGATTCGATGCATCGCGTTACGAGTGCACGTACGTACGCCCACCTTTACCCAGGCATTTAAAGCGTTCCGCACTTATGCAGGCACGGTTTGCAGGTTCATACACACGGTGCACGTTCAACGGTATTTATGCGCCCGCGCACAGTGAGTATCTATCTTCGAAGTACTAGATTCAGGAATAGCTGGGTGCAAGGAGAGGGAAGAGCCGATGTGGCGATCCTGCGGGTGTACTTGAACCGTGATCGCGTTGTTAACTCTCCCACACGCCTTCCTTCCACTAGCCCCGGAGTCATTCTTGTATACGTGTACAATGTTACACGCGTGGATGCATTTTCGGCTTCGTCGTATCTCCCGCCCTGTCGTTTCCTTGTTCGTTTTTTCGTTTTAGTAACCCCGATACGCCAGCGGGTCAACGACCCCGTCGTTCGACCCTTATTGCACAGACGATCGCAGGGAGGAACGTCTACGTCAATTGGTGGACAGCCTCGCCCGATGTTTCGTCGCATCTCGAATTAAATTTTCGCGGCGTCGTTCTCGAGGATTCATCTCCGTCGAGAAGACGTCGCGGCGAATCGAACAGTTGCAATAATTTGGGCTTAATAAATGAATCACGAGAAACGATTTGTTAAAGAACGAGCTAGCAGGAAAAGAAGGGGTGCACTCGGGAGGCGGAGGGCGTAAAGATCGATCCAGCCGAGAGGATTCAAAGGATAGATTAGAATATCGGGCTCTAAACATCGCCGGTGAAACGGAATCCGTGATAACCGATGCGAATGTTCCGTCGAGGCCGAAGTATCGCACGCGGCGCAGCTCGAAAGGGACCGGTCCGATACCATTATCGGCCACGAGGACTCGCAGCTCGTTAAGGATGATTCAAGATAATATTGGCCCGCTGACCATTCTACTAAACGTTTACAGCTCGATCGTCGGGCATTCGCTGTGTCTCCTGATCTCGTCTAATGGCTGCTACGTGCTGCCTGTCGAGGATCTTCCGGCCAGGATGTTCACGATAGCCACGTACCGCGTGCTCGCTTTACACATACGTGTATCGCACAGTGGGCCGAGATTAGCCCGGGGAAAATTAGGACGGCAGAATTTGGGACTCGGTTCGAACGTACCGAGGCTCGTCGAGCGATTTCCAGCTCACAGATTCGGTGTAACGCGCGGAAATATTGCAAATCCTCGGTGAATTTGTTAATGGAAACGTCGACAGCTCGAATGGAATCGCGAATCGAAGGGCGAATTTATTTTTCGAGGCTCGCAGAGGCATACCGCTCCGCCCAATATCGCGGCCGGTTTAAATGTTCAACGTATTGGTAATAAATGTTAACTTTCGCGCGCCCGAACGTTTAATAACGCGCCGGACGTTTCGACAGCCGAATCTTATTAGTCAGACGCTTAATTAGCCGTCTCATTTATTCGGCAATAATAACAGGAAGCTGGGGAAAACTCAGCGCGCTGGAAAAAGCGTTCGGCCCGCAGCGACGGAGTAAGCGACACGTATTATTTTAATCAATATTCAACGTGGATATTTCGCGTGACACTTTATCCAATGCCAATTAAGCTTCAAAGTTTTTTTTCGCATCGGCGAATCTGTATCGAATACGAACGCTCGGATACGCTTGAAAATCGTAGAATAATTCTCGACGTTACCTTTTCGCTTAAATTAATAAATAATAATATCGATCGCGCATCCTTATTTTCTGCGGACTCTTCACATTCCGACGCACCATTCGAAATACATCGCAGCCGACCCAGTAAATCGCATCTCCACTTTACGCAATTCCCTTATGCGTGAAGCCAGGCCTCTTTAACGTATCACTAGCCACCCTCAAAAGAAGTCTTCGGCGAATCGTTAGGACGGCTGAGTCATAATAGATGCAGATCAGCCGTGTACAATTTTGTCTGTTCCAGCTGTAAAAGTTAACTGTATTATTCAATAATAATAATAATAATAATTGTATTTTTTCTCTCGGTCGTTTCGTTCACAGAGTTCGACGGAATCCTGGGGCGTTGGTCGCACCGAAAGTTGTGCCGCGCAATTATCGTTGGGTGAAAGCAATTTTCGCCGAGGATCGCGCATTGGTCGATGATCGATGAGTCGATGCGTCGAACGGGCGGTTCAGCCAAGTCAGCGCGTTTCTGCAAAAGGGGGAGGCAGGCCTAGTCCGCGCGGTAGCGCAGAGCCGCGTGCGTTGTCCCAGTTTGCGTCGCTTAATAATAATAGTCGAGCCCGCAAACCGGTGGACGCGTTGTCGCGTTTCGGCCGCAGAACGCGAAATCAACGGGACGCGTCGCACGCAAACGCGGCTGGAATGCGATTTATGCAGCTGCACACCGAGCCCCGCAGATATCCCTGATCGATTCCCGTGGCCGCCCGCGATAGCAGCGCAATACTCGGCGACTGCGTGCCGCACTTCCGCTCCGTCTCGTGTCGCTCGACGCTGTTATCCCGGCGGCGAGATCGTATCGCTCCGGGTTAATGTCGCGGAGGACGCGGACGATCTGCCGCGAATCGCCAGAAAAAGCTTTCCCCCCCCGCAGAAGCGTCCCATCGGGGGAATCGTTCCGCAAGAATTTCGGCGGACGCAGCGCCGCGGGTCTCGTCGGCCAGCCCGAATCCGTCGAAATATAATAATGCCCGCGCCTTCTCGGAGCCGCTGTTAATTTACCCGACCAGTCAACGGGATAATCCTCGCGCAGGTAAAAAGGCGAACAAGCCGCGCGCGGATATCTCGCGGCGCGATTCGCCGGACGAGATAATTAGCGTGCACGCGTCGCTGGCAGGCTAATCCCGGCCGAAGGGCGAACCCTCGTGGCCGTGCTTTGATAGTAAGCCCTGCACGTATTGTTCCGGCAGCGTCGTTTCCTGTGCGCCGCATGCGAGAGCAGTAAATCGGAGAAAACCGGATTAACCGACACGCGTGCTATTTCCTGCCTCCGCGCGGCCCTGCGACGATCGCCGCTGGCCGTACGGCGGAATAAAGGAGGAGCGTCGCTTGTCTCTGCAAATTCGTAAAAGCTTGGAGGCTCGCCGGACCTGTGCCGATGACGCTGCGATGCCAGAGGTGGGGAGGAAGGGAGAGGGGGCGAATAAAATTTCTTTTCGCGACTATGAGCTTCCTTAACCGGGACGAGACGTTTCGCAATTTCCTAGGGCGATTCGTTGACGATCTCTTCTCGGGTCTTAGTTCCGGTAAACAGAGGGAAATTGAAAGAACGGAAAATGGCGGGGCGCAATTATACGGAAAGCTTCGTTAAACGTCAGGTAGGGGAATACGGGGGGTGGGGCCAGCGGGGGGTTTGCCGCGAAAGAAAGACACTTTCACAATACGCGCGTTCTCCTCTCGATCACATTTTGCGACCGTTCTTTGCTACCCATTTTTACGGAATTATCGCCGGCCAGTTGAAAGTCATTAACGAAATTCGTCAGAAAAGCCGGCGTTCTTTATCCGAGATCGTTAAGGTGACTGATTGTCCGGCGCGTATAAAACCCGCGAGGCAGCCTCTTGTTTGGTGTACTTATTTGAAACCGAGTAATTTATAGCAGGGCGACACGCGTTCCACGTGTGTTCGCCCTTTTGTGGAACGGGCACACCCGCGAAGAAATAATTAATGGAACTTCCTTTCATTACTGGTCGCCCGTCTCATTAAAACCGCTCGGACACCATTCGAAATTATAATAGAATTTAGCTGGGATAGAAGCAAACGGTCGGGACGAGAAGCGGCTCGCGTTTCCAGCCGTCGGCTGCAACGACGAGGTCCGCAGTTCGCTCGGCCGTTCGTTCGTTTGCTCGTTTATTCGTGCGCGATTCAGCGCTATCGGCGAAATTTGGTCGCCGGAGAGATTATAAATCATGGTCCAAGCTTCTCGCTTCGTCCGCTCCTCGCGAATCGCCTTCGCTCCTTCGAGAGGAGAAACTCGATATCTGAAATACCTTTCCCAGAAGCGAACGTCCTCTGAAACATCTTTGCCCGCTTGTTTTCCGTTCCGCGATTTCAACTAGCGAGCGTCGGCTAACCCAATGGGATTAAGATTCCCTTACCGTACATTGGACGTACCCAGTGATCCTCCGGACGCTGCTTCTTCCTTTCGAGAATGTTCGGCCGCTTTATTAACTTGGCGATATTCTTGCTCGGAGATTACGATGAAATTTTCAAGCGAACCGTCTCTCGGTTCCCGCCTTAGCGCCGGCTTAATTTCTCCGAGGTGCCGCGCACCGTGCAGCTAACGCGTTAAACATCCTCGAGCGGGCTCGAGTGCCATCAGAGAAGAGAGCCCGAGAGACGCGAACGTTAAACGAGGGTGTGCTCCCGGTTTCTTTATTTCCTCGTTTAACAATGTCAGAGGCCAAACAGGATTACGCCCTCGGGGTATTTCAATGGGCCGTCGAGTTAAACGTTCGAGAGGTTCAGGGGATCGGCAGTCGGCCAAACGAATATACGCAAATATTGGCACCGTTCAATGTAAGTCGGCAATGTGAAAAGACAGCGACGGAGGCGGTTGGGAATGTCGTCGGGCCAGGTTTGGCCGACGTGAAACAGTGGTCAGAGGCATAATCCCGGCCAGATAAAGGGGGCATGAATTTTTCATGCGGCCTGTGTTAAACGTTTCATCCGGGGGCGAGCGCGTTCCGCTCCTACCGGAATTTCAGCAAGTCGCATTTGCGCGGTGCCGTGGCCGAGGGAAGGACTTACCTCGAGAATGTTATCTTCCGTTTCTGCGCGATTCAGTCGCGGCGGTGCAACGGGAATCCAGATGTTCACGCATTTGCATTAAAATGCTTTTAACCGTTGAACCGGCCACCCTCTTTCAATGCTCTCGTTCCCGAGCATGCCAACGACCCGGTGGCCTTGGCGAAACCAACCGGACTCTCGGCGAATGAGGCAGAAAAAATGAAACTGTTCAACGGAAACGCCTGGTGTCGAGCGATTTTGCTCGACCGGAATACCGGGATAGTGCCCGGTAGCTCTTTGCATTTGAATAAGGAAGCGCGACGGACAATCTCAATAAAAGCACGCCGCGAGTTCTAAGCGTTGAATTCATTTAATTCGCCGAAATAGTTTCGCGGAGGAGGAGATCGGGTTGTTTCGCGGACGAACTCACCTACATGCGTACCGAAAATCGCGGAGCCCCGATTATACGATTAACAGAGGTTTCTTTTGCAGCCGGCCTTAACGCGCCCGCCGTACAGATAACAAATGGGAACGGATTAAATTGACGCTGCATGCAGTTCCCTTGCTTCGCGGAACAATGAATTACGCGAGCCGCGATCGCAGCAGCCGCTAATTCAGAACCTCTTCGCAGCCCTCCGGATATTTCCGCTGACCGGAGAAGTACGCGCAAATCTGCGATACTCGCGAGCGCCAACGAAACCGCCATCGTTCGATTCGTGAAAACCTTTCGATCGGAAAAACTGGCGCAATAGTTATCCCATCCAGCTATCGACTTGCGCGATAGCTGTCGCGTAGACGGAACGAGAAGGGAGGACACAAAAGAGGTACACTGGTGTCCTCGTTCCTGACGAATAGCCGATCGATCGGATCTGTTGATCGGGTAATTTCGCACCGATCCACGATGCAGCTTTCGACGCAGCTGTATTTTCTCGTTTACCGTGCAGACAAAACATATACGTTGGATCGCGAGTGTTTCGGCATTGCTTGTTCTCTGGGAGCGAGCGCAATTTTCGTCGCGTTGGAGAAGGGAAACTGAGAAAGATGGGGAAACAGGAGGGATCGAGAGATAGGGAGAGAGAAACAGGGAACGAATTGGCCGTTTAACTGCCGTTGATGCCGGTCAGCATCATTCGTTCGTTGCGTTGTATTGATAACGTTTTTCCATCAGCAACGTATTCATGTTCGGGTTCTTCCGCGCTATTTCACCGATAGTGGTCGAAATTGACTTTCCGACGAGGGAAAAGAGAAGAAGAAGAGTTGCGGTCCGACGGAAGAGATACCGCGTTGCCGGGTTACGGGCACCGGGTATCATATTCAGTTTCAGACACGACCGCAACATTCTTTTCATTGATTTCTACCGCCGGTTTCCACGAGGACTAATCTACGGCGCCCCGGTGTAGATACGTCACGAATCAGGGATAAATCGTAGCGGTTCTTTGCGCCGCACCGATACGAAGCTAACTACTTTTTACGGTAAAGGGAAAGAGCTACGTCGCGGGGGGTCGTCGAGTTTTGTACCTCGAGAAGCCCGTGCCACGGATTGCTGGTGAACGAAGGACGTTTAATGCTCGCTATCGGTAATGCCGTCTTAGTTCGTCCTCCGTGGGGCATGCACTTAAGGAAGAAGGGGTAGAACGAGGGCGCGTTACGGCGGTGCGCGTGAAAATAACTATAAAAGCGATCCCGTGGAATAGAGGGTGGCAGAAAAAGGGAAAAAGAAACGAGGAACGAAGCTGGGGAGGGGCCGGCGCGAACTAATGGCAGTCAAACGATTAAAACTAACGATCCCCTTGTGCCTCTAGTTTATGCTCTGTTCCCTCCCTTCTCTTAGATTAACTACGGAATGACGACTGATCCGACCGAACGAAAACACCGAGGGACCCAGGGACACCCCGTCGTCTTTCTTCTCTTAATCAGCCTTTTCTATTAATCCCCTTTCTCTCGGTTAATTGTCTCCTTCGCCGTACCCCGGTCACCTGCTGCTCCCTTTCCTCGTTTTCGACAAACCGCTGGGAGAACGTTCATTGAATTAAGTGAGCCTCACGTGGAATTTATCTTTCCGAGGTAGTCGGGGGATGGGCTCAAGTTACGACGCTATATAGATTGTTCAGGGCCCTCCTCAGAATAGGCAAGCTATAACATTAAAGTATTGCTCCAGAGACGAGACTGTATTTAATGCAAGTAATTTCGCAGGAGACCGACTGACCATACGCCGATCCTTACTACTGGAACGTTGTCCGACTAAGCGCGGCTCGAACTACTTAACAGAGGCGTGACACATTGGCGCACGGGGCCAGCAACTCCGTCGCATCGAAGAGGAACACGCTTGTCATTATTGGAAAGCGGCGGACAGCTGATCGTTATTCGACTTTTTAATCATACGAGATTCTTCTATTTTCGTATTGATAAAGCCAGCCATTCAGGGGCCCAGAATAATCGTCAGACGTGGGTTTTGTCGATCGCCAATCAACAGATGCGGCGGGTAACCAGAGTCCAGTAATTCCATCATGAAAAAGTGATTAACCGTTGTTCCCGAATGGTCGACAACAAAACGATTCCGATGGACCGTCGTGGAACGGCATATAAAGCTGAGGCTGAATAAAAGCGATCGGTTTCGCGAATGTGGAACGCGCTGACTACTGCTAAACGAACAATTTTTTACTACGACCAAATGCATCGTATGGCTCAAATGTTTTCGCGTTTTTTCGCGTTGCTTTATGGAAATACCGAAACGCGCTATATTTTTAACGATTCGCCGTTGCCGAATTTGCGGTAAATTGTAAATTCGTCTTAGAACAGCCCGCGTGTATAGTTACCGTGCAACTCTCAAACGAATTGTTAAAACGTTTATCAAAAATATACAGCGCATGGAGCCTTTGTAAACCGCTTATGGCCGCGCACCCTTTACCTTTATTTTAAGATATCTATCAGTATGTTCTGCTCTTCTCTTGAGACGAATCCACGATTTTCAGCGGAAATTGCGACAAGGAACCTAGATCTTTGAGTCGGTCAGGAAACGTGCAAGTCCAGTAGGGCTGACGTACGGACGCCTGCGGCTTCTGACCTTTAATTTCTCGATGATTCTCGAGAATCTTCATGCTACTCAAGAGATACAGTCCGAATTCTCATTTCCCCAGGAGCAAAAAATATCGAAAAATCAGGAAGACTAGGCAGGACAGTACCCCTGAGTTCCATCGTGACCAGCATTCTCGATACGTCGCATAATTCATTTTTTTTTATTCCCTACCCCAGGCTCGCTTCCCGCGACACCGCCGGCAACCTTCGTTCTTTTTGCTCTCCTTGCCGCCCACCGCCTCCATCGCGGCTGAACGGTTTTTTTTTCCCTCGAGCAGTCTCCAGGACATGGTTGGGCTGCTTTTCGAAGTATTGATCAATTCCGCACCGGCAAACTGCCACGGATATGACACCGGTGAAAATTCTCCCGTTCCGTTCCGTTGACGCTCCAAGAATTTCGACGCCGCCTCGAGAGATTAATCGGCTAATAAATTCCCTCTGGATAAACTTTATTCGACGTTTCTTTCACTCGCGGGAGAACGATCGCCGTTGGAAGAATTCGGAGGCGTTCAGGTATACAAAACAAAAAAAAAACGATCGCCCCTCGCGATAATATTTAACCGGGGAGGGAGATACAACGGTCCGGGCAACTTGCTCCTCGAACTTCGCCGCAAGTTCGTTCAAGTTTCACCCAATTTCGTCGGGCCGTTTCGTTCCTGCCGGGCGACACCTTTCCCGAGGATATCGCAGTTCAAACTGTGCCGCGGTCTTTCGATTCGCGGCCAGTTCACGTTCCTAATAAATAGCACGCCGCGTCGGTCGGCCGGATTCCTCTGCTGCGAAAATTCCTTGAATAATATAGCACGTCGCCCGAGAATTTTCCCCGCTGTGCGTGTCAGGTTCGAACTCCTGTTCGTTCTTTCGTGTCTGCGAGGGCGGAAAACGGAAATCATCGCGCTGGATCATACCTCCCAGCGATCTCTGCTCCTGATAATGGCAGGACGAGAATCCTGCCGGGTTAGAAACGAAAACGAAGAAACAGAAAAAGACAGAAACTACCCCGAGTACCTCAGCGACCGATTAATCGAAATGTTAATTAATCCCTCGTATTCAGTCGGCGCAGATTACACGACTCCGCGAGAGATCAAGAGATTCGTTCGCGATAGGACAGAGACAGCAGGACTTAAGCTTCTAATAGGGCTTAGAGCGCGAGGGGGTTAGTTTCGCGATTACACGTTTGGAGTTCGCGGTGCGCGTGAAATAAGTAAGCTGACGTATTCCGGTAATTGGCGGTGCAGAAGGAACGGTATCGCGAGGCGTCGATCGATGGCCGGCGCTCTATATCGGAACGAACGGAACAGAGGACGCGTGTAGAGACCCGATAAAGCGAATACGTCAGGGAAAAGGGAAGGGTGGTTTCGAAAGAAGCAGCTATAAAATTTATATCCGCCCCTTTGACGCGTGCAGTCGTCGACAAATTTCCATCAAGCAATTCCCCCGCCGGGCCGAACATTTTCCCCGATAACTTTATCGTTTCGTTTGTTTCGCATTCAAAGGAACACCGGTCTTCTTGCGTCGTGGAAATTTTAGCCGTGCCCCCCGTCGAAACAATGGGGCAGGGGGGGGGGGTGTGGAGGGAATCGTCGCACTTGGTACGTCGCGGTGGGACATTAAACTCGGTCGTGTACGATAATCGTAAATTACGTTCACCGCCGTTCGTCGAAGCGGCAGGAAAAACGCCAGGCATCTGGCAACGAAACGTTTCCGCTCCAACTTCCCCAACTTTTCAATTAACCCTTACGCGTAACGCGTCTCGTACAATTCACCATGATCCGTAATTTATGGGGCGCGGAATCTTAGGAACGGAGGCCGTTCCCGTTACGCTGCAGTAACTTGAGAAAACTCGAACGAGCGAACGTGCTATTTCCGCGCCATCGACGCGTCGTTAATAATTGCTCGGCGCAAACGGAGGACTACGGCGTACGATGAATATCGCGAGACGGATACGCGCAATAATTTTCCCATTCGACGTGTATTATTCGAAAGCAGCACTCCCCGCGATATTTTATACACACATTTATAGCGCTATTGAATTTAGCGGGGCTGGAATAGAAATGGACCGGATGACTTTAACGCGCCGATGTCTGATTACATTCGATCGTTCAAGTGAATCGCTCGATTTCACCGCAACCTAACGACGGCTTCGAGCAAGTAAGGACACTCCAGCGGGGATCGTACGTCTTACGGGACGCTTTTACGTACGGCTGGAACGGCATTCACGCGGAGTCGACTCGTTAATATCTCCGATCGGCCAGATAGAATCGCTGGATTCACTTGACAGCCTTCTTTAAATCGAAAGATCGTCTACGCGATCCGATTGCGTCGGGAAAAATATAGCTCTCTCGACTGCAACTTCTAGAGTAGCGGGTCTATCGATTCGCAGATTCTCCCCGAACTATCCTTGGGGAAAGAAAAACTGGAAACCCCGAGGACTGTTAATTAATACCTGCGACTCGCGCTGTTTGCGGTCGAAGTCGAACGTTCGAGCATAATATTCGGGTTCGTCTCGATTTGTGAAGCGTCGCGCGGGGTAGAAGGGGGAAAAATCGCCGGACGGGGTGGAATTTGAATGCCCTGAAAATGGTACTCGTGCGGCGGAGTTTGCCAATTTCCAAACAGCTTGCGACTTTCATAATGGAATCAAAACGATTCCAGTTATTTAAAGAGGAAAAATAATATCCGCGCCGGGGAGATCCGGCCCGCGCTGCGTTCCGTTTTCCGTTGGAATATTCATATTCAAACAAGAGCGTTACTCTGTCTTCTTGTTCTTTTTTTATTCCCCGCTAAAGTGTATACTTGTTCCGATATTTGATCTGTGCAGCTCGCGCGAACCTGAAAATCAGCTGCGAACTTCCGTCGAATATTTTAATCGACAACGGCGGCGACGGAATGAATACCGCTTTCTCTGGCAGCGGCAGAGGTACGATGCGTTAAAAACGCGTGGATATTTTTGGCCCGGGTTTCCGAGGAAGGCGCGAACCGAATAACCCATAGAAAGTTGTTGGCTGGTGTCTCGATCGCAAAGTTTTATTGCGAAATAAGCATTGTGGAAGAGCACGGGCCCGTGGATATTCCAATTTCATTAAACATTCATAAAGCTTCGAGTCTCCAAGTTTTTGCGCCACCGTCATTTCCATCCCCTGCGCGCAGATTCAGCGGTAGGTAATGCCAGACCGAGCTGCTCGAGACGCGTAATACATTTCGACGCCCGTGTATTTCTGCAACGTGGAGTGCGGACAATGCGGAAGAAATTTGTAATACAACTTTACTATAAATACAAAATCGAACGACGATCGCTTTCCATTCTCTGATTCATCGCTCGAGCAGTACGCGACGCGAAGCGTCTCGTCGATTTCTACAATTTCCAAGGGAACAGAGAAAGGTGAAACTAGACGAGAGGAAGACCTACAACCAGATGGCGAGGAATCTACAGAAAAGGGAACATCGCAGTGCGGTTGCGGCTACTCGGGCGATCACGTTTTCAACGAAATTTCATGAACGACGTCCGAGTTTCCAGCGTAAAAACAGACAGTCGCACCCAGACCTAGACTACGCTGGTATATTTGACAGAGGCGCGATATCAATGTATCCGGCGTAGCCGGAAATTTTGCCGTGAAATAAGCAATAGGCGAAAGCCGCCGTTCGCCGTTCGCCGTTCGCCGTTTCCCTGGGAGCGTTCGCGTTTCATTAAACATTCATAGCCCTTTAGCGTTTTCGAGGCATCGCGGGAACTCGGCACACTTTTCCCATTCCCCCGGCACCATACGTACGCCGCGCACCTACAGACCTGCCTGTGAATTATTCGCGACACTTGTTCCTGTCGAAGCTAAAACGTACTTCGCGTTGATTAATCCTCTCGATTTTTTCCCCAAGAACCTCCATATCGTCGAGCGGTATTTCCTGGCGGCGAAATAAATGGACAAAGGGGCTGCAGCAAATATAAATAATTGCTTGAAAAGAATGCAGGGCATTTCGATGCCCTCTCGGTTCGCTGGTTCGCGGCGCGGAGCCGCAAGCAGTGAACGATGGTCGGCGTGTTAACAAAGCTGTCGATTATCGGCCGCCGGCACTGTTCAGTGAAAAGCCAACGGATGGACGAAAATTCATTAATAATGGGAAGTAAGTTAATTTTCGATGCGACGCGCATTGTTGAAAATTCATTCACGCGTGTTGCATCCGCGCGGCGTGATCGAACGCGCCCCGAAAAACCAGCTCAATTGTCGAGGAGGAAAAGGGCCGTTAACGTGGAAATTGAGGGCGGAAATTTGCTTTGCGTTTCGCGAACTTTTGACACGCGATTCGCGAGATCTTTCCACGTCGCGCTGCTCCTTTCACCTTAACGAAGCGGCCGCTTACGTGCCAGCAAACACGGCCGTTTCTGGTTTCTATGCAAATCGAAATGCTCGAATTATCATATTGCACGTTCACCAGAGTAATCTTCGCCGCGGCTTGGTTAAATTACGCGGCCGGGCATTCGCCGCGATTTCCTGCCAGCGTCCGAGCCTGGCAAAATTATGAATGCAACTATGCGGTGCTTCTGTTCGAGCGCTAAACTAAACGGTTTCCGTTTTTGCGTCGCCCTTTAAGAATAAGTGAGTAGACGCGGTGTTCATTGTTCCGTCTTGTTCAATGCCGTTCGATCTTCGAGTCGGATGAACTTTGGAGCGTGAAAATTCTGCACTGCCACGAGAAACATATGCAAACGGTATCGCCTTTCTATTATTAAAATAAATAATAATAATAATAATGTTTCTGGTGCGCGAAGAGCAATTCGGAACGAAGATCGTATTATTTTCCAGCGAGGCAACGAACTAAACAGCAATATAAAATTTAGAATCAGCTAGACAATGTGCAGGATAAAGAAGAGCAATGAAATTTGGAGGGCCAAGCTTCGCGCAACTAATTTTTACGTTACACTTCGCCAAACAGTTAGTTAACAGAAGCAAACGTTCATACACCTCAGTTCCCCGCCAAACGTGGAACATCCCCTATTGGCAAGGGCAGAAATTTCTGTCACCGTTTGAAATAAAATTTTAATTCGACAGCTCCTCGCAGAAGCGGCGATTTTTCCCCGCTTACGTCGACTCGGCCGGGACGTTCGAAACTGGGCTGGACTTTACGCAAACGCGAAATTCTGGCCCAGGGGGGAGTCTTTATTTCGGCTGTTCCGCTGCCGCTTCATTTCCGCGACCCTCTCGCGTAGTCGTTTCATTTCATTTTACGCGAATTTCGTCGCGTTACATCTCGCGACTCTGCTCGCGAACGACCCTCTCCGATCTCTCTCCCGTTTTTTTCCCCCTCGTTTCCCCCGGGTCTTTTATTTCGCGGCAGGGCGACGAAGCCCGCCCCCTCGTAGATGACTACGCCGCGCATTTTATTCGCTCGTAAACAATATTTTTATTCCCTGCTCATCTAGCAGCGGGAACGCGCTCATGTTCCACGACGTCTTCTAGTTTAACGCACACGTGGAAACCGCGAGTCGTTAACTCCGCAGAGACGGAGGCTCGATAAAAATTGTCCCCCCGTTTCCCCTCGTTGTCACCGGCAAATATAATTCATCCGCCATGCGTGCCCCTTCTATCGAGACACTGCGATACAATTAAGCGCGGACGAAACTTCAGCAGGGAATTAACTTAATCGGCGCAGCTCTCCTTAAGACTCGTCGCGCGTCGTCCTTGTTCCGCCGAGTTCCCGCGGCAACTAAATTGCCCTATTCATTGCCCCTTTCCCGAAAGCTCGAGAAGATATCGATGCACGGAAATAACAATTCACGCGGGTAGCGCCGTTGTTCAATCGGGAACTTGGCGCTCGACGGATAAATACGCGACGTCGGTCGCGTTGCTCGGCGCTTGGGTGGAAGTTTAATACAGTTTATGGGGTTGCGCGGGATGCTCGGGGTTGAAATAAACGTGGCGGCGGTCGGTGATGCTAAAGCGTCAATCTCGAGGAAAGTTTCGTGCCCGTTGCATCGAGAAATTTCGCTCACGTACACCGATAAGTTCGAGCTAGTTATCGAGAATCGAACACAATCGTCCCAGGGACATGTATACGCGTGTCCCGTGTCCCAGCTAGTTCTGACACTAGCTCGGCTGCTTGGTTATATTCAAATTGTCCCGGAACTTCCTCGTACCCCTGTCAATCCGCGATCAGCCGGTTATTCGTTTATCCGCGAGCGCATTTCTCTTTCTTGGTGGTCGTTTCTGACTAACTGTACGGCGGACAAAGTTTGCCGATCGTTGTGTAAGCGACTTCCCTCCGCAGCGGACGTTAAAAAACGCCCCGTTCGCCGCGAGACAGGGTTAAAGTTGAAGTAAAGTAAAGTAAAGTATTTCAATAAATATATAATATCTTTGGAAGGATACCACGCCACAGTCGGTACTAGGATACCAACCGAATAATTATTAATGTTAATAATGCCATCCCACAATAATGCCTACCTCGCTATATCACTAATATCGTGTATTATACTAATGGACCATTTTCCCGTATAAATAAATAAATAAGTAGATAAATAAATAAACGTATCCATCGACGGAGCGGCACCGATTCCTACCTTGCGCAGGGTGCACCGATTCAACGATGCAGACGTTTTAGGGGGTAGTAAAGGGTCGAGTGTCGCTTGACCCCCCATACAAATTCTCAGCTTACGTCAGATCTCGCGCTGCTGGAATATAAGATTTTTTTCACGCGTAATAAAGCCGACTGTATCAAAGTGGCATCCTCCAGGCGTCTAAAGTATATCTTCTTCGGAGCGAGGTCCGTTCCCGCATTCCTGTTGCTGCTCCCTTGTATTCTTATTTCTCAAAGCCAGGAGGACGCGATGGGTGCGCAGGTATGCCGGGAAAAACAATTCGAGGCTCTTCCAAAATGTCTGACAACGTAAACGACGTTACGTCGCGTCGTCTGAAATAGAGCACCGCGAACTTGACGGGGCGAACTATGGGGCGAGTAACGCTAAATACTTGGATAAAACTTTGGGCGGCCAAATTGAACTACGAACTCAAAAGTTTACCTCCGTGCACGGGAAAAAAGAAATTGTTCACGAAAGTTCAGTGGAGCGTAAAGAGTTCGCAGCGCAAAATAGGGAAGCATGGAATATTGGAATACGCGAAATAAAGGTCGACGAGGTAGAAGTCGAGCTTTCCGAACGAGCTGGGTACGATGTCCGGTACGTCCGGTACGTCCATTTTATGTAAAATTAAATAAAATATATTCGTTCGTCTCAAGTTTCGATCAATATCGTCTGGCAATATCAGCCGCAGCCTTGAATCAGAATCGATCAACGATGAAATCTGTAAAAAAAATCAATCGACCGCCCACTGAATTGTCAATGACGACCCACTGCGAGCCCCGTACGTTGATTCGATCGTATCAGCGGGCGGTGCACGGGCGGGGAATCGCAAACAAATCCTCAGGATAATTGTAATTGCCAGTTGCCGTTCGATTAAAGCGTGCACGGTAAACTACACGGGCAAAGCAGTTGATTAGCATTCTCGGTACGGTGTCGGAAGTCCGTCAGCGACATCGTCGTTCCACGCTAGTCATCTAATCTTCCCTGTTACCCGTCGTCTGTGCGTCGCAACTGCTTCTGCATCGATCCCCGGCAACGTCCCTGGATATTTCGCACCGAGTCGGAATCTTCGATTTCGACGCCGCCCGCGTAGTTTCTATCCCGTTTCACTGTCGATGCCTTCCGCGTCAAGTGTCCCGATTGATTTATCTCGTTCCCCTCGCGCCTGTATTTATTGTCCGCCGGACGATTCCTCTTCGGACAGGACACCACCGCGCCTCGTAATTCTATGTCGCGATCTCTTTCGCGGAACACGCGGGCGTCCCCCTGTCTTTCTCCGATTTTGTCCCCGGCTGAGCAATTTTAATTACCTCCCGTTTCTCTTCGTCCGTGTCTCGCGCGATTAAACGCTTGTCGCCACTGAAACGAAAGTACATCTACGCCGGAGCACTGCCGCGAATGTTTCCACGTTCAATTAGTGGGAAATTTCCTAGCTATTTTCTTTCGAACGTCGCGCACAGCGTACGTCGCGTTATCAGCCACGACGGTTCGTCGGTCTTCGAAAACGCCCGTCCCTTCTTTCCCCAAGTAGATTGGGACGCGGGGAAAAAGTAGGCAATTAAACGTCCAGCTGGAATGAATTCTTCCGCCCGGAAGAATTAGTCGGGAGCAAGGGAGACTGGAATCGACGACGTTCCAATTTATCAATTCGGCGAATTCCCGGCGGGTTTTCAAGGGACAAGCGGTGGCTAAAAAGCATGGAGAAACTAAAATTGTCCCCCAGTGTTGCGTCGAACGGGCATCTAATCGACTCGCTCCTCGAACTTGAAATCCCGGCGGTGCGAGGAACTCGCGGGGACTGTATTTATTCGCCAGCTTTTCGTCCTACGATAATGATCTTTTGCTGGTTCACCAAGCACACGCGCGGAAGCTCGCCGTGTCCGTGCTCCGTCTTCCCCTTCCTAATAAACTCCACCTTATCTAGAGCCGGTCGGCTACCTACCCTTTGCCTTAGTCCCGCAAAAGAGTCGACAGCGAATGCGGACCTTTGCGAGCCGTCCTACTCCTAGACAATTCCGTGCACGAACAAATTTTTCTCGCAGCTTATTCGACCGTGGACACGGTGGTTTGTTTGTCGTTTACCGCCGTTAAATCGTCGTCGATCGCGATGAAGCATCAATCGCCGGTAGTCCGCGTCTATTGTCCGCGAAAAGGGCCACGGTAAATGTTAATTCGCGTGTTCCTCTCGTTCTGCCTGCAAGCGTTTCGTTGCTGTAAAAGCTTCGCAAACATCCGGGAAGCAGCGCGTTATTTTCGAACCAGCTACGACCAACCGGACGACGGAACGGACGCGTGTCCGAAAGCAATACTCTCGTGATCGCGTTATCGATTAAATAAGTAAAGAGTAACGCGGTTCAACTTCAACGCGGTTTGCTCCCGGCAAGAAAATTGGGACCGGCGAGAAATATCATTTCCAGGAATTTAGTTCCAAATCGGTGTCCGAAAAACACAGCCCTGGAGAGGAGCAGTAAACCCCGTCTTATCTGATTCGACGGCGGCCGATCGTCTCGAGCAGGAAAGCAATCGAAAAACCGGGTCCGTGCTTCGTTCGGACGATAACGAGCACGGATGTTTAAAGGCGGTCGAGCGAACGTCACCCGCGTATTCGCGGTCGGACGAATAATCGCCGCGAAAATCTGCTTCTTATCGAAGCTTCCGAAACGACGGCTTTTCATTTGCTTCGGGGCGAAGCGAAAAGAGTGCGCTACGGAACTTTGACCAACGAGTCATTTAAATAATTAAAGCCTCGCAGAGTTTTTTCGAATTTATTCCCTTGCCTGGCGCTCTCCTGCGCGAGGGTCCTGTTCAACGAAAGTGACTTCCGGTACGCTGGCGCCTATCGCGCAAAGGTCAGAAGCGCTATCGGTTTGCCCCCTCGCGAGGCAACCGGCCACGGACCTTGGATGCTTGACCGGCCGTAAAAGTAAATCCGCCGGCGGTAATCTGTTTCGGAAGATGGCGATTTCCAACGGCACCTTGGCACGCGATAAAGCAACCGACTTTGCGAGACTCTATTTCCACCGGCTGGAAGACGGGGGAGAAATGGATGGGTAGCAAAGGAGACCTCTTCTATTGCGAGCATGGCAGGAACGGGCCGCGGCGGATCTCTGCTGCACGAGAAAACTCTCAATTTCAATTCTGTCCCCTCTTTTTCTTTACGTAATAAATTAGAAAATGCCGGGACGCCGGGAGTTTCGAAGCTTCGAGAAATTGAATCCAAAATATGCTTGTTCGGGGGAAATTCGCGCCGGGCTCGTTCCGTCATCGTGCTCGAGGACAATAAAATTCCAAGGAATTTGCAGAGGAACGAGAATTTTCTTGTCCGGTAACGGTGTGCACGCTCGGTTACGGCGGTTCGAGAGAGGAACGAGGAAGGGTCGGCCAGGGAGCACTCTCGCCTCTTGCGTACCTCAGTCTGCAGAATGGAAAGTTTTATTCCGTGCTGCGAAATGGATCGTAACGTCGTGCCACTTCTCTGTCAGCTCGTCTCTGTGCTTCCAGCGTTCTTATTCGTTGCTACCACCGTGGACCGTCCCTCGACCCAATTTTTCTTCCATTTCCCTTCTTTCATCTACACCTTGTCCGCCGCGCGGCAAGCCGTCCCTCCGCCTCCGCTCTATTCCGCTTCGTCGAGTTCTCTCGGTTCCATTTCTTGTACTTCGCCCCCGATCTCGGCTCCGTTGCGCCTCTTCCCTCTATCCGAATTTCCCTCTTCCCTCGTTCTCTTTTTCCCCTTGCCTTTCCGCTCCGACGTTCGCTCGAGAACTTCGCTGCGAACTGGATTCGAGTAACGTTATCGTTACGATACGCTGGCGGGGTCGTGGTACAAGTACCGCCACGGTACATTGCACGGTAATGCACCTTCGATGTATGTTCTGAAAGTTGGTAAAAGGGAAAAGGGGAACTGTGACGTTATCTGCATCAATGAAATGAGCTTCTAGTAAAGCACGTTCCACGATTATGATTATCTACGATGCTATATTAGCCGGGAACATTCCGCCAGCGAATGTATTATTTTTCCGTTCGGTAGACGGGAGCTTCCGGCGGGGCAAGCGTGACCCAACGGCGCGCTTCATCTAGAACGAGATTTAATTGGCAGTAATGGAAAAGTATACGGCACGAAGGTGAAACCGTCGCGCTGCATGGAAGGTGTGCTCCGTGCGGCGATATATGGTTACTGTGTCCCTTTCTGCGAGGTAGACGCGGCAGCCAGCGGTGCCAAAAAAAAAACAGAAAGGAAAAAAAAGGGAGAAACGGAGACGGGAAAAGCGGGAAATACCGTGTACACGGATTTGCCTAGGGAAAAAAATTCGAAGCTTGTCAGCTTTTCAATCGGTCACGCGTTATTCGTTGGCACGTTACAACGTCAAAATATTGTTTCGGACGAGTCGCTTTGTCGAAACATCGGCGGTGCGCCGCTGCACGAGGAGCAGTGCGCCGTTCGCTGTATCGTAAATCACGCTTCGCTCGCGAATAATCTCTCGAAAATTACTTCCGCGCTAAAATTCGCCGCGGAAAAATTAATCGTCGCAATCGTCGTAGGATGACCATTCGTCGTGGCTCCTTAATTGATTCTCGCACGCGTTTACGGCTGCGCGTAACGCTAAACGCTTCGAGCCATTACTCCCCCTGGGTTTTCGCATTCTTCTCCATTTTTGTATTCCCTCTATTTCTGGAAACGTTTCGCTTCGCGCGTTCCTGTTTGGCTTTTTTCATCAGCACCTGCACCGCCGGCTTCGTACCAATTACGTCCGCCGCGTTCTCCCGTCGAATTTCGACACTCCAATCGACACGCGAAAAAGCCGTGACGCTATCTCGTTCCGTGTGGAACGTGAACCCACGTATTTCGAAAGTCCTGCGAAATAGAGAGAGAGAGAGAAAAAAAAAAAAGAAGAAAAATAGGTGTCCGTGCAACTTGGACTTGCAGAGCAGCGTGCGCCTCACGGATTCACTGTGCACGGCCGATACGAATAGACGCAGCTCCCATGGCGAGGAAAATTTCAAACCAGCACGGCCACATGGGCCTCGTGTTTCTGCTCTATATATACGAACTATCAGTCGCATACCTTGTGATCTCCTCTCCGTCCGGAGGCGTCGAAAATTCGTCCGGGACAAAGCCCTCTCCGAAATCAAAATAATGCGCGTCCCGCGTCGGATCGCGACGAATATATTCCGCTCGTCGTTCGTCCTCGCGCATAATCGCTCGAGAATCGGTCCGGGGGAGTGTTCCCGATACCTCGATTCAAGGCTCGTTACGCCGTTGCTCAATTTCCTGGCTATCGGCTTCCCCGAGCCGGGGCTGGGGGAACCTCCGCCTCGTTTATTTACTTATTTCGTATTTATTCCCCCGTGGAACGTGACTGCTCCGAGTACGCCGACTCCCCGGGCGTTGCCACGACGCTTTTACGTGCTCCAATCGAGAGTCTAATCGAGAGCTTGGCGCCACGGCGCAGCGTGACGCAGACGTGGAAAATTGAATTTCGACCTACCGATATGCTCCACGCACGTGCGAATTCGTGCGCTACCTCGTGCCTCCATCTCGCGAACCTTCCGAAGGTGAGACGCGTCGACGGTACGTAGCAGGAACTCCGACGCCTTCGTGCCGATTCGTAAATTCGCTGGACGTGTACGCGTATGTAAGTACGCGCATATGCGTCGTCCTCTTCTTTCTGTCGACTCGAGAGAGATTTGGCGTGCCCGACGCCCGGTAGTTTTTGGGGCCACGTGCCCTCCAGATGAGGTCGCGAGCGCTGCAGGGGAGAAAAATGTCTGCGGGCTCGACGATAAACATTACGACGGGTTCCGGACGATGGAAATAGGAATATTGGCCGACGCTGATAGAAGAGCACGGAGCGACATGTACCGCGTATAGCAGTCCGCCGTCGTCGGTGCACTCTGTTTTTACCACGAGCCGAGGTTCCGCGCGTAATTCAACGGTTCGTATAAACGATACGGAGCACTACTTGCGACTGATTCATGGCGTTCACTCTCGGGGCAAATAGCAAGGCCCTGATGCGAAACGTTTAACATCGCGCACCACCCGGCATCCCTAAACTATTCAGCTGCTGGCGGCTGAAACATTGACGCTAAATATTCCCCGCAATTTCGCCCTACCCGCCCCAATGCGGCGTAACGAATGTTCCGAAAGTACGCTACGAGTGGATGTTTAGATTACACCGCTGCTCCGGCTAATGACCGATCGCAAATGATGCAGCGATTGCAAATTGCCGCTAACGAATCGTTTCATACGAATCTGCCGCCCCCGTTTGAGCGAACGAGTCGCGGAAAGCTTGTCGTTCCGGGCGGAATCGAAGCCTCGGGCTGGGAAGCAAGATCCGCGACGATCCGTCGAGGCAGCCTGGCTAAAGATTGGCTGGAAAAGAGCGATGATACAGGAAAGTCATCAACAGGTAGCAAGCTGGAGGACAGATACGAGGGCGAGTCGGTATTTAACCGCAATGTTGCTGCAAGAGCTGCCAGAATAGCAGCAGAGTTCGCGCAGCGATATTATTTTGCTTGCTTGTCGAAGCGCATGGTCCGTCGCGAGATTTTCTTTATTTTAGATTATCCCCGTGCTCCAAATTCAAAGGGCTTCAAATCACAGAATTCGGATCACAGAAATCGAGTAACGCAGAATAGCTCTCGAAAGCAGCGCTGTGGCGATAAATGACGAAGCGGAGACGAACGCTGATGCGTAAGCGCACGACCCCGCAGGCAGGAACAAAAGAAGAACGAAACGCGTGCACCGCGAATAATTCTCGAATCACCGTCGCATTAATACCGTTTTTTCGAAAGGGCGAACGTTCGGGGAAAGCGAACGAAAGGTCGGTCCGCATCGGTGGTCGTCGGAGGAGTGTCTGCGTCCACGGTTCTTGCACACATGTTCACCAGATGGGTTGAAGGCGGAGGGTGGAGCGCGTGCCGCGCCGGTCCGCGTCGGTCCGCGCCGGTCCGCGCCACACGGCCAGGCAGCGCGCACCGCGCGACAGACGCGGTGGAAAGCGGAGCGGACGGTTCGCTCCGGTTCAGTCGCAGTCACGAAGCGGCGTTGTTGGCGGCGGTTGCCCAGAAAATCTCCGCCGCTCTCCTGTTTCCCTGTCTGTTTCTCTCTCTCGCTGTCGTCCGACCGTCGATTACCTTAGCTCTGTACAGCGACGAGCCCGAGGGGAGTCGCGTGGCTGTTTCGCGACGCTGCGATCAAACTCTCGGCCAGAAGTGTCATGCAATTTACGTTTCGCATCCCGCGGACGGATTCGCGCGCGCGACCAACGAGATGAAGCGGCGCGACGGATGTTCCTCGAGAGTCGACGAACGCGCCCCTTGATTTCGAGCGGCCGCAGTTCCCCGACGGCTATAATTAACGATGCCGTTCTCGCGCGGCCAGAGAGCGCTCTAACCGCTTCGACGCCGAGCGAACGAGGGACAAGTACAACCGGCAGTGCGAGTTCAAAGGGTGCAAGATTAACGAGGAGCCGGATCTTCGTTCGGTGCAAGCGAGGCTGGCCGGGAGACACGAGCGGTGCGCGGGAGTACGCGAACCTTGACCGTGAGTATGCTCGAGCCTCTTCGTGGAACGACCTATTAACCGGTCTATTTTCATCCCGGCCGGCGTCTGCGACGCGCGAGTCTCCGGAGCCGCGAGCTCGATCGGGGACGCGGCAGTGCTTCTTCCTTTCGACGCTGCGGCGCGAGCCTGAAGCGGAGAGTGACTTCTTTTTTGCGCGAGAAGGGAGCAGTCGGGAGGACCCACGAGGTCCAGGATCGGCGTTTCGAGTGCGTCACGCGAGTACCGCGATAAGTCCTCGATCCGCTCGACATGCGCGAGTAGAGCAAAGAAGAGGAACGACGAGACACCGAGGGACAGAGGGAGGGAGAGAGAGAGAGAGAGAGACAGCGGAGAAACATTGGCGGAGGTAGAGGAGAGACGCTTTTAAACGGATGAGATGACAGTGCTGTGCGTGTTGTGGGCGACTCTGTCCACCGTGGCATCGATCCTCGCGTGTTCCGGATTTTACCTGCCTTACTGGATTCAGGTGAGCCGTAGAGACTGGTGTTTCCAGTGCGGGAAGAAAGCGACGCGACGCTCCAATCGCGGACGCTGGGTCAAAGTTGGCGCAACTTGCTCGCGCTGTGGCTCCTCCGGCCGTACCTTCTCGGGATCGATCGGTCGACCCGTGTATCGAATTAGTGCAATTTATCGTTGCACACGGTGCTCCCCCCCCCCCCCCCCCCCCCGCGTTGCCGTTCCCTTTGCCGTGTTCGGGTCGCCCGTGTGTTCGTCCCGGGACCGTTCCTTCCTTCGTCTTCGGTTCGGATACCAATTCGTCGACGCACTCGTCGACCAGTTCCTCGAAATTTATCGCCGCGCCTCGACGCGCCGCAACTCGGCGAACGAGAAGTCTGACGACATTCGTCATGCCCCGCGCGGAATTTCAGGCTCGATCTGTACAATTCGTGGTCGTTAATTATCGCGAACCGGTCGCCAAATTGGCGCAACCGTGTATCGCTGGCAGCTTGTTTCGCAAATTAAACACGGCCGTTCTGTCGGATTAATAAACACCGACGGGTAAATTATTCTCTTACGCGCGGGGAGGATCAAGCGATATCCGATTGCAGCGTCACGCGCGATTCGTGGAAATCGCGGAAAGGACGACTGCCGAATTCCCAAACTTTGCACTCGTTTGACTCGCATTCGCGAGCTCCACCTCCGTGGCCGAGACGGTGTCCCGAAAGAGCTGTTCGCTGCGGAGCGTCGGATCTGTCCTTCTCTGCAGTGCATCGGGTTGGTCGCGCGGAACCCAGCGAAGAAAAAGAAGAGGAACGCCTATTTAAAGCACCTGCACCGCGGAGGACTCGGCCTCCGGCGAGGGGAGGCGCTAAAAAGACCTCGACGTTTTCCGACGTTCTTCGATACTATCGAGCTTTCATCGAACCGTTAGCCCCTCTCCGTAGTCGTAAAGTCGCGCGACGTCGTTTCTGCCCGCGACGAACGAAGCGGAGAGGGAAGACCGGCAGCGGTCTACGTACTCTGACAAACGCTGCTCCGCGGGTTCCGAACTCGCGAACCGTTCGCGGAAGGTTTCGCTAACGCGAGAAGCCGATGATTATTAAACCGGGGAGAAGCTGCAACAATTCGAACCTGGGAACTCCGTGGCGAACGACCAGCCGTATCAACGCGGTCGTCGAGGCGGAAATATTGACCGGGAAACAAAGATCCGGGCAGGTGCCGATAGGTGGTCAAAGTTCTGCGATCGTTTATGCGCCCGGCTCACGGTTCTTCTCGCGTATTCACGACGGGCATTCAGGAGAGCCGAAGCGGAAATAGACGTTGACTGGAGAGAGGCACGGCTGCGAATTAGGATCGTTTAAACTAGCTTGAACGAATATCTACCACGAACGAGCACGCGAGGCGACCATTACACGCGCGCACTCTGGCCGATTTTCCTCGACGCTGTATCGCTTCTGAATTGCAACGCGCTTCCGGACCCTCGCGTTTCTAAATAAAACGCCGCAACTCTGGCCGAAATTGCTCTCGGTCGACCGTGATCGGCCATCCTGCTCTCGCCTGATTCCCAAGCGTTTCCGATTCGGGGTCTTCGCAGTCGCCGGACCGAAAGCCAAAGGGCGCAGAAACACGGCTGCGGGATACGCGAGCCAGCGGCGCATTAGCATACTGATGAGTTCCGAAATTGGCGAATCAGAAATTTTGCATAAAACTGTTTAGATGGTTTCGCGCACGGGAACGCCGCGGCGTCGAGCTGCAAACGATCCGCTTAGACGGGTCGAAACGGCGCGACGATCGAACTCAACAAGTGCACGCGTCGGACACTCGCGGCTTCCGTTTTTCGCGATTCACAGGCGAAACGTTAATGACCGGCGCGGCTTCGATTCAGGCGAGCGATTCGTACAGCCGAGTGAAATGCAAACGCGGTGCGGTTGAATGTTCGACGCACCCGGGGCGCCGCTTGCCCGGAATAATCGTCCGCTTCGATTGCCCGCAATCCCGACAAAGCTGTCGGAGCTTAGTTTCCGCGTCCCCCGAAGAAGCGTGTCGGTTGGTCGGGCGACGCGGACGACTCGGTCCACGGACGGCGAGATCCGGTTAGCTGCGAAAGCTGAAGCGGAAAAGTTGCGAGGCGAGCGGATACGTCGAAGGCACGCGGTGGATGGCTGACTCTTGCCGTTGACGAGGGGAAGATTGTTGAGACGGCAACTTGGAAACTCGCGGGAATTGTCTGCTGCTACCCGGTCAATGTCAGAATTAGATTGCGAGCGAACTTTCCTGGGTGCGGAGTCGCGCGACGGCACTGGGTCCCCGCGATCGCGTACCAACGCAACGGCAAGGAAAGCGGCGCCACTTAACCCAGCTGCGACGGAGAACGACGCTTGTCTCGCAAATTGGGCTCGAGTGGTAGCTTCTGGATGGGGCTAGGAGAAGACTTCCGAGGATACTTTTCCAGCGGAGTTGAGAAACTTTCTGGGAAAAAACTAGTCTCTGTCAATGTTCGTCTTCTAGGGCGCCTAAGTCGCCACCTCTCGAATTTCTCTTTTTCGCTGTCAATTATTCTGCGCGCAGTTTGCTCGACGCTTTCGCTCGCGGACACCCACGAAAAGCACGCGGTCCTCTTCCAAGTTTCGCTATTTATCCGTGGCAACCCGCATAGTTCGGAGGAGTATCGCTTCGCGTACGTCGCAACGGAACGAGTGGCGGAGCATTTTTGCTGCTGCCTCGAACGGTACCGTGTTTAACGAGGTAATCCAAAGGAAAACTATCAACGGGAATGGATACACTGGTTTACAGTTTACAGTTTACAGTGTTTCTTTCGAATAAACGCACGGTCGAAGTATTTGGGAGCAGCGTGAAATAACGAACGCGAAACGGCGCGGTCGTTAAATTTCCACCCCGATTAGTTTCGATACATGTTCCTGGAGATGCTGAACCACGTCGTTAAACAGACGAGGAAACGGGCGTAAACGATCATTTCGGTATCAGCGGCCGTGCACGAGTGCCCCTTCGAAACGTATCCTACGCTTTGCCCGAGCAGCGGAACGCGGAAGGGAGCTGTAAATGGTTTTGAAAATACTCGAGTGGCGGGATGAATAAATGCATAAGTGGATTTACATTTGCCTTCCTGCATTCGCTTCTCCGTCGCGTGCAACGCGCGCCGTCCCGGACCCAGTCGAACTTGGATTCCTTCGTCGAAGGTTCAACTTTCTGCCTCCGTTCCTCTATAAAATTCCCCCGAACATATTCCTATTACGGTGTCCGTCGTTAAGCAAGAAAGGAATAGCAATAGCTGCCGCGAATTCGATCCGATCGAGCGTTTCCCAACGAACCATCGAACTTCCCGTTGTCGCGACGAAGAATAATATCCCAGGAAATCCTGTCCGACTTTTAACCACTTATTCTACTGCGCGGTGAATCCCGCTTTTACGAGCTCTCGCGTGGAAGAAAGGCGTCCGTGGACTGGGCACCAGTGCAAAACTTAATCTCTCGCCAAAGAAACTACTTGGCACGGGGTCAACAGTTTTGCTCGTGAATCGAGTTCTGATACAAAACCATCGCGGATCCACCGTATAAAGAGTAACGACTCCTCGGCTCCTCCTTACCTCTCCTCCTACGCCCCTACCGCCGATTCGAGCCGAGCACCATTAATCCGACTAAAATTCGCCGGAAAATGCCTTCGCAAAGAGAATTCCCGAGTCCTCCTCGCACAGATACGTACACTTTCCCTCGACTTTGTCTCGGATTGATCGTCCCGCAAACTTTTAACTCTGTTTCCGCGCGAACGGAAAACACTCCCGGCGATGCAAGCGAACAGTTTCCTTCGCGAAATTAGTAATGTATTCCAGGACTACTCGTGTTTAACCTTGGCCCGCGACGCTCCTCGAACCTCATGGAAATCCGGGAAAGCGTCGAGCGTCCCCCTTGCGTTCCTCCCCGCTAGGGAAACGCGATCCATTTGCCTCGCTGAAACGCCTTCTCCGCTCACGCTCGCTCTGTCTGACCCTCGTGTCCTATGTTATGAATTGCAGGGACGGCTGCTGGGAAAGGCGGACGCGTACTTTAGTTCCTTTCGACGCTGCAACTATCCACGAATCAGGGGGCCGAACGCCGCCCTCGAAATAGTATACGAGTGTGCCAGGTATTCCAGGTACGTTTGACTTGTTTCTTGATTAAGTAAACCGCGGAGCAATTTCTGTTCAACGCGAACGATTAATTTCGCTGAATCGGCAAAATAAACGCAGCCACGGTTTGCAGCCCCCGGTTGCGCACCACAGGCAGGTGGAACGGTTTTTATTCGAAGCGCGATAGTTTGTCAAGAAAAAACGAAAAGCACGCACGCAAAGCTTCGAATCCGTTTCAGGCTCGAAAAAAAATTCTCACGGTCCGCACGGACGTTTGAATTTGCACAAGTTTTGATTAAAAGTACCTTCGCTTTGCCACCGCGTCCGTGTTGCAAAAAGAAATCGTTGAAGAAAATCAGCTCTCGACTCCGACAGTGGAGCATTAGTACTGTGAAACGAGGCCAGGTAGACCGTCGGACGATTTTTCGTCGACGATGTCACGGCAGTCGAAGTATCGACAACTTTTCCGCGAAAATTTCGCGATCCGCTAGTTTCGCGTGCACGCGCGTATTCCTCTTCAACGAGGCGAGTTTCGCCGAATTAAAACGGTCGTATCTCGGAAGCGGGAAGGTGGTCGGGCCGCGGTTATTAAGCCCCTTTTATTGCCACCGAACCGGCCAATATAAATTCTCCGGCGCCGCTTAAGAAGTAGCCAGAATTTCCCGTGCTCTCGTTCGCGAAGAGCCAGTTTTCCGCGAAACGAGACCGCTGGAGCCGAGAGCGGCCATATCTTGGAAGCAAGAAGTTTGCGGAGCCCTGTTCATTAAGAGTCCCGGCTGCTCGGCAATATGAATTTTCCGACACCGGTTTTAAAGACGCGCTCCCCTAAGGGTGGCTCCCATACGTTCGCGAATCGTCGTCCCTCCAGCCGGCGATGGGGTCGCGACGCTGTCTCGTCGCGTTCCCGTTCGCCACGGATTATTCGAAGCCAGCCTGCCGGAAAAGTTCAATTTCCCCGGGAAGTTCGAAGGCGTTTCGATATCCAGGGCTTTCGCTCGCGGGCGCGGCCGGCAATCGGCGAGTTAATTTCGCTCGACGGCGGCGCAAGGGCCAGTTATAATTCTGGCCAGGAGACTGGAATAATTTTCCGGCGATGGAGGCCGGCCGAGAACTTGGGAAAACTTTGCTGGCCAACGGAGAGCGCAGCGTTTCGCGCGATACCAGCGGTCTCGTAAAATCGCTGCGGCCGACAGCTCGCGGCTCGTTATTGAAAACAAGAGAATTATAGACGGCTTCTACTCGACCCGCAAAGGCGCCGCAGGCCTCTTTTCTGCTCTATTTCTCGACGCGCTCTATTTTCTTTCCTGCTACGCCGCTCCAGTGATCCTCTTTGGATTGCCGTCGATCGAAGCTGGTCGTCCGCGAAACGGGGGAATTAAAACGTAGCTTTCCGCTAAATATGGTTACGCGTGCGCGACACTGATTCCAGTATTTTTGCCGGGACCGTGGGGCAAATTTGTTCGAATCGTCCGCCGGAGCCGGTTCGATGGCATTCGACGATGCGGATTTTTTTTTTTTTTTTTTTTTTTTTTTTTTGGGCATCGAATTAACCTTTCGCTTTTTCACGGCCTATTTCGCCCGGAGCTATTTTGCTCGGGAAACAAATTGCTGGGCATAGATTGACACCCTTGCAAATAGCTGGTCGCGCCTCTCTCTCTCTCAGACACTTGGCGTGCAGGAAATAATGCGAGCGCGAACATTTTTTCCACTCGGTGCGGCGGCTGCGCGAGTAATTCTGAGAACGAAAGACGCGATTGGATTATCGAGATATGTAATGATTATTTGGCCGAATAATTAGACAAGCACCGCGGGAAATCTATTCGCGCAACCGCAGCTTCCGCTTCGTTCGATGTTTTAATAAAGCTTCAACAGTATCGCGAATGGCGGACACGAGTAATGACCGGGCGGCGTTATCCTTCCGCGGAGTGTTCGTTCCCGGAGAATGGAAAAACGCAACGAAAATCGTTACTGCCGAACTAAATACACTCGGAATGAATGAAATTTTAAATCCCAATTGACCGGTGGCGAAGCGCGCACGAAATTTCGAGTCGATGTTCGTTAATTAAAAATAGCATTGGAAGAGCTGGTTCCGCGTTTCCTAGTGTTCCTTTTTTTTCCTTTTTTTCA
This sequence comes from Nomada fucata, assembly GCA_948146005.1. Taxonomy (NCBI): domain Eukaryota; kingdom Metazoa; phylum Arthropoda; class Insecta; order Hymenoptera; family Apidae; genus Nomada; species Nomada fucata. The sequence goes on along the minus strand of OX411277.1, from coordinate 1,474,422 downwards.
CGCGGTGTTTACATTTTATCGGAAAAACCGGGCAGGCTGCGTTTCAGGTCGTACAATTCAGCCGTAACGTTGCACGTTCAGCTGGCTTTAACGCGACCTAATGCAACGTGCACGGCGTCGACAATATACGGTACGCGTTCTTTTCTCTCGCCCACGCTCGACAGAAGCGGGCAGAGCGCTAAAAGAGGACACCGGCCAGCCGTTTTTAACGTTAACGCGAAACGGATGAAAGCCTTTGCGAACATCTAGCGGTTAACATTCAAGCGGCAAGTAAGTGCGGGGGAGGTGAATTGCGTAGACAGAAATTTTCGGCAAACGGACGAAACGAACGAAAAAGCACGGAACGCGTAGCCATAGGGTTTCGCCGAGCGACATTATTCGGCGAACAATATTACGCACCGACCATTATTCCACCTCTGACAGCTTTTACAAGATTTCCGTTCGCCCGATCGGACGAATGCGCGAGCGCGTATTATAATAATTGAGCGCCTCTAGTCGCGAGCCAGGAACCGGGAATCGATGGTAAATTCAGTTTAGATTGAAATCAAAGTTGCCCTTCCGCTTGAATGGCACGTTAATTTACCAGGTGGAAATTCAATTTTCACGAAATTTCGCGAACAATATATAATTTAGCGATGTCGCGGTGACGGGTAACAACGGAAGTCTCGAATGATTTTTTTCAGCTTCTGGGACATACCGAGCGCCTGGTGGCAGGCGAGCACCGTCACTATGGGAATCGGCGTCGCGATCGCCGTGATCGGCGCGCTCACCCTCCTCGCCGCAGCGTCCAGCTTCTTGCCGCACATCTTGAAAACGCCCAAGCACACCAGAGCCCTGGGCTCCCTGCAGCTGCTGGCTGGTGAGTATCCTCTCGAGCAATCTTCGCCGCCGCCACGTACTACGCGTTATCGGAAAAGCTCGCGCTGCTTCGGCGCCGCGCACAATGCCCGAGCGCGAAGCGGAATCCGGTCGAGCGAAACGCGGCGGGTTCTGCTCCACTTTCCCGAGCAATTCGAGATTTATTCTCTTTAGAGGTGCATCATCGCGCGGCTGTTTAACCAGGTATCGAACGGAGGGAGTCGTTCGGCGTCGGCCGATCGTTGCATCGAGCGATTTCGTTCCGCGCGCTTGAGCGGCAAATAAAGCGCGGCCGGGTCGTTTCTGCGAAAGGATAAAAGCCCGGAAGTGTTCGCGGGGGATTGAAACGGGCGTCGAACGGCCGAAAACACCGGGCGAGCCTTGTTTTCGCGATCGTTTCTAACGATTTTCTCGCGCGATATACGCGTATACATATGCATTACTCTGGCTAGTTGGTTCGCCCTCGTTATCGTAAACCTAATAGTCCGTGCGCTCAGCCGGATGCCGGCTTTTAATCTCGGCCGCTGCGAGGAAGGAACAATGTCCGGTATTCTTTCGGCCGAACTTTATAGCCAGACGTCTCGGTTCGAAGTACGATGAAAGCTTTCGAGGAAACGAAATACAGCCGCCGAGCTGCACACCGGCGATGAAGAATGCTTCGAAGAACGCTTGACAGCGAATATTTGCCTCGTCGAGCGGCGATAAACGCGAAGCAAAGTTTCGATAATATGCACGCGGCCGCGTCCGGAAGCCTATTCGGCCATTTAGCGCGGCGCGAATCTACTTCCGCCGACAACTCCATTCCTCTCCACCTTTTATCAGGCACGCCCGGCGAAGAACCGAATGCAATAAGCGGGATCGATATCCGCGAAAAATCTTGCCAAGAGGACTGGCAAGCGAAAAACTCCGCCGCCAGACTTGTACGTAGCTGAGCGTGACCTGCAATTAATGTAGCTCGTATTAAACTGCCGAGCAAACACCTCGCGCTGCGTTCGCGATAAACTTCGTGGTTGCATCCAGCGTAGAACTCGACAATGAGCTCCGTAATACGGTCCGCGGCAAGTTCTGTAATAAGTTCGACATCGGGTTCTAGAACAGCCTCCATAATAGACTCCACAATAGATTTTGTGCCAGGCCTCTCCGATAGACCCGGGACGCGGGCTCTGCGGTAGATCCAATCGTAGATCTTCCCTATATATCGCCGTCACCCTTCGCGCTTCGACGATTTGTACAATAGGCCAGCGTCGAGCTGGGATTCCCTTGAATAGACGAGTTAGCCCCGGAGCAAGGTGCGCGGCGACAGGTAAGTTAGAATTGCCAATAAGTTTCCGTAAGCGACGGAGCTCGTTTCGAAACGAATTTTAAATTGTTTCCCTCGCCTGTTCGTATTCCCCGAGGCCGCCTTAATCCGTTGGAATTATCGCGCGCAGGGCAGTATCGTTCGAAGGCTGGATAATATTCGACCGTTCGCGAAGTTTCGAGGAAAGCGATCGAGGCTGGATCGATGGGGAGAAAAGTCGGCGATCGCGACGGCGCAACGGATTCCTAGGGGCAAGGAACGAGACGCGGAAGGAAACGTTAATAGGAACGTCTACTGTTTGCGAAGCAACGGCACCGCCGAGACATCGGACTGTCCACTAAGGAAACGAATGCCACTCGAATATCATTCTTCTTTCGAACGTTGACACGTTCCATTTTCCCGTTCGTCGCGCGCGGCTCCCGACCCGTCGTCTTTAAGCTGCTTTTCCACGCAGGCACCCCCGTGTCGCGGTGCTATTAACACGTTCGTCGACGCGAATGCCCACGTAGCATTCGTTGCAATTGCGATGCGAAATGACTCGAATGCTGCTACGTTCAAATTTGTAAGCCGCATTATCCTGCATTCTATTCTATGTAACGTTAAATTGCAAAAAAAATTCGTAGTAATTCGTAGTAATGACGGAGCTACAGATATTAAGAACGCGTTTCTCCCGAAGCTGTGTCCTCTGACGCGATATCTCAAGAAATTTGCAGAGGTTCTTCGACGGAACTGCCGCTACAGCGGACGACGAGGTCTGAATTTTCTCTAAATGATATCCGCTCTCGACACTCGGGTCGTTAACAAGCACGATGCGTAGTTAATTTATCGGCTCACCGTTTGGAATATCGTCCAGCTCGATCGACCTCGTTATCCACCTCCAATATCGAATTGAGAATTCCGCGTAAACGTAGACTATTGTCGTTCCTCGTCGAGCATCGCCCCAGGTCTACGTCGCTTACGATAACGCAGGGCGCATCGAAGAAAAGGAAGAAACCAATTGGCGAGGACGATTCGTCGTCGCTACCAGTCAGGTGGCCAGCCAATATCTGTCGCGAATCGCGTCCCCTGCGTCCCAGGTGCCCGCCGTGAATTCCACTCGCTCGATTTGTCGCCGGTCGAGCTAGTGTCGCGTTATCGAGGACAAACCTGTCCGAGGCGACAAGGCAAAGGGTTAAGGGGAGTCGCGGTACGCCACGGTCGGCCGCGTATCAACGCATCTATCGCGTCGCGGGGATCCTGAACGAGACGCTCGAATTACCCGGCTCGATTTCCTATAAACGACTGCGAAAGTTGAGCGGAGTTTCTGGCATTCCGGGTGATAAACCGTTAACCGTCGGGGCAATCAACCGTTAAACGTGCTACCGTTTTGTCGTTGCAGCAGTGATGATATGCGGCGGACTGATGATGTATCCCATAGGATGGGACAATCGGGAGGTGCGGGAGTCCTGCGGAAAGGGGGCCAACGTCTACAATCTCGGTGAGTACGCCAGCGAACGCGTATTTAACGATCCGGTCTAGCCGCGTCGAAGTTCCCGACGCCTTTCGGCAGGAGCTAAAACCGCGAACAACACTGAATAAACGTTGATTTAGGGCACCGCGCTCTTTTCACGGGGCAGATTTATTTTAGAGGACGGTGTCGTTAAGCGAGACTCCGCTCCTGACGAGGTATAGAAAAGGCTGCGCGACCGGATTACTATTATTACAAGCGTAACGACGACGACGTTCTTGGAAGTTTGCACATTTCGGCGGGCAAGTTCCGATACCACGGTCGAGACACTCCGTCGGGCGTCCGTCGACCCGCTGCCATTCCCGGACATTGCGTAACCTGCTGGAAGCAGTGCGTCAGCCGTAACTTCGCGAAACTGCGGGTCGCGTTTGCGAAAAGGGATTCTTGGTCCCTCTGCGATTCGAGGGTCCCCCGAGTCCCCAGATTCGAGCAGGACCGGGAGCGACGGAGTCCGAGGGACAGTCGAAGCGAATAATAGACGGGCCAAGCGGCTTGTCATTAGCCGACCATCCGATGACAGACGCGCAGTCAGGGCCGAGGAGGACGCGGCGCGTCGAGTCGCTGACAGACGTATCGCATCTGTTTCAGGAAAGTGTTCCGTGTCATGGTCGAGCCACCTGCTGGTATGCTCCGTGGCGCTGTTAATGCTGTGCTTCGGCCTGAGCTTCTGCGCCGCGCGACACAAGCCGTCCAACCAGCACACCGATCCTCTGCGCATTTGACAATCGAGATACTCCCAATCGATTCACGCCTATGCCTCGCCAAAGACCACGACCCTCTCGTTCGTCACAGTCTGTTGATGGCGGAGCCGGCGAGTATCAAGAGCAGCCACGAGGGGTGGCCACCGCGATCCTGCTGACGGAGCCGTGTTCCTGCGTTCACGTGGGTATCCCAGACGCGGATGACTGCGCGCGACGACGACCACGCGCCGGCCTGTCTGTCGCGTCGCGTCTTCTTCTACTCGCGGACGAATTTTGATGTGCGTAGCGTAGCCATAGCTCGAGCGGACAGCTTCTGCGTTCCGCTGGCGAACCGTTGCCGCAAGGTGCGCGTCTCGCGAAACGCGGAAGCTTTCCTGCGACGCGTTTCGAGGAGGCAGGATTATCGGACAATCGCGCCCCTTCTTCGGATAGTATTCGCAGCATTCGTAATCCCGACCGTGCACGACGAGGAGGTGCAATTTCCTAATCGACGAGAAGCCTAATCGAAGATACCGGTCGGTGAGTATAATCGTTGCCCGTGAATTCGACACGGGCCGATCAGTCTCCGTCGAACGGAATCGAACTCGCGATCGCTGCGAAACGAATTCATCGTCTCGCGCCACGACGTTAAACCTTGCTCCCGTCGGAACGGAACTTGGAGCAGGAATAGTAAATGTGTCCGCGAGACTCGAGCAACTGTACCGAAACTTAGTGCCGTTTTGCGTTAGAACAATAACGTCGACGTCGCTCGAAAATTCTTTGGGACGGCGTCCTCGTCTACGGAATGGCCAGATGCTGTCGACGGGCATCGCAAACTCCGCCCGGTTGTTTGTTGCCGAAAGCAAAGCTCTCGTGTCGCGTCGTTTTCGATCGATCCTCCCGGCTCTGTTCTTTGAGGCCGGCACTCAAGAGCTCAAGACGTTGCTCCTCCTTTCGACTCGCCTTTGCCACTGAATTCAGTCCGCCGGGGCTGCAAGAGGCACCAGTCTACCTTTTCTCCTCTATCTTTGTTTGCGCTAGCCACTGAAGAGGCAGAACTTTGCCCGATCGGAGTTCGTCGCGAACAGAAGCGACAAGAAATTCCTGTCGCCCGGACAGTTTCAAAGGGGCGATCGAGAATATTTTCGTTGCTAAACGACGGCGCCTGTCGCCGTCAAAAGCGAGCTGCTCCGGACGATTCGCAGCGCGGCTCGCTCGAGTTCTCGCCGACAAAAGGTTAGATCGGTGATTCTCGGTAAATAGAAAACGAATCGCGACACCCCATCGACCCCCTCCGAATTCGGGGAGACGGTGCTCCCAAATCCGCGCGGCGCTAGCAATTAAAATCACACGCGAGACGAACGCAAAAAAAGATCGGGGATTAGGTTCGATTTCCGGACAAAGAGGGCAAACGCGGCGGCACTCCGCGAGGGTCGGTCGCATTGTTCGGATCGCATCCGTCCCGTTTCGAGCAGCCCGGAGAGGGTCGGCCCGTTCTGGCTGCACGCATCGTCGGTTCCTTGCGAGCGCGCTCGCTTCATCCGATTTCAACGCGGCATCGAATCGGTCGTGGTTCGGCGGACGCCGCGTTTGCGGGACCACGGACGAAGAAAAAAAAAACAATGGAATCCTCTGCGAAGAGGAGCGTGGAATCGACGCTCGACACCCTTTGGAACTTTGCTGGCGGAAGTCGTTAACGCGTCGGCTGCGCTATCGATATGCACATTGAGCAGAATTTTTCATGCTCTTTGTCGTCTGCGCTGTCCCGCGGTGGACGAGTTAAGCGGATAGCTGGCAAAAAGAAAGAGAGAAAAAAACAAACGGGAAAGGAAAATGGAAGAGGGGTAAGCCAGGGCAGAGAGCAATGGGAAACAAGAATTCGAAGGGAGATCGCGTGTTTAGCGGTGTTTCAACCGCGACAAAAACAACGCCGCCTTTGAAAATATCACAAAATCGCTAAAAGCCCCGGTCGCTATTTTCTCCCTCGGCTTTTTCGCCACTCCTTCGCCCCGTGCCATCGTCGACATCGACGTTTCTCCTCTCCTGCTTTGTAGGCGAACGCTGGCTGAGATTTCGACCGCGTCATTTCGCGTCATTTCGCGCACACTGTTAGACGGAAAATGCGCCCGCGAAACCGCGGTCAGCCGTGCACGCTTCCTATTGCCCATTCCTCGTTCTCGTTGACGACCCACGTCGACCAGGTGCGACCGCGCGAAAGGATTCCCGAAGGCTGTCCGCGAACTTGTCCTGGGAAGTTTCGCGTGCCTTCAAAAGTGCGATGCTAATTTCGATTGCCTAATACATTTCCAGCTTCCTTGCGCCGAGAATACAGCCGGGCGTCCCCCGCTAAAATAGCATCTGGCGGATTGTTGTCGCGGGAAATCTCGTCGAATCCGTATTTCATTAGCGGAGAAAAATTCATCGCGAAGATTAAGCGAACGTCGATTTAAATGGTAATTCGGGCCAGACGGCGCCGCGACGATTTCGACTTAAATTCGACGCTCATTTGCGCGTTCCCTTTTCTCGAACGCGAAACTTCTCGACGGCCCGTCGGTTTCGGGGTCCAAGTGTTTCACCAACTGGGATTTCAAGAACCGGCGCGAACAGTGGCGCTCTGAAACGATCGGACAAAGTTCCGGTCGACTCCTGCTTCCCTTTTCCCCGCCGAAGGAACGTACGACGCGACCCAACGTGTTCAACGGATAAGTCTGTCCATCCCGAAAATTATTGCGCTCGACTTCTCTTCGCCACCCTGTTCCACGACCTGCACCGGCACAACTCACTCCAGAATCGACCAGCTCTCTCCTGCCAGGAGTGCAAGACAGATCGTTGAGCGATCGATCGAGCACGTTAGTCGAGTGCCGAAACAAAGCTCCCTTGTAAATCCTGCCTTGTCCTCCTGTCTGCTACTTTTCCTTCCTCGGTACGGGCTCGTCTCTCGTCGACTATCCTCGCTCGACGACGAAGAGGATACCTCGGCCGCGGTGAGATTATTCTCAAGACTAATCGAACTAACGAGAAAACGGGAGCTCGATCCGTAGCAGCCCGACCAACCAGAACGAGCAGGGAACAGAAACGCACGCGTATAAAAGCACTCGCCGTTGGTTCCATTAAGGGAGAAACGAGCCCAAGTTCCCTTCCAGACCGATGCGTCGACGTTGCCGTTGACTTTTCCGCCGAACGTCCCGTACACGGGGGCCGTCCGCCGACGAGCATTCGCGGTTGACATGTCGCGACATCCATTCGGGCGCAGGAAACGCGGAAAAGTATAAAAGTTTTTATCCGTAGCCCGGATATCCCCGGGGCGAGTTATCGACGAAAGTCGGATGAAACAAAAGTTGGAAAACTCGTTCGCCCTCGAGTTTCCGTTTGCGAGGCACGCGGATAGAGGCGGATACGCGAGCTGCAGCATCCGCGATTGTTGTACGCCAGGCCGCGATCGAAGTCCCTCCTCGATTTCCACTATTTCGAGACCTGTTGCGAGAGCCCGGCGCAGCCCTCTCTCCGCTATCGACCTGTTTCCACGGTGGAAACCAGCCACGGAATTCGCAGCGAGCCCGTGAAAGCGAATCGTTCCAAGCGGGATCCGATGTTTCGAATTCCTGCCGGATATCTTGCGACCTCGTTTTTCCGTGTCGCGTCACGCGGCATACCAGAGACGAACGCGAGTCGAGCCCTCTCCGGGAGACGCGTCGATACGTACGCGCGTATCGGCGGAACGCAATTTTCCGAATAGTTTCCGCGCCGTCCGGATTAAATTGTCCTTTGTGCGCGTTATAGAGACGAGCCGCGTTTCTCGCCCGAACGCTTCCGGACCGTGCTTCTGAATCAGCTGGGCTGCTGGTTACCGTTTCGCTGGACGCTCGATGCTTGCGCCCGCGTCCAGGTCGACCACCTTGGGGTGAAACAGTTCGGGAGGACCGGGCGACGCTCTGTCCGCCGATGAGTTCGAGTGCTTTCAATCGTCTCGAAAAAAAACCCGCACTACCGTTGCCATCAATATTTCACGCACGACTTCCATGGTTACGACCTTCCTCCTTGGAGGGACAGCAATGAATTAGAGATTTCTGTACAAGTTGACAGCCCCGGCGGGACGAAAAGAAGACACGAAGACGGAGTGTCGCGTTCGTGTTCGATTCTTGTTTAACGTTCACCGGGGTCGCGCGTTCCTGAAAGCGCTCTAACGATCCGACGAATAATTCAAACGAGCCCCGTACCCCCAGCGATGTCCAATTAAACGGCCGGGGCAACGTCGAAGGCGAAGAACGAGCAGGTTTCGCGCGGCTGTGTAATTTCGACGAAAAGCACGGGCGGAAAGAGAGCGAACGGATTACCGGATGGGAGATTTCGCTTTGGCTGGAACGAGCGCGAAATCACGATTGCCTCCGCCCTGGGACAATCGTTTTCGTAAACTCGTGTAGGTCTTTGACGAGCCGAGTAAACGGCGTATCGATCGCGGCGGATTTGTAACGATTCTCCGGGACCCTTTGCTCCTTATTTCCATGGAAATTGCCATTCCCAGGGAAACACGGGGAAAGTGTCGGCTCGGCGAGGGGCAGGCGTACCCGTGCGACGCAACGTGCAATATATCCGGTTACACCTTTTGCAGCGAAGTCTGTCGGACCAACTTTTGCCGGGTGAAACGGCGAAATAAATCGTCGTCCCTCCCAAATACATCCCTCTCGATTTCAATTGCTTAACTGCCGCGCGAAATTCGAAGCTATTTCGTTGGGTAATGCGTGGGTCCGCTTCGTGGATTATTATTGCAGTTTAACAGCGAGGACGGAAAAGCGGCTTTCGCGACGTCAAAGTTGAAAGTTTTGCACCGAGTAACTGCACGGTTAAGCGTCGCTATGGGGGCGGTCAGTGTATCCCTGCGAACAAGTTTCTTCGTGTTAATGACAGCCGTGAAAGCGGCACGAATGTTGACGAGCGACGCGGTCGCCAAACGACCGCGAACCGTTGCGTCGCGTCGCGTCGCGTCGCGTCGCGTCGCTTGCGTAGCTCTTTACTCACTGTACATACTATACATATACAAATAGTACGTAAGTATTCGACACGGCGTAAATGTTACGTATTATTATATTTTATAATAAAAGAGAAATAAAGAAACGCATGGGTGCCTTTTATTTGTCCCACTGGAAAAGTTGGCTCGCTGAACTTTTTAATCAACAGCCGGGAACATAATTGTCGGACTGTAATCCCGTTGATTCGAAAGCTCGGCTACGGCCAAGACCTTTACCGCGTCCGCCGAGCTTCGTTGGCCAGTTCGCGGCGTTAATTGCCGGCAAATTAATTAATTAGCGGACGCCGGTCGATTCCAGGCCGGCTCTAAGTCAACGGTTTCGTACCGCGACGAACGGGAATTGCGATCGAGCGTTCGTATCGGATCAGATGGAATGGACGAGCGACTAATCCACGACAATACCGCGCTTGTATCGGAAACAAAAGGCATTCGATTCGGGCCAGGTGAAATTAATTGGCCGCCGCGTCGCCGGTGGCCGGCTCCATGAAAATCGTTAGGTACTTTTCCATTTGTTCGGCCCATTGTCTCCGAAATTCGCCGAGAAGGGTCTCCATTGATGGCCTCCGATCGAGACCAACTATTATTTCATTCGAACGCCGCCAAGCCCCCGTTTTTCGCCCTTTAATTTTTTTCTTCGATTTCGTTGCACGTTTAATTGGAATTCGTTCCCGACCCTCCATTGAATTTCAACAGCGTAAACGCCGCGAACAAACGAGCGTGTTTCGCGCGATCCAACAACAACTTTGCAACTGACAATTTCGTCGAGGGACGCGATTCTTCGGTTCAATCTGTCTAGAGGGGGCGGCGGACAGAAATCGGCCGTGTTTGACACGTTTCGAAAAGCGTCGACGAGAATCGCGCGGGGACCGGGCCTTCAGATAAGGAGAGGGAGAACTCTTTGAGCGAAGATTTCTCCTCGAGTTACCTCGCAATGGACTTTCGGTGGTTTTCACGGAGGATCTCCTTCATCGCTCTCCTCGGCTCTCTTTGTGAATACTCGAACACTCGGAGAGTATCCTCGAAGGGAAAGCTTTTGTCCTCGACGATCCCAGAACGTATTTACGATTCTTTTTCTCGGACGATCCTGGCCACCGTATTTTCCCGCTGGCCGCTTTCCCCCGTATCTCCGCACTAAACGTCCCGATCGGTTTAATGGACCGAAATTTATGCGATTTTTCCTACGGAATTCTCGGAGAAGAAGGCTAAGACCGTGAAATTCATTCGATTAATAGCGGTGGTTCTCCACGGTTTATTTACAACTGGTACTAGACGTCGAACAATGACTCGGCGCGCATTGACAGCCGCAGCTGCGGCTGCCCTCGTCAATGCGGAACACCGTCGCGTCGAAACCGGTCATCTAATTATCCTACACGGCGAACCTAATCGCCAACTGGGGCGGACGCGGTGGTCGCGTTTGCCGAACACTTGCTTTTGGACGGCAACTTCCGTCTTCGAGGATCGACGAGCTTGTCGCCGCGTGAGATATCGTCCAGCCGGATTCTCCTCTCGGTCCAACGATAAATTTCCTGGCGGTTCACTGGCGGCGAGCGTTGAAAAAGGGCGTAGAACTATCGTGAACGAAAGAACGGACCGACGACGGGCGTCGATACACCGAAAAAATTGCTGCCGCGATAAGAACCGTGGTGGACGGGGAAAAATGAATGCCGAGGAAGAAACGGAGAGCGAACACAGGCGAACGAAATGAACGACAGCGGGTTACAAATGAAATATTAAACGGTCCAGGTATAGCTATGAGGAGGGCACTTCCCACGTACAGATCACGACGATCCGTCTCCAGAAGGTGGTTGTGCAAGTCCCCGCGACTATACATGGTGTCCCGTAACTACCGCGGCATCGGGAAATCGATGGCAGCCGGGTGATTCTGAACAAGTTTTTCCTAGACCAAAATGCTGTTCGAATCTTCGGTTCTGAGTTATTAAATAAAAACACTGGCTAAACGGAGCGCCCGAAAATCGCTCAGGCGAGTATCGCGTAATCGCACGGCAAATGTTACAAGGGCTTTACGCAAGCCTAATTCTATTTTAGATACCGGTAACCAATATCGATGCCGGGAGTTTCGTTTTGGTTACGTCGGATATAAAATTTTAGCTACGCGTATCTATTAGTTTCCGCGATATTGGTAAAGAGACTTTCGACGATGTACATTGAAAGCTGCGTATACAGTTTCAGGATGATACTTCAGCTTGAGCCCACCCAAAATAATTATCGTTGCGTAAGTGATAACCGAGGGGGAAGGCAAACAGGATAACATTGCCACGAAGTTCGAGTTCGAGTTCGAAGTTCTCCGACACGTTTGGAATTCTTAATTGCGAATGATGTTCGCTGGGTAAAGAAAAATATAGTATCTGTACGTCACCTACCTTTTCATACGGTCCGTATGATAATACACATACATACATATATACAATATGAAACATAAACGTGATGAAAGACAATGCATGCATATAACAGTTTAAAATATCGCTGAGAATAATAGTGTACCGAGTCTGAGCACCACTTTAAATGCATTTTCGTGTGGTAATTCCGTTTTTAATTTATAACGGGGTAACTTGACACCGTGCGTATATACGCTTTATAAGATACTGCGGCTTTCTGAATGAAAAACAGACAACAGCTGTGAAATAGTGTTCGATCGTTTTACATGCAATTTCAATATCATTCCTTTAGAACGAAACGTGGGTTAATCGAAACCTGCTCTTCGTGCCGTGACAACCTGTACGATGACTGCGTGTATAAAAACGAATTACCAATACGATGGAAAATACACGTACTCGCCGTGTCAATTAATGGAATATGTGACGTATAATAAGGAACATTAATAACGAAGTGAGCTGATTGCTGTGAATATCGAGAGTTTCTTTGAAAGCGACAACATTTCAAACAGTAGAGCGAGTGGCTCTGTTGCAAAATAAGAAAATAAATTCGGGAGGTTGTGGTCATGCAGATTTGTATTAAATAAAAATGGAGTTTGACTCTATCGCATGAGGAAATACAAGCATTAGGCGGAAAAGGTCCCTGCTAATTTTCATTTTATTCGAAATCGAAAGGTCTGATGAGCTTTTGCCGAAGGCCTCACTAAATTTACTGATATAGATTTTTGGTGCCTATGATTGTTGGTAATTCACATATGCTGCAATAAAATAATCTGTAGGTCTCAATTTTCGTTGCTCTAATGAACAGTACATTAATTCCCATACTATAAACTTCTTGCATAGGGGACGTAGAAAAAGATTATCATGAGGAGAGTGGTTGCTTGCAAGTGGCCTGCACATATGTATTGTGTTCAAGTATGCTTTTTAGCGTGACAATTTTTCTCCATTCACACCTAAATACAGGAAGGTGCAATTATTATCTATTATTACCGCGTCCAATCGTCAATTTTCCTTGCGCAAACCTTTCTTCGGGTGCGAGCGTAATTTATCGAAAAAAACTCTGCGCAATTACAATAGGGTTGACAATTGCATGAGGTATACAATAATTGATGAGACTGGTATGAAGCGAACCTGGCCACAAAATGTAGTGCTCACTTTAAGAAGCAACCACTTTACTCGTTTAACAACATCTCCTATTCGTCAATTTTTTTTATCGGATAAGAATTAATGCTATCTCTAATTTTTAATGCAAACTAATTTAATGCAAAACGTCTACTATCTAAATAATTTAATTCAAATTTATATTCATAGGCAACCAATATAAATATGTTTCCCTTGTACCAATAACCGGTACTGTCTAACGAACTAACAATAAGTGACGTACAATAGGAAACATTAGCAAGAAAGCTGGTGATTGAAAATGTCGAGATTTTCTTTTAAGGGGACAACATTTCAAACAGTAGAGCATCCGATTCTATCACAAAATAATAATAAAGCATCGTAAGAATACAAAAACGAAAAACTGAACGATTCAAAAACAAGTTCATAATTAAGTTCTACGGAAATTTGCTGATATTTAGCTACATTTTTTCGATGCTACTAATGTGGCTTGCATCGTTGTTAAACAATGCTGTTAAAACTGGGGACCTAAATTATTCGAAAATTTTGTCTAATTTTTGCAAACCTTCCAGTTTTCAAAAAGTAATGTGACTCGTAAAGCGTAAATTGCAATAACGCTTAGCGTCTCCAAGGATTCGTTAGAGAAATATCTGCATATGCGAAGCTCGCATTATGAATCTTTTCCGCAAAAATGCATAATTATTCGACACGACGGGACGTAGGAAATCAATTATCGTGTGAGTAATCTATCTCCAAGTCCTGACAATGAGGCACGAAGAGAAAGGCTCTTTCCACGGATAGTTCGTGTGCACCTCTTATCTTCCCGCGGGATCCTTCTTTATTTAACCCAGCCATAAATATCCTGTAGCATAATTAACCCTTTGAGGACTTTGAAACGTTGGCGATTTTAATAATCCTAAAAGACAGCGGGCTCCGTGATTAGTGCACATGTTGGCGGATGCAATCGACAGAGCGTATATCCAGTTGATGCTCAGTTCGGTACACGTGCACATCACAAGGTACCCGGTATTTTACATTATAATGAGAGGCGGGGGTACACAGACCGAATAAGAATTAATCGAGAACGCGAAGAATGTAATTTTCGACGAGACCGTGCGTTTTTTAATCCAATTCGTTCCCCAACAATCCCGATTGCGCGAAATAAATTGCGGAATATACAAATAATATGAAAATTTTAATAACTCAATATTCATGTTAATGATATTTATTAATAAAAATGAAGAAAAAACGTGCTTGCAGATTGTTTCGAACGTTAATAATGAATATTACTGGTTTCGTATGTCGGATATTCATTTCGCGTATCGAACTTGTTCATTCGGACGAAATTCCATAGTGTGTGTGCGATAACATCGTGGGCGAAATAAAAAAAGCATGTTCAGATAGGTTAGGACTCACCGTTCGCTGACGAAGACGCCTGATCAAGATGGAGGTCCGATTGTAGTCCATGTAGCTATTCCGCCAAATAGTATCCGTGGTTGTGTATCCATTCCGTATCCATTGCCCTTCGAAGTATTATCACAAACGCAGGCACTCGCGATACGACTGAAACAATCGGCGATGCACCTGAAACGACAGTCAATAGTCAATAACACGCCGCGATTATTTCATAAAGCTAATTTTTCTCGGTGATCGCACATAAAGTCAAAGGGCTATTACGTACATCATGGCGGCCGGTCTACACTTCCTCGGAAACGGACAGCCCGTTCTACTTTCAGTCGTATACCTCGTGGAATCTACCGTATAAGCTCGCGAACACACGAAAACCGTCGCGACAATAATCACTTGCCATCCGAAGTATTTACGAATGGCAAGGTTGCGATAAATAGCCATTAAAATCTTTACCTTCGTTGTCTCGTTAATAGAACTGCGATCAACGTCACGTGCCACCAGGCTACTGCGTCTTCACGGGCGCCCCTTCCCCTTAATATTAAAAAGTGCGTTGTTGAAAATCTGATTCGTTCATTGATCTAGCCGACCAACAATATCACCAATCCAACATTTCCTTCTATTAGTTATATATTTAATCTTCGAATAATGCATTTTTATTGTCATTGGAATGTTTAAGACGTCTACTTGTATTCACTTTGTTGTATATATTTTATTTAATTTACACCGAAAATTCTATTTTATTCCTAGATACTTTCTTGCGAGAACTAGACGATCAGAACCAATCAGGGCATGATGATCAATCGTATACACTTAGTGCATATCTAACGATGTGCAGCATTGTTCCTATATTTTTATTTTTGGTACATTGTTGCGTTGGTTGCCCTGCTCTTAAAGTGCGTCATCAAACGTCCGGTAGAAGAAGGAAAAGATGGATCGTAAATCATACTTTGACGACCGCGTTTCATTGAACTTTCTTCATAATGGTATTTCGTGCTTCAGAAATGTGTACGAAGTGTAAAGGTATTCTAAATCGGGTAGACCGTACAACAGGACTCTGCGTCGTTCATACTCGCGACCGGTGTTTACAAATAAAATTTCGCTCGCACTCGACGCCGCAGTCGTCGGCTTAGAGTTAATACAAGTTCGTCAGTGAGTGACCAGCTTCGTTACGTGTAGGAACAATAAATCCTGTCGCACCATCTAAAAATCTTGCATTGGATATTAAAATGGCCGTGCAATGAAAGTGATAGTGAAGTGAGTGCACCGACCCGGCCGTACCATGAGGTGTTGAATCGAAGCAGGTTAAGTCGTCGACGAAAGGGTAAGTTTTTCATAATTAGCAAAACGCTTTATTCCTTCCGGATAACGAATTAAAGTATCGAACACAGTTATTAAACGATTTATTAGTTTATATCTTACGATTCAGTAACCAAAAATACCATATTAGGTTTGCTTAAAGGCGATGCAACACGCCGTGCCAATGCGTTCCTTCGCGACCATGACCGTGCACGATTAATTAAAAGAATAATTAGTTCATTTCTTATTAATGAATAACCAAACATACACATTAGGCTTGCTTAAAGGTGATGCAACACGCCGTGCCAACGCGTGCCCTCGCTACCATGACCGTGCTCGATTAATTAAAGGAATAATTAGTTTATTTCCTATTAATGAATAACCAAACATTCCACATTAGGCTTTCTTAAAGACGATGTACCATTTACCGTACGATTCCCTCGATACCGACGAGAGAACCCCGTAAGCGACCGAGCGCCGTCGTGCATTACGCGTCTGAGCACGTGGTTTTCCGCCTCTCTGATTAGCCAGTGTTTTTGCTTAATAACTTATAAACGAAATTTCATACAACATTTTGGTCAGGGAAAAACTTTTTCAAAATGACTCCAGCTACTCCTCATTTCCCGATGTTGCGATAGTTACGGGACACCCTGCATATATAACCTTCGATCATTCCCTACTATTCCTATGTCTAATTGTAAGGGGTAAACGCAACCTTCTTCCTTCCTTTCTTTTTCCGTCGCTTACTTCTTCCACTCTCATAAAAGAAGCTCCCACAGATATAAGTTAATAAGGATACCGACTCGTCAATGTAGAGACCTGGTTGATATCCCGGAATCTCAGTACATCCCCAGTCATGGCCGACTTTAGAAAGATGCTCGCAAATTGGACTCTATTAAATTCCTATTGCGGATAAGCTGGACGGTAAAGAGAAGGCACCGCAATTTTCGAATACAGGTCATCGTCGCGTCGCCTGGAACTGCGCGTTAAATAAAACCCCGTTGGTTTTCCTGTTGATCTTGGTCGCGTTCCAGCGGACGATGTACTTTTATCGTTTAACAAAATACTCGGGTGGATTGGACGAATCGGTAATATTTCGTTCGTTGTGCGAGAATCGAACGAATCGCATGCGAATTGTCTACTATCGAGTCGAGCTGCTAATGAGATTTCGAGGTGGAAGTTACGTGCAAAATACCTCCCGTCGATCAAGATCCTCCCCTCTCAGCCTCTCGTATCTTTCTTTCACTGTATTTTCCGTGCCTTCCCCCCTTGCATTTCCCGGTCGCGGGCAGTTTGTTACGAGTAACTAGGAACAAGCTGGGAAATCGGTAAAGTTAGCGCCCCGTGAAAGGGCTGGGCGAGGGGGCTGGGCGGACGCCCGGTGAAATAAAACACCGGCATAACGGTTTTGCGCTTTAAAATTTAAATTGCGTGGATTTACGTCGGCCGCCGCGGTGAAATATCCGGCGGTGAAGTAGCCGGCAGAGGGAAAAAATCACTTTAACAGTATTCTGTCCCGCTCCGCTGGACATTGTTTTTTTTTCCCCCAAGCTCCTTCTCTCGAACGCGCCTCGCCCGGCCGATTTGCACATGCATCGGGAGCTTGTCGTTCCTTTTCCAAAGTCCACGCACCGATGGGAATTTTCTTTTTCCGGAATTCGCGTTCGAACTCGACGCCCCTTTTATTTTTCTCAACGAGCAGTTCGATGTCGCGGCTGGGCGGAAAAGAAAACAGAATAATAGTCCGCCGGCGGCGCGCCAATCGATAATAGAATCGCGCGGTATTGAATCGTAAATCAACTAGCGGCTGGACAATTTTCCTCCGCCTCGTTTCGCGAACGAGCCCAGAAACAGCGGTGTCCGATCCACGGCGAACAGTTCCCCGCGCGCTCGGCGATGAAGCGGGCAACGGGAGTCAGCTGCGCTGTGCGACGCGGAACGAGATTGCAGGGTCGTAAAAAAATTTGCGACAGTGCGTCGTAAGGAATTACGCCCGTCGAGGCAGGGACGTAAAAGTATCGCGCGCGAGGATGCGACGAGAAACAGAAGATACGCTTATTCCACGATCGGTCGCGGAACGGCGGATCGTTCAGATGGGTAATTTGCTTTTACTCCTTCGGGGGCGCGCACCACCCGGACGCACCGTCCGGGCACCTGTCGTCTTTATCTGGTTCGCGAGATCGTTACACCGACGCGAAATCGCGGAACAGCGAAGCTTTTTAACGATACGAGGGTGTCGTTCCGCCATCATCGATAGCTTCGTGCGAAATAGTTAAGAGGTCAACTGTATTAACCCTTGAATGCGTGTCGCGGGTGGAACTGCAGCATACCGTTCGAACCACCGCAAAGTCATCGGTATGCGCTCAGTGCATGCCGTTAGTAGAATTATCGCGTTCACGGTAATACATTTTATCGAGCGGCGACACCTTTTTTCTTTCGCGAATGTCAAATGTCATTTTCGCTTCGACGGAGCGAAGATTCTCGGAAATTTGTTGGACGTCGGAATTGCAGTTTTGTTTTGCTGCGCAGTAAACTGATTTTGTAAGGTAAGGGATACGCGCAAACAAGGTTTAGAGAGCGCGGAGTAGCCCTTTGCCTTACTAAAGCCAAGATTTGTTTCAGTTGTTGTCGTAGATAAATTGTAAATATTAATGTCTAGTAAATGCATGGTGCATCTCCAGCAGGTAGTTTTTTTTTAAATAGACGTTTTTTTCTTTATATTTCCTTGCATCAGGCTGGACCAAATATATATACCAAATATATCTCTTTCACGAAAAAAAACAACAAATCGTGCATTTAAGGGTGAATCGTAATTATCGCGTTATCGCAATACATCTATCGGGCAACGCTGATACGTCTAATACTAACGGGATGATTTATCCGCCTCGCAACTTCCGCCCAGCCATTCATCGAGGCGGCTCGAAGTTTCCGCAAGGTTGATTCTCCGGAGGATGGTACTTTTCGCGAACCGGTACCGGAAAGCATAGCGATTTCCTGGCGCGGTGCGAGCAAAAGGAGTACAGGAAGGTGGCAGTCCGTGGTCGGCTGACCAAAAGACCGCGAGGATACGTTGCTCGAGGGGTGAAACGGGCACTGTGGTGGGGGCTGGCAAGCGGAGCGATCGTGTTTTGACTCTAGGGGATGAATATTTGTTCAACTCGCCCCTCCGGGCTGTGCTCCGGTATGTTAGCTATAAATACTGCTTTGTATGCATGCTGGATGAGCGGACCGCCAAGCACAGATAATAGGAAGGAAACCCCGGAGAAGCTACTTTGTCTACCTCCTTGCTCCTCCTCGCCTATCCGACCTCCTATCTCTCGTTTCGCCGCACCTTTCTCCACCCCCTGCTCTTTGCACCGGTGCAACGTAATAGCGGTGAACCGCAGTCCTGTTCGTAGCAGCTACTGCGTTTCCAAGAATAATTACTAACGTACCGACCACCAAGTCGAATAACTCAGCGCGGAGAAATTGTTTTGATGCCGGCAGAAACTCGGCAAGTTCGCCAGGTGGAAGACGAGTCCCAGCGATGCTAAATCATCCCTCGAAATTGCGAACCGAGAGTGTGCAACGCTATTTTCTTCCCTCTCTGTCCCGTCTCTTCGCCGATCCTTTGAGCAGGGGCAGGCTAGGTTGTCCCCGTTGCCCGTCCACTTGGGCGACAGCGAAGACGCAGGGGGATGGTTCACAGAATTGCGACGAGCGGTCAGACCATTCGGCGCGGCGGCTATTCGAAGGCGGACACAGGAGTTCAGTTTCTCCGAACGGTTGGCCGTTTATCGAGGCTTTAGCGTAACTATGCCGGGCTGCTTTCGGACCAGTTGACCGGGCTGGGTGGCCGACTCGAACGGTCCAAGAATAATTAGTAACTACAGAAACAGCGCCGAAGGAAGCTAAGTTGGCGAGGAGCAAGTGGCAGTGCGGCGAGGATGGGACACGAGACCGCAACTGGCAGGTACGTGATGCTGCTGCTGACACTGCGATGCCACGCGGTGTCTCGAGTTGAATCGAACACCAGCAAGTAAACACTCTCCGGTGCGTTCTCCATCGGCCTCTATTAGCCGAGCGAGAAAATTGTCGCGACGGAATCGCCAGCTCTTTCAGCGGAGCCGTCCGTCTGCGAGCAGAGTATCGCTTACGATTCACTCGAGAGGGAGAAGAGTAGTTTGCTTTGTCCCGCAGCAAAGAGAGCACCGCAACCGCGTCGCCCTGGCCGCGCTGTCGCCGACAGCGTAATACCATCGCTCGTTGCGCAGAATTATCCAGTGGCTCGAGCGAGTCGAATCGCGTGGCTCGAGGCAACGATTAAACGTCGCTAATTCGATATTCGAGATCTGCGAGTAATATGAATCCGAGGGGTAGCATTTGGGGACGAGAGGAGCGGCGGACAAAAACGTCGAGGGCGTGATTGATGAGACTCTGATGCGGGCACCGAGAACGTTGAATGTCGCGAACGAGAAGATAGAATTCGCGAGAACGCGGCCATCGCTAATGTCTCCCTCGATCTTCCCTGGGCAATTACGCCGATTCCGTTCAGCTCTCGCAGTGAAATTTCCTTTCGCCAGAGAGACAGCCGGTAACTAGCGGGCGAAGAGCTTCAATTATATCGCTGGGGAGGATTCGCGAGCCACAATGTGGGAATAACGGAAAACAAGACACGCGATGCGCCACTACGAAGGAATCAGCGAGGAGCCGCCTTCCAAACTCCATCGACAAAATTTGAATTTTTGTACCGGGGAACGATCGCAAGGCCAACAGGTAGGATTCTCCTCACCCTCGTCGGCATCGCCAAGATTCTCGCGCCCAACCCTCGACGAGATTGTTGCTCGACGCCTTTTCGGAATCATAGATATCTTCGATCTCCACCTCTTCCATTTCCTTCGTTCTTCTACACCCCAGCCTTCGGGTACGGATCGCTCGTGCAGCTGGCTTCCTAGCCAATTTGCAGCTGGGCGCAGCAGCCGCGGGATTTGCATTACGTTTAACCGGTGCAGCCAGCCAATCAACGTGCAAATATAGATAACGTGCAAATACTCTTGGCAAAATCCCGTGCATCTCCATTTTTGCCCGCAAATTATTCTCGATACGCGCACCGCGGCTTTGTTTAGCCCCGTCTTTTTTCACCGCGGTGGATAATTATTTTCGCCAGACGCCGGGCTAACGAAGGGGCCATTGCGAAGCGGAGACCTTCCGTTTAGGGAGAAAGACGGACAGGTTCTTTCGTTCGCGGTGTCTCGACCGCGTCAGAGGTGAGACAACCCTTTCGCTACCTCGTCTTCTATGTCTGTGTTCCCTCGAGATTGAAATTTCCGCCGATGCAATGCTCGCCGTCGATCGTTTATCTATTTCTGGTCGCGTATCGCGAGCGCAGAGCGATCGTTTCAATCGGTCTTCCCTATTCTCTTTTATTCGGGAGGACCGTTTATCTTTCTCCCCTTTCTTTGACTCCCCTCCCGGCGTTCCCGTTGCGTTAACCGGCCCGCGAGCGAAAGCGGATTTATTTAAAATTAAAATCAATATCCGTCACGAACCGCCTTTAATCACGGTGGTCGAGTTTATTGAAACTCCGTGGCTTTCGTGCAATTTCGCAGAGCTTTGCTTTAATCTCGCAGGACATGTCTTTACCCGCCTCTTTCGCGCTTCGTCCCTCTTCACCCTCTCGTTCCCTGTCTGCCCATCGCGCGCACACGTCCCCACACCCCCTTTTCTGCTGTCCTCCCGCGCGCTAGGTGGCCGGCGTCGCGACGTCGGTCACGCTCCCCCGAGCCCACCGGCCTCCCTCATTTCCATTCCATCATCGTGCGATCATGGTGGCGTTTCGGAAAATTCGCCGGCAAATTAGACGCCGGTTGGCCGACGCTCCCACGGCGGACTGCGACGACGCGCGGCGTCGCGCCCGGAGCGGCCGATGCCGGAATACAAAGTGCCTTTAACGAGATCGGAACTTCTCGATTTCTCGCGGCGAATCGATCGGCCGCGGTCAACCCTGCTCCAACTCCGATCGAACGCGTATCGAACCGCGCCGGTAAATGGAAACGAACTGGCGATTCGCGGCACGTTTTGAATTTCCGACCAGACGCGGACAGGCAGGGTTCCCTCGGAATTCCAAGGACGGGCGATCCGCGCGAATTTCATTACCGCCGTAATAACCGGGCCGTGTCGATCGAAAGAAAGGTCGGGCATAAAAAGGAAAACGAAGGATTTCTTCGAGGGCTGGGAACGGGACGACGAGAAGCCCGAGCGAAATGAAACGAAATTGCCGTCTCTGTACAGAAGCGTGCGATTTGACGGCGACGTTTCCGAGAACCGGGGAACTCCGTCGAGGTGTACGCGTCCGGAAGTTTCATCGCGGGGCGCTCGCGGAATTCCAGCTGGTGCGTACATTTTACTCCGGACCGGGCCCCAGGAACAAGCCGCGA
The DNA here is from genome assembly GCA_948146005.1 of Nomada fucata. NCBI lineage: Eukaryota > Metazoa > Arthropoda > Insecta > Hymenoptera > Apidae > Nomada > Nomada fucata. Next base: position 1,452,417 of record OX411277.1, on the reverse strand, counting down.
CGCGCTCTCCTAACAACTTTCTCGCAAACTTGAGCGAACTCGTTACGATTTACTTTCTTCGAATAGCCCCCTTTGATGCCGCGAATTTATTCTTAAACGTTCCTTCGTTCGCCTCGGCCGACCGGCACAATTTTCGTCTCCTCCCCCATCCACCGTTCCAGTCAACTTTTCCCCCCATTTGCTTTTTCAATACTCCCAGTTTGCGCCCTTCTGCGGTCCTTTTAGCGTCCGCATAAATTGTTCAACGAGCCGCCGCGACGTTTTATTTGGCTGGATTCCAGTGGGTTCAAAGGTCGTCGCGACCGCGAGTTAGCGGGCGAACACAATCGCGGAGAAGGGTGGAGTAGAACTATGGTATCTTGCGCCGAGTCGATTCCGTGGGTAGCGTCGCGCGTTTCCTTCCCCCTACGCATACGCGGTGGGCACCATCTGGAAAGTTTGCGGCCCGGAAATTCGTCTACCGGTCGAGGAAGTTTTCCCTCGCGAAACAAAAGCTATCCGAAACGCGACAGCAAATTCCTGGCAATCGCGCTAGAATAAACAGCGATCGGGCGCAGCAGCCACTTGCCCGACCAGCCAGCTTGCTCGTGAAATATTAAATTTCATACCTAGCTGCTTCGTTCGTTTCGTTCGTTTCGTTCGTTTCGCGGGAAACGGAAACAACAACTTTTCCGTCTCCGCTTTCTTTTCTTATCCGGACGAGATACATCAGGAGCGCGGCTCACTGTCGTTTCACCAGGCAACTAATGAATCTGCTCTTTAACGACTCTTTTCCTGCACCTCCCGTGTCACCTGGCGGACGGGCCGTCCGTTGAAAACTGCGGAGAGCAAACGGGTCCGTGTTTTTGCTACGCTCTTATTCGAAACGCGATTCGCATTTGCTACAGCGACGAATACGTTTATCGGGGTATCGGTTATTATTTATCGTTCCGCGCGTCGCTGCCCGTCCGGATTCTTTGCTTTATTCCGGCGTTCGCTCGTTTCGCGACGTTTCTTGCTCTTGTTCCGTTGCCGCGTCGGATACCGGCCGACAGGATCCGTGAACTGTTTGTAATTTTCCGCTCGGTATGCCCCAGGAACTCCGACATTTTCTGCCTCGCGTTCCCCGCGGCCGTCGACGCGGAAAACACCGTCGCGCCCAAGATAAATCGTGGACGGTCTTCCTGGAAAAAGAAGGTCGCGTGTGCCTTCCGTTTCTCTGTCTCCCGGGGGCCGCTTGCCTTTCCAAGTCCCTCGATGTCGCCCTATTAACACACTTCCCCGTGCAATTTCGTTTCGCGAACGCGTTACACGGTTATCGACGTAACCACGAGTTGAACCGATTGTCTCGTCCCGCCGTCTAGTTAATTTACATCCGCCACGGGACTAATCGTCGAAAGTTGATAAGACATCGAAAGCCGGCAGAACTCCCATTTCCGATCCAGGAAATCCAGGAATATGCGCGGAGCGGCGGCGAGTTTGCAATGGAAGATTCTCGGCGGAAGGGATTAATTCGGCGAGGATGGTAGCGCGATCGAACCTCGTCCCGTCATTTCCGGCTTTTTCCGGCGACCGCGGATATTAGGGTTTTACCGGGCCGAATTTCTAACCGACTGGATATAATCGTTGGTTGCCCTCTCGAAGACGCTTGCACAGGGCCGACGTTGACGGTGTCGCGGCGCTGTCACCGATTTCTCCGGTCTCCGTGGCCCGTCTGCTCGTTAATTATTCAACGACATCGGCGAATCGCGCGACGCGGCGTCCGTATAATGGAAACGAGCAAGATCAAACCGTAACCGTCCGACGGGTTCAACGTTAAACTGTCCGACAGCCGAGCCAACTTTGTCCGATCGATCCGACGGGCGACCCAGCTTTCGATTCGTCCTGCCCTACGTCACGAACTTGACGCGCCTAGAACACCGCCACTCTGTGCACCGATTTTCGGAAGGGAAACGAAGAAGATCGTCACCGATTTCTCCGGCGGAACGAGAGAGTACGATCGGTTTTTTTCGAATTGCTGACTCGGCTGAATCGCGAGACGATGCAGATCATTCCCCGTCATCGTCCCCGTCGTAGCCGCGGAATACCCTGACGAAGGGTTGCCGTGGACAGCCCTCGGATATACGCGACTTTGCCGGATCCACGCCTTAACCGGTAAACGCTGATTTGGTGATCGGGTGAAAAATTAAATCATTCCCCGGGGCGGAACGAAAGCTTTACCCTCGTCGAATTTCACCGGGGCGCGAGTTTCTCCGCTGCTCGTTTGGGGGGAAATTTAACTTCTGTGCGATAAATGCTCGATATTGGGCGTTCTTGAAAGTTCGGGCGGAATCCGCCGATTTCTCGTCTGGAGTGTTGCAATGAATTTGTAATATCGTATCGAAAAGCTTCGAAAGTAGTTTAGAGGCGGAGAGAAGTTTGTAGTTGCCAGCGTACGACCTAGAAATAATGCAAGCTATTAGCGAGATATTGAAATATTGAAACGGTATCTGGAATCGAATTCGCGGATTCGGAGCTTTCGCCTGCTCGAAGCGCGGCCGACCGAAATATAAAAGCGTTTTTCGAGTATACAACTCGAATTTATTGCCCAATTTTCGGTAGTGTTAATCATTCATTTCATTTTGTTCCGTTAATAAACAGGGGGCCCGTGATTCGTGAAATAATTTACTTATTTACAGTGCTCGGAAGCATTATTAATTTACTTCCGTTTGTTTAGGTGCGCTTAAACGGTGGCCGCATTATTTCGTACATTAAATCACCCATTTCGTTGAATCGCTTATTCTACGATCCTAACACGCCCGCGTATTAAAACTATAGAAAGCGTAGCATTTCTATCAACCTTTGGAAAGGTATCGATTTTTACGAAGTTCTCTCCATCTTTCCCGGCGAGTTGACACCGGCTGATTAAAACTGTCCTCGAGCTTCCAACTTTCTAAATATAGTATACACGACGCACCCTATCGACACTGACTGACGTTGACGCCGTTCGAGAGGCTTCCACGGGAAGTCTCTTCCCCCCGAGACTTTCGCGAACTTCCTGTCGCGAACAATATTCAAAACGACTGGAAAGTTCGTTCGGCGGAGTGCAACGCGTAGTTCGGCGCGACCGAACAACTGCGGTCTCGTTAATCAGCCCGTCGTTTGCATCAATTCCGATGGCCTCTCCGAAAATTCCCGGGAAATTCCCTACTTTGGATTTTCGCGAACGCGCGCTGCCTGCGCGCGGTTCGCGCGAGAAACGCGTCACTGCCAACAAGAGGGGCCAAATTAAACTGGCTTCCCAGCATTTCGACCGACTCGGTCCGCGCTCCGTCGAGATCCACTTACCTTCGCTCGAAGGACACCGTATTAGGAATGCCGAACCACGTCGGGCCGCAGAGGGTCGCTGACGCCCCGAAAATGCCATGCGCCATCGGAAAGGCCGCTGAAACAGAGGGACGAACGTTCCATAAGGTCACGTTCCACGCCTATCCCGGACCGCGGCCTCGCCTCTTAAATCTCAATGCGCCTCGTTCCGGAGTGGCTTCGTCGCCGAGCGATCTTGATTTCCCCGGCACCATTTGCTGGTGTCGGAGCGCCGCGCTACCAAAGCGTACAACGAATTTGCGTTTCCGGGAACGAAGGAAGGAGCTCGATATTAAAGAACTTTCGAGCGATGTAAAAGGAACGGGGACAAGAATCTGGTACTTTGAGGCTTTGAGGCCGGCTGGATTCATCCGCGATATTGCCGGGGCGAGCAATCGGATTGGTACACGTCGAGCAAGAACAGAAATGTACCAGCCGCGTAGGGTGAGACGGAAGAAAGTAACGATTCCGAGTTCGATGTTGTCGCGAATCGACAAAAATGTCGCCCGGTATTTCATCGAGCCGCGAACCGAGGAGAAAGAAGAAATGTTGCTCAGCTCGAGGTGTTTTCGCGGCGAACGAACCTCGATTCAGCAATTATTCCGCCCCGCGGAGTCATTAATCGCGAGCAGAACGAGCAAGGCGATGATTTTGTCGTCAGCGCGACCGTTCGTCCGCGACGCTCTCAGCCCGTCCCCGATAGACCTTAAATCATTCGTGGAAGACACCGTCGAACGGAGCCGATCGTGAATTTCGTCTAAACGAGAACGTGCCGTCTTACAGCTGCCAAGTTTCGCCGGGTTCCTTGGTCCAGGCAGCTCCCCGGAGATTAGACGAGACCCACAGAGTTGCGGAACATCTGTAGAAGATCTAATTTTCTCATTGGAAGGGAGCAAAACGTTAATGGGATATCTCCGTTCGTGCTCGTCGCCAGCTTCAACGAGTTTCGGCGTGTCGTGCGTCGTTGAATGTCGCGGCCGTCACGATTCTAATCGGCTCTCGCATTTCCTTAGATTCCATTACGCAATTGCCCCACGCAAATCGACTTCTCGCTCTTCCCTCAGCGACGAGACGTTTCGTCTGTCGTCTCGTCGTGCCGGAGCAATCGGTGCACGCTTAACTCCTGAATTTCTGAGTCCCACTGATCGCAACCGAGGATAGAAAAAACAGGAAATAAAAAATTCGTACCGAGAATACTCTGCCCTCGTCTGTGCACCGTCGCTGCAACCTTTGTCGTTTCCTCGTCTCACCGCGGAAAGTACAAAACCCTCTGAAAATGTCGTCGAGATCAAGCGACTCCGCTCGCCCTCTCGGAGGTATCCGTTTCACGTTTTCCTTTCCTACCTGGTAATGGAGTGCCTCCTTTGATACGTCTTCATTTGATATTCTCTTATTGTATCCCCAGCGCACGTACCATAAGTCTCGAGATTTTCGTTCTTTCAATTCCGCCTCCACCGCCGAGTTTTCATTTCCCAGTTCCCCGATAGCGAGATACACGCTTCGAGATACGTCGCCGACGGAAAGGAGGTTGACGAGGAGCTCCTTGGCGTTGGTTTTCGATTTTCGACGAATCAAGGAACGACTCCGCTCCGTTTCTCCGTTTCTCCGTTTCTCCGTTTCTCCGTTCGTCCGTTCCTCCGTTCCGCCGTTTCCCCGTGCTCGAACAAAAACTAATGGAAATTACAGCTGTGCCAAAAGAGGCGCTTAATTCCGCGACATTCACGACAACGACAGGGTTCGACTAGGAATGAATTCCTCCGAACGAATCGAGAAATCCGAAGCAAACCGTAACAAAGGCGAAGATGGATCCGAAATTGCAACTGGCCCGGGATTATTCCCGGCGGAGAGTCTGGAGGGCGTCGCGCGGCGCGCGGCGCCCGGCGCGGATGAGTTCGAGCGGAGCGCGAGCCAAGAGCTTACGTTTGATTATACGCGGCTGATTGTGCGCGCTTAGACGAGTACGCGCCCTCCAACAGCCAGTCATTCTGGGGCTAATCTTTTGTGGGAGCGTGAAATTGCCAATCAAATATTCAAGGCCGCTTGCTTAACTGCCGCAATAAAGAACAGACGGCGAGCTTCCACCATTTGCACGGACGCTTTGCAGAGCTTTTCAGGCCCTGGCCCATCAATGCTGAAAGCTGCGGGAGGCGTGAGTGTTTACATGAAACCGACCCCGGATTGCTTCCATTGTTAATGCAACGACAAGGGCATGTCGACCCTCGCGATCGTTCGTTCGAGCGGATCCGCTCCGCGATTTCTCGTGGGTCCGGCGAGAAGTTCGAACCTCTAGGATAATCGTCCACTCGAGAACGGCGACACTATTTTAATAAAACAACCTCCCTACTCTGGACCTTTCCTTTGAAACCGTGGGAATCGGCCGAGGAGTAACTTTCAGAGGGTGTTTTTTAACAACGGGCAGGGGTTGATTCGAGACGATCCGAGACCCAATCGATGTTTACCTTCGATCCGGGGACCCGTGTCCCCGATTAAAAATAAATTCCTTTGGAAAACGCAAGGTTACTCCGAATGAAGTAATAACAGGGCGCGCAATCGGCTCGTGGCACGTATAATTATCGTACAATACGGTTCCACAGTAGCCTCAGAATTGGCGTTTCCTCGAGGCCGCCTGCTCCTTCCGCTTCGAGAACGTTCCCCGATTCGTTGGTTAATCGATGGAATTCCTTAGCGATCTCCGTGCCCGCTTCCACGGCGAAGTCGACCCCGGCCTGGAAGGAAGGGGCGGAAGGTAACGACTCGCCCAGGAATTTCCCTTGGCGTTCGCGAAGCAGCCGGACGGTCTAATTAGAATGACGGATTATCTTTAATTCAAGAAAATAGTCCCCTCCGTCGGCTAACCGAAATAAAACTGGCCTCCGGGTAATTTGATTCTTTAACCGTCTCCGAGTCCAACTTTCTTCTCCGGCTTTCTTGCTCCCCGTCGCGTTTCCTCATCTCTGTTTAATTCGCCGGGCTTCGCAAATGAAGGAATTAGTAACCCGCTTGTCTCGATGCCAGGTCTCGTTATAAACACGAGTTGCCGTGAAAGGCTGCGAGTTCGAGTCAGTTTGGGCTGCGCGTACCTGTGGATCGAGGGTGCACCGCGGAATCCATACTAAGAAGCTCGCTCGTTAACTTTCGTCGCGATTATCCTCTGTCTCGAGGAACCGAACCGGGTGAATCGAATCGAACTTTCTTTATGACCTCCGCTTTTCATGCTTCCACTTTCTTTCGCCACTCGTCCCCTTTGTATTCGTCCCGGTGTCGACCGACGACCGGTCTCGTCGATGCAACGGGGCCCGGGGAATTTTTGTTGCAACGTCGATTGTCTTTCCTCGACAGATTGCGAAAACGAGCGGCATCGTTCGTTACCTTGCGTCGCGCGATGCGACTTTCCAAGCTGGAAACTCGCGCTCCAGGTGTTCGTTATTTCGCGAATCTGGTTACTCGCGCTTCGGCGAGCTTTCATCGATGTTCCTAGATTGGTGGCACGGGTCGATTCGAGAGGCGATAGAATAGCAGAAAAGTCACTTCTACCGGAACGCGTCACCCCAACCTTATCGGCTCGCCGTAAATAATAATCGAACCGCTTTTACTCCAGCAGCGATAAGAAGATGGCAGAGTGGCTGTCGGTTATAAATTATAATCCTGTCGTGCCGAAATATTCGTTGGCTTCTTTTCCCCGCTTTGAACAAATGCCGTACACCCTCTCGTGTTAAATATCGCGACGTTAAATTCGTTGGCGTACAAACGCCTCGCATCCTCCGCGATAAATCGTTTGAACTATAAAGTCGTACGCCCGGCATATAGAAGGGGGGCATTGAAAGTGGAAAATTTTTAGTGCTTTTTATTAACGGAGTGTACCGCGGTTGGAAGGTATTGTGTTAATGAACATGGCATTCTTTGATACGGGAGCAGCGGAACGTCAAAGGGAAATTCATCGCCAGATTCGAGGCGTCGCGAGGGAGGTAAACATTTGTTATGTTAATTCGTTGCGTCGGGAGTTAATTTAAAAAGCAATTATTCGAGTTGAATATAAACAATATGGATGCAAAGCGAGGCCTTCTGCCGCGGAACGACGGAACGAGGCGCCCTTATTATGCGCCCCTTTCAGTTGTCCTCGAGCTAAGAGCACACGCGTATTTAGATCAAGTGTACCCCTCCGACCACCCGATTCGTTCACCCCTTTCCGTCGTCTCGTTTCCCCGCGATTCATCTCACCCCGCCTTCGTCCGTACGCGGCCGCGACTCTCGCACAATCTGCATCTCTTTCAGGTGCTAGAAAATCAGCGACCCGGCTCGTTTGCGCGTTCACCCGTGCGCGTACAAAAATATTCGGCCGCGCTATTACCCTCGCGAATTCCGCGATTTCCTCCGAAGAAAGCAATCGAAAAAGTTCGGAAATAAATATGAAATTGCACGGAACATCGGATTTGCGGTGGATAGTTTGCTCGCGAACGCTTTAATTATCGTCCTCTGCCGCCGATCTCGACGCTAATTTTCGAGCGACCACGCGATCGTCGCAATTTCGCAAGACGCTCGATTTAATACTTCCGCGTTGCGTGTTCGCACCTCCGGCCGCAGGAATTTAGCTCGACTGGAGAGCATTATCGTAAGTACGAGAGAACGGGGAGAGCTTCGACGTCCTCGTAAATCGGAAATCGGTTTACATCTTTTACAGGCGGTCTCCTGATTCGACTTGCTCGTAAATCGGCGCCGGCCTAAGGGCTCGTTCCCCGTCGTTGCGTCGCTTTCAGTCGCTGCCGTAGTTTGGACGGGACGAGACAGCGCGGCTGTCAGTTACTCCCTGCGTAAAAGGGGACGCGTAGCAAACTTTCTTCCCGATGCTCGTCGTTTCTCAATAGCAGCGGGTGCAAATATTTTTCATAGAGACCTGGAGACTTGGAGGGCTAATAAGTAAGTTGCAATCAGACTTGTTCTACTTAACTTTAGCGTACCGAAGCGACGGGACGCTGCAATTTCCAGGCTCTGTGGCATTAATAATTACAGTAGTTTCTGGTGTAATGCGGGCAGAGGGAGATAGAGAGGGAGATAGAGAGGGAGAGAGAGAGAGAGAGGGAGAGGAAGAGCCGTCTGAAAATATCGGGGTTTCGCGTGACGGAGAAATATCAGAATTAGAAAGTCCCTGCCTGCGAGGATATTAAATTATTTCGAGCCACGTCCGGAAAATGTCAATGCTGCAGGCAAATGTAATTCAAGTTTGTTCGCGCGGAAGGCACCGCGGCGAGATGAAAACAGAGACCGATGCTGGAAACCGCGACGGCTCGATATCTTTTTCTTTCGCGTCAAACTGAAATCTAATAAACTTGGAAGCACGTCAATTCGCAGTCCAATTAAGAGCGTTCTTCCAGCAACGGCCGCCGCCGTACGTTTTCCTAATCGACCGGCTCGACCCATCGATCTCTGTCTCGTTTCCCGGCCGCTTCTTTTCCGCCGTTTAGCGGGCCGCAAATATTTTGATTTAAAAGAGAAAACGAGGTACGCGGCGACTCGGTTATTCCCTCTGATTTTATCCCGGCAGGCCACGTTCGCAATTAGTACAGCCGGCGATTGTAACTGAATTCGATAGCACGTGCGAAAAATTGCCGGCGACGGGATGCTCGGAAAAAATTGGGGGCGACGCGGAAAATAACGGGGGAGAAGGATCGTTGTTCATCGCTGCAGCTTTCCCATCGAGATAACGAATTCGATCGATACACCGTCCCATTTCTTTCTCCGTTATCGTTCAGCGAAATATTCTACCGCGCCGTTTACAATTGCCACTTTGGAACAGTTTACCTCGTCGTACAGAATTTCGTCGACGAACGAAAGGGAAACGGAAAATGAGGGAATAAGGGAACCAGAGAACGAAAAATGCCGGAGAAGGTCAGGATGCATCGGCGCGAGTTCCACGAACTACTCGGCAACGTTCGCAAGGGAAATCGATCGAATTCGAAAGAAACGAGGGCAACGAAAGTGGTCCACGAGTAGGGGAAATGGAAAAGTTCGAGAGCCAGATAGTGATTATCAGATCTAAGTGCCCAAGACTAGAGGGGGATGCAAAGCCTGAAAGTCAGTCGACGCGTTGCCAAAAGAAAGAGAACGAGAGGGACGAGGAGTAAAGGGAGAATACTCGTGCATTCCGTTAATTGGTCTCGTTCCTCTCGCGGATCAACTTCTTCCCCGTTCGACCTCCTTCGCCTCTTACCCTCTGTTTGTGCAACTTTTTTATTTTTTTATCCCGCCGTTCCACTTTCTGCGTCGGCTTCCACTCGCGTGCGCGCGAACAAGATCGGGCCTCGATTCTCGGCGATGTCTGCTCGAGGCTTCGGATTTTATCAAACGCGTATCGGTACGCGGAATCGTCAAAGACCGAAACAGCTTCGCGACTCGCGCTGTGCCCTCAAAGTTTTCGAAACTGCGGAGCCTCTGAATCGAGGGGTCGCGTCCAATCTTGCCTCGCTATCGTCCACTTGACACTCCTCCGATTCTCCCTAATTTCCGAGTTCCGACGAGCCGTCTGCAACTGTCGCGTATCTGCTTTCATTTGGGAAATGTTCCGTTCGCGTCGTCGTCTACTTAGATCTTTCGTAGCTACTTCGAGTTTCGCGTGTCGGTGAGTTTGGAATCCCCGGGCACGGATAAACGCGGCTCCTGCGGGAAAGCTGTCGCTCTTCGTCGAGGAGCTACCAGATACGTATCTTATCCCGACGATTTCTCGCCTCTCGGCGTTCTCCTTAATTTCACGGAGGAATCGAATTTCCCCGCGATACCATTTGGAAGTAACGAAGGAAATAACTCCGCGCTCCATCCTTCCGTTTCTCGTTCTTTACGTTCTCCCAGGCAGGTTTGGTTCGCGGATGTTCAGACATATTGTGGACGAGGGGCGAGTCGCGCCGAGGCACGAGAGCTGGTCGTTTCTCGGTTAGCAGGCGATTCACGTCTCGCGGTGTATCCACGGGTTAACGAAGCGATGTGCACTTTCGTCGGGCCACAGGACTGCTGGTACCGCTAATTCTATGTATACATCGGATCCGAAGGTCGGCTAGAAAGTGGCGGGCAAGGAGACGGGCCACGAGGAGCCAACCGTGAGCTCGGTTTGCATCTAACTTGATCAGTCGAGCCGCGCAATCAGCAAATACAGCGGGGTCGTGCCGCCCGTACCCTGCTTTCTCGCGCACCTTCCGCACACCCCTGTCGTGCCTTTGATTCCACTCGACCGAGGTTCAGTTTGCGCTCAAACCAGCGGGGGCGAATCTACGTCGATTTGACAATTCCTGTTGCCCAGCTTGCGGGTCGTCAAAGAGTCGCCGGATCCGGTTGTACGCTTCGGCGCGACGTATTTCCTCCGAGAATCCCGTTGCTGGAAAATAACTGCGGGATCGAAGGTTTTGCGGAAATGGCGCGTGAGAGGTTCGCGCGGACAGCGCGAACGGCGGCATCGATTGTGGCGGAAACGTCGAATGCGGATCGAGCGAATGGTTTCGGGTGCGCGGTGACCCGTGGTCGACCTGTGACAGGTGGCAAAGGTGTGCGTCCTAATCGACGGGAACGAAGGAGGAATAGAAGGGGGGAGAAGTCGCGAGTGAAAGAATATATGGAGAGGGTGATGCGGGCGCGGGTCAGAGTGAAGGGATAGTCGAACGGAGAGTCGAGACAGGGACAAGGTAGAGCTAAAAGAGCGAAAGCAGAATCGAAGCGGAGTCGAGCGAGGGACAGGAGTGGGTTAATCGAGGGATGTGCAGAGATTAAGAGGTGACATGGTAAGAGAGTTGCGAAGAGATACCGAATAAAAAGCTATTGTTGTTAGGAGAAAATAGCGAATCACAATTTCCCTAGAAAATAATCCACGGATGGTAGAAGTATGATACATTGCAGCAGTAGTTGACGCAGGAACCGCGACTACTGCGCTCCTCGGCTGACAGGTTAACGATGCATTCATTCTTTCGTTATTTTTCGCAGCTCTCGTTCGTCCTCTCGTGTTTGCGTCGACAGTGCAGCGAAGCTTTATATTCTTAGAAAATATCAATCCAATATCTCTCCACTGGACAGTTGCCTAAATAGAACGTACACCCCTCTATTTCGTGATTCCATTACGCGAAATACAGCCTGCAGGGCAAAGTATGATAACAGCTTGCGATTAGTTATGCCGTTGTTTGCAATCGCGACCCAATTCGTTTTATGCTCAATATTCTGCACTGCTCGCGAATTCGTAAAATAATGTCGCGTCTGTGCGTTCATCTATCGAGCCTACAATTTTTGTTATACCTGCGTTCCCACGAAACCCTGGCTCGCTCCGGTTCGGGCGTTAATTTCGTTTCGCCCGACTGCCGAAAATTATTTTCGTCGGCCGTCCGTTATAATATACATACATTGTACGCGTGTTTAACATACCCGGCAAATATTCGCTTAGCTGTCTACCGTACACGCGATCGGTCGAAATTAATGCCTATGGAAATTCATTCGCAAAGCTCCATAGGCGTGGGGGTAATAATGTTTCGATAATTGTTGCCGCTCGGATGTTCTCAAAGCGATGAACGTGTGCAAGGGAATCGAGGGAGCCTAATATTTCCAGGGGAAAAGGTATCGCGGAAGGACGATGCTGGAAATAAGAGGAAGCAACGACTTCTTTGTCGGCGAAGCAACTGACCCGAGCCGGGTTCACGGCGTTATCGCCGCGACCACAGAAATTACCCGCTGCACGGGATATCACGAGAAACGGTATGGCCATTTATCAAATTGAACGGGAATCCGGCGGTCGACTTGTCGCGGTTTCGCCCACGAGAGGCGAAGAAAAGCGGCCTCGACTGCGGACGAAAGGTGGAACAACTATTTGTAATTACATTTCTTTCCACGCCATCTGCCAAACAGCTGCCCCCGCCCCCCGTTCCACGTCATTTTGGCTGACCTGTCTATCCATCCCCCTTTTTCTTTCTCGTAAATTCGTCGTCCCTCCCTCTACCCCAAGATTGGACGCGTTAAGCTACCGGGAACTTTCAGACGATGCTATCCTGTTTTGTCGTTTCGCGTCTACTCCGTTTCAGCCTTTCGTATATTCTGCCACACTTCGGCGGAAAGAAAAATTAGCGATCGCAACGGGCCACGCGCTGCTGGTGCACCCTTTTAAAACGCGATCCTCGCAGATGCAAATTCAAAGTGGCGGACGGGTAACGCTTAATTCCCCCGAAGCGATCTTAGACGCTCGTGCGCGAGCAACGCTGACAGAAAATTGCTCGAGAGCGATGGCCTCCCGGGATTGGAGCAACAAAGGCGTACAGGCGACTGCTTACGAGCAACAGGCTAACAAAGAGACGAGTCAACGGTATTGTCGATAAACTCGTGCACGATAGCGAGCGATCCGACAGGCCACTCGTTCGAGTGCATTATTGGTGGGTTCGGCTAATAAGAGGGGTCCTCTATTAATTTCCTAATGGAATATCATGCTAACCAAGTTCCGCTCTCCACGCGATATCCAGCAACGTACGTTCGTTCCACCGTGCCATAGGAAGCGACGCGTCGGACGCTCTCGCGCTCAGTCCTGGCACGTTCGACGATACCACCCGCTCATCTGAGATTCCTGAGTTTGAAAAATGCCATTGCCCAAATCGGCTCAACGGCCGAGGATAGCGGGGTAAACGATCGTCGGATTAGGAGAATTCACGTCGCCCATATTGTTTCCAGCCGCGCATATGTATATCGAGTGCAGGGCTGACAACCGCGCGGACGCGCGATAAGTCGAGTAGGTCGAACAGACCGGTGAAGATAAAAATCGGGCCACTGTCCGTGCGGCATTGTCCCGACGTTTTTATTATAGCGAAACGAGAGAGTGCGGATGGGAAATGTCACAAAGTGAAATACGAAGCTCGTTTTTTTCGGCACATTCGTCCGCATTTCCGATTGCTATCAGTTTTTTGGGTTTTTTTTTTTATGCGCATACATGCACGCGTACATGTGTATATACATACATCGGGAGGAGGAGGAGCAGGAAGAGGAAAAACGCGACGGCTATTCGCAGACCAGCGTTGTCCATCATCTTGCTGGGACGTGGCGCGTTACGGCGTTGACGACGGCGCAAAATCGCACCAGATTTCCACCTCTGCGATCCTTTCAACCGCGATACGTTTCGTGACACATTTTCAATGAACGAACGCCGCGAAATAAATGGAATCGATTTTACATCGCGGACGAAAGCGTGAAACAGTTGCAGCTGGAATTCGTCGAGCGGCGGGTATCATTTTCCGCGAGGATTTCTGCACGTTTGCCGATCTCGGGAGAATAGCTCTACCCACGCGAGGCCAATGATGTACGAGTTTTATCGGAGGGGAGGCGAGATTGCGCGTTCTGAACGAAAGGAATGCCGTCGGCTCGAGAGAGGAACGATCTTTCGCGACTCCGCGGGGCCATCGTCGGGAAACTAATTTCTCCGCGAGCAAATTCCAGCCTCCGTTTCGGGAACGCCATCGATTCTTCTGCACTCGCTCGTGGTGCCTGGCGACACCTTTGCCAGCTCGGGGACAATCGGGATCGCACGACGCGACACCGAATGCAGCCATCCGATTCCTATCCGACAAAAAGTACCGAGACATCGAGATGTCCCATCAGACACCGTCGTTTCGCCTACAGGCTGTATTTCCCATTCGAATTCGACACGACCTCTGCCCTCCGAGAAAGTTTGCCCACTGTTCCGCGAAGCAGTCCAGGTACGCCCCTTGCCATCCGCCCTGCCTTGTTCGCACAAACTCAAAAGAATTTCCACCCGTCTGGAAGTCCTATCTTCCGACGTTCTCCCTTCGATAAGCTGCGAAACTTTCGATTCGCCGAACTTAAGAACGATGCGGGGGTCGGAACGGGAGGCCCGAGACCCCGCGTATCGGGACGAAAAATGTCCGCTTCCGGATAACCGAGGTTCGCCGATAATCTGGCGGCAGCAATTTCGGACTCGAGTTTCATCGAACACCCGGCAAACCGTTCAACCGCGAGCAAAGCTTTAACAGACGCGAACACGGGCGAACAACGCTGAAGTAGCGGGACGTGATCGCGATTTCCGCCGCGCGCTAAGCAGATTCGATGGAAATACGGCCGCGAACGTATGCCGGTCGCGTCTCGCAAAATTTGACATAAACTTCCAGCTAACTACTTTCCAACCGCGCGTCACCAAGCTCAGACAAGCGGCAACTTCCGACCGATCGGCTTTGGCATCCACGATGCCAGCTTATTACAACTTATTATCCGCGACGAACTTTCCTTGTCCCGGCGTCGTTATTTACCGCCTCGAATATACGCTGCACGCGCGCGGAACCCCGTAAGCTCTTTTATCGTGGCCGACCAACCCTCTGAATCGATAATCTACGACGTACCGTGCCCCCTGTACAGGAAGGACGAAGGGGGGCGAGGACGAGGACGATGACGAGAAGGGGTGAAAGGGGGAGAAGGGAAGACGATTTCGCGAGCAAAGAGTTTCGACGACGCATAATTATCTCTGCGTGGAGGATCGCGCGTCCATAAATCGGAAGAACGAGCAAAGGGAACTCACGGCGGCGAGTAAACTGCAAACACGAGCGACACCTCCGGTGTGGATCCCTAAATCAAGAGCAGCCTGGTTGGCGGAAAGCTGGCAAACCGAAAGAGATACCAAAGTTTCCAGCTACTTTGGAACTACCGATACAGGCGAGACGTCGCCAGCAACGTTCTCCCGCAACTCTGCCTGACTTATTAAGCGAGATGATCGCTTAACCCTTAACTGCTGCCGTGGCCCCAGGAGTACCCGCGACCTTAAAAATGTCGTTACCATATTGTTCTCGTTCATCGATTAGGTGCAGGTGTCCCCGACATCCTCGATCAGGTTTTGCTTTACGATTAGCCAGGTTAGCTTTGCGAATGGAAATAGTATACGCGTTTTCCGGAATTCTAAATGGAAAGGTCCAAGAAGACCATCGGGACACGGTATTTCTATTTTACCAAAGCCGACGAAACTTTCCGCTTCGGCGGTTCCGCCGATGATCGCGGATCGACGCTGAAAGCGTCCTATTTACATCGACCTTTGACCCGACTTAACGAGCTCCGTTCTCGGAGAATTTTTCCGGGGAACATTTCTTTTCCCCTGAAAAGTTCCGGTCGTTAACGGAAGGGCCGCTACAAAAGTGGTTCCGTTCGTACAAAAAACTCCCTCTTCGCATCTGGTTCAGCGTACGCGACACCGATCAAACACGCGCGCGTTCGCATTCAAAGTGTTAATCGCGATTGATCGACAAATCCGCGCGACCAACAAACGACAGCGCGGTCCTCGATCCGCGTTCCCTCGAAATCCGAATTCGCGTAATCCTTCGAAGTGTATAGCTCGCGAAACGTTTCTTGTTTCGAGAAGTTGCGTTCGCTTGTTTTCTCCGGCTTTTGTTCCCTTTATATCTCGGTCCGGTAAATCTCCCCCGAACGGAAGAAACCACGCGAAATAAACATCGGGGGCGTAAATAGAACGGGACGAATGGAATGAAACCGTCCATACTTTGATCGCTGTACCGGTGAATTTGGAGTTGATTAAGTTCGACCCGAAGACTGTAGCCGCGAGCCGCAGAGGGAATTGGCACGGAAAAGCGAGGCCGTTCCTACGGGCATCGGGAAGCCCCTCAAACAGACGAACGTCTTGAGGGAGGCAGCGAAAGGAGGTACGGCGATCGAGCGATTGCTGTTCCGACGGCTAGATTAACGGAGCCGGGGCCTTTCGTGGTTTAAAGTAAAGTAAACGTTAAACGTCTTTGCGGAGGCTCCGAAGACTCGCCGCGCGGCGATGCAGGCCTCCGGAAACAACGATGTCCGAATGAAACAGCGCGGAGGCGATTCTCTGTTTGCGCTTGCTCTCCAGTTTGTTGTCGCTGGAAATCCGTGCGTCTCAAGATTTTTCTCGCCACGACGGATTTCTCTGGTCGCGCGGCTGTTCGATTGATTCCCGACAACGCTTTCCTCGGCCCTTAATGGCATAATGATATTTAATCGGATTACGGGATTAACCGTGACGGAGTTAATCAGGTACTCGGGAAAGTTTGTTATGAATTAATTCGTTGCCGGCGGGGCTTGGACAGGATGCAATTATATATTGAACGAAGCATTTGCTGCTAATCCTTGAGTGCAGTCGAGATAATGTCGTTGCGAAGATTCAATCAGTGACGGGTTAATAAATTCTCCGCTCCCTCGGGTGTTCGGTAGACCAGACGCGGGCGATATCGAACTGAAAGGAAAATACATGGAAATCCAGGTCGGCGAATTTTCCGGAAAATTAGGAAAGGATACGTCGATCGGGAAAGCCAGACTAAAGGAGGGGGAATTCGGAACGGTTAACAGCGAAGCCCGATCGAATTTTCAAAAGATTGACCATCGACCCCGCCTCCCGCCTCCCCCCCCCCCCCCCCGTACATATTTAGTTGGTACGCATTTAGCTGCGCGACGTGTCAATTAACCTCGACGATTGAGCGACAGCTTCGTCCGGTTCTTTCTCCCCAGCCTGGACTGTATCGGCGCACAGAATCAACAATTCCCGCTTAACTGGTTAAATTAGGGATCGGAATATTAATGCCCGCGGTCAGAAAACTCGATAATTGTATTACCAAACAAACCGGATTACCGACCGACGCGGCGTTTAATTTTCACCGGCGTGACACGAAAATTGCGCAGGATCCGGCGCGTATGTTTGCCGACGCTTTTTCGGCCACTTTGTATCCCGGCTACGCTGACCCGTTCAGGGGCGTTATCGCGCGTTAAGCATTCGCGACGCGGCGATCCCCGGCTACGTTCTTAATGAACACGTAAAAGTGAATTCACCGCGGCAATTTCTGCCGCTGAAAACACCGAACGATTATGCGTGCCATTTAAATTCGTGCCGCGCGGCACACGGGAATTTAAATGCGGTCATCCCGCTGGCATCGGCGTGCAACGAAAGTTAATCAAATTCGCAACAGAGCCCGCTGGCGTCCGAGGGACTTGGAAACTGCGCCGCGAGGAGGAAAGGGACGGCGAGAGGGATGGTGAAAAGGTTAGGGAAAGAGGGAAAGAGGGAAAGAGGGAAAGAGGGACACAGGGAGAAAAATCTACAGCGATAAAAGTCAATGCGTCGGAAAGTATCTCGGCAACGGCAAGCGAATCGAGGGGCGTAGCGGCAGACGAGAAGCAACCAACCGACGTCGCTTTATTTTGCGCTAAAGCTGCGAATCCCTTACAAATGTCGCGCCATTAAGCGGATGTTAACATGCTCCGCGCTGCTTCCTTCGAACCCTTCCATCCGCTTCGCGTCCCGGAATCTCTTCCCGCACAATTTCTTGCGGGAGACTTTTTTTCGCCCGACTGCGACGCGACAACGATAAGAGGGATTCGTAGCCGGAAATGGAAATTTTGGTAACCGGCGAAATTAGATTCCGCCATTTAGAACATCCTCGTCGCGTCGGGCTCGAGGCGAGTTCTCGCGGTTTCGTGCGCGCGCGAGCGACGCGTACGCCGAACGGTGCCGGGGGCCCTCGAGGTCGGAGGGCGGCCGCGATATTTGGAATAAAAATAAAAGTCACTCTGCCCCGGCTGTAAAGCCATTTCCGTCGCGGCACCGAGGACTCCTATATTTTGCTTCCCCTTGGAACGGGGGCGAAGGAGACGCGGGCGTCGCAAATGCGCGGAATTTCCCCCGCCTCGCGTCGAAGAGGAATGAGCCGTTTCGGTGAAAAAGGACGGCCAGTGGCCGAGCATTAGGGTGGTTTATTTCGTCGCTTAAGGCGCGCCTGATCCTTCAACCGATGTTAACACGGCTGGACTCGGCCCGACGGCGTTCTAGGGAGATCCCTTCGTCGGCGACTCAGCCTGGGGAATATATACGGAGGCTCGCACAGCTCGGACGATACAGTGGTCGCGTCTGGGGATGCTTGAACAGTAGCTTCATCGATCTCGTTAAAGCTACCCTTTGCTTCGCTCGTTTCTTTTTCGCTCTTTCGCTCTCACCGGGTCTCCGGACCGCCGCGTCTTCGGGTTCGAGCGCCTTCGTTCCGTTCCTCTCCGGCGGTTGGATCGCGACCCCTACCCACCGTCGAGCTTTTCGATCTGCGAGCCGACCAACCGACAGGCATCCGGCGATGCCGCAGATTATACCCACGGGAGACGTCTCTGCTCTCGACGGCCGCTGTTCTCTTTGAGCGGCCGTGCAGGCCTGTCCGAGTGTTTGCCAACGCGCGGTCGCCTGGCCGAGGCCCGGGTCGCTTTTGCGAGCGACGGCAGCGTTCTCGAGCCGAGTTGCTGGAGAAACTAGGGACGATCGAGGAAGATCGAGAACGAACCTGGCGATCCGTCGCGCTCTGCTCCGGGGAGCGTTACTCCTCGCGATTACTCAACGCCAATTATCGAAGAGCCGCGGCGCTGTCGAGTATTCTTACCGAAGACGAGTGCCGGTGGTAGCGCTCCGTCGGGCGACGAACGTTGCGTAATCGACGGACCGCCGTCATTACGAATCCAGCCGGAGGCGGCCGATGGCGTGGGAAGATTAATAGACCTCCGGATAGTTAAAACTTCATCGCGCGCGTTGAATATTCATGTCGCGACCGCACTCTTCCGCGCGCGATCCCTCGCGCGTTCGGCTGCCTCGTGGGCTCGGGCGGAAATTTTTCTTCCCCCTTTCGCGTCCACGGGGAAGCGATTCCTTCGTTTTCGCTGACATCGATCCCGCTTTGCTCCGCGCTTCGCGGGTAATTCCCGCCGATCCGGTTATTTATTTCGCGGAAACTCTCGACGCTCGGCCGGGTTTTCCGCTCGCCAGAGCTAACGGAAAGAAACTGGTCTCCTCGCGCCGGCGAAACGATGTAAACGCTTTGGCCCCCGTGAAAAATTCCCCGCGATGGCGTGCGCCGAGAAATGTTAAATCTTAGTCGAGCGCGTTCGTGCATCCGCTAAATAACAGACCCGCGGGCGCTGGAACGATCAAGAACGTCGAGAGCACTTTTCCAAACGAAGTTTCCCATCAACGCTGCGAGCATTCGCGAAACCCTTTTCCGCGGGACCATCGCTGGGAGGCGGACGAGAAACACCGGGATCCTTCGCGTTTCCCGTCAGTCAACTTAAGTAGTACATTAGTCGGTCATCATCGTAAAACATTATATCGGCGAGCCGACGTTCACGGACGAACGGCTCGACTATGCCCGGCAAGTAGACGTGGAACGCGATACCCTGCTGTCACGGTGCCTCCGCATCCACTGAGATGCGTCGTAACGGCAACGATCGTTGAAATTTTTAATGTTCCCGTGTCTACCGTAAAGCGTTACGGAGCGTTACTGGAGTTCGGATTTACGTTCGCGCGCCGGGGGAATCCCCTTTCCTGGATTCGGATGTCGCTCTTCCAACTTCCAAACGGGTCTGAACGACAGTCGTGACTGCGTGAGTCTCGGACCAGCCGGGACGTTTTCACGGGCAGCGGAAGGGTTGGCTCGTTTTTTCGAGTGGACACGCGTGCGTCGTTCGACGGCTAGCCGACGTAACTTCGTCGAGGTTTATTGGCATTTTTTGGAGGAAATACTTCGTTTCCCTTTCCTCCCGGCGACAGGACTCAACGCTGAGAACCGGGCGATCGCTTCCGTCTACGTTTCTCTCGCTCCGCGATCGAGTTAACGGTGACAGGTTTGGGCGTTCGCTTTTTAAATTTCACGCGGCTGGTCGGCGGAAGAGTAGTCTCGCTTCGATAATAATCCAGAGCTGGGGCGTTCTCACGGCGAAGGAATCGAATCGGTTGACCGATTTTCGCGAAACGTCGGTGTCCCTCTTCGGTTAGCTTCGCGCTCGCTCGCCTCGTTTCGTTCGCTCGTTCGTCTTCCGTTTCCTTCGCCCCGTTGAAGTTTCGTCTCAGGAAACGTCGGCCCGACTTTCCCGAAATTAACTTTGTTCGAAGAGTTCCGAGAGCGACGGCCCGCGAACGAGAGTCGACGCGCGATCGTGATTCTTCTCGATGCGAATCGCGAGCCAGTAACGAAAAACGAATCGAAGGAACCGCGGCCGGACCTGGGCCGACCGACGTTTTTCCCGGCCGATACGAAAAACCGCGTGATTGATGCGAACCGACGGAGGCGGATGGAACGCGCAGAGGCATCGCGTTTTCTCCAGCCGTTACGCGAACGCGAATTCCAACCGCAGTTCCATTCGTGGTGCGCAAAATCTCGCGAGCCCGCGAGTCTTCCTCCTCTTCTCTTCGGCAACCGATTAAAGCTTTTTGCTCGAGGCGCAGGCAGATCGCGCGGCAGGGACACTGCGCAACCTGTTGCAAAGCACGCGATAAAAATGCAAGCGCGTCCGAGCCGAAGCGCGTCCTTTTATCAACCAGCAAGCATTGCTCGAGATTGGTGCCGTTTCGCCCGGCGGAGTAGCCGAACACAGACGAGCAGCGACATCTTTTTCCCCGGCTCATTCGATTTACGAGGAAACTTTTTTCCGGCCAGCGTTCGCGTAACCTTTGGCCCCCGCACGGGTCTGCGGCAGATGGGTTTCGAAATCGTATTAGAATCCCGCTACAAGCCCGAGCAATCGGGCCGGCCGGAGATCCCATGGATATTCCGTCCGCCTTTGAGCCCAAGATCTCGAGGAGGCAGCGAGGATTGTAATTTTTCTCCGCGCGCGGGCTGTGTTGCTTGCATCCGAAGGAATCCCTTATGCGATAGGAAAGTCGGGGGCGCCGATATCCTCTGGAAATATCGCTTTCCGTCGGCCAGATCCTTTCCATTTTCCGTCTCCTTCCCTTCGAGCTCCTCCGTCCCGTCTTCTTGCGGGATCTTTGCAGGCGTAGATCCCTCTCGGTTGGAAAAATCCGAGATTCTCTCGCGGAAAAAGGAAGACGGACGATTAAGCTTACGTTTTCATCCCGTTCTTTGCGTACACAGCCCGATTCCGGCAAAAAGATTCGGCTCGCTGATGGTAACACCGATCCGGCGTGTAGTCCACGGCGACGCAATTAACGAGTACCGCGTTGCGTGAAACGTTCTTACACACCCCTTTACGTCCTCTGCCTCTGCTCGACGACCATTTTTTACGCCCTCCGGCGGCGATCTCCGTTCGCGGCTGGGAATTTTCGCTACCCGGGGTAAAGGTTAACGAGAACGGGCCGAGGAACGTTGGCGTAAAAATTCCGCCCGCCGTGAATCGTTCGCTAATCTCGAGTCCAGGTCGTCACGCTGAATTTTTCACCGCGGGAACAAACAAAGTTCGTCGGGGGAAGGGGTTGATTTTTCACGCAACGAAAGTGCAACCCCGTTAGCCGTGGGTCTCGAAAATTCACTTCGGCGCGCACCCGAGCGAACGTCTCGGACCTCTCGGACTCTTCCCCCTCTGTTTCGGCGAAAATTCTTCGCCGTCCGACGAATTTGCCTCCCTCTCGAACAACGTAAGATTCTTACCAAACGCGGAGGGTTTTAAAATTTTAATAACGACGGAACTCCTCCCGCAGTTCGCTCGCTGAATTCTGCTCTTCGAAGGGCTTCCCCCAATCGGCCCCTAATCCCTTCAACTGCCATAGAAAACGTCCAAGACGACGTCGTCCGCCATTGGTCGTTATCCAGCGTCTAGCATTCGGCGAGGAAAAAAAAAATGTGTGCCGTGATCAGACGCGGCGCGGTTACGCATGGTCGCCGCCAGTAGTACGAGCCGCGCGATAGTCGGACGAAATCATTTGTTCTTTATTCGAATGGCGACGGCGTTGCCCTCGCTAATAATCAAGTGCCGGAAGGTTTTGTCTGGATACCGGCGATCGTTACTGCCGCTTCGCAGCGTAATTGCGGAACATTTTTAATACCGGTCTTCGTCCCAGGAACGTTGCAATTTATTTCGAGAACGAATTCGATATCTGAATTCGATACGACGCGCGCACAATTTGACTAACAGTCAATCAGGCAGCCCCTATTTATTTTCCGGCCCGTTCTAAAAAATATACGCGAGTCTGCCGCGGTATTACGTTTCGCGCGATTCGATCCGCGCCTACCCCCTACCGGGGTCCGATAAATGTTTACCGGCTCGTGTTTAGCAATTATCATCGGGGCCCTCGCTTCTGCGAGCGCACGAAAAGCACGGCCAGCAGAATCGATCGCGCGCTTGTCAATCGAACGTCCACGCGTCCAGCAAGCATTCGATAATCAAGTTTCCTGGAGCGATAGCTCGACCAGAGGAGCCGGACTTTGCAAACGCGACGAACATTTCCCCGGGGACCGGATTCAATTTCGCCGACAGAGACGCGGAATTTCGTAGTCGCGGACCTAAGCTCCTCGTAAATTCGCATACGAACGTTCCTCGAGCAATAAGGCACCGTCGACCGTCCGTCTCGGGCCGAAAGGAAGGACGCGAGACGGAAAGGAACGCAGGTAAGTAAGTGGGCGAGATCGATAGGTGGGCAGGCGGGTGACGCGCTGTCGCTTCTCGCGGGAGGAAAATTTCCGAGCGGACGGAGGAAGCGTCGACGACAGAGGGATAGAATCGAAAACCGATGAGGAAAATCGGGAATTAAGAAATACCGGAGCTGCGAAAAAAGGGGACGGCAAGAAGATTTATGTTGCCGTGGAAATCGCCGAGCGAATTGATGGGCCGCGGGAGATTGGTGTTCGCGGGGCCGATGGCACAAGAGAAATTGCCGACGGAAAGTACACCGTATGGCCCCATAATCTATGCTGCGAGCATAATTGCGCGTGAACCGATCCCGCGAAAGGAAATGGCTCGTAGAACGAAACGGAGTCGTCGCACGATTCCTGCAGCGTTCCCTTCCTCTGCTGTTCTTAAGTTCCGAGACTTCCGTTCGACTCGCTCCGCGGAATGTTTCGCTACGCCGAACGCCGTTTCGGGGCACGAATCGAACGCGAAACTGCGAGGCCGGGGCGAGACACAATTGGTAACAGACAACGGTGCGCGATACTCTTTCCTGTCCTATTTTCCTCCCGCCGTTCCGTTTCATTCTTTGAGAATTTCTCCCCCAGCGGCGGACAAAGCGCCAGCTACTTCACGGTGTCATCAAAGAGCTCTCAAAGCGGAACTTAAAATTCAAGTTGACCCCGGAACAAAAACAGCGGAGACCCAGATCCAAGTTGTGCCCGAGGAGCACAATAGGGACCGCGAACAACTTTTCTTCTCTTCCTACTTTTTCATACCCGGAATCGCGAGATGGATTCGCGCTTCGGCTCGCACCGACGCAGGGACGAGAATCTCCTAAGAGGTATGTAGCCCATAATAGGACGATTGTTCGCGGCGGAACGACGACTGCAGTTCGATGAATCTCGAACAAGAAACGACGTCGCGGATGAAAGAAGGTCGAGACAAAGATGTACACGGTTCAGCGCTCCTACGAATCTGGGGATGATCGTGTAACTTGTTTTTCCCCGCAGCGTGGACAAAGGGGAAGAAGAAAGTAGGAAACGTCGGGAAATCTTTCCGGACAGGGTCGCGGATCTCTGTGTGGCGAAGCGTGCGGTCTGATCTGCTGTTCGTGCATGTCGTAAAAACTCGTTTCACGGTACGGTTGTCGCGCTGGCGCGAATCGCGGTGTCCTCCCGGGCCTATCCGGACGGGAACGGCGAGCGGAAATGCCGGACGAACGATAGGAGAATATTCCAAGATCCCGAGAAAATGGCCGAAGCACGGTAACCGGCGAGACGCGCTCGCGGATGAAAAAGCGCGCACCACGCTCGGAGGAGAAAAAGTTCGAGCGGCTCGCGGTGGATTAAGAGCTCGAATGTACCGGGGACAATTCGTCTGGATTACGGAGACGAATACCTCGGGCGAAAATGACAAATTGCCGCATTAGTTCCACGAGTTTCTTGCGCGAACGAATCTCGACCTCTGCCGCTGGAACCGCCGCGGAATCTGCACAGTTGCGCCGACCTGTCGGTTGCATTGCCCGCCGAATGATTAGCGACGGCTTCGAACCAACCTCGATACCGAACTTTCCTCGATCCTTTCTGACGAACCAGCTGTCCGAAAACTGCAACAGGGAGACGGCGAAATGCGTCCAATTAGACCAGCTCGTTGAACGTCCCCGCGATCTCCAAAGGAAAGGATACGACGAGGAAGGGCTTGGCCGTCCCTGTACAAGATTCAAAGTCGACAATCGGATCAGGCGGACGGATCGTCGCAAGCTTGCAGATCACGCGATTCGCGAAACTTATGGTTAGTAGCGGCGAGTCGCAATGTCCCCGCTGACTGCGACGCTTCTGTAACGCCCCGGCAATTGCGCCCTTGGTAAATGCATTACGCGTCCATAAAACGAGGCTCATTTTTTTTTCGACGAACTTTCCGCGTCGACAATAGCGCGGCTGGTCGGCCCCGAATTTACCACATTTCTCGGTTTCGACCGTTCTTCCCGCTAATGACTTTCCGTTTAATCCGCGAAACAGGTCGATCGTTGCTTGAACGCCGGGGCGAAATATCGCCGGGGCAGATACGTCTTGCACCTTCCGAGGAGTGTACGTTCCCTTTGATATACGCGTGGCCGAGTGTATCGAAATCGTCGTAAAACTCTGTGGGTCGTACCGTTCCTATATGGAGACACCTACGCGATCGTAAAATATTAAGTAGACATCATAACCGGGGGGATATTCGCTCAAGACTCGGGGGCAGAAAAATATAGCCGGATCGGTAAAAGTCAACGACGCGGAAGGGTAGATCGATTCATTGCACGAATTCGTCGCGCGAGTATGTTTCGTTGGCGGTGGCTCAACTATCGTTCGCTCAACTATAGCTGCGATCGATCGATGAATCTTCCTGCAATTTCTTTTTCACGCCATCGTTCTGGGAAACCAATCTTCCGGGGGCTAATTTGCCGTCCGCCAAAACGCCGTGCAGGTAAACGGGATGCAAGTAGAAAACAAAGAAAAGAAAAGAAAAGAAAAGAAACGAAACGAAAGTAAAAGAAAAGAAAAGAAGAAATCCGCGTCGCCCCTTGGATCAAAGTCCACGGGAAAGGAAGATCGTTTGTTGATTGCACGAGGACGATA
Source organism: Nomada fucata (assembly GCA_948146005.1). NCBI lineage: Eukaryota > Metazoa > Arthropoda > Insecta > Hymenoptera > Apidae > Nomada > Nomada fucata. The sequence goes on along the minus strand of OX411277.1, from coordinate 1,427,122 downwards.
ATTCTCGTCACAGAGCGAGCTTCGAAACACCATAGGTTGTTGGTGGTATCGGAAATCTCCGACTGCCGGGGCAGAGAAAGGTCTGGACCCGGAAGGGGGAAAGAAAATGCCAATACCTTTCGATTCTCGTCGGGCGTGTAAGCATCGGGCGAGTGCCGCTCGTAAACCGTCGCGTTGCTCTCGCAGCTACGGCAACCGGCAATAAAGCGACACGGGAACGCGAACGTTGCCCGTTATTACGCGCACACTTTTCACGCACGCGTGTCCCTCAGCTGTTTATTTCCACGTTATCACGCGTACCCACCCGCTCGACGGACGTTCGGCCGAGGTTTCTTGCCGGAAAACGCTGTCAGCGGCCCGCTCCATCGCGCACTCCGCTTCGCCCCGCTCTCGATACGCACCCGAAGAGTAAGACGCGCCGAAAAAGAGCTGCTCCGCGAACCCTGGAAATGGGACGATACTGTACGCTTCGGGGAGAAATCGGAAAATCGCGCGGCATTGCGATCCGTCTTTGAGAAATAAAGCCAGGTCGGAAAAAGGCCGTCTCTTTTCTTTGGTTTCGTACGCCGAGCACGGATCTTGTTTATGCCATGTATGCTTTCCCATCCGATACCCGCCGATATTTGTCAGAGCACTGTCCAGAATGGGGAAGCGATGCACGTAGGTATACGTGCATCGTGTTTCAGCCAACGATCACTTGACGTTCGCGTTCCCTTCTCTATTTTCATCCGGGTCGCCGCGGCTTCCAGCTCGCTACGGGATCCCCTCTTAAACGCGCCATTACTTCCTCCGCGAACCACCGCCAAATCGTCCCCGCTGACTCGTGCTCGAATTGCTCGCCGCATGTAAATACGTGTAACGAAAGTTTCGCAGTCGCGTTCGACGCGGCGGAAAGGGTTGCTCGTCGGCTCTCCGCTTCGCGGAACGGTGAAATCCTCGAGGAGGGTCTGGGAAAATTGGCGCAATTGCGTCGAACGGAGGGCGGTAACGCGTACAACGATGCAAACGAGCGAGGAACAAGAGGATTCGCGACGCGCGTCGAGGTTGCGCGCAACGAATGCCTGCTGGCTGACGGATGCATCCAGTGGCACGCATCATCTGGCTCGGGTAACAATTTTCAGCGAGCACTACCGTTATTAGTCGAGCACCGAAAATCTGCTGCGAGTCGAAGCGCGATGCGGCCCGCTGATGCGACCGAGCGTCTCGCGGCGAGAAGCGAGCAGGCAGATACGCGAAATCGATATGGAAAAATTTCTACCTCGATTTCTCGACCGAGCACCACCTTTTCCACCTGCGAATGCTCGTCCTGGTTGTTCGTTGCGACTCGACGGATCGGGGGGGGGGGTGTAGCAAATGAATATCGCGACGCTTTGCGGCTGGAGGCTGACGAAGGTGAGTAACGTTAACCTCGTTTGCTCGACGCGCACCGCGCAGAAAGGCGGATAGAAGCGACGGCGGAAACAAAGGAGGGAAAAATCGCAATATCTTCCTGACGCAGGATCGAATCGCTCTATATCGCGCTTCCGTGGCGAAGAAGTCGAGCGGAAGCAGGTGCTCGTTAGAGATTTTTTTGCGCCGCTCGTTGCGATCTCGAGCGAATCTTGCTCGACGCGACGGGCACTAGAGACGCTCCTTAATGAACTAGAAGCGTATTTGTCTCGATCTCTGCTGGGGAACGGAGGTAATCTCGGGGCGCGTAACGACGAAGCGATAGGAAAGCTACTTTACCCTCGCGCGTGCACCGCCGGAAATAAATCGAGAAACTGGAGAGGAGTTCCCCGTGAACGGTGCTCGCCATTCGCGTATCGTAATCCGATGAAGTGTAACTTTCCAAAGAGTTCTTAACCTTTGATGCAAATTAGAACGGAGATTAAAAACATCGAACAACGTTCGCAACGCTTACCCCGGATCCTCCTCGATCCTTGCCAATGGGATGAATAGCGGATTCTGTTCATTCTCCGATAGATGAGACGCTGAATGGGCTCGCGCATCCTTGGAACGCGACTGCCAAAGTAGTTGGGAATAGAAACCGGCTAAGACGCGGCAGAAATCGGCGGGTGTTCGCGAGGTACAGCAGTTTCGTCGCGGAAACTTTCCCGTGGCTGATGCTGTCATTGTCGAGACGGCCTGCAGCCGTAGAGGAAGTGCGTCGTTAATCATTTATGATCAAGCAAATCCCGCGCGCCTGGGCTAGATCTTCGTCGGTGCTCCGCTTTCAGCGAAAATGAAGAGAAATTGAACGACCACGATTTAAAGCGGCCGTCAACTTCGAGCGGGTCTGACGCACCTTCGATCGTCCCCCGTTTTTCTTAACCCCTCTTTGCCCGTCTAAGCCATTTTAATTTTCACGCCACCTCGAGGGCCTCCTCGCCAGCGGCAGAAGCTCGACGCTAACTTTCCCGTGCGCCTCGAGTTTAGTTGCACGCGGCTCTCCGGAATACCGCCATAAATACGGGGAAATTGGTGGCAAGACAGCGACGTTGGCGAAAAACTGGAATAAAAGGGGAGAACGGGGGTGGTGGGTTCGCGAGATTCGTGGGTCGGGCAATGAAAGTAAACAGCGAAAATATATTATGCATCTGTGTTTGCGCTGAATATGGCGGGGAAGTCGGCGGAGTAGTGCAACAGGGTTTAGACTCGGCTATTATGGAAATTTTAATGCAATACCAGCTCGGCATTACTCCATTTCCCGTAACCGCCTTACATCCGCTATTCTGGGACCGCTCTTCCTGAACGCTTATAAAATTATGCCAGTCCCCGTCTCCCTCTTCCCCGACGTATCTCTCCGCCATTGCTTCTTTCGCTTTTCCACTCGAACTCGCGGTTTTCCTGCTTCGCGCGGCCTCGCCGTGTTCCCCGTAACTTCGGGAGACGCGAGCCGTTTCCTTGGCTCCGTCTGCCGATCGTTCGGCTCGGTTGAACGCGAAACACCGTCCACGTGCGAAACTTTCCGCCAATGCAAACCGACCGTTTAATACGCGTACGCGCAACCGAGTTCTACCCGCGTTTCCGTTTTTAATTTATACCCCGGCGAATATGCAAATCCGTCGGCGGCATATTTGTAGACCGTGACGTCGCTTATAAAGTATTTAAAGCGGATCTAATTATGCCATGCGAAATAGCGAGCAATATTACGACCGTTCCATACTTTAAACGGAACCGCCGCTCGACGCGGAGGCCGAACGAATGAAAATGTCGTTTGAAAAAGCTCTTCGTCGCCCTTCGGTCGCCGCGAGCGGCAAGGGAGGAGCATCGGGCAATTTCGACGGGGAGGACGGAACAAAAATGGCGAGGCAAGTTTCGCAATTAGCTACGATTAGATTCCTCGTTAATGGGAGCCAAGAATTTGATACCGCGAGAGCCTGGGTCCAAAGACTCGTCCCCCGAACTTCTCTTTCGCCGTATCTCCTTTCGTTCTCCTTCCCTGCCTCGCTCGATGCTCGAAAAAAGTTTGCTTCGTTCTATTGCCAGGTATTACCGCTCGTTTCTCAAGCGTTCCGACACGGAAACGCTCGAGAAGTCGTTTGTCTTCGACCGTCTCCACAATTCACGATATTTGCCGAAAGCGTTTGCTCGCCGCGGTTCGTCGTTAACATTGCCTCGAACGGCGCTCCTCCTTCTGCGCGTTTAATAAACGAAAGCATAGCCTGCATCGACGAATTCGGCGTCGATGACGATTCCTCGAACCCGCGGACGACAGCTGTCTCGCGTGGAACGAGGAGCGCGGCGAAAACGCGAAGCAGAAGCTTCCTCTACGATTTCCGCGTCCCTTCGTTCAGCTATCCGTAGCCGAACCGTTAAATATATAAGACAAAGGAAGAATTCTCCGAGTATACTCTCGTTAAAAGTTCCGACGTCGAGAACTTTCGAGCTACGGTTTCTTTTTTTTTTCTTCCCTCTGCCAATTTCCAACTGTAGCAACCGCGATCCACCCAGTCTCCCTGCGAACGTTCTTGCTCTAACAATTCCGTATGGACGTGCCCGCGGAATCGACGCCGCCTTGCTTCCTCTCCGACAGCCTCGGATAACAGTCCACGCGGTTTCGAGACGGGCGTATCCGCGCTATATTTCTAGTAAATTCTCGCCGCCGCGATGATTTTAACGATTCTGACGCCGCCTCGCAGCCGAGAATGCTCCCCGCCTCGAAACGCAATTCGATAAAGTGACTCAACTCCGTGCTGCGGCTACGGAACTGCGAGTCATCCGGCTTCTGTCGCGAAATTCCACTCCACCGTGGATACAGAGCCGTTCCCTTTCATTCCGCGCTGTGCAACGATGCAGGAATAACTCGCGAATGCGCCGCCATTTACGAAGAATCACCGGGCAAATCTGTGATAAAGGCAAATGAGCGTTTCCCGTAACGAACGGGTATATTTCGGTGCTCCGACGATCTCAATATTCCCGGGGCCCGACTTCGACTCTCAGATGGCGGCGATACTATCGCGAATCGCTCGTCGAATATACGAGGATCTCTTTTTAATAAAGCCACTTCGCGTATCCCGGAATATTTGTATATGTTTTTTTTTTCTTTTTTCGTTCCCGTCTGCGCGACGGAAAAGAAACTAAGTAGCTCGTGCTCGCGGCCTTGGACGCGTATGGCCGCAGCAAATAATTTGCTCGTGCACACTCGAAGACATTTTCCTACCCCCGGGAGATATCGTGCCGGCGCAATATGGACTCAATCGAACCGAACGTCGGTATACTAATGCGTCGACGAACGTTAAATCACTGAACTCTGATACGCCCGATATTAAATTGAACGATATAGCTTTGTCGGAATGGTGAGTTTCATGCACGTACGCGTGGAACTTTATAGGTTGCCCGGGTTCAATTATGGCTTCGTTGTACAGGCTAATAACACTGTTCACCACGGCTCTGATTTTGTAACCGTCGATGGACGTTCCTTGCGGACTTTGATGCGCTGAATACGAATCTGCGATCCGTTTTTCTCCAGAACATATCATTTTTGAAAAAGACGCAAATTTTCAACTTTGATCGTTATTTAAACGCGTTTAAATGTTTATAATCTAATTACGCACTGCAACATCTTACTCGTGAAATTGTGAAATGAAAACACTTTCGAAGTCGAAAGCGTGCGATTTTTAAAAAAATGCTGCGTCTCGTAGACAAGCGGACCGCAGATTCGTTATACGGCACACGAAAGTCTGCAAGGAAACTCCTATTGCAGGTTACAGAATCAGAAAAAAGTTGAAATTTGTCGAGCAGTGTAATGATCCGCGGAAGCAAAGGGAAACCCTACTCGGCGGAGCATCAATCGATAGCAATATTCATCGCGTGATAGAACCGGCGCCTCTTTATCTGTCGGCGCGATTCTCGAAATTGTACGTACACAGAATTCATTGTGGCTTCTTGAAGATCGTTTGCTTCTCCCATCGCGAAATTGCAACGCGAATCGACGACCGACTTTCTCGTGCGCCACGAGAATGCTCGCGCTTCGCGACGCGGCCAATAATGAAATTGCGCAAGGCAGAAGCGACGGCGGAATTTTGCATTCGGGACCCGTGATATTTTTATATAAACCGAAATGCGGCTGTAAATTATAAAGCGGTTGGAACTGCGAGCTTATCAATACGGCGCGAAATTAAACCAACGCGCAGCGGCAGTTCGCCTGGGCCGAAGATACCGATCGACCGGACGAACGTATCCGTTTGATGAAGTTTGTGCCTAAAATCGCGTTCCATCCGTACCGATAACCAATTCGCCAATATCGCTGGCGAGGTTGTACATTGCTCGTATCGGATGCTCCCGGTCTCGTCCTAGCCGCGAGGATTGTCGAGTTTGCAAAAATTCTTGTCAAAGCGCTCGATGGTTTCGAAACGGTCGGCACGTTCGACGGAATTGCGCCAACGGGAAAAAGAAGGAATTACACAGATCAAAGAATCGTTTTCCGCGGAAAAACGAACGCAAATTTCGCGAGAAGGCAGGCGAGAAGGTCTAGACGGTATTTCGTTTACAGACGGATCGATGTCTGCGGGCGAACTGCGCTCCGAAAATTCAATTTCCTAATCCGTACGTCGTAACAGCCGAACCCAGCCGGCGAACAAGAACAAACCCTGGGGCACGTGTATCCTTCCCTCCCGTCGGATCGAATAAACTCGAACAGAAATAGAGCGCGAACGCGCCGCGGCAGTAGTAATAACGTTTCGCAATCGAGTGACCGTTCCCTTTCGAATAAAAAAAAAAAAAAAAAAGAAGTCGCCCACTAATAATCTTCCTTTGACGAGCAGCTCGGTGCCCATCCGCGAACAGTTGCGTCTCGGCCACGTTATCCCGGAGCAAATTGAAAAAACACGGAAAATTGGTAACAGAGGGTGGCGCATACGTCATCCGTGAACCAGTCTGGCTCCTTCGCCGGGAACACGTCCATCCGGTCGATTCGGACCGCCACGGATCGAGCAATGGGACCGAGCATAGGAAGCGGACGCGATACGGAACGGGAGAAAGGGAGCACGGAGGACGAAACTCAATTTATCAGAAATTGGTAAATAGGTCGGCGGTGGCGAGAGCGTGCAGCGCGAGCTGGAAGCTTGGCGGAAGAGGACGGGTCGGCCTGGAAGGGATGACCACGGGGGACGTGACGTTGACGACCGCAAAACGAAAATCAGAAACTCCAATTTATCGTGGGAACAGCTAATTTCCCGGCTCCGCGTCCCCGTTCCAACCCCCGGCTGTAGCTCGCGCGAACGATCTCCCGTTCGATCTAACCTTTCGGAGGCCAAAGAGCTGGCCCAGCCCAGCCGGTGTCCTGTTGCAGCCGCCACGGACGCACACGGACGTGTCCACGTCGAATCCTTCTCTGCGAGATTCCTACCGTAATTGACAGACAGACTGTGCGTTTAACCGCTAACAGAGGATGCCGAAATTAGAATGACGTTTCACCGTAGAGTCCCATTTTGCTCGTCCTCTATCCGTCTGTTTTACCTGCCTCGTTGGGAAGACGGCTCCTATTTCAATTCGCGTTACGCAAGACGGAGAATCGACCCGGCGCGATGCGTTGGGTTTCGTTTCGGGGCAAATCTCGTCCCCGTGGGGGCGATTCGAAAGTCAGGCGACGAGAGCAAACGCGGATAAGAAAGGATCAATTAATTCTCAATTCGCGGGTGGGCGTCGATGCGACAACCGATTGGCGTCGACGGAGTTCCGAGGGAAGAACAGCGGACCGCCGAAGAACGTGGAACGAGAACGAGGAAAATATATTTCTGGAAAACTTCATCGCTGAACGGGTCGCAGTAATTAATCGACTCGTTCTCGCGGAAAAGATATCTCCGCGGACCTCTCGAGCGCGACTCGCGCGGCCTGTAAATCAGTCCCGCGCGTGCCACGGGCCTCGCGGAAACTTTCTAAGTGGGCTAAAAGCGATTTCACTTATCGCGTCTTCTAGCTGCCTGCCCAGTTGACCCTCGAGTAACGAGCATCGTCGAAAGACATCTCCCCGCGGACGAGAGGAGTTCGCGGGAATGCGCGAAAGGGGAACAGACTCCACGGAATTGCGGAACGACCGTCCTCGCCGTTCTTTTCCACGCCGTTACTTTTGAGGCAGCAAACGAGTCGAGCGTGCCGAGGTAATGGCGGCGACAAATTTTGACCCGGCTCAAAGATAACCGGGCCCATTTGCGTGCATAATTGCGACTCGCCGGATCGAACTCGCTGACCGAGGCGATGATACCAGGTGCAACTCGCGCGACGGAAGCCCGCATGAACGAAGCGACGGTGTCGATGGCAGGATTGTCGCGTTACACGGGACCGCGAATTGCTTCTTGGACGTCATCCTGGAGACGGACTCGCAAACGCTGATATTATGCACGATTGCGGAGCGAAACGTTGTCGTTGAAAGAGCCCGGAGGACGTCGGTGAGAATGAAAGACAGGAACGAGAGGTCTAGATGGACGGACAGACAGGGGACGGCCGGCAACGCGCGTTACACGAGCGTGCCACTGGCAGTAGACTCTCGACCCAGCAGACGGGAGGGAAAGCTCCTTCTGTCCCGACGTCGTCGCGATCCTTTGACCATTTCGGAAACGCTACTCCGTTCCTTTTCCATTCTCTCGAGTCGAAAGACTTTTATCCCCCTCGCACCACCCGCCGCATTTTCCTGCCCTCCGCCGTCTAACCAGACGGTACACTCGGCACTGCTTTGAGAATCTCGAATAGAACTCTGATAAACTTCCTTCCCCCGTCGCACGATCGCGGCGTCGCGTCGCGTCGAGTACATGGGTTCGAACAATACTGCAGACACTCGGAAACGCCCGAGGCGATCAGATGCGACGAGTCACCCGCGACGGTACTTCTTAGCGATTTACGAGCACCCCGTCAACTTTACACCCGGTGCACCTTGTAATTTTAATTGCACACAAGCTACATTTCCCGGACTGTTTGCCCACCAATTCTCGCGGATTAAAGATAAATACTGGCCGAGTCCGAGTATACGTGCCTCTGCGAGTTCCGCGCGCGACGCCGCCGCCAGGGCGATGGCACTCGCGATAAGTATGACGGACGCTAATCAAATACACCCGCGCATTATTTGCGGAGCCAAGGGGGCAAGATACGCGGAGGCTGCAGCTGGTGCGCGACGCAGGGAAGGAATGAAAGTGGGTCAGAAACGTGGACCCGTGCCTCTGGCGACGACTTCGATATCTCGCGGAAGTGTTCTTCTCGTTGCGCTATAGGAATCTCTAGAATCTATAGGATCTATAGAAATCGTGTTCCGCCGTAACGCGCACTCCGTATCGACGTCTATTGGACCCTCCATCGTTTCGAGCCGAAACGGGACGACGTTTCGCGACTCGACGCGACGCCTGCTACGCTAAATCGCTCCACTTTCACCGATGTACCGATCGCATCCGTTCGCCTCGATTTTTCGATCGTCGTGTTCGTCGAAGAGAAGCTTGCCGATTTTATTTCGATCGTATACCGCACCGCCGTTCGTCGAGCACTCGCGTGAGCCCCCTCGACATGGGATGGGCCGGGCAGCGGATTCGAAACAAGGTGCACGCTCCTTGCGAATCCGGGCAAAAGGAACGCCGGAGAAACTCGCGCTCTTTGCAGCATCTGCGTTGATTGAAAAGCCAACGCGAGCGATAGGTCAGATTGGAATGGATGGTTTCGCCGCGATGAAACGATAAAACCGTCCGCCGGAAAAAAGCTAAGAAAACAGTTCTGCTGCGAGCAGTGGCAATTTTGTCGAAGTGGTATCATTTCCGCGATAATCAAGATGCGGGCACCGTGTAGCGACCAACGAGCGCGGCGGAAAGAAGGTCGATCGAACGGGGCCGCCGGGAAAAAGAGAATATGGAAGGTGGATACAAAATTACTGGATGACGCTACGGGATAAAAGGCTGCGTTACCAGCTTTTCTGTGAAAGACATTGATGACCGATCGCTGTACAGCGTCACATTTCCCGGTTAGTCCCCGGATATTAGCTCGCGGTCCTTTGCTGCTCGGCTCTTTCCCTCTGTCCCGTTCCGCCGATAGTCCTCTCGATTTCGATTTCCAATCGCGGTTTTTGTCACGGGACAAAGGCCCCAGCGACGAACCGTGGACGATAGAACGCGAATACCACCGTGGGCTAACAATGCGGACGGTTATCCGTTTCTATACCGAACGGTTACCAGCCGTCCAAAGCTCGTGCTCTTCGTCTCCGGGCGCGCGTTCCTCGGTGTACGTACCAATCGTAGCGCCGGCAAACGAATGGAAATCGCGTTTCGTCGATGCACGCGAACGGCGCGAGTGTTTGCGACGGTTAATGAAATATGCAAGCTCGCGGTACGTGTTGATGATAAAGGGAAACGGTAATCTCGAGAAGAAGCCACGTTGATGAAGCAAACATGACCCAAAATGGTCGAAAGGATTAAATGCTCGACGCAAACACGACCCTTCGTCTATTCTTTCCCCCGGTCTCTCTGGCCGAGCAAACTCGGAAGCTCAATTAACGTTTTCGTCCTCGTTCGCGTTCTTTCCCTCTCCCTCTATTCGGTTACCCTTGACTATACAACTTTTGCCCGAAAGCTCCGCGCCGGGCAAGATTCTCAAACCGCTGCCAAATTAACGAGCTTAATCAGAGACTGGTATCGCGAGTGGGACTCGTTTATTTTTATGAATCTCGCTCGGGCGCCACGAAACTGCATCAATAATTCGGAGCTCGGTAACCGGGGCAGGGTATATCCAGTTTAAAAGCGCTACCGGTCGCGATTAATCGTTATCTACGGGAGAGATGCTGCTCGCCAGCCAGAAAAAGAATGTCCAAATCCTTTCCGTGTGTATCCGTGTTTTGACGTAAACAGCGTAGACCGGAGTAGCGGGTCGGCAAAAGTGCTCGAAAGACCGATCCACTCGAACCGCAAAGAGCAGCGGACGGAGCAAAGGTTGGAGTGGCAGTGATCGTCCGGCACATCTGCGGGGAGTACAGGCTATCGAATTAAATGGCCGCAATTAGTGTTCCTTGATTTCTCGATAAATGAGAAATCAGATTGCATGTCCCAAGAATTCTCGGGTATTCTCGCGAAACCGAACGCCAGAAGCGGCAGAAAACTTCAGTTTCTCGATACATATTGCAATTTCTCGAGAATTGAGCCGCAAGCAATTACACAGAGTTTCTCGAGATATTCCCGAGAAAGAATTACCGCGAAGGAGCGCTAGCTGCGATGTACGCGCTTGTAGGAAGCTCTCCCAGCGATGTAATAGTTCGTTATCGCGAGCACAGGCGAATTAACTGTTTCGCTAGGTCGAACGCGTTTTCCTCTTTCTCCGAGCTGCCCGTCGAACACCGACATTCCGAATTAACGGGCTCTCCCGCTGGACCGACTGGCCACTAGATTTGTTCCTACTCCGGACGCGATCGTCCCATTTCATGCCGGTTTTCCCAAAGAATTCCTCTCAACCTGACGACCATCGAGCACGACGTGCACCGAGAATCCTTTTAACGCCGACGCGTCCCGACGATTCCCGATTAAACCGGTGAATAAATAAGGCAGCCCTTGCGATATCGAACGAGACGAACGCGAGTTCGCTTTGCATCGCGACTTGCCGACCCGCCGATGGCCCTCGAGTTTTTATTCCTCCAAGTAACGCGTGCTTTCGGCCAAACAGACCGGCCGGCCCACGAGCGAACTAAACTTCCGCGCAAACGAGAAACCGAGACGGGCGAAAGCAGAATAACCGTGAGCGGGCAAGGGAGCACCGGGATAAGTGAACGGGACAACGGAAACGGAATGGAGCAACGAGATAGAAGGAACAGAGAGAACGAGATGTACGAGGAAACTTTACGAGTTTATGAGAGATTGCGCTGCGCCGTGCTCGGACCAGGGAGCAAAATAAGAGACTGCTCTAACTATCCAACTGCCGTCTCGTATCTTTTTCATTTACGCGCTGTTTACAGCGCGTTGCGCATTACTTTTATCGCGCCACCAGCAGTAGCCACCCCTTCTACGAATTCCTCGAACCCCCTGGACAACGCGGCAAGAAGTTGGCCATCGCCGAGATAAAAGTGGCACGAATGTAGCTCACTGTTATTACGCCATCGATCTTTCATCCGTTTACGAAAGGAACGAACCGTTCGCAACGAGTCCGAGCAATTGGACGTTCAATAATGAAGGGGCACGCGTTCGGTGAACGATTGCACGTGTCTGCCCGCGTTGCAAAGTAAATAACACCCTCCAAGTAGCGGCTCGTAACAGATCTGTTGGTCGAATTTATCGGACGCCGCGCATTAATGCGGAATATATGTGACGCGTGTGATTGAATATCCGTCGATAAATATTATTCTTCGACAGGGGCCGCATTGCCCGACAACAATCGAACGACCGTCGACGCGCATTTGATAGCCGAAACGAGCTCGTCCGCGAGTCATTTTATTGCACGGCATTACCGAACATTAAACCCGGATGAACGCGACTTCTTCGTCGAAGCGTCGCGGTACGCGTGCTCGAGCAATACCTGGTCGCCGTTACCCGGGAGGCCCTAGCACGCCTCGTGCTGGGCCAGCCAGCCCAAGTCCCCTCCGAAAGGACGCTGCTTTCAATGTTAAATGCGTCGAACTGGTGTCACTTCGCGACCAATTCAATTATTCACCGTCATTAACATCAGCGCTGAATTTTGATACCCAAACGGCGGAAATAAATTTCACTCTCGACACCCGTTAATTTCCTATCTCTTTCACCCGCAAGCGAATAATTTCAATTTTACGTTCCAGCGTGTATACGATTCTCAATTAATGCCGAAAACTGACGTTGATCCGAGTTAACCAAGGTGCACAGATACGGCAGGTTTAATTAAATTTTGCAATATATATTATGGGATGCCCCAGGAGTGTGCCAGGTAGATTGGATACAAGATGCATGCCCTGTTTCGCGTGTTACCTAGCCAATTCGAGATATCTATCGAAATTAATTGCGTTCCCATTGAGCCCCGACGGACGTTTAAGAAACGCGGACCCTTAATTGCGAAACGAACGCCTGCGTTGCAGCGTCGACGAAAGAATCGCTCAGCCGTCGAACGAGTGCTACGCGCAAGCTTGTCACCGGGCACAGCTACATCGCGTCCACCTTGTTCCACCAGCGATGCAGATGTCAGAACGGGTAGAGAATAGACAGGGAGGATTAGGGAAGGAGGGTCGAATATGGGAGACCGTCGCAACGCCTCCAGCAAAGAGAACGAGACCCGTCTTTGCTCGGTTGATCAATTAATCGCGTTGGCATTTGGACGTCGAGACGAAATCGATAAAGGCTCGAGTTAGCTCCACGGGGACCGACGATCGGTGTCTGAACATACGCGACGAAATGTAACAGATACGGGGATAAAGTAGAACGCGTCACGGTGAACCAGCTCGACGAGCGCAAAATTAATCGGAATCGGATCCGATAAAATCGCTACCCCGTTTCGTCGATGCGCGCATTCATCGCGTGGCCGATATTTCTTATTTTTTAAGTGGCGTGGCAGAGAAATAACGGGCAATTAATTACGCGTTGCGTACGGTTCACCGGGAAATCTGTTTAACGGTTCAACCGGTGGCAATTAGTTCGCTTTAATTTTATACGCCGCGCAACGGAATCGGATTTCATTAAGCATTATTTTGTTTCCAGTTTTTCATTCGCCGCCGGTACAATGTAATGCTCGCTGCGCCGCTGAAAATCAATCCCCCTGACTTAATAAATGAATGGAAAATTTGGTTGCAAATGCATGCAGATAACTTTACGGGGCACGCTATTTTTCCGTTTCTCTCTTTTACACGCGCGGAAAAAATTCCTGGTTATATTTGCCCATCGGCATTCATCGCTCGCTGCTTGCCGATAAAATTGCACTCGAATCGCTCTTCCCTCGACGGCTCTTCGAACATCAAAGTGACGAACCAAATTCGAAACGAGCTCTGTTAATTAACGTATATATACTTGTTCGATTCGGCTGGTTTGCGTTCAAGCACGCGCGAATCGCTATCAAAATAGTATCATTTCCTCGGAAAATCATGATTGGAGATTGCCCGGCCCAAACATCTGTCGACGATTCGTAACGTTTCTCTCCATAGATTTATTCGCTCGGTCCAGTATCGACGGCGGAAGTCGCTTGCTCTCCCGTCTATTTTTGCGCAAGACCCTCTTCTTCGATTCGGAGGTAAAGGAGAAGAGCGGTCGGTGGTCCGAGGTATCGCGGAAGCGAGCAGATCTACGCGAGTTCACCTGGCGTCGCCGAGGCGCGACGTCATATACGTTTATCATTATACGTTACTGCCGTTGCCATCGTCTAGAAGAATAATACGCACGCAATAATACGCGTTCCTGCCTCCGCGTAACGGCTTATTCTACACGTTACGCGGCCACAGCAGAAGCTATTTCCCGTATTGTTGAAACCGCGTCTGAAATGGAACACGGTGTGCACACGGGGGCTGTTTAATTTTACCACGGTGGACAGCGGCGTTTCTGCGACGCGGTTGAAAAATACGCGATCGACTAAAGAGGTGATCGGTCGTCCGCAAAGGAGGGCCGCGACGAGAGTGTTTCGAGACGTCGATAAAATCGTGCGGAATCTAAAAATGACTCCGCCGACCTGCGCACCGGCGGAAAAATCAATCTACTCAGACCTCGATTTCGTCGTTCGCGGATTCATTTGTCGGTTCGCTAAGTGGAATCGCGGGTCGCTCGACAATCGACGTCCACTGATCCCGCGGAATAACGATTCCATCAAAGCAAAGACGCTCCGTACCGGTTAATAAACGCGAAATGAAAATCGCTGGGGGCGAGAACGACTGCGCGTGTCGCGTTTCACCTGCGCCCACCTCTGACTTACAGTAGCCGATAGAAGCGTGCGAAGAACGACGGAACGATGAACAATTTCGCTCGCTCCATCGGGCGACCCGTGGTCGAACTTTCCCTTTATTACCTTCCGATCGGGCGAACTTCCCCTCGCGACGGAAAGGAAAAAAGAAGAACTTTAAATCCTTAGATAGTTCGCAAACTCTGTTATTGTTTCAATGTTGGAGCTCGTACCTTGTGTTTACCCCGGTCACGTAACGGAGAATTCAGTTTTGCAACGAATTAACTGGTTAAAGCACTCAGAAACGTATTCGGATGCGAGCTACAAGTAAGCCCAGGGCGCGTGACTAAATTTTAAAGGCAACGCGGCGGTGCGGCTTTCGTTCGCAGCGTTGATTCGGGAGGAGGACAGAGATACGTCTACGTCGAAAGGGGTGAACGGTAGCTGGACGAGCGGATCCGCGAATTTCGCCGGACTCTTCGCAGACTCGTCGAAGCAATCGCGTCGCGATCTACATACGAGGGTGGAAAAGGAAATTCGAGAGGCCGCAGCGGTGGAAGATTTACGCCGCTCGCAGACAGCTCCGCCAGGAGCTCCTAGAGAAATATAAGGGCGCCCGAGGGCCCGAGCTTGTTAGCCGAAAACGAAACGGCGGACGATATTCAATCGAACATTCGGCCAGACGGAAGCGAAGGATTTTATCACGCAATTGGTATCTAATCGCGGTAAACGGATAGCAATTTCGTAGAGAACTCGGACTGTCTCGTCGCTGTCGGGCAATCACGATCGTACGCGCCCACAATTCGCGTCACGAACGGTGCTACGCGAGCCCGTCAAGCATGCGGTCGATATATTAAAAAAGAACCGATGGTAGATATTCGCGTGCACGCGTTAAAATCTGCAGTTAACCGTGGTTTTCAGCGCGCCCCGATAAACGCGCACCAAGGATCGTACGCGCGGTGGTTCGCGGTGGTTCGCGTGTACGCGCGACGAATCGATTTCGCATACGGCGCAATCGTTAAGGATATCCGACCGGTCATCTTCCGATAAGAGAACCGCGATTCACTTTTTTATACCGCTTCGCGCTGAAAATATTTTCGCCGTAATTCCTTTATCACCTTCCGCGATAAGCCGAGCGAACGACGCGGACCTTATTGTTGGTTTCGTTCCTGGACAATGCGTCGCGGGAAAGTTCGCAACGCGTGCCCAGGTACACAGCCGGGATCGAGGGCAAATTTTTGCGGACAACTCTTTTCCGACGACACGGCAATAATACGTGTTCTATCGCGAGCTGCACCGTGTTGGCGGTGCAACTGCACTTAATGCCTAGGGATGTTTTATGGGGCAATGAAAGCGGACGACATACACAGCTGCGTTTATTCCCAACGTTACACGGTCTTATTATACGGGGGCTGCATTGGTCCTCCGACAACGCGGTCTGCCGGCTTGACGGAGTATAACGCTTAGACCGCTGCAACGTTTCAAAAGGTTTAATTGGCAACACTTTCCCGACGAAAAGTACGTTCACGCGCAGCTGCTTGTCAGCTCCGCAAATTGACCGCCTCTCGCAGACGCCATCCTACTTCCCGCTGAATTTATCGAGCATTTCGACTTTGTCAACGGCACATACGCGAAACCGGCCGGCTGCGCGTGCTCTTCGATTTACTGAGCCGGGGGATGCCCCCGTTCACCGAACTTGATTTACCACCGAATCGTGCGCGACTCGCGGTCACGATCGAAACGTCTTTGTCGCGCTGCGCGTTACGGTACGCGAGCCAGCGCAACCATTTCGTCCGATAAGAGCGGAGAGCACGTCTGCCCGTGTTTTTTGCGCTAAGCAATCGCGGGGAAGAAACAATTTTCACGGGCTTCGCCGGAACCAGGAGACACGGGTAGAATTCGAAGCGTGTCGCGTGACGTCGCGTGGCGTCGCGGCGCATCGAGACATCGGTAAACACAATTCGACCAAGAATTAATGCGAATCGGGACACCGCGAGCCGCGCGCAATGCGATCCGTTTCGCGGATTTATTTTGCAACGTGCATCGGGGAGGCGCGCCGCTGGGATTTAGAAACCGCCGTTGAATCTATCCATCAATTTATTTAATCCGATTACCCGTACACCGCATTCGTCATCGATTGTGTCCCGACTCCGGGAAGCTCGTCGAACCTAAGCAAAAGTTATTACCCGTACCTAATGAGTCGAGTGCCTCGACGGCCGCTCCGTGTTTTTCATAATATCTCCACCTGTACCTTCTTCCGCCTTGCTTACTCTTCGAATCAGCAAACGCCTCGTCCCCCGCGGTTCGACGCCCGAACGGCGGCGATAATCGATTCGATCGTGAATAATTTTATCGCGCTCGGTGAGCGAAATTTAGAGCGTATCGATCGGGCATCGGTCGGGCATCGGTCGGGCATCGGTCGGGCATCGGTCGGGCAAGGATAACGGAAGAACAAACGGACGGAGCCGGGCAAAAAAAACAAGCAACAACAGTATTACGGGGGCGAGGCCGTTTGTAAAATTCGTTATCTTCGCGGGGGTGGCCGCGACGCTTGTTTCATATTTATGAGAGGAGTTTTAGCATATTCAAAACATAAATTACTTTCCAACGGCGTAAGTCAACTAGCCAATAAAATACTGGCTGGAGTTTATCTGCCAGGCTGCAGAATCGGGACGGGGGGGGGGGGTGGAGCGGGGCGGAAAAAGGACCGTCCGAGGGACAGAGGCCTGAATTATGCACGATCGGGAAGCACGTGGTGCTGCCACCTACGACCTCTCGCCCCGCACGTGGGACGTTTTCACGGCGAATCATCCTGCCGCTTTCCTTTTGCAATGCAAATACCGCTGTAAACAACGCCGCGCTCGTCCCGTCTCGTCGGCGAACGAGAACGAATTCCGCGCAGGCCGAGGCACCAAGTATCGCCGGGCGAAACGTTGAAATCCGCACGCGATACGAGTTCTGATCAATTACGATTACCCGTGACTCTCTCTCTCTAGTCCTGCGTCTCGACGCGTTCCGCAATTACTGCGAGCGGAATGCATCGACGCAGCAGCTTCAACGGTTTGCCAGCTATGCACGTGCCCCATAGGTGCCAGCGATCTTCGTCGTCGAGCTACATCACAATTTTCTTCGAAGCTCTTATCTTATCCGCCCCCTCGATACCGCGTTCCAACCCCCTTCGCGCAACATTTTCTTTCGCCGTCCCGTGACGCATCTCTTGGCCGGCTTCGGCAAATAACTAAAAGTGCCCCGAATCATGCCAGGAAGCTTATGGTAGGTTGCGCGGAAAATTACGAATGGCCGAGCGCGGCTCCCTGGTACTGACAGTGCCCCCGCCTCCAGCCCCGCGACTGTGTAACCGAGCGCCGAAATAAACTGCTCACGCTTACGTGCCCCATTCGATGATCAATTCGGACCGCCCCGTCTATGCACGATTGCGTCGAGATTCTATCGCGTTGATCAATGCGCATAAAACACCAGTGGCGGGCGAACTCCGTTCCGCCGAGAACGTCGCGCGTGTCCTCTTGTATTCCGCGTCGAACGGCTCGGTTAAGCGCGACGCCGGTCTGCGTAGGTACGCGCGCCCGTTAAATTAGAATATCAAACCGTCCAGCGAGCGGGGCGCCGGTGAAAGGAAATATTCGGGGTGGAATTTGCATAGCCAGTAGTCGGCAGTCGGCAGTCGGGTCAGAATCGGAACGGTTCCGCGTCCCCGAGTGGAATTAAGCGAGCTTAAGATTTAACGCGTTTCAACCTCGGAATCCTGCTTCGTGGCTCGATAATTCAGGGCTCGCGACGATGGCGGCGCGGCGTCGGAGCTTCGCGCCGAATAAGCCGTCGCGCAAAAACAACCCTCCGACATTGCTCCCGTCCTTTCAGCCCCTCTCGACCCGTTTCTCCGGCCGTTCTTTACTTTCCGCCCGCCTAGAGCCGCCCTGTCGTCGCTGCCGACTTCTCCACCTTCGGCTTCGTCCGCCCGCCCCCCAACTTCGACGCCACCTTCGCCGCCACCTTCGTCGCTTCTATACGACCGGGCGCGTCAAATCCTGCCTGTACTTTGCATAATTTCTCGCTTTTGCATACCGAGGTCGTTTCTCCTTTTTCGTCCATTACCGAAAGCCAACCCCGACTAACGAATCACGTTTCTTCTTCGTCGACCGCGTTGCCGTGAAAACGTGTCCGTCCAATTTCGTCGACGGCCGCGGTTCTATCGCGAACGCTGATCGCAACGATACGAAGACCGAGCCGCGGTATCGCGAGGAAATCGGAAGGAAATCGCAGGTAAATCGCGACGGAACCGAGTTCACCGGGCGCGGTATCAATTTCGCCCGATGGCCAGCTATCGGGTTCAACGACGTTGGATAAATCACGAGGCGGTTGCGGTAACCAGTTTACCTCTACGCACGTTTCCAGTCCGGGTAATTTACCGGGTATAAAGCTCGCGCCCGGTGAAACAAAGCACCGGCGATGCTTACGGGAAGGAAACTTCATTTTCTTACATCCGGGGCGCAGACAAACGACCTCGTTTATCACCGACTGACCTTTCGGCCGTGATATCTAGCAGCACCGAGCCGCAACACACTCGCAATTCGTCCAACTGTCCGCGCCAGCTTCTCCGCGCATTGCCGCCGGTACTGCGGCTTATTTTCTTTCCCCCCTCGACTACATTTCTAACTTTGTCGGGCCTTGCCGTCTTAATTGAACGCCCGTCGTCGGGGGCCATAGATTTATAGATTTTGTAAACGCGAAAGCACTCGAGCCAAGGCGAATACGGAGCGAAGATGGGAA
Organism: Nomada fucata; assembly: GCA_948146005.1. Classification (NCBI taxonomy): domain Eukaryota; kingdom Metazoa; phylum Arthropoda; class Insecta; order Hymenoptera; family Apidae; genus Nomada; species Nomada fucata. Next base: position 1,408,072 of record OX411277.1, on the reverse strand, counting down.
CCGGCTGATATTTTACGGAGTACAAATAGAATTGATTTCGATTTAAGCGCAAAGGATAATCGATTCGCAGGCCGATCACCGATCTATTATCTGGAACAGAGGCTGTCTTAGCCCCGGGTCACGGTATTTCCCTGTTCCATCAAATGTGCGCGGCTGGCATAGAGGAACGCGGTGCCGATTACATGCCAGCATTATGCATTCGGCAGCTGCGTAATAAACCGACATGACGCACGTCACCGTGTATGCACTCGAGGTGATCGTCTGATGATTCGGCTATGGTGGGTCTAGCTTCGCGCTAGAGCCCGTTTCTATAGCAATTACGTGCAACAATAGGCCCGTTAATGTAGGCAGATTTGGTTCGAGCCGTTCGCATTATTTACTTCTACGATTGTTAGGACAGAAACGGCACGGGATCGAGCGTCGGATCGATTCGCCCGGCGAATTCCGCGTTGCTTGGCTAATGTCGAGCAGCTTGCGCGGCCAATTTTATCGGAATCCTATAAAGTCTGGCGGGGGACCGCGGTGCATACATACGCGTGCATCCGCAGCCACCCCGACGGACGAGTCCCGGCTTATATTTTATACATTAGCGCGAGCCTCCTAGCGGATCGTAAATCAATTTTTGAACTGTCCGTTGAATCGAATTTAAGCGTCTCCCCGGGATAGAAGTGGCCGACCGCAGACGGGACAGAGAAACGCTTTCGAATACGAAAAAGATTCGACCGCCGTCGCGCCGCGAATGAGCAGGTAGAAGGCAATCGACCAGCTGGAAAGGTGCGTGGACCTCGCTCGCCTCGCAGTTTCATCTCCGTGCGTGCGTCGTCCGCGTACCTTCCCCGGCGACGCGCACGATAACAAGTGCCCGGGGTTATCGTTCAGATCCGACGCTGTCTCGTCTCCGCGAAGAATCGCGTTTAATCCAACCATTGTCCCGGCACAATGAACGACGAAGGGCGATTCCGCCGCGGAAATGTTCGCGAAGGCATATCTACGCGTCGCGTGCACGCTCGCGTGCATCGAAGCGGTCGCGACCACGAAATTAATCTAAAATAGCGGTGCGCGCGACATTCACGGTGCAACAGGGAACGTAATTGGGGTGATTATGCGATACAATAGCCGAGAATGCGGGGAACGCGAAACGGCAAGCCCCGGCAAAGTGGTCGATTGAACGTTGGCTCCATGCGCGAGCTAAGCAGTCTACGTTCGACGACTGTGTCGTCGTTGCGTTGTATGTACGTTGCGCGTACGACTTCAAAGGCAGAGTTGCTGTCGAGTTTTATTCACTTCCAGTTTCCCCCCGGTGTTCCGCAGTCGAATAGCGAATTCTCGAATCTCAGCAACGTCGCGATGGAATCCCGTCGACGCTTCGAGTACTTCTGATCGCAGCTCCGTCGGAAACGACAGACAAGCTTTCGCAATATCCGCGTCACGCGAATAACGCGCGCCTTATCGAGCGACGTTTCGAAGATGAAAGATACGTTTCGAGCAGCGGGCGAACGTTCCAATGGAAACGCGTACCGGCGCGTCTGAAAACAAGATTGTTCGCAACTTGCGACGCGGCAAGCGCGTAGTAAACCTGCTTTAAGCTCCCGTAGCCAGGCAAATCCTGGCCCGTGTTCGGGTTTCCGATTGTCCGTCGTTTCTGTACGCGAAGCCAACCGGTCGTGTTTCTTTATCGTCGAAACACGATTGCCCGTGTTCGTGGGAATCAATTTTCGTCGAACGGTTCGCACACTTTTGGCGCGTCCGTCTCTGCGAGTTTTACGGATCCCTAACGCGAATCGCGCTCGCGTCGAGCGGATCGGCAGCGTCGATCCTGCTTCTAAGAGTTAGACAAAGTCCGTGCGATTCCGGAGAGCCGTACGATAATCACGCGCTCGACTCGTGGGAGGGAAAAAACGATCGCGTCTTATCGCGAAGAGGTTCGAGGCAGGTAGAATTGAATCCAGCTTCGGGACGGTTAAAAGAATGAGGTGGCAGCGGATAGAGAGGAGAAGATGGTTTAAACGACGCATCGGGGCTCTCGTTCGCCTTTCGAATCTTCGAAAATCCAGCCATTCGTTTTTGGCTCGACAACACAACGCCGGTAAGTGGGTATATATACTCGAGGCTTTGTCGAAGGAGAAGAAACGAGCGAGAAGAAAATGCCGCCTTTCGACCCACTTCCAATCCTATTTTCGTTACCCCGCAGCCCATTCCCCTTCCCAATCCACTCGTTCCTCTTCCATTAGCCGATTGTATTTCGATTCGGGTAAGTCTCACCTGAAAATCCTTGCTCGCATTTTAATTGAAACCCTCCCCCCCACCCCCCCCCCGTCGGGAGCAGCCCCGATACTCGAAATATTCGTCGAAGGCGTGATTTAGTCGCGACACCTCCCCCGCGCGTTCGAAAGTAACGCTTTCATGGTGATGAAAATCGTGGCTGAGCTCGTCGCGCGATTAAAGGCAGAAAAAAATAGGCAGGGAAGATAGCGAGCAAAAGTTTGTGGTCGCAACGGCAACGAGTGTTACGCGAAACAGATTACAGACACGTGAACGTATTTCGGGTGTGCGCGTTTCGACGTGGCGTCCGAAATTAGCGTGCTCCCGCGGCTTCCATTAGTAGATTGCGCTTCGAAACGAACAAGCCCAGTCGGAAGTACACCGCGCGAGCGAATTTTCCGGCGCGGCGATACGCGAGGCGTCCCCGTCGAGAAGAAGCGACAACATTTGTCGTTCGGTGCTTCGTCCGCGAAGAACCGAGGAAGTCGCGGAAAGAAGCAGCGTATCGGGGGCAACGAGATTCCGCGTCGGGCGTTAACACCTCGTTATCTCGTCGCGGAGAAAGTTTTTCGCGGGGCGAAGGTTCATCGGCGGGAATTAATCCAAAGCGATCCGCCGCCGGTCGAGTTCGATAATTCTTTCCTAAGTAGAAGTAATCCGGCCGGCCGCAATATGGAAACTATAATTGTTCGTTGCGAGAAATTGCTCTGTAAGCCATATTACGCGAGAACTTTCGCCGACCAATCCCGAACAATGATCACCGCTGTAATATAACAATTATAACTATTCGGTCCGGGACTCGGGGCAGTGGAAGTAGTCGCTCGAGGCGGTGGCAATCAGGTCGAGTCCGACGTTCATCCGGACGGGGGAAGGAGCGACGAGAAAACCTAGGACAGCCCGAGGGGAAAGCAATTCGGTCTCGACTAACGGAGACTGAAAGAATGCGTTATTTCCTTTCGCCTCTTTGTCGGACGTTTGCACTTTTTTGCGTATCGATCCGCATTGAAGGATTCCGCGGTGTTCGCGGAAACGAGCCCCGGCGCAATTTCGAATGGCCGTCAAAATTTGCTCGACCCACCGGCCACCTTCGGGCGGCTGGTAATGACTAGCCGGTGACGTTAACAATTTCCACGGTTCGAAGCTCGCGGCAAGTTTTCGCGCGATCGAATGAAAAGGCGAGATGAAAAATGTAGCGGGGCGGCCAAGCGTCTCTAACGGGGGCGCCTCGAGATTTCAACGTCCGATTAAAGGTTCGATTTAGAGGCGACGAGAACGGTGGCGAAACTTTTCTGTTCAGAGCGATAGGAGCGGGCGGAACGAAAGTAGCGAGAGACGTTGGCAAATCGAAAAATCTGACAAACATATAGCCACGCACAGCGGGCTGTCGCGGGTTCGTGCCCTTTTATCGCGAAGCCGTGGGGCCAGTCGATATTTAAATTGGTTCGATCCCCGCGAGATCGAGTAGCCGGAACCGATGTCACGTTCCAGCCACTTCTTTCGCTTCAGGAAATACTGGAACGACATTAGCGATTTTTGCCGCAGCCCGTTCACCGTGTGCGTACAATGGAATGTAATTCAACGCGGAAACGCGGCTGGTTTATTTGTCGGAAAATCGTGACAAAAATGCCGGTTACGCGGAGAATTAAATAAATATAGCTGTCACTCGCATTTGCATTTAGACGTGCAACGTATCAACGTTGATGCGCGACAAACGGCCCGTAATATCTTTAACGGAGAGAAGCGCATTTAACGAAGATGGGTTGCCGAGCAATTGCATTTTCATTCTCCTCCCGAGCATATTCTACGCCCTGTTAATACCATGGCATGGATCCCTGATACGATCAAAGAACAGGCACGTAACCCTTCAAGTTTATAGATATAACGCCGGTTTAAATCCCGTACAGTTATAAACATCAGCAACCAGCTTACGGTAATTCCGTGCCGCATATAATTGGAGTACCGGTGCTCCTCTGCAACGCGAAGCCACAAAGTCGAGAGGCATTTTACCGCACCGCTTTCGGTTTGCTACGTTTCCAGTCGAATATCAACGTAACGAGACACAAAGATGCGCCCATGCCGGAGAAACCGTGCGAAGGAAAACGTCACGCTATGCACCGTTGGCCGACCCTTCGTTCTCCCTTGATAAATATTTTTTTACCCATTAACGCGCAACCGTTTCATCTTCTCTCCTTTTTTTTTTTTTTACGCTGACCCGGATTGACGTTTGCACCCTCCGGCAGAAAATTGTCAGGACTGTGGGGGAAAAACGGAAGGAGTATCGAGGACAGTTTACGATAATTCTGCCCCTCGTCGAAATATCAAATGCAATTATTTGCGAGGATCAGCTGGAACCGGGGGCTTCTCGTCAAAGTCCCGTTTCATGGCCGCGTACGCAGCGTGCCAATCGATACGAAATAAACTGCAACGTTAGACGAACCTTGTAATACACGTGGCGACAAAATTTCGTCGCAGAGATATTCGCGTCGGTGTAGCCGTGTGCGCGACGGGGAAGAAAAAACGCAGACAAAGACCGACGATCCCACGAATCGTCGATAACGTACTACCCGATCTCTCGTGAATTCTGCAGCTCGAATAAACGAAATTGAAAACCGAAATGTCGTTACCTCGATTCAATCTCGCCGACACGCGACGGCATGCACATACGAATCTAACACGCTGCAACTCTCGAGCAAAATGATGATATCCTTGCGAGGATATCCGCGAAATTGCCAGTTTGCGTTCCCTCTATCCAACGAATTTCCGGCAACTGACGATCCAAGGGTCTGCAAGGGACTGCATAATACATCGGGACGCTTTGGAGAGTTGCCGCGATGCAACGACGCGGCAAGCTGGCCGTTAAACGTTTAACAGACGACTTGATCCGGGCTAATATTGGTCACTGCGAGCCAAGTTGTTCCTTCCTCTACGAAAACGTAGACACCGAGACTTTCTCGTGCGATTCAACCATCGACGGATGCACGCGCGAGAGATCCGTAACGCGGTGCCGAAACAGCAACGGATTGCGGATCCGGCATTAATTCCGAACGACCGACGGCCTACAAAGCAGCACGCGCTGACCTTAGTTAGATTGCGTTTGCATCGGGAACTCAAGCGGAATACCGCACTAGAGCGGCTACGCCGCCGCAATTTACAGTTCACACGTCGTGAGCCGACGACGGAGACCAATTCGTGCCTCGAACCGCCTCTATCGGGCCGGAGTCCGGCGAGGGTGACGCTGCCAAGATGCGAATCGCGTCCGCGAAGGGGTTGCAATTTCATCCGCCAACTTATTAGAATCGTTCAGTCGTCTCGCCGTACCAGCTTCTCGTTTAATCCATTGCTTGGAGATGAAACGGGCCTTGAAGGCCGTTCAACGATCTCGCGTTATCGGACATGGAACAGCAGCCGGCCCTTATCGAAGAGGAGTGTTGCATTCGTTGCATGTTTATTCCACGATGAACGACCGACGCGATTACCATGTAATTTTAATAACCCCTCACCCTGGCGATATGCTCGTTCACGTGAAATTTATCGTGGCGGCCTTTACAATTCTAATTTTTCATCCGCCAGCCCTGGGGGCGGCGACGATACGAGAAGCGATTCACAGCGAACGTGACGACTCGAGATCGAAGACCACAGTCGAGCGTCCAAGTAAATTTCATTCAAATCGCGCCGCGGAACAGAATATTAATTGAATCGGAAAATTCGTTCTCCGTTTCGCGGGGGAATATTGATGTAGTGGCCGATTAAAATTATAGCTTCCCGCGATTCCGGGAGAAAATTTTCATCCTCGCGTCGACAATCGACGAGGCGTTGATGACAAATTCGCCAAATCGAAGGTGGATAAATGATGGTCGGGTTCGTTGACCCGTCGCGAACCAATTTTTGTTGCGCAAAGAACAATCGTTGCCGTTTTCGATTCCGTCCCCCCTTTTCGCTCCTCTTTATTCTCTCTTTATTTTCGCCCGCTCGCGTGCTCGTCTCTCAATTTCGTCGCATAAAACGAAGAGCAATTCGGCGAGAAACGTGACGAATCCGCGGTGAAGATCGCAGCGGGGAACATCGATATTAATTCAAATCGCGTACCGCGATGGAATATTAATTGAATCGAAATAGCTGCGTTTTCTTTTTGCGCTCTCCGGCTCCTCGTTGAATCGCTGCTAGTTCGTGAAATTCGGAACTTTGGAACTCATTCGACAACCGACGCGCACCGCCGATAGAAACATCGATCCCCCCGCCGTTTAAATGCTTTTACGAGCCAACAGGTGCAACGTATTCCATATTCCATCGGCGAAGGAAAACCATTTTCAACATCTATTTTCATTTAGCCTTTGCGCGAGCTGTCTGAAAAAAACTCTGCGCAAAAAAATACGCGCAACGAGAGGCGGATGGAAAGGGTCTTCCATCAGAAACGTGAAATTCTGCCTCAGCCTTGACTCGTCGATTCGCGTGGTTGTCGGTGGCTGGAAAGTTACTGGCGCTGAGACGACGTACTCGATTAATCGGAAGCGTGTCGCGGGTAACGCGTTAAATCGAAGCTAATTAGCAAGGGAGACGTTAGGAGCCGGTCGCGATGTAGCAAGGATTTATTGGGCTTGCAATATACAGACAAAAATGAACCTGTCGAGGGTTGTGCCGCCTCGCGCTCCACCATTCCCGTATCCCTTTAACGATAAATTAAAACCAGAGAGCTTTCTTTTCGCGGCGCAACGTTATTACAAAATAGAACGTCCTTTCGTATAGTTTCGCTTAACTTGAGCCGGGGGGTTTACATTAAAACCGATTTATTTACCTCGCGACGGAGGGAGAGCATTATTTATCCAGGAGGAACTACGTATCGAGGAGGCAACGCTTTCGTTCATCCCCTGTGTATCAAGTACAACGCGCAAAATCTTTTCACAAAGTACACAAGCCTTGTCGATAACCGTTTTCACCGCAAGCTGACTGTAATGCAATAACGTTCAACCTCAACGTAGCAGATTTGCGGGAATAGTATCGTGGGCAATTTTCTTTGCTGGCCATTCGGCAACGTTTATCGATTTATCGTAATACACTCCACGGAATTAAAGGGCCGTTAAATTTGTACGGAAAAAATTGACGACTTTCAAACGGCTGTAACTCTGCGAGAAAATAACGTACAACAGTTTAGCTAGGCTAGTATTAAACGGTATAACCTCTGCTTCTGTGTCACCGAATTGAATCATCTCGAGGATTTTTTTACATTAGGAAAGGGAGTCGAACCCTGAAAGAGTGGATACGTGCCACGTATACGTATGACGATAGCCATATTTTATTCTCTCGCCACTTTTCATCTACGATTGCACGATTTCACCCGCGTTACTTTTCGCATCAAATCGCACCGATGCGTTTACGCGTTTAGCCCCGTTACTTTGTGCACCGATTACACCCTTTGAGCGAGCGTATTGTAAAGTTATTCAGGAAGGGTGGCGACGGAAGGGGCGTTGAAACGATCGAGCGAATCGGTGGGCCCAGCTTGTACACGAACGACTATAGTTTCAGGGATCTTAAGGGAACGTCGCATCGATCCAATCTTACAATACGAGCCGGATATTGAACATCGACTGTCTAGAAGTACTCGAGTGTGCTCGAAAACCTATCGTTTCCCATCAGTGGATAACGACAAGGACGGTGATTATCGTCGCAATTAACAGATCCTTATTGCGTGGGGCAAAGTTACTTCGATTCGATTCTCAGCTGGCCAGGAACTGTCCTGTACCGCAATAATTACTCCCACGAGAACAACGATACAAATGCTTAGCAACAAAAAATTCAGAATAACCAGCGGTGTATTTAGGAGTGCATAGAGAAGACGTCAATTCACCATAGACGATCGACTTGTAAAAATTAATATAATGCAATCACAACCGCTCCACGTTTATTTCCACCAGAATCTCAGCCGCCTCGGTGCCTGTCGAATAAATAAATCATCTCACGTTTTCGTCTCCTCCCATCGAAATGGAAAAAATCCTGCTGGAGGGGAATCGAGTCGTAAATCTGTTCCGTCGAAAAGAAAAGCAAGGTAAACCGCGTGTCTAGCCGCTTTCCGGGATCCTGCGTTTCGCTGCCTGTCGTCCCGTTCTGCAGCTAAACTTTCGAAATCGCAGGCACAGAGGTGGGATAGCTGCGGGTCCGCGTGAAAGAATGCTTCGCGATACAGGACGGGGCAAAATCGCAAAGGTGAAACGCGAAATGGACTCGACGCGATCCGACGCGATCCAGGGCGAGTAGCCGCGGAAGGGGATTTCCAGCAGCGTCGCGGCTCGTTCGAAGGTACGAAGAATTCCTTACACTCGAAGCATTCATGCGGAGAATTCCAAGCACGTAAATCTTGGCAAATCTTGCGAGTGGCCTTCTACCCGTGTACCCCGTTCACCCTTCCGCGCCAACCCTTCGCTATATTCGTCCTCCTCTCTTGCCTCTTTGCCGGCCTTTTTCTCAATGTTTCCCAGCTATGCAAAAGAACGTGTTTGTGAGACTCGTCGAAAGACGACTTTAGGGAACGCTTTCACGTTTCGCCGAGCCTGCTCGCGTTCATCGTCGAGTATTAAACGAGCTTGATCCCTTGCACCGTGGCGTCAACGTTTCGACGACAGAGTCGAGTGTTCTGTCGCGGTTAACATTAAGCTTTCCCCAAAAAACAAAAGCGGTTCGATTTAGAGTGTGCGTGGGCGTTTAACGTCACCTGTACGTCGTCACAGTTTCGGAAAATGTTTTTCCAGCGAAGACTTTATTTAGCTACTGTGCATTGAACGCTGCACCGCGTCGTAGCAAGGGCGTACAACGATTGCACTGGACCAAGGCTGACGATCTTACTTACGCGGCTAGGAGAATAGAAAGTGAATACAGTTGAGGGATACCATTCTACAGATAAGACGTAAGCGTACTCGCGGGAACGTTATTGAGAGACCAGGCGAAACTGCTATCGATCTCCGTAGTAGCCCCCAGGGACAGCGAACACGACTCCACGACACGGTCCAAGTTATTATTTGATAATACCCGTGGCTGTTAATGAAACCGGCTACCTAAGCACCTCTTACTCGTCCTGCTCGACTCCACGGTCTAGCCCGCACGCTACGCCAAACGCTATCATAGGCAGGTTGGTGAATCCTCTGGTAAGTCATAAACTTGGCTAACTTCGACATGGTATCTTGGCTCGTAAATTGACCAAGAAGCCCGGACTAATTTTCATGCCCGTGGAAACCCCTTCGAGTCTCCCGCGCGAGCAGACCGTGTAATCTTGGGCTTTTCCTGTTGCCCGCGTTATCGCTCCATTCCCAACAGGTTAACAAATCCCGCTACCATTCGTTATTAATATCTAGCACCGGGCGCGGAACTAATTGCTTCGAAACGCAATGAAACACACCGCTCTCCGTTGCCCGCCTGTCCCTTGCAATTCGCGTACGTGCACACATTGACCGGGATTCCACCTGCATGCAGGTATTCGGCAAGCACCGCCAACCCCCGTCGGATTTCTGTCTAACTGTTAACCAATCGCAGGAGGATCCAGAGCTGGAGCAACGTTCCATTGCTAGAAATTCTTCTCCGTTGAGCTGCGCGATCCGTTCGAACTGGCCAATCCACGTTCCGCACTTTTTTTACCGCTGCAAACACCTTGAAACACCTTCTTACTGGACGACCGATCATTTTGAAGAATTCGAAGCTTCCCGAAGCGGCGATCAAAGGATAGACGATCCGATACTCCGCTCCTCGCGTCGTCGATTTCCTTTTCTCAATTCCTACGTAATATCTCCTCGTTTCTTTTTCGCCGTGTCGCTTTTCCATCTGTCGGATAAATTAAACGCGACTATTTCTTCCACCGTCGGGCGTAAGCGCAGCCAGTGAAGAACGTTCACCTCGAATTTTCTGACGTCGTAAATGAGAAATGAGAGGAACGAATCCGCGCTCATTTCGTGGCAAAGGGAATAGAAGGGGGGGGGCTGGCGATGCATCGCGATCCAATGGAGCGAAGACTGCGAGAGAAATGGGGAACGATGAATCCACTCGATCACCAGCCATGGAAACGCAAATATGTTCGAATTTTGTTACCAAGAACGCGAAGGTGTGAAAGGTGGAGATGCGCGAGATACCGAGCGGTCGACCCCTTTTGCGACCTTCTTTTTCTCTTGGAACGCTTTCGCCCCGTCTCACTGACCCAGGATCGAAGATTAAAGTCTCGCCACGACCCAAACGTAATTACTTCGGTTCTCTTTCATCTTCACTCTATCTGTCACTTTGGGCAAACTGTGAGGCCCCGCCTGGGTCAAGCCGTTCTCTAAAGGCTCCTAAGTGCGACAGTTTATTTGCTCGGCTGCGGTTCGACGTAGAAAGCGAAGAAGACTCTCGAGTGTCTTTGAGATCGAACGCCGTCGTGCGTTCAACGAACATACGTGAGCGCAAAATGAGTTTTCCCTTCTGTCTTCGCCCTTTCTCGCATATGCGACGACGACTTTGCCTCGTCGCGATCCAATCGGCGACGAAAAACTCGCAGAAGAAATGTCGCTTTTCAACGGCAAGTCTTTTTTATGAAAAATTTACGAAGAAATTCCCATTTCTTCGGAGTCAAAAAGTATTGCAAGATTTGCAGCAAGTGGTAGAAAGTAGGTACTTGAGTCGCACCGTGTGTGTATATTTTAACCCCGCTCCCCACCCCCGCCCCTAAAATATTGGAACGCATAGCTACGATTGAGACGGCTGTTCTATTTCCCTATCTGTTTCCCCACTCTCCCGGCTGTTCCACTGTCTCCCTTATTTGTACAAGAATAATGACTCGCGATCGCGTCGAAAGGGAATGGCGAAACGATCGGTGGGCTGGTACTTTCCAGTCAATATAGCGGCAGCTTTGTTCGACAGATTTTGATGCGGCGCAGAGTAATTGCGGCGCAATGGAACTTAAACGCTATTGTGCTTTCCGGGGAAGCCGATTCAGCGGCAGAGCCTCTCGAGGGTCATCGTCAACGACGTCGTCGATTTACTTGGCAGGACACGATTTAAACTCGCCTCCTAGAGAAACTTCTCCGTGCTCGTTGGAGTAGCAAACGCGGAACGAACACTCCGCGATTCAGCCCCGGCTGTGCATGACCGTTTGTCAAATGAAACGGTCGATTCGATCGACATCCATTCCCATTCCTCGTTTGCGTATCGTTTCTTCTCTCGTCTTTGTTCCGGCGCTAGTATCCCCTTCGTGTCGGATATCACGATCGGAATTGCACGTACAAGCGAAGCTTGTTCCCGTCCCGAAATGATGATTCTGTCGTTCGGAACGAACTACAATGGGTAGATCCGATTTCAATTGTGTACGTGATATCTAGACCGCAACCGTACACGAGCTCGGTAATTGGTCCTGCTGCCTCTATACGATCCCCTTTAAAGGGACACCTCCACAATGGATACCAGTCATTGGAACACACACCGCGGACGGGGGATGATTTATCAATCGATCCTTCCCGTAATACTTTCGCAACCGAGTAGCACAAACACGCAATCCCTTTCACGATCGTCTCCGGTATCTCGCTGGCTTGCCATCGATCGCGCATTTCCCACGACGAGGCGCTCTCTTACCACCGATTTCATCCTGACAATTACGATCTCGTCCGTGACAAACGTTCGCCCTGCGCACCCGTAACCGAACGACCGTCCAACTTTTCCGACTCGAGCATCCACGAACTTTCCTGTTTGCGCTTCGCGTTCGCGAAGTCTGGACGAACTTCTCGTTTGGTACGGAAAAGACCGATCGGTCTTTGATTCCTGAAAAGAGAAATATGCACCTCGAGCAACAGGGCCTTCGGTTTGAAAGGAATACGCGAGTACCGCGCTCCATCATTCGAAAGTTGACGGTTGCCCCGGCGAAGGCCTGCACGCGTACGAGATCTTCGGTCCGCAGTGAATCGTGACGGCACTGGTCGGACCAGCGTTCTCGCGCCAGTGGTGTACATCCGCGTCTGACGCGACGCGGCGCGGCGTCAGCCGTGCAGCGTAGCCGCTAGCAAAATCAAATCGACCAATTTCCATTTCGAAAATGTACTCGTATCGCGATGCAATTTTACTCGGACGTCGTCGAGCGTTGTCGCGAGCCTGTCCTCCCGGAGTACGGTTAACGAAGAGACCAGTTATCGGTGTCAGGGTTCGAGCATGTCATTCTCGTTCGAAAGCGGTTGGTAATCCGCGCGGAGGTGCGCGAAACTTAGTTTGCTGCGGGGTATGAAGAGTCGACAGGTCTCGCGATCGGGGGTCGCTCGCTTCGACATTGATATATCTACTTGCTCGTATCTAGACGAACTGGAGCGCTCTCTCGTCCGGCCGTTTAATGAAAATGAAAATTATGAAAGCCCGTCGCGATACGGCACTCCGGCCGCGAAAACCCAAAGGTTTTGCGCGCTCGTGAAGCAAATCTGGTTTGCAAAAAACGGCGAGCACCCTGATGCAACTGCCGCGGCGCTCTTTGACGCAGCCGTTGGAGAGCGGATGGACATTTTCAAAGCTCGCCGTCATACGTTCATATAGTTCATATAGTTCATATAGTTCGTATAGTTCATATAGTTCGACGACGATCCGAGCAATTTTTGCGCGAAACTTAATTTCGAGGGGTGACCCAGTGACGCGCGACCAAGCACGCGTCGTCGCGTCCAGCCGGTTCCCCCGAAGGATGCGTGGAAAACGCGTGACGGCTGCACGATCGCGCGTGACGATGAAACTAGAAGAAATATGGGAGAAAGGAGGAAACACCGGTCTCATCCATCACGCGCGAGACTCGGGGAATCGTATGCGCGACGATGCTACGTGGCTTTCGCTTGCGGGACCACTTTTCGGTGTTTTGCGCCAGATGGAAGGCTGCAGCGGATTGCCGCGACGAAGGGACCCGGAGAGGACGAAGATACGAGAAAAGGATGGGAGGCGACAGGGTGGCGAGAAGAGCGGGCGGGTGGCAAAGATAGGGTGTAGGCCATATAACCGAGAAACGAAGGAGAAAGGGTAGAATGGAGGCGAACCGGCGAAGCTCCTAGCTTTCGATGCATCCCATTATGGAAATGTGACCTCTCGCGGCTCTTGAAAATTATGTTGATGTTATTCAGGCCACCCCTTCTTCGTACACCCCACTCTAACCGCCGCTTCCCCGACCTCCTCAATTCCCTATTCCCACGCTCTCGCATCCCCGCGTCCACCGCGTTCCTCCTTGAAGTTCAAGTTGAAAACAGTTTCCGGCTTATCTCGAATTCATAAAATACAATTATCCCTCGCCCTCCTTCTTCTTCTCGCCGGACGAATTTCGATCCCCAAGGACACTGAATTCAAGAGATCCCGCCGTGTACGGAGGATGTCGACACGGCAGTCGGTGTTGCAACCTTTTCGCCGCGATGTTTGCTACTCGAGAGACGCTCTTAAACGGAATTATGAGCACGCTGGTTGCTGGGTCGCGTTTGCACGTACAGTCACGCGAGGGTAAGGAATGAAATACGAGGCCGGGAAAACGACATGGTCGGGGGGCCGGCGAGGAGGGCCGTGGGGGACGGGGGAGTCGAGGTTGGAGGGTAGTTTCGCCTCGGGAATTCCGTGGCAGGATACTAGCGAGGAGTCGGCAGGAGCGATGGCGGCTGTGCATCACTCTTACGAAAGGAGCGACGATGTTATTTGTCTCTGGGACGTTTTCAAAGTGGTTTTGTCAAGAGGCGTCGATGAAAATTAATAGCGAGCGAGAACCGTGCCCGCTCGATCTTCCACCGCTAAGATTTTCTTATTTCTCGCGCGGCGACCGTTCGATCGGTTAATCGTTCGTCCCTGGGCGACGTGTCGAATTTCGACACGGGGACAGCCCCGATGCTATTTCGTTGGCGAATTTTCTGCCCAATTGCCCCGCTGGATATCGGTTGGCGAACGCGCGTCCCTTTTGACCAAAAACACGGCAGATCCCCCGCAGGTTTTCGGTCGCGAGGAATCACGAACCGGTCCCGCATATTTGCGGCGTCTCGTAGAGCTTCGCAGCGTTGATGCAGCAACCACGGGATCGCGACGCGGCCCGATCAATCGGCGCAGTTTGGATTATTCAGCCATAACCATCGCCACGGCGAGCCATTGATAATATATGGTTCCATTTGCGAAAGGGTGGTCGCGCGGCGGTTTATTAGCGCTTCGCCGTATGCGCGCGCCCTATAATCGATGAGATATATTGTTCGAGGCGAACTATTCGGCCGCATTGAATACCTGGCAACGAGCGAAACACCGAGCGGGGGAAAAAAGAAATACCCAAGCGACAGTAAAGTTCTCATTGGATAGCACGCGAAAACTTTTCGCATTGATCTTCGCCGTGCTTCGATGGTTTCGATGGCGAACAAAACGTCGCTACTCTAACGTTAACGGGCAACTATTTTATTGCGCCACTAAAATTTTCGTAATTTTCATAGGGTTCGTTTTTATGGGTGCAGTAAATTTCGAACAGAAACGAGCAAAGAATGCTCGAATTTCCCGAACAACTTTTCCCTCGCCGTCGCTCTATTTTTACCGTTTGCCCCGCCGTGCTCCTGATTGAAATGAAATAGCGGAACGAGCGGAACGCGAGCGTAAATTAATTCCTTTAGAGATTACCGGGGAATGATTATTTATCGCGATTATCGTTGGATCGCGCGATATGGCCCGAAAATATGCCGCTGCATTATTTTCATCGAAAGTATTGTTTAGCGGGACAGTTATCGCCGGAGCAATTTGCGTGCGACCGAAAAAGACACTACATTAAAAATCTGCACGGTTTCATTCGCGTGCGCGGCTCTACCTATGCTGCCACCTTTTTTTCTGTTTTTTTTTTTACCGGACCGGTAAAGCATTCGAGAAGTTTATACACGGTCAACGAACGCTGCACGCGTTCAATAACGCACTGCCACGAAAAATATTCATGGGCCGGGCTCATCTGAAAGTCAAAAAATGGACGCCGAGTAGAAAGGCCGTTCGAGCTCTGCTAAAAGTGTTACACGCTTCGTCGAAGGCACGCGAGGGGAAATTTATTAAAAGTATAATAAGGTGGTGACAGAGCGCAGCCGATATACGAGACCCACGTCCACCCGGCTGATCTTAAAGGTTTTTAAAGAGAAACATCGAGAACCTGCCGCGGCGTTTATCCGTCGACGTATATTACTCCGCTGAGTTACCTCGAGACACGGCGAGACTGCCCCCGTTTTCCCCGTTTCTTTTCTCGCCCGACAGCGGCGAACGGGTGCAAAGATTGGCAAACAAAAGTAACCGAAGAGAAGCTACCGTGTCGTTCGACGCGTTAACGTGTCGATAAAGCGCGGATCCTGAAGGTAACGACGAAGTAGAATTTCCTTCGAAATATATTTTTACCAGCTCTCTCTCTCTCTCTCTCTCTCTCTCTCTCTCTCTCGGTCTGAAACCCGAGAACTGCAGTCGCGCTAGTGTCGTGAACTGTAGGAAGCAAAGCAACCGTTTGACCGTTGCTGCGTTCAACGCGAAATATCGCCCATTATTATCCATTACGTGCACGCTTGCTCGCAACACTTTCGCGAGTAATAAAACACCTCCACGCGGATATATGTATACACGAGCTATGAAAACGGAGAGAGAGAGAGGCTACGCGTTTCCCGAGATTTCTCGGAGGGAAGTTTTCACGTTTACTGGAAAGGCACGGCGGGGTAGACCACGCAGGCCTCGCAGCAAGCTCATCTAAGCGGACGCTCGTTTCACGTCCGCGTAGATCCGCAACATGACATGTTATCTCGTTGCGAGCAGGTGAAAATGTATGAAAATGCACCGTGGCCGATTACAACGTCAGCCTAGCGGGGTGGGTGGAGCTCTATCCCGTGCAGCCGTGCCTCGTGAAACAACGGGGAGAAGCGAACAAGAGGACCGTATAATTCTTCCCTCAGCGATGCTGAAATGAAACAGGACGGCGCCAAACAAAGGATCATCTGAACGAGCAAGAAAAGAGAACGACGCGTTGAAAGAAAGCAACGGGACGCAGGACGAGGCGAATACCGATACAATTTAATAGCCCGGTGTACCATCCGGGCGAATAGAATCAAAGACAAGATTGCAAATACGCTGCTGCTCTCTCTGACGCGCATTGCTGGACGAGTTTCAAATCGCGAGCGTTATTAAAGGCAGATTCGTTGCATTCCATTTCCTATGCGAACAGACCACCGACGGGAACGCAAACCTGGAAATAAAATCCGGACAAGGTACCTTTTACGACCCCCCATGCAGTCCAATTAAACTGGCCAAAACCCTGAATCCCCGTCCAATGGGAGATACCGATCGTTTTACCCAATATACGTATACGTATACACTTGCACGCGCGCCGCGCACTTCCGATTCGTCCCTTAAATTCAGACGTCCGCCGGCAGCTAGTAAAAACATTTCCATTTCCTCCAATAAACGGGGCAACTTCGTAACGCCAAGGCATTACGCGTCAGCGGTTACTACGATCGCCGCTTCTCCTTTTCGACTCTCTGACCGTTCCACCGATTTCGTTCTACTCGACGGGGATCGGCCGAATCGGCCCAAACTGATTGGACGGTTTACGCGTACGCCGCTAGTTAGCCCGTGGACAGCACGTGCAAGATAGTATCGGTGATAAATCTTAAACCAATTAACACCGGCGAAGCGGCATCCGGGCTCGCAGGATGGCATTCCCGCAGCCGCATATAATTAAAACTCGCTTAACCCGACTCGCATTGGGATACGGGGCCAGCGGAGCTTTCCGACGGCAACGGGTACCGTCTGTGTCGCTCTGTACCGCCTGAAAGGGAGTAGAAAAATGGCCGGGGAATTACGCCGCGACGCGTTGCACGCGCCCTGCAAATAATTGCGCTACGGAAGGTTACGGGGAACAGTGACCGAGCCGCGCGAACCTGTGGCAGCTGGAAATGAGCAGCGCGAATTAATCGAACTAAATAATTCAGGGGCAGCCAGTGTCTGGCTGGCGTCTGAAAAATGGCGCAAGAACTACCTGTGCCTCGATGAAGAATCGCGACTGGTTTTCGGCGTGCCCATAAAACTCGTGTACCGTTTCGAGTTGACTCGATTCGGCGCGGGGCGTTTGGCTCCGCGGTTCTTGCGCCCCAGGCGGGACGTATCGACGGGTTCGATGAAAAATACAAGAGGAAACGCCTCGCGGAAACGAAATTTCTAGCGTGGAAAGCAGCAGCTACTTTCAGGACGGCGCGCAGGTGAACCTTTCACGATTTAAACGGTCGCCGCCACTCTTTGCCCCATAACTTACCGTTTCCTGCTTTCCGTCTCTAAAAGCAGCCCTATCGTTCCGGAATTCAGTTCGATAAGTCCCTCCGGAGAGGTCCTCGCGGTGCAAAGACAAAGACGTGTTTCCAGGGTACGAGAATTGCGCCCAACTCGAATAGACTCGGCTCGATTCGATTCGATTCGATTCGATTCGATTCGAGTCGAGTCGCTGGCACACCTTGAAGCGCCAGGAAAATCGAGCGCTCGCATAGGAATTCGGAGCACGTCGAGAAATATTCTGCCAGCATGTTTCGAACGAAAGAGAAAAACAGCAACGAGAGGAGGCAGGGTCGCTGTGGAAACTGCAACAGCGAATTTACGTGACAGACACCGAAAGTCGGAACTTTCGATACCCGATTAAGCGATCCATTAAACGGCAAGTACTTACTGGTCCGCTCTTAGAACTTTCCGACAAACTTATAAACGTTGAGGACAACCTGCGCGATTAATCATCGGTTCGAAATTAAGTCGCCGCGTAATTCTTTACGATCCTCGAGACGATGGACTCTGAAACCGTTGGTGTTCGCGTTGCAATATTAGTGAAATTAACATTCCTGGGAGTACAGCCGCCTGTCACGAAGTGACAACGGATTAAAAATAAACCAGCCATTGGAAACAACCATACCGATGCACCCTAAGACGCGGTTGCTCGCCCGTGCGCTTTACTATTGCAGTCGACGTGCACCTTGTCGTCGTAAACGTATACTCGCGTATTCACCACTCGTTAAAACCCTTTTAGTTCGCCGTTTTTTCTACGAACGAAAAAGTGTCGCCCGCCGATCGCGACGAAGAAGCCCGGCGGAGTGCAGCGTCTCGAAAATATTTCGTTCGGGCACGAAGTAGCCGAAACGAAATGCGACGAAGTAATTACCGCGGAGCTTTCGAACCCCCCAAATCTGCTTCAGCATTTTCCTGCCTCCGTTGTAAAGGGCGGCCCCTTCAAGGTATATACCAGGAACGGGCGTCTCGCGAAACTTCGCGCAGCCCGCGACTGTCCCAAGTAGAATCTCCATTCAACGGGATTGGAATAATTAATTACGGCCTCGCTGTACCGGAAGCCCGAGCCGGGTCAGAACGGCAAAATATCTGCCGCTGGCTCGTCAAGCTCGACAGAGTATCCAAGTGTAATGAATTGCCGGCAGAACGGCAAGAAAGACTCGGTCCGCGGTGCCTGGCGGACCTTTAGGTACCGCCGTGGGAGCATTTTAGCAAAAGTGGAAGAGCGGCCCATGGAACGAGGAAGCGGGCAGGAACAACCGTGAGACCTTCTCGTAACTAAGCGCACTATTTCGAGCAATCCCGTTAGTTAGTAGCAGCAGCACGTCGAGGGATTTATCTTGGAGGGTGCGCGGACTGTGGACGGCTTAAGAGGGTGGAGGATCCGCCTGCTTTCGTCTCCATGCGAACACGGAGTTCCTTCGCTCAGTGGATGATCTTCGATCACGCGCAGCGGCGAAGGCTGAGCCGGGATGAATCGTCAGAGGGTAGCACGCGATGCAAACTTGCCCTGCTCGCCTTCTCCGGCTCGTCCTCTATACCCAGGCGCAGGGTAATCGTATATACACACCCGATGCTCGAAGCGCGACCCCGTGCATGCGTGTACCTACGTATTTGCTTCGCCTGCTGTCAGGTTTTCAGGCGTCGACCCGTGTCCTCGTGGGATTTGGCTCGGTAAATCTGTTATTTCGGCGAGAGGGTTTTCACGGTAATGATTGCGGCGAGCGCGCTCCTCGAATGCGATTCGCGTCGTCGTGCGTGTCGCGTCGCGACCGAAGGAAATCGTGATCCTCGACGGGCCACAGGACGCGGGCACGCTACTAGAATTCGCGACGGACGGAAAACAGAAAACAGAAAACGCTCTCCCTCGATATCCGTAAAAATAATCCCACGATTCTCGTCGCGCAGCCTCGTAATCGCCCCTTTTTCCACGGACGCCGCAGGAGAGTGGTATCGCCGCGCCAGCCGCGAATAGTCCAATGTTCCTCCGGAAATAAATCTGTCTCCTCCCGCGGGACTAAACCGGATTTATTTCCGTGGCCGTAACTTTAGTTGCACGGGCGGGTTCATACAGGTCACGCCCGTAAGTCTCCATAGTTTGGACGTCGCTTAAATCGCCGCGTCGCGTCGCGACGAGACTTCCGACAAAAGCGGCGGTCTCGATTCGCCGACCCAGTAACGATTATCCCATGGGTAACTACAATTTACCCAGGTACGCCGGCCGAACGTGGTAAATCGATGCGTGTTCTCCGCGAAGGCGAACCAAAATTTCGTCCCCTATCCCGAGCGGGTTTGCGACGGAAAGTATCGTGCGCCGAAAGGTGGAATTTCTGGCGGGCTGCCCAGCTGCGGATTCGCGATAGTAACGACGCATAAATGATTCGCCAACGCGGCGAGAGAAACCGAGGATCGTGGGAACGGAGAAGCGGGTGATACGTAGAGCAGAGCGACGAAACGAGAAAGTGGAGGGAGATAGAGAGTAGTGGAGCGTGGCCGGGAAACGTACTTTCGAAAAGGAACATTCGTCTTGGAGGGCAAGGATTATGTTAGCGAGTGATCTCATGCAGGAACCCTATAAATTCGGTGGCGCGGCGGCGAAAGGGCTTGCCAACAAATGGCCCCATGAAATACCCGCAGTTTGGGTAATGCGCCGTTGTAATGAGCCAGCGGGTAGCCCCCGAATCCGCCGCGAGTAAAGTCCGAAGATGCGGTTGTCCGGCGCTTTCCCACCGTCCCTTGCGTCCCCCGGGTAAACCGTCTCGCGTGCCCCGATAAATCAATGCGATTGTTCAACCGCGCCTCGAATTATACTCGAGATGGCATTCTCGTTTCAGGGATGAATTACGAGCGTGGAAGGTTCACGGGAGGAAACATTTTTCTCGTCCAGCTAGCGACGATCCGGTTGCTCGACGACCTCTCGAATTCGTCGTCCTGGACGCGAAGGCTCTTTCGTTTGATCGCGTTACGCGATACGAGATATCTAATAGAGATCGGTGGAACATTTTTTCGCGCAGACGTAAAGAAACGTTCGCTCTCAGATTATTGTATCGTTAACTGGCAAGCGCTCCTCGCGACGAATCGCAGCGTCGTTTGATCTAGGTTGGCTGCTTGAAAAATGTCCCATCCTCGGCCTCGTGTAAATCCGAATATTTTCCGTATCGAGGAAACGCCAACAATATTAAGACAAACTGCTGCGCCGCGCGAGCATTATTTTAAGAACGTCGACTTGACATTTCCCCTCGTCGAAGTAATGTTTCACTCCCAGAGGTCCCACCCGTGACGGCTTGTAAACGTACCTCGTGTACTTCCAGCGGCAGACGGGTCTCATGTAAAAGTAACTTGCGCGTGAAACATTAAAAGCTCTACGGATTCGCGTGTACAGCTTCCTCAAACGAGTTCGAAACGCGAGCCCGTGGAACGCCGCGCTTCCCCCAGCTTCGTTTTCTCGCACGGAACACTTAGCGGCCCGAATATTTATGAAATTACGAATCGCCGGGCGGCTGGGTGATACCGAAAACGGTGGTTGCGAATCGGGAAATCGTCGAAGCAAACTTATCGGCGAACGCGAAACGTTCTATGGTTAGGCGCAACGGCGTGGCAGAGCGACGCGTCGCATTAAGTTAATGTCGCATCGAAAGCCTTATTGATCTTAATTAAGTGTCTCCACTTAATGGTCGAATATCGATTAGTCCGTGCCCCGTTCCTCGCCCCGCGGATGGGTCAACGATCCCTCCCTGCGAATTGCGAATGATCGATGGCGAACGTCATCGGGGACTGGCCATCGAGTGATTTATCGGGTTCGATCGTCCGCCGTAATACGATGTCCGAGCCTCGCGTCCTTTAGGGCGCACACTGTCTTCGGGTTCATCCATTTCGTACACCGTTCCCTTATCGACGGTCATATTTATGAATTCCGTATGACGGTTCGCACGTATCGCGACGGTCCCGGGGGCCGTTTGAATTATGGGAGGGCGTCGTTCGATAGACGGTTGACATTTTTTCGGGGAACAACGTTGCTTCTCCCCGCTGGGACAGCTAGGTGAGAGTGCGTCGTTCCCCTTTAAGCGGCGGATCGGCATCGTTACTCGGATGTTGGTATTCGCACGAATTCTCGAGACATCGAGCGGAATCCCCTTAAAAGATACATAAAGGATTCCTATCCCTCGGAACTTTTCTCGTCTTTCGACGCTGCAACCAACTGTGCGTCCCGGCACGCAGCGCCGCTTCCTTCAATTTCTTTCAATATTCGCCGCGCGCGTATGTGACTCGAGCTGAGATACTGCGATCCAATTTGCATATCCCACCGTCTATGCGCGCGAAACGTGCCACCGAGAATCTAATCGAAATCCCGGACGACGGTAAACGAAGGAAAAGTACACCTCAATCGCAGTGGAGAAAAAAAGGAAACGAAACGTTGGGGCCGCGTATCGTCGAACAGTTGACCCGTCGTCGTCGGCGGGGTATCAAAATTTTACGAGGCTCGGCTAATCGAGGCGGGAGTAGGTAAATATCGATCCGCCTCCTTTTTTTGCGGTTCTCTAAATCGCGATAGCTCGAACGCTCGTGAAAATTAAATGAAGAGGAGAAAATTTATGAGGTGGATCGAACGAAGGATGCCGGAGGGTGGGTTCCCCAAGATCGCCCAACGAAAGATATATACGGTCGCTTAAAGTATCGCGGGTCTCGGATATCGTTATCACAGTTCATCTCCTTATCTTTCCTGAAAGGGAAAGACAGAAAGGACGATAAAAACAGTTCGAGCTGCGATCTCGAATTTTCTCTTGGCCAATACAGCCACGATGCTGTGCCATATCGAAGATATCGATTATCGCTTATAGCTTATAGCTTATAGCTTATAGCTTATAGCTTATAGCGTTCCCTTCTGATTCCTGTTGCTTGTTTTCGAACGATTTGCCTTCTCGAACAAACGAGCGCGGAACCACCTTCGAAGAAGTTCTCGTTAGCACGGCCATTGAAAAAAAATTGAAAAGATATTTTAATCGACGCGCTACAGAGAATCGGAAAACATGTCCCAATCGATGCCGTACCGATCATACATATTTCCTCTTTATTAGAGCCGGCAGATTCGCCACTAATTTTACCAATATCAGTCTCGTCCCTATCTGCGTTTCGATCGACGCGCCCTGCACGCCGCGGCCCCGAAACTCAGCCCAAACTGCCCCCGATGCTATTCCTCCCGATAATACGCGAATTATCTATTTAATATCAGTGGCGATAATTTATATAGTAATTAATACCGTGGCCAAGTTTGTATTCCGATTTCGAGTTCCGATAAACGATTATAGCGACGAAGTTCAAAGGATGTCTAGAACACGGTGCGGGACACTGTCGATATTAGTCATTGTTAATAATAATAATAAAGGGAACAACGATCCGTGCACCAGTTCACCGTTGCATCTCGCCAAACTTAGACGAGCATGGCCCGCGTGTAAATCGGTCGCGAGGAAATTTGGACGCACGGAAAAAGGCAGATCCGAGGGAAATTAATGATTTTCGCAAAAAAGCACCGCAACCGAGGATGGCAGAATCGGCCAGATAAATCGCGGCAAGCTCCTTCGAATCGTACTCGGAACAATAAATTACGCTAACGTCAAGAAGATCGCGCGCCACTTGAATTTATTCGCGGATTATCGCGTCGTTCCATTAGACCCTCTTTTTCCTAGTCGGCTCCGCATTTGCCCGCGGTTCTTTGGGCCAGACCGGAGGCCCGGCCAGGACCTGTATTAAAATAGAGCGTATCTATTATTATCCGTGCGATCGATCGACGTTGAACCTCGTGTTCGTAACGGAAGCCGTATTTCTCGAGCTGGCGTCGAAGAGCGGGCACTCGAAAAATGAACCAGCACGGCCCGGTACACAGCGAATGAAGAAGTTTGTCGCGCTTAAATTTTCGTTCCAGAAAGGGTGGAAAATTACGAGCGCGTCACGCAGCAGAAAATAATTTTCCCGGAGGCAGACGGGCGTGGACCGATCGATGCGTCCACTTATCTTCGACGTAAGCGTCCGGTAAATTTTATAAGCATCGAAGACAGCCTTAAGAGGGGGCGAGAAAGATGGTCGCGCGGCGGGGAAGACGAAGGAAAAATCAATCGTCGACCGCGAACCGAACCGCTCCGTCAAAGTGACAGCTCGTTTGCTGCGCCCGGCCGCTGAGTTTCGCAACTTTTCGCAACGTCGACGGGACGGCCTCAAGATTCTTCCTCGATTCCGCTTATCGTCGGACTAATTAAGGGACAGCGGATAACATTGACGCGGGGCTAAGTCGCCGCTTCGATCGGTCATCCGTGCAATAGCTAATTACAGGTGGATCTGCCGGTGAAACAGCTGCTAATTAACGGAGCCACCCCAATTCCAGCCACGTTCCCCCGACCTACGCGATAGCTGGCTGGATTTCACGGGCGTACGCCTTACGATTCCTCGATCGCAGCTCGAAATCTAGATAATCGATCATCGGCAACTTTCTTTGGACCGTCTTCCCCCCTCCCCTCCCCCCCCCGTTCACTTGCTCATCCGACGCGTTTCCAGCGCGGTTCCAACGCGGTTCCTAATTGCGAATCCATTCGTCTCATCGCTAATTACCGCGTCAATTAGATGCGACGACACACTCGAGGAATAGAGGCAGTCAGGTGTGTTTAGAGTGTGCAATTTTCTCGGCAAGTAGGGAGAGGCACGGTGCGGTAGAATAGCGAGAGATGCAACGCGAGTGGCGACGAGCAAAGAGGACCCATGGAGACCTCTGAGGGGGCTCGTTATCCGTGTGCACGAGGCTCAGACAAACAGTCTCATTTGTCACGCGCTGACCTCCCAGCCCACCTTCCTCTTTCCCGTCCTTTCACTCCTCTGTCCCCCTCCTCCTTCTTTCGCTATTCCATTTACTAACCTGTCGCCACCCCCGCAGCCTCCCGCTTCGTCCATGCGTTACTGCCGACTCATTGTCAGTCAGCCGTGATGTCAGCCACCCCCGAAACTCGGAAGCTGGAACGCTCCTGTTTCATCGGTCTTTCTGCTACGCGAGGAGACCGTTTTCGCTCGAAGAAAAGCGGGTCGAGATTGGCTACGAATGAGACGGTACAGATTCGCGCGACATTCGTTAGCGCGGCTGCCCGATAAGGGAACCGAGAGGAGCGCGTCTCGCTTAATTACGCGCGATTCGTCGCGACGCACGCCATGCCCCGTCGAAGAGCAACAAATTGCGGGGGTGCTTCGAAGGGAACGCGTACCCTCCAGCGGAGAAGGGAAAATTAGCCGACGTCGCGGTAAATTCCTCGGTGATTCCTGCGATATCTGTATGGAATAGCCGTGGCCTGCTGCGGAGAACGATCGCAGCAGCGGTTGAAAGCCGCGAAACCAGGATCGTTAGCGGAGACGAGGGTGGCGACGGTTTTTGCTCGACGCGCGTCCGACAGCCGCGTCTACTTGCGTCGAGCTTACGCGGAGAATAATTTTCGTTGCCGCGGCGGCCGCGAATTCCTCGGCAATTTCGGGAGAGCAGAAGCCCCGAGAAAAGAATCGCCGCGCACGTTATACCGTGGCCGGAGACAACTTTTAATTTCCCCCGGCGCTCGCGATTTTACGCTCCGCTTCGGCTTAATTCTTATCGAATCGAAAGATAAAGAGAAATTCTTAACCGCTCGCCCGATATAAATGTGGCCCAACAGAGCGCGATTCTTACTTACAGTTCGTTCCATTGTAATAAACGACTCGCGGACGACCAATTACGCGAAAGTAATTTCTTAAGCTCCGGGGAAAATTCCAATTAAGCAGAAGCTTGCCTAGTAGCCGAATAACGATATTTCGTTATAATATACCATCGAAGAACCGCCTCAAGTTTCTATTCGTTGAACTCGAGGTTCAGCCCCGCTATTGATTAAAACGCGAATGAATTCATTTGTAAACTTGCAAATTCGTGGAAAGCTCCGCCGAGGCAGAAGCACGGCTCGACGATAAAGCTATCGCCACCTTGCTTTTCCGAGACACCGACCAACCGGAAATTAAAATAACCGCGCATAGTTCGTTCCACCTATTGTAAGCGTGCAGGATGGACGGCTTTATCTCGTTCCCCGATACATCCCTTGTAATTCGCATTACGCTACCAACTATCCCGTCAGCCCCTCCGCCGTGAAATGTTACAAAATGTTGCGGAATATCCCCGCGGCCCGCCAACCAGATGCTCCCGAAAATGGTCCTCGAATCGGTACGCGTTTTTTTTTCCTCCCTTTTCTTTTTCGCCCGAGAAGGCAATCACTGTCGACGTAAATGAGAGAGCAAACGTTCGACGTTGTTGGATTACGTAATCGGGATCGATGGGAGGCCACGAGACGGTTCATATGCAATTCTCTCACAATACCCCGGAGCGGTATTAAACGCGTTTGGACGGAAACATCTATCCGAAGCGTGGGGTTGAAAATCAAACGGCCCTAGACGCAACGACATTCGAGCGCAATTCACGGATCGATGTCGCGAATTTCCTACAAACTACGGACGATTCCGTGGCGCAGGAATCGAAGCCGGACGACGGTAATGTATTAGGTTCTTAATTAAATTGATTCGACCGATCGGCAAGCGTATTTCAAACGGTGCGCCGCTCGCTGCGGAGTCGGCCGCAATAGTCCGAATCCATAAATGAACATACCGGCATGACGAACGAGGCCGATAATCCCGGAAACGGTATATTTTTTATCCGTCCAACTTTCGTATGAAATAGTCGAACTCGTTACGTTGGTCGACGGGGCGCTTCGCGCGCGTTGGATCCGGTGATCATTATCCATTACGGCGGATTTTAATTAAATCCGTCTGATAAAAAATGTAACCGGGAGTCGGGGAAACTTTGACATTCGAAACGATTTATTTCGCGTTCGATTCATCGAGCGTAATGCCACCGCGATTTGCAAAAATATATCGACGCGCCGCGATGGTCAGCGAAATAAAAATCGTCGCCGATAATTCGATAGATTACGGATGGGGCTGCTCTCGCAGCGCGGCAACGATAGCATTTATTATCGATTGCGAACGATCCTTGGAGCTATCGAACTTAATCGACATTTGCAGGCAGTTCCTTGCGCGTCCCTCGAAGCGTACCGTCGCTCTTGTTAATTATCGTTACGATGTTTCCCGAATTCGTATCCGTAGCGCCATGGAATCAAGGTTCGACAAAGCGGAATACCAAAACACCGAGCGAAATCCCAACGCTGAAATTCGTGATTTCACTGGCGACAAACACCGCGACCAGCTGAACCGAACTGCATTTACGTTAATCTACGCGTACGACGATGGTAACGATCGTCGATAGTCCATCCTTGTCCCGTTTTCCCCGTTTTCCCCGTTTTCCCCGTTTTCCCCGTAATAAACGTAACGCGCCCTTTGCCGTATCAGCCGTGCGGGGAATGCATAACGAACTCACAGAATCATCGCAGGAAACTGGCAGCTCCTTTTCAAAGATATCTGAACAAACGTTCCGCCGTAATCTGCGGCGTGCGCACGGCTACGATGACGCGTGCAAGAGAGGTGTACATGTGTACGTAGGTGGTGCGCAAACGATACATCGCGATAACGTTACTCAACACCGTTCAACGTCAATACGCTTATTGCCAATTAATCCCATGATAGATGCATTCATTCGGTGATTTCAAAGGACGAACCGTTCGGCAGACATTAGTTATAGCTACGGTCGTGTGCTGAAACATTAGGCTCGAGGCTATTAGCCGAGCGATACGTGCCAACGCCAAGGTACATATTAGCGCGTTCGAAAAACGTGCGATCGATGTGCAGCGAAATTACGATTCTTCTTCGCCCCGGGTAGATCAAAGGGCGCAGCTTGTTACGATCCCCGATAGATTCGTCCGGTAGCAATTTACAGCGGGGACGCAAATTATTTTGTCGCGGATGAAATGACGCTAATTGGTCGGGTCGCGTGTAAGTTGGGGCAATATTAGCGACGGGCGGCGAAATTAGAGTGACAACTTTGTTCCCTTTCGAATATGTCATTAAAAATGTTTTGCGCTCGCCAACTCGCGCAACGATATTACGACCACCTCGTTAGCCGTTAGAATGAATAGCTACGTCGACGTACAATGACATTATACCCCGGAGAACCGCAACTCGATTAAATAAAGCTCGCTTATGTTTCGACAAACTCAAGTGCTCGAAATTGTGCGGCTCGAGTGCTACGGGGCACGCAATGTTCTCTGGTTGACGTAAAAATTGTATACCGCGTGTAAACGTTGTCGAGCGGGAGGCGAGAAATGAATTGTAATGCGCTGGCTTCCAATTAAAACCATTTTTCGTTGCCGAATAAGCTCGTGGAACGTCGTTACGTAAGGACGAAAGGATCGATCGTCTTCGTCCAAGAGATCCCGTATCTCGGCTTCCTTCTGCCTAAACTATTAACAGGTGGAAAAAGTTTCTGAATGGAGAAAGCGACCTGCCGCCGCGCAGATACGAAAAGGTCGCACGATATTAGCATAACTTCCGCCACTTTACGCGGTGCCCATCTCTGCGATAAGTTGCATCAAATATCGGTGGACCGACGAGCCACGAGATCGATGGAATTTTCGAATCTCTCTTTCGAGCCTCTCGTTTTCGCGGAGACGTTATTAACGCACCCTGCGCGAACATCGACAGGAATCGTTGGACATCGCGAAGGTTCGGGGCAATTTTTGAATCGCAGCTGCCAAACGAACGCCGATGCGAGAACGGGGAGGTATTTAAAGAGAAAGGAAGTCGAGGGCGTTTATCGGGATCCAGCAGGAAAACTGGAAAGACAAAGGCAAATCGCCGTTTACGCGGAGGGTCGGTAAAAGAAAGCGGGAATGAAATGGTTTCTGGTATTGCGAGGGACACGGAACGCGTTATGTCATAGAACGAAAGCAATCTTTGTATATTCGCCCGTAAAATATGAATCCGTCCACTCAGCAGGATGACGCGAGGTCTTCGCGACGGACACGGAGGAGAGAAAGAAACCGCGAACGCGAAACAATGAAGCCGCCAACGTTCGAAGAGCTCTCCCAACATTGCGCTCTTGCGTCCAGAAGAAATTTTCCAGGGAAAACCGACTGTCCTGTCCCGTCGACCCTTGTCTTCGAAAAGCCCCCGTCCAGAAACCGTAACAGTGCTTTCTCATCTACATCCTACTCTCCTTTCCCGTTCCTTTTTACTTTCATCACCCTTGCGTCCGACCAACGGCTTCTATCTTCGCCAGCAACGAATGAAAAATATTAAGCGGGCCGCGTTGTTTGTTCGTACACGGATCGACGCGCCAGCAGAATTTCTTGTCGCGCGTTGCGCGCCAGCGTAGCGTATTTTAAGAAACAAAGTGAAAACCAGCATCGTTGGACGCGCGAGCGCGTCTCGCTAAAGAAAATTGCGAGCAATTTTCCAGAGGTGGGGCGTACGAGGCAATCGACCTTTTCTCTAAATTTTCTTTTCATGTTAATAAGTATCGAGCGCGATGCCGTGGAGCCTCCCCGGGATAAACACGTCGCGCCGCTTCGGGATGGAAAAAAGTAGCCGGGCTGAAGCGATTACACGAGCACTTGGGACAACGACTTAAACGAACGCCAAGCAGATCGTTTAATTCATCAAATTAATCCCCCAATTACGCGAGAAATTGCGTTAGCTCGAAAAGTTTCCAAGATAAGTGGCGGGTCCGTCGCGAAGAATTTCATTTAAAAACCGATAACTCGACTGTAGCCGTTGCCCGAACTTTGATCGCGCTGTAAAACGTGTAACAATCGGCCCTTTTAGTCGGCGAAAATGTAGCGCCGTTGAAAATTATCAGCTACGCGACGGTCTATCGCGATGCTGAGAGGGAGGGGGCAACTATAGTCGAGGGTGGAAATTTTAATTAAATACGCTTATTAATAGAGGGAAGCTTCGGAGGTATTCCTGTCAGGTTTATTTAATTACTATTTTATACGCGTTACGGTGTTACCGCGAGTAACGCGCGCTGAAAATTACCGCGACAGAGGTGAGCCGGCCCTAAAACGAATTCTATTAAGTAATATATACGTCGGCAGAGCTACGCGGTAAACTAACGTGTCTGCGTAACTCGGTTACACTCGGCCGGACCGATTCGCTTTTGCTCGAGGATCGATCGATATGGTCTCCAGTCTCGATTAGCGTACGCGCGTGCAACATTTTCGCCCCGGTATCGTTTCGAATCTCGTCGCGAATACTATTCGAGGCAATTCTTGCCGGAAGACGGGAGGGCATTCGCCCCCCCATGCCCCGGTTAATATCCAATTAAAATTCTAAACTCGGAGCCGCAAAGTCCGGCAGCGGCGTTTGATCATCGAACGCTTATGCCCCGCGCGGAAAATTTCATTGATACCGCCTGGCAATTTTCGGTCGACGGGGAATTTCATTCGGCAAATTTCATCGCCAAACGACGCCGGACGAAGATACCGCGGCCGGCGCTCTATCTAACAGCGAGTAACACAATTTCCGATTGCTGCTCGCGTCATATGTTTGCGGCAAAATGGCAACCGTTCGACCAACCTCGAAATTGTACAAATAAATCCAGTTCCCGGCGGACGGACGCGGTCGAACGCGACACCGATAAGAAATCGGGAAATTCGACCCGAAATGTCGAATAACCGATGCGCCTGTCCGCGATGCCTTCATCCAACCTGTCCACTTCCAAACGCGGAGCCGCCGTTCGACGAGGTGGTCCACGAGATCAACAACAACTTCGTGTCCGTAAGAATACCGAAAACCACGGCAGAGTATCGGCCGGAGAACGTGCCCGACAAGGAGCAGGAGCTGAGCTTCGATTTTAACTGCGCTGACGCCGACGGTTCGTTGAGCTTTCCTTCCGAAAATATCCACGGGCCGGGAGATACACGGGGATCTGATTTATCGCGTGCTTCTTCCAGGTGAAAAATGCAAGAGCGGTTGCACGAAAGTTCACGTGATACCGGACGTTCTTCCTCCGGCGAAAATGCCCGACGAGGAAATGCTGTCGCTGAAGACCGTAAGACAGAACACGCCTAACGGCGAGCTCATGACCACGCTCGAAATTGAATTCAAGGCGCCACGAAATTACACCCCATTGCCGGAGCTTGGGCCTGTCCCGCCGATAATTGTGCCGAAACAGCGTCCGAGCAAAAAGGGCAAGCGCAAGAAGAAGAAGAAATAGGAGCCGGTTGTTACGCGACGGCCGAAGCGGAAGAGAAGTGAAAATAGTTATGCAAAGCGGAGTTCCCCTTTAATCCGTTGGATTCTACGAGACGCGCTCGCCCGCGACAAAATGTTCTCGGTTGTCTCTAGTTTTTAGGGAAACGAGGTTTATCTTCCACGGAGCGGACTACGTTTGGCACAAAATCGGCCCTCTTTAGGGATTTACGGGTGGCACGAAACTAAAGGCGTCCGCCACTTTGTCGTAAACGCAAGGCCAGAGCTGGAAGACCGAATAATGGAACGATAAATCACTGGCATTATATTCCTGCGCGTCTCGGCGAATGATAAATCATGTCGCGCACCGAAGGCATACGGTCGCGACGGTATTAAACGTTTTCGGAGCCATTCTCTTCGCGGCCTGGCAGGCGGGGGCAGTCTTTTTAAACCGAGGATTCTGTTTCATCCGTCTCGTCAATGAATCGCAGGTGTCCGCGATTAAGCGGGGCAGTTTCGAATTTCACCTCGGAACGTCGGCGAATCGCGGGCTGAAAGCACAGCAACGTTGCTCCAGCTGGAAGCGCGAGAAACGAAAAAGCTGTAAATCTTACGCGTGCGTCGAGCTGCGGCGAAAGTTCGGTTCAATTACGTTAATGGCCGCGGCGGGAACGTTGCTGGAAGAAGAACGTTACGTTCCCTGCTAAAATTCGAATCCGTTAATAGCGTTAATTAAGTAAATTCGCCGCGATGGATCGTCAAAGTTCGCCGAATATGCGCAACGAATAAAGCATTCGAGAGTGTTGTTTTCACGGGATTGAATACGCGGAACGGCCGTGGTCGACAAACGTTGCGCGGAAACTCGGGCATCGTGGCATCGGGGCGCAGCAGTTTTCAGCAGATTGTGAATGCTCTGACGCAGGTAACCTCGTAAAGGTTTGGCAAAGAGAGACGCAACCGTTGCATCGGCGCGTCTCGTTCGCTGGTCGCTATCAAAATTTCCAGTGGATTTCGAAAGGGCCCGCGAAACATTGACGGAAATAAAATTTTATCACGCCGTGTATCGAATATATGGCGTTGCAGCGGCCGAATAAAATACCCTCTTTTCAAAGTGTATCGCTTTGCGTCAACAAGGATCCGGCGAGCTGTGCGCTTCGTTTAATGAAAGAGTTCCCAATCCCGTAACGCACTCATGGTCGAGAGAGAAAAAAAAAAAATACAATTCACGCGATCGACGTTCGCGATTAAAAAATCCTGGGTAAAAGCTGCGCCACCTCGAATTTCCAACTTCCTCGCGCAATTTCGTTTGGCTGGCTTCCGTTTCTAAACGATTTACGTTCGTCCCCGATAATTGCTTGCGATCTACGAAATTCGTTGTCGCGTTTAGCAAGTGTTCCTCAAGTGTCGCGCGAACTGGCTTGCACATCGAGCCTGCGTTCGACGAACCCTGCGAAACGGTAATTTATAGAGGCAACGTACCACGTACCCCGAGCTAACTAAACGGTGTTGCCATAGAACAGCCTGCGACGATCTTAATTTCATGTTTTCCAGGCTACTGTAATGGTCGATGCGGCCAACTAGCGGACGAATATCGATCGCGATTATCGCGCTCGTTTTGCGCTTCGTGCAAAACGTGCAAAACCTCGATTCGACGCTAAGAGAGAGAAGTCTGTCAGCCGGTGCGCCGCGAGATCAAATATGAAGCAGGATCGATGTAGGACTGCGTAATCGAATCGATGTTCAACGTCGAAAGATAAAGTCGGTGACGTTCGCGACGGAATCAAACGAAAAATGAGGCCGTACCTTCTTTCTCTCCTCGTCGCCCCTTATAAATATTTATTATGCTCAAACAGAAGCTGCGGGTCCTTTCCGTCGAGGCAGGAAGCCACGCGACGAAGTCGATCGTGAAAGCATTTGCTTGTACTTTAAACGATCTTCCCCGGTGTACTGTATAATTCAATAAAATTTGAATTTATCGCCGTCTCTGTATCAGGTGAAACGTTCTCGTTAGCATTCTATTCGCAGTCGATACGTGTGCCTCTTTTCTCCAAACATTTCGCTGCAAGTGTTAGCGGCCCTTTGCAATTAGCAACTAGATAAATCCAGGCAAGGGCCGTGTTTGGTAGATAGAAGAGTTGCTTGAATCTGTTCGTGTATGCGTGCATGCATGCAAGAACGGAGATCGGTAGCGTTCCGAGATTCGAGAATCGAGGGAAACGAAACGAAAAGAAACTCGAACCAATTCCGCCTGAATCGTTGTATTCGTCGAGTCGCGTGATAACCAACTTTATCCGGACACGAGATTTCTCGCAGAAAATACACCTTCCGCTGATTCTGCGGCGTGCCGGGAATACACAAAAGCTGAATTGACGTTTGACCAGCCCGTAGGCGATGCGAAAATATACCGTAAATGCGCTCGACTCGTGCCTTCCTACCACTTCCACCCTGTGCCTCCTCGGTTTGATTTCTTTCGCTTTTTTTTTTTTCAACCACGGGCAGCCAGTTTGCTACGTGCTCGAGGAAACTGTTGCCGCATTGCGTGGCCGACTAACCCTATTCAACTCTCCTCGTAGACCGAGCTTTCGATCATGATCAGCTGGTCCAGTAATTGAACTTCCCTTCCCGGCAAATAAATTCATTCGCGCGTGTTATAGATGGAAGCTACGCCAGAGATCATTAATCTCATCCTGTTACATCGAAGTTCTCGTTCAGCTCTACCTTAGTGTCCAGGACGAATATTGTCCAGCCTGAAATCCATAGAGGCACAGGTCCAACAATTTCGCCGGCCAAACGTGAAACTACCCGGTAGCAGCAACGAACATCGGTAAACAGATTAAATGCGCATTCGGCGAAACACGCAGGTGAGCGCCAGTTGTATTCGTTATTAACGTAATCAGGTGCACCTGAGCCACGCATGAATATGTACGTTCCAGCGTGACCAGTTTACGTTAATGATCACTGAAAGACATCCGCATCGTTGCTCGAGAGTCTACAAAACGATAGAAATATTCTACAGACGATAGGGTCAAGTTCGCGTAAACTCGTGGAACATGTCGAATTTCGTTCCCATTTTCCATCTGCCGGGAAGGGAAAAGCCACGCAGGAGAGCCGTGAAAATATACTGCCCAGGAAAAGGGAAGAAAGCAGGGCGAAGGTTCTCTTATCCCACAAGAGCGAAGCGTCGCGCTGAAATTTTTGTCGAAGAACACCCGGATCTTACGTTCGCATAATACCATAAAATCTCCTATTTTCACCTCCCATCCTCACCTTTCTCGACATCCTTTACGATTTAGTTGTCCCTCCTAACGGCTGCGGTAACAGGACCAAGGAGAGGCCGCGGCGATAGAGAGGGCCGCAAGCAAAGTTTTAAGCACGTGGTTACATTTGCATTTCTCGACACTTAGGTCCGAGCGGCGCACCGACGTTATGCAAATCTTAATTCGCCTCGCTAGAAAACTCGTAAAATTACCAAGCTTTTCCGCAATAAACTCTCAAATTACTTGCACACCTTTGAACCCTACCCTCGACCTGAATGTTCGCCACCTTTGGCTGAAAACAATAATTCGTGGACTCGCTTCGACGGCTGATTGTTTTGGAAACGATCGTTAATAAATTCGCCGAAAATTGAAACGAAATTACGAGCTGAATAATTCCCCGTTAACTGATTAATAGCCCCGTTCCAAGGAATCGTGTTATATGATCGCGACTTAACTGAACTGCCCGACATGGATATAAAATCCATAAATAACGTTCCATTGTGTTTCCTAGAAATATTTCCAAGTGTACGGTTCACGTACAATTGCTTGCATTACGTTATAACATATCAACGCCTCGACCCCATATTATACAAGTTTTGTACGTGATATGAATTATAATTTAATAGGGATACATTGCTAAAGTTCCACTTATTTGAAGTAGACAATATGGCGCGGCGCACTATGCTTCTGCGCATTCCCGCCCGTCATCGTCGTGTTCCCGCCAGAACGGGTCGACGCAGGTCTCTGCCATATCTACAACGCCAGCTGTGGTGTCGCCATCTATACAGAACTTCTCGAAACTACTCGCGCCTGCTATAATACCGCCATCTACAGATCTTACATGAACTTTAATATTACTTTTACTACAAGTTGTACCGAATGCGCTAAATATAAAATAAATAATATAATGATTACTTTACATATGCACAAGTTTCACATTGCTGCAATTAAATTTAAAGTATAAGTTTTCTCTGTAAGATATATTGTGAATAGTTCTAAAAGAATAGTTCATAATTATTAGCTTGTAAAATCGAATTACAACATTTTTGTAACTTGTATCTTCATTAATTAGATTTAATAAAGTTTTAACGAAAAGAATTCCACTGCTTCTTTTATTTTCATACCTTATCAATCCTTGAAAGAACCTAATTCCAATTCCTTAAACAAGTACTACCGTGCGGGAACTTTAAATGCAAAGTTCACAAGCGTAGAACTTGTAAAAGTAGACCTGATCATTATTAAATTTGGCGCCAATTATCTGGAAATTAATACAACGTCTGCACAGGAGCCGCTGAAATTCGGTGCTCGAAAATTCCCGGAACGTGACGTCACTTCCAAGAATTTCTGAAGTCGAATACCTCCTCGCACATCATATTCTCCTGATACGAATCCACGATTTTCAGCGAGATATTTTAGCCAGAAACTCAGAAATTTTGCGTTCGGGAATTCCTGGAACGTGACGTCATTTCCAGGAATTTCTGATGTCGAATACCTCCTCGCACATCATATTCTCCTGATACGAATCCGCGATTTTTAGCGAGATATTTTAACCAGAAACTCAGAAATTTTGCGCTCGGGAATTCCTGGAACGTGACGTCATTTCCAGGAATTTCTGATGTCGAATACCTCCTCGCACATCATATTCTCCTGATACAAATCCGCGATTTTTAGCGAGATATTTTAGCCAGAAACTCAGAAATTTTGCGCTCGGGAATTCCTGGAACGTGACGTCATTTCCAGGAATTTCTGATGTCGAATACCTCCTCGCACATCATATTCTCCTGATACAAATCCGCGATTTTTAGCGAGATATTTTAGCCAGAAACTCAGAAATTTTGCGCTCGGGAATTCCTGGAACGTGACGTCATTTCCAGGAATTTCTGATGTCGAATACCTCCTCGCACATCATATTCTCCTGATACAAATCCGCGATTTTTAGCGAGATATTTTAGCCAGAAACTCAGAAATTTTGCGCTCGGGAATTCCTGGAACGTGACGTCATTTCCAAGAACTGCCGGTGTCGGATACCTCCTTGCATATCATATTCTCCTGATACAAATCCACGATTTTCAAAAAAATATTTTTGCCAAAATTCAGAAATTTAAGTGCTGAAAATCATGGATTTGTATTAGGAGAATATGATATGCAAGGAGGTATTCGATCTGTGCAATTTTCTGGACATCTGCCAACTAATTTTGCAAGATGTGAAGACTTTAGAGACTTTAGAATTTGCTGCTTCGAAATTTAATAACGTATGGGGCCATTTTTACAAGTTTCTCGCTTTAGGACTTTGCATTTAAAGTTCGTCCACGTTACTTCTTGTATAAGGATTTGGAATTAGGTTGCTTCAAGGATTGTTAAGGTGTGAAAATAAAAAGAGCAGTAGAATTGAATTTAATGACGATTTATTTAAATTAATTAATGGAGATACAAGTTATAAACACTTGGCAATATAAATTTACAAGCTAATACTTATGAACTATTCTTTTATATCTATTTATTATATATCGTAGAACTAAATCTTCTACCAATTCTACACTAACATTTATTTAATCAAAAATACTATAAAGATAAATAACCTAATACTTATAAACTATTCTTTGAAGTTAATTTACAATACATCTAGCAGATAAAACTTGTACTAAAATGTACATAGTTTAAATGCTAAAGCTTATTTTAAATTACAACAATTGTGTAACTTGTGCATATGTAAATTGTTTATTATATCTTTCATTTAATATTTAGCACATTCAGTAGAACTTGTACTAGTAATATAAGTAATATTAAAGTTTATACAAGATCTACCGAATAAACTGAATATAAAATAAAATATATAAGTGTACACCGATAACAACTGATTACACAATTGTTCTAAATGAAATTTACGCACTAACAGTTATAAACTATTCTTATACACTAATTTACTATAACTAAAGTATGTGACAGGGGCATTCTTTCTTCTTTCTTGCATATATGCACGATGAGATGGACTGGACAATACTCCTTACCCTTTGGATGTGAAACCTGCACACACAACAAATATATTAGTAAGTATGTAACAGGAGAGAGAAAAATTGTTAAGGGTTATTTAGAGAAAAAGGAAAGAAGGGAGGGACAAAGCGGAAGCATACAAAAAGAAGGGAATGTTCATGATTGTCCACAATTAAACTTACAGGTTAATACTTACAAACTATTTCCATAAACCAATTTACTAGAGCTGAAGTATATGACAAAAATCGTTCTTTCTTCTTTCTTGCTTCTATGCGCGATAAAAAGAGCCAGTGTTTCGGCAATTTCCTGTCCGCAAAGGGTTAAGGGATATTTACAGGAAAAAGAAAGAAGGAAGGGCTAAAGTAGAAGCATAACAGATGGATGAGATAATTTGATAACGAATGGAATGCGTCAAGCCCGATTGAATTTGATGAAAATGGAAGTAAAGGAAGTAACAGAGAGTCTTAAAAGAAGAAACTATGAAACACAACAGCAAAAGTGAAACAGAAAAAAAGAAGCAAAATATAATGAAAAGTTTAAGTATATTAGTACTACAAGACTAGCAGAGTAAGTACCTAAGTAAAGATGGTAGAGTCAAAAATTAATAATGCAGGTAAGATACAATAATAATGTAAAAGGAAATAGGTATTAGGAACATAAATTAAATAGAAGTTATAGTTAATAGAAGTTAAATAGAAGTTGTGATGATAAGAAGATGTGGATATAAGTTTGAAACATTGAAACATCTAGTAAGAGTATGTAGGGTAATACGCGTTAAGATATAGAGTATGTGAAATGTAAGACGAGATGAACGAGAGAAGTATAGTTTTGGAATTTAAAACAAAACCGGAAGGAAAGGAAAACATGTATAATAGAAATGCAATGGGGAGTTAAGAAATGGCAAATAAGAATTAGGGTAATGCGTGAAATGGAGAAGGCATGAAAGGTAGAGCAAAAGAGAAGATGAGAGTGCCAAGATATAAAATACTATTATAAAGTTAGGTTATATGTACACTAAGTCCAACTTTCATTGCTGTGAGATCCAAATAAAGATAAAAACAACTAATTGTATGTATTTATGACATGCTGGAAAATTTATTAACGAAAAGAATATTGGCAAATATATTCACCTTTGCTAAAAAGCTTGATTGTTGTACAATAATGTGAAGAATGGAACTTTAATGCATTAATTTTAATGCAGATTGTAATGCTGTGATTTCTGTCACTTTATTGATATGTAAATGAAAATGCGAAACGATTTTCGTGCATTATTAACTTCATTTTATGAATGAAGGCATAATAACCAAATTTTATGAACTTCATCGTACCGTTATTTATAAACAAGTGCTTGAAATCAAGTACCACTTGAATCCCTGTCTTACCTGTCTTACCCAAAGTGGGCTTTAGTTTCGCCATCTATGCAGATATGAATCAAACTACTCGGGAGTCTTCCATATCTACACTTAAGATAAGTAAGAATCGCGATTAGTTTCAAGAAGTACTGTATAGATGGCAACACTAAAGCAGGCGTGAGTGGTTTCAAGGAGTTCCGTATAGATGGCGACACCATCACTGGCACTACAGGTATGGCCGAGAACCGCGTAGTTTCAAGCTCATCTTTACAGATATTAATCAATTTGTGAATTAAAATATACAGATGGGTATTTGGTATATAAAAGAGAAGGCATCGTGGAGAATAATAAAATGTAATTCTCAATGTGAAACATATATGAATTGTTTTACTAAAGAATTATCTCAACAGCGTCAGAAAACAGAAGAATCTACATAAGAAACACGTCAATAAATAATACACAATATTTACAGCTACAAATAGATATAAAACTAGAAACGAAAATTCAAAACTAATTGCAATAAAAACTTAAGATTCTGTGCACTTAAATAACGACAGTGGACAGTAATGCCCACTTAATTTTCGCTGGTTAGGGGCTGCCTAGCGAACCCTATCCGGGAATTTAGCTTACCAGTAATTGCCAGTTTATGCTTATAGCTTTTCGGCACTCTCAGCTTAGACTGTGTTGGTCACACTTTTGTCCAGATAACGAGAGTGAGATATATTGAGGGCCATTGCTTATCACAAGTGGAGATAACTCGGATGCTCGCCCCATTCGATGCATCGGAGCTGGCCCAAGTATTGGTGGCGATGACTCGGCAAACATTAATTGCGGAAAAGAACGAACACTAAGCAGGCACTACTGTACTTTGTATCCTAAGTTCAATCCGCAGACCATTCGCTCGAATTATTTTCCACATCATTACAAAACGTCTCATCACTTGTGAGAAAGAAAAATCTCATATTACTGTCAATTTGTAGAACGTTCATTAATTGATCGTAGTACAAATACAACAACAGGAGGAGTATCGAATCAGCGTGGTTTTTCTGAGTCGGTATGTCAGTCACGTTGGGCCACGAAAGTCCATAAGGTGTCTTGTCTATTCCTATATCTCGTCTGTGACCCAACACTGCTTCAGTAAATAATAGTTTTTAAAGTGATCACTGTGCTTGAGCACACGACGCCCGAGCAAGAGATGATAAATTATACAATAACGTAACGCGTTGTTCAGGAGACCGCTGTCCTACCCAATGCGAAACTATATTGTACCAATTTTATAATATTGGAACAAATAAAATATAAAAATCTTATTTCGTTTCGCGGTAGGATCTAGTACAACTTTATACACTAGAGGACGCAATAAGATAGGGGCGGAAACTCAAA
The DNA here is from genome assembly GCA_948146005.1 of Nomada fucata. Classification (NCBI taxonomy): domain Eukaryota; kingdom Metazoa; phylum Arthropoda; class Insecta; order Hymenoptera; family Apidae; genus Nomada; species Nomada fucata. The sequence goes on along the minus strand of OX411277.1, from coordinate 1,368,438 downwards.
GCTTTTTTTTGATTGGTCGAATGCAAAGCACTGCCTTTCCTATTGACATCTTATTTATAAGAGAACCGACTGTTCTTACTTTCAGAATCTCAGAATAGGTGAATGTAAATCATGCTTCGATGTATGTTCATAAATGAAATTCCAATTGGATCTGATGGACCAAATTTCTTATCGTTCACATTGGCATGAAAATTCTGTTATCCCTTGATCCACACCCTCCAGACATGCCATTGAGCCTTTGTACATTGGCATCACTGATGCTTCTTTCCAGATGGTTTCTCCAGTGACTAATTCATAGTAGTCAAAGTCGAAAGAGTGTTTTTTTAAGCCGGTGCATGTTCCTGTAATGAATTTTTAAACATTGGTAAGGACATGAACAAGGACGGAAAAGATTTTGTGCTCAAACAATGTGTAGTTTAACATCGATAACATTACTCGTTTATCCGATGTTGCCTCGGAAATACGACTCTCCACAAACATCATTAATTGAAGGAATTTAAAGCGAAAGCCTTATTAACACCTCCATTTTTTAATCGATTTATTTACGGAAAAGTGCATACCGTAGGTTGCATTGCAATTGTCTTTAATTGTCAGTTACGTCTACCCACATGTTCTACCTACGGTAATGTTATTGGATGTATTTGCTTGCTACACTCGTTCTGTTTTTAAGTTGCTAAGTTGCTGTGTATTACGATCAAAGTTACGATGTTGATCGACGTATTAAAAATATAAGTGACTTAAGGACCGATCGTACTAAAGTGCATACGAACTTACCACAAATTACTGCACACAGAGTACGTATTGCTCATAACGATCTAGTTGAAGTAGAAGTTGCTGAAAATATACGGACCTGATCTTTCCGTGATATTTTTTTTCTATTTTTCATCATAAAACATAGCGAAGATTTTGTGATCAATTAATACCTGTTAACCCTACATTTACTATTTCTTTCTTCACTTAATTGACGATAAAGGAAGTTCCATATTTTATACGTTTGGATTAAAGAATAAACATTTATTTTGTAGACCAAAAAGTGATTGCAGCTTTACATAAAAAGCTTTAATTCACATTGAATTAAAAATTACATAATGACAGAGTATAAGCTCGTCGTTGTGGGAGCTGGAGGTGTGGGCAAATCCGCGCTTACGATTCAATTGATACAAAATCATTTTGTAGACGAGTATGATCCTACTATTGAAGACTCTTATAGGAAACAAGTAAGGCGTTAATCTTTATTTAACAATGTTGAATTATTCGACAATGTGCTTATATATCATTCTGTATACATAGGTAGTTATAGACGGAGAGACATGCCTTTTAGACATATTAGATACAGCTGGCCAAGAAGAATATAGTGCAATGAGAGACCAGTATATGAGAACTGGAGAAGGTTTTTTATTAGTGTTTGCTGTAAATTCAGCCAAAAGTTTCGAAGTATGTATGCCTTCTAGTTTTGGGAAGGTTTTATATTTATTGCCAAAGTGCTATAATGTGGCACATATATTATTTATATTAATTATAAATTGCACAATGTTTTAGGATATAGGAACATATAGGGAACAAATAAAAAGAGTGAAGGACGCAGAAGAGGTACCAATGGTGTTGGTAGGTAATAAATGTGATCTTCAGCAATCGTGGGCAGTAAATATGACGCAAGCAAGGGAAGTGGCTCGTCAATATGGTGTGCCTTTTGTCGAGACTTCTGCCAAAACTAGAATGGGTGTAGATGATGCTTTTTATACTCTGGTAAGTAAATACAATTAATAGTAAACGTGAATTGCATGCTTGAAGAATGCCAATAAATCCAGCAATGGAATATAAGAAATATAGAGCTGCCAGATTTACTTACACAATTTTTTCTCACTGGTATACGATTACTAAATTATAGGTGAGAGAAATACGGAAAGACAAAGAACATAGGGGTAAAGAGAAAAAGAAACGTATGAAAGCGGGCAATTCGAGCCGTAGGAGACATCGATGCTGTTTGCTTTAAATCACTGAATAACATTAATTCTGTCATTGAACGCATTAAGATGGAGATAGATTGTAAAAAGCATTAGATTATGTTCACTTTACGCACATTTTTGCAGTCCTCCTCAATAGAACATTCAAATAAAGTACAGGCACAACTTTTTCTATAATATACAGGAGGAAGAGAGAACAAAATATGTAATAGTATTGTATTATATCGCATACATTTTTACTCTTCAAGTTAAATTTCATAAAATACATTGTTTATTCACCAGTCTGCCATATAACTCTTAATGTTCTATTAGCAACAGAATTTTAACCCTTGATTGCATTGAATGGTCAGTATCAAAAAAATATTTTTTTTAGGTCGTCCACTTATTTTATTGTTAAGTATGGAAAAGTATTATATCCAATGAAAGCATTGCATAGCTTTAGGTATTGTGGAAGAAAAATATACATAATTCATCGAATCTATTAAATTCCAGCGCAAATATTTTTTTATATCTTTTATTCGGATAGTTTATAATTTTAAACGTATATTTAATTAGTGAATTAAATATATTTCTAATTTTTATTTCTACATTTTATTACGCGTAATGAAAAAATTCCATTTTCCTAAATGAAAAAGATACAAGCCATAAAACACAAGGAAATAAAACGTGGATAACTCATTTTGTGCTGTGATTAAATAATCTTAAGCATGCCATGCTAGTTAGATATTACTGTGATTAAGTATGCAATTTTGACGTAAACACCTATTTACAATATTAAGAAGTACATAGGTTTGTTCGTGTTTTCTTTTTTTACTTTTTTTTAGTGCAATTAAAAACGTATACTCGATACTCCTTGCGCAATATAGAAAATAACGTAATAAGCTGTTAATTTCTATAGCAATGTTTTTTATACGTTTACAGTAAGAAAAGATTGGTGAATGCGAACTTATTTCGATTATCGTACAAATGTAAGCGTCATTTTTATCAACCGTTGTTGTTTCAATGTATAGTTACAAACGCGTGGAAAATATACGTCTTGGTAAAACAAAGCGAAGGTTTACATTGATATTCGAATGTCTGAATTACTTTCTCTAATCACGTTTTTCTATCGTTTTCTCATTGTCGCTTTCAAATCATTTCTGTAATTGATTTACGATTATGCTGTAATGAAAAGTATAGTATTTCTGAGGCATAAATATCAATTGTAAACTTTTTATTGTGATTATATACTTTGATGTTTGTTGCGACAATAATATCATCTCATTTTAACGAGACATGAATCTACACTGCACAAAAACAATTAATTATACCTTTCTACGTAAAATCCACGAATATCTTTAGTGGAGTACACGATATTCCACGTACAGGATTGCGTTTCATGTCTGACAAAATTTTGAACAATCAAGGGTTAAACACTTTGCTGAATGATCGAGATAGTACAAGTTGCAAATATTCTTATATATGTAAACGCGCAAATTTGTAATACTAGCTTTTTCAAATATTGAAAAATCTGTGTATATATAAAATTGCACAGCATAGGTGTTATTGTGTAGTTAAAATTCGTAATAAAACTTTGTACAAAAAATGTTCTTTATATTCATTCTATTTTGAATGATTCTTTTTAAATACTAATTGTAGGTCATCTATGCTGTTTGGTTTTATACCATTGAAAGGACAATCGACGAATTATTGTCTACCCAATTTTATTCTTACAATACTTCGTATAAAAAAATAATAAAGTTATTCGAATAAAACGGTCCTAAAAATATTAAAAATTTTTTAAATTAAAGTTTTAGATCGAAATTCATACATCTGTATGTCGTATGTAATTGTATAGATTAAATATTAACTTCGTTGCTCGTACGTATTCGGGAATATATTGGGCGAGTACATACAATGTTTAATATTCTTTATTTTTTGGTTCAAAGCACATTATCCGATAAGAAAATATCATGCAAGCGTACACACTAAGTACAAATTATAAAGCAATGTTTTTCTTTTTATTCAATACATATGTGTACTAAAGTATACCAAGATTCAATAGCCACCACATACATGTGTCGATAGAAGTGCAAATATAAAGAATACGAATGAACGTCCGTGTTCATAAGTGCGGTATAGTATTCATCTTAAAAATCAGAATATAAAACGAATTTGTAACGATTCAATGTATTTTATCAATTATTAAAAGTAGCCTTATTAAAACTATTTACTGTATAATCATAACGTAGTACCACCATCTATACACTGACCGAAAATGAAACAAACCTTATAATATGTCGAATGTTATTATGCATATGCATCTTAATTTTTTAACTTGATATTTAATATATATTTTTGTTAACAGATTTTCTAAGAATTTTTGTATTAACTGACTAGGATCTTAAATTTAACATGATATTCGTCATTTAATGGCATGATAAAACTATTACAACGATACAAATGTAATAATTAGTTTATAGAATAATTAAAATTAATAAAAAAAAATCATTTATACCTATAAAGAGTGTTGTTTTTTTTCCAACCCGATTCAAGTAACAATTTTTTTTTATCAGTCAGCGAAATTAAAATGTCTTTTACAAGGAACTGGGAAACTATATGTGTATACGCAATATTTTTGGTTTAGTTTTCATTTATTTTCGAGCACCTAGGTAAATATAAAATTGTTATACGCCTATATGATTCTGTATGTAACTATATCACTGTCATGGTACTGTTTACTATACGTATAAGCTATCTTCTAATTACATACGAAATGGTAAATGTAGGCTCGTGTATACAGTAATATATATATACATATATATATATGTATATTTATATATATATATATACATATACACACACATATGGCACGTCAGTCTGTACGTTTAAAATTACTTAAACCACTTACGAATAATTATTAAATACTACCATGTATCTGTCATCAAAAGTTATGAATTGTTTTGTTACGTTTGGCATGGTTCATGGCGAATCGCTTTAGCACTACCGTATCATTTCCATGTATTTTTGTTTATGTTTGCTTAGCATTTCAGTCACAGTTACTAATTGTTTTATTGTTGGCTGTAAAAACATATTCGTCAATAAACAAAGATGTGAGCACAAATTGCAAAATCAAGATATTGCTTAATACGCATAGAGATTACAACAAATACCTGCGTTTTTGATAGAACTTGAAGTTCTTTTAAATGAGAAACGCAAATATGATGCAACGTAGCCAAATCTCTTGCTGTATCTGTAACACAACTCCTGTTCCTTGGATCCGCCCCTTCAGATTCCGGTTTCTCAGTTACATTCTATAATATATACAGGTTTCAATTATTTCAAATATTGATATCATCATATGGCACATTGAACGATCTCTACTTACAGATAACTGATCAAGAAATACCACCATTCTCTCTTTATTTTTAAGAATAAATGGATTAACTACTTCCATGTACGGCTCCTTACCGCCGAATTCTACCAAGTTGGCCAGATTTTGTAAACATTTTGCAACCATTACTAATGATCTACGGAATCGTTTAGTAATAGTTAACGAACATTGAACGCATCTATCAAATACCTTACGTTTAATATAGACCTACCCTACCTTGCAGCAGCTGGAGGTGGTGGTTCAGCTATTAAATTAAATGACCTAGGATTTAATATGGCAGGGCAGAGTAGGCGTAAAAATATAAATCCACTGACTACACGCGTTCTGACTAGTCTTTCGTGTGGCCATTTGGCAACAACTGCTCTTTGCAAGCATCCACAAATGTATCTCAAGGTCCTTGGACATGCATCAGGACTCGTGAAAATACTCAGTGTTACTTCGTCTAAAACCTAAAATAATGTTGACTATCTGTTATCATCGTTCTGGTTAATTTACTCTTCGATTATGTACCTGTAGCAAAAATTCTGCATTACTGCATGCGTCTTCCGGGGAATCCATTTTAGTTGGATTCAATTCACAGCTCTGTTTACTTTCAATCAATTTCACTATAGTGTCGCGTAGAGCGGCTTTTAAGAAGGAGGTACAAACTGATTTCATATATAAATCCATTAAAGTAGTCGTAAGGCTGGCGGCTCTAAAAAGGGTTGGAGTCTCATCTTCCTTGTCCACCTATGGATAACGATACACAATTTCAGTACAGAACGAGAACACTTCTTTTTCTCTTAAAAAGCAGAAAGAAGAACATACTTCCGCCTGATTCAGTGATCTCAACAGATCCGCTTCCTTTCTTTCGTGCCTAAACAAACACCATTGAAATTACAGTTCTATCGTTTAAACGTAAGCAATGCTTAATATTATGTACTGTTGCTTGTACCTAAATATTCTAAGTAAACTATTTGCCAGTGGTACTCTATCCAAGTGACACACATCTGCTAATGCCCTAACAACATGCAGCTCTGGATCCAATAGCAACTGTTGTAATGGACTATATTCTTCAGGAGGCATCGCTAAGTCATGCCGATACCTGCAATATTACAGAGACACAAAAAATACAATACTGATTGTCACGTTGAAAAAAAAAGTTCGTTCACAATATTTCTACCTTATTCGTAAACGGAGTACGCCCCATTCACCAATTGGTGTAAGCCCCGATAATGGATACCATTCGTCCATCTCTTCTCCATTCGTCAGGCTTGCTAATTCAACATTCAATTCTGCCACTTCGGTATCCTTGCTACGTTTCCCTTTATTGTACAATGTTAAAGAAAATGACATAACGTCCGGTGGAACATCTCTGTGGAATAATTTACGGTAAGCATTATTCGAACGTCGAAATAATTCTGGACGACCGACTATATACATACTCTAAAATAAATTCCTCGTCCCAAATTGGATGTAATCCAGTTTTAACTTTTGTGCGAGCAACTTTTACATTGTTTAGAGCCACTATGATGAAGGGATTTGGTACTAGTTTATATGGAAGTCTATGCGCGTCTAAAATATGCAGATGTAATGAACGTAATTCACGAAGACGAGCAACCTTCGGGGCACGGGTAAGTTGTGATACACATAGTGGTTTCAAGGCATTAATCCAGTCCAAAGCATTCTCGGAATTTGGAGCAGCCAAATATGTTATCGTGGCCAAACATGGTAAAGCACGTTCAACTAATTGAAAGCAATGAGGCCTATCGAATACACTTTCGTGGACCTAAAAGAACGGTGTGTCAAGAACAAGCCTTACGAACAATTTGGTGTTATCACTTTTACATAAAAAGTGTGTGTTCCATACACGTGATTGAAGTAAACTTCGGCTCGTGTTAGTTCCAACAAACAATTGGGATGTACGTTACAAAGTTAACACGGTCTGTTAACTAGTACAGGAAAACACACGTGAGAAGTTATTAGAAGTTCATGTACCTGGTATAAATAAGCACAGCTTAAATCAATAAGACCCTTAGGCTTGGTCCTTTTTGGATTGTCGTATAAATACAAATGAGTGTCAGTTGCGTCTACTAAAAGTACAAAGTACAAGGCTTTCCATTTCTTGTTTTTTTCCGATTTTTTTTCTAAATATCCCTGCATCTTAATTCCTTTATTTTTCTTTGCGCCGGACTGTTCACGGCATTCTCGAAGGGTCGCATATATCTTCTCCGCATGCTGCACCTCTCTATTAACTCGTACACTGCCATCAGGCTCGGTCACCATTGCTTGGACCAAGGTATGGCCTTCCACAATCTGTTCCTTCCGGTATCTATAAAAGCGATGGAATAAAACTCGATGCATTCTTTATAATTTACGAGACCAAGGATCGTACCTGTTTATGACAGCGTCAAGACATTCGAATGTTCTACCACCCATAAGATAACGTACTCCCTTTTTTTCAATTCTAAATCTTTGAATTTGATTATTTATATGAAAGAAAAGGGAATAATCGCCGGGACTATTGTCCGAAGGTCTGACCTGAGTAACAAGTGCAGTATAATTATTGTCTATCATTGGAGTCAAGTAAAAAAAAAAGTTTGATGCATGCGACTTACCAAGAAGCTACCAGGACCTGCTTTCACTAGCATGTCAACGGCTTCGCTTTTAGTGACATTAGGATGGAACCAGGAGAACACAGTATTAGGATCAATGGAATCATCCAGATCTTCTACTAATTCTCGAAAAATTAAGCCTTGTTCACCAGTTCTGTGTGCAGTAACCCACAACCATCCATCACCCATATCGTTGTGCACAAAAAATATGTCACCCTTTTGGAAGCTCAACTCATCTGTATCTGGCATTTTTGTATACGGTAGTATCGCAACTATCCGCTTCTTATCGTTCACTGGTTCAGGTGGTGGAGTAGGATGTATAAGTCTTTCTCTCTTTAGAAGATCCGAGCAATGAGTATAATATGCAACTAGGTCCGACAAGCTGTTGAATTGTCTGCCACCTGTAAAGAAATTCATATTATGTCATATAACCAATTTCATTGTACATGTAGAAAGTTTGTAACATCTTATTAACATCTGCCGTACCAATATAATAATCTCCGCACACAGCTGTGATTCGAAAATGATTAATGCCAGTTCTGCCTAAATAGGACAATACATAACTTCCGGGCTTCCTGTCGCTCTCACGCACCAGATAACTACCCATTTTACTTGCATCCCACAGTCTTTCTTCTGCAGTGAATCTATCTAATCTACCATGATACCACCTACAAAATGTTTTCACATTAATGAATTCACATTCATTTAAGTTCAAACATAATGAAAACTAGTATTTCTATTGGTAATTAAAGCCCAATTAATGCAGATCCTCACTGATTTTCTGGTGGAGCGGTTAATAATGTTGCATTAGCGCTGTCGGGTTCTTCTGTATCTTGAATATCGTCTGGGATGTTTTCCAGAAATGGATCGAATTCATTTTCTACATTCATAGATTCGTTCTGCCCACCATCTTCGCTGCCGGTGCTAGGAGAACCTCCTTTGCTATTATGATCCATCTGTAGATAAAGTGATAAGAAGATAAATACATTATACTTTACTTTTGCAGATTATCTGTCAATTATATGGGAGAAATTTTGATAAATCTTTTCTGTGGTATTAACCAAAATTTTCACTACACTGCAAAATGATTGGAAAAACTTTTGCGGTATATCCTGCAATATATAAATATAACGCTGTGCTAAGTATAACATATATTTCTGTAAACAAAAAGGAAATGACCAATGTACCAGTATCTGCTTATAATTCGTTTATATCTGTGGCATTTTATGTTTCCTGTTTGTTTATAATGCATCAATATACCACAATCATTGTCCAGCAAACGATACCGTTTAGCCAAGACACAATGACGGGTGATTAATGTAAGATGAATAATACTCGTACGTACCTTGGCACTGTTCGACACGCTCGGACCTCCACGTACAAATTCTGCCATTTTCGCTTCGCATGCACACCTTCATACACTCGATTATTGAAAAAAATTACTGAAAAGTATTAATTAAACGGCATTCGTTTTATTGCGATCTTTCTTACCACGATTATTTACAAATCTAAGGTGTTATTCATATAAAATTTATTGACGTTTCTCGGCAGCCATTTTACTACTGCACGCGTTGATCGCAGAATATAGGCGGGCAACAGATCCTCTTTATCATACAAAATTTGATAATTGTTTTGTAAGTTCACGACATGATCCTGCCCTTTTCACTTAATTTTTTTACTCGGAGATAAACGCTTTATACCTCTAATACGTCCCGATTCGTTCAAACTTTGAAAATACTTTTACAAATAATACACCATTGACAATGTACTTACAGAGAGAGAGGCAATAGTTTCGGTAATAATAATAAAAGTTTAGTAATCGAATATGTATCAGTCACTATAGATTTGAAATGTACATATGTGCAAATATGAGTTTCCGTAGAAATGATAATACAAGACTACAGCTACTACGGCCAAAAAAAGTTTTAGTAAACTTTCGGGCGCATATATATTGTGCGCTAAACGCTAGTTCTTGTTTGAACTTTTTCGTTTCATGCGTACTCCGCAATTGATATGGCGGAAGTTTGTTTGTACACGTCAAATTCAATGTCATTCGAATGCATATGAATTTTGTACAATAATCTACTGCAATTATCCGATAGAATATAATCGTAATGGTAAGATCATAATTTCGAAATTTATAACTCCTATTCGATATAACATTCTATAACATGTAAACTGTACGCAACCGATTTGACCCTTACCGTAATCTCCCTATTATTCCAAACTGTGTAATAAATTTATGTTGTTTCTCTGAAATATACTTTTGGGTGACGTGCAGTCTGCCCTATTTAATTTTCAGAGCCTGTTGACGGTGTTTTTATTACTAATATGTACCTGTACCTACGTTAGATCTATTGTGCCCAGTTTACTGGACAACCGATTGGGGAAGGTTGGGTATGTACCCTGCAGCAAGTTTAATGTTTTAAACAAATACATGTTGCAAGTATTCATATTAATAAACTGCAATTAGATTCCAGGGTACCTTTTGGAAATGTGCTAGGATCGGCGAAAGAAAGAGTCCGTACGTGGCAGTGAGTTGTCTTTTGATGGCGTTTAGTATACTGTTTTGGTCATAGCGTGTGTAATGTCTTACTCAATTGTAAAAACTATTTCCACGGATAATGTACAAGTATGCGTCAATTGTAATTACGATTGACTTGAAATGTAAATTAGGAAGCAAGCATGTCTATTTATCATGAATGATCATGGGTGCTCTAACTTCAATGTCTAATGGGCGCACTTATATACACACTAAAGCAAGAATAAAAGGGAATATTTGATATTTCGGGTTAGTTGTATGGTATGTTTTATTTGTCAACACGTGTCTTCTCCAAAGCTATATAATTATCCAATTTGAGCACATTTTCTCATCGTAATTTCATTATATACTTTTCCTTCTATAAACAACAACATTCTTTTAATATAGTTATTGTAGAGTTGTTATATTGAGCAGTGTTTTATGATATACAATATGTACTCGTTAAATAGGTATATTTAACATGCGTGTTTTTTGTTTGCTTCGCGAGTATGCTACTATTCAAATGACAATGAACCACCCATTCTAACTAAACCTTGTATTCTGTAATAGAAGACATTCACGACAGCAACAGTGTCAGAAGAAAGCTACGACGTCGGTGGCTTGAAAATTCTGCCATTGAAGGGACGTCGTGCTTCTCTATCTGCGCCATTTACACACAGATCATAATTATAGAGTACGATATGGTTTGCGGTTTCGCGAGGAACATTGAAAAATTATACAAACCACAACCTACTAGGAACACTTATTGTCCATTACTTGAACGTAAACTCTTCGTACATTCCTGCAAATAATTCTTACATAGACGCGCAAGTGCACGAATCGACAATGAATAGAGCGCTAAGCAATACAACGATTAATCGTTTCAAATAAAACATCTTTCCTGTTCACTAAAAAAATATAATCTAAGAACGAGCTTGATAACCGTATGATCGAATTGCTCGAATTTCCAAACATTCCTCGCAGGTAAACCACTCCGATTACATTTTTACTTGTGGTCTCGTTTAGTCGTTGGTGTGAGGTACATTACTTGCCTACGTGTAATAAAAAAATACATAAAGTAAGAAAAGTAAGATCTAGTGTCGTCCTAAAATATATAATACGGTACTATACGCCCTACGGATATGCATCTGCCTCAGATATGACGTGTTTAATGTCCATTAAGATGCCACCTGCGATCTCTGTTCGCTCTGCTATCGTATCGATAAATAAAGATATTACCTTATTACACCTTACGTATAAATTAGTATGCTAATTATTTGTCTGTGTTCGAGTACAATCGAATAGTTGATTAAGGAGGGCCGATTCGCGACAGGGCGCGAATCTTACAGTACAATTAATGTTGGAATACAATTAATCGTTGATAATTATTACGACGTAACAATATATATATATATATATATATGTATATGTATATGTAAGGGATGTTCATTTTAATTGGATCGCCATTGCCATTGCAGAAATAATTCGGAAGTGTGAGTAATCGATTGAAACTATCACTTGCGCCGCGGCTCTTTTCTCGAACGATGATGATCTTTGTGAATGACACTGGTGGCCCACTTGAGATAGACACCCTGCATGTGTAAGGCTTTCGACGCTAATATTATATAACTTACACGGTATATAATTCCTAATAACTCGACAAACCAGAAATGACAGTTTCAATGAAACACCTTGCACTCCTTTCGTTTCGTTCATTGTTAAAAAAATACTCGACAACGTTACATTTAGTCCAACTGAAGAACACATTTCGCTCACGACTTTTACTCTTTTCCCCGCATTTCGAAAACGGATAAAAGGGTCATAAAAAATACGTTCGTAAGCATTTATCTTTGAAAATTCGCAACATTATTCACCGGGAACGTTCGTCCACGGCGAGAGATCGATTTGTTCGCTGTATCATCCGGAACTTTTCGCTGGAAGTGTTCACGCTTCGCCAACCTGAAACGGAATAAGAACTTTCCCCCTGTTCGATTAAAACTTCCGAGTCCCGATTCCTTCTCGTTATCGTCTGTTCGGGAATATCGTAATTATTCCATGTTTGCCTCGCGAGAAACTTCTCAACCGCTCGCTGCCATTCATTCGCAGATAGCTTCTCCCGCGATCCAAACGGAACGAACAGCTATAATATTTATACCCTAGCGTAACGCATCAACATCCCCTTCGTCGCGCTGTCGTTCGCAAACGTTTATCGCAATGCAAAGAAAAGGAGCAAGCAAATCGCGTAAACTCGTGAGCTGCTCGTTTTCACGTTTCCCCGGTTTCTCACGTTCGGACCCTCGTGATTCTTAAAGACGTTCTTGTCTTTAATAAAAGGCGCTCGTGGATCCACGGTGGTCGAGGTCGTCATGGATTTACTGTAAACAATTCTCGCCGTACTCTTCTGCATCGCTGGTGTGCTCATCTGATGAAGAACTCGGTTCGGCGTGGTGACTTGAGCGACCCTTGATTTCCCTTTGCTCAATTTTTTCCAGCTAGTCGAGGTAGCACTTGTGGGCGGCGTCGCTCTTTCGATCTCTGAAAATAATTCCCTTAAATTGTTTGCCTAAAACAAGGAGAACGAGACCTGGTCGTCGATTTAAAGCCGTCACGTTTCCTCGCAATCTCGCTTAAAGCGTTGCCCAATAAAATATCTTCCTGGTAGCTCGGGACAATCTGAGATTCTCCAAAGGTAAATCACGACTGGTCTGTATCGACTAAGTTTCATCGAAGTTCGTTGGTCCCGCGTTGAAATTGCTTCTTCGATCATTCGATATACGCGGGAACCGTAACACGCAAGCAGAGAGGGTGAAACGCGTTACAGCGAGTCACGGATATCGAAGTGTCATAGCAGACAGAAAATTTTCTTTAAATGGAAACGAACGCGAAATCCACCGAATGGCGGGTGTCGAAAAGTGACGCGCGCACACACACGCGTATACCTGTGTATACCGTCAATCGTGCATAATACGAAAACTCACCGTACACCCTAAGGGTAGCTTCGGCTTTTCCCATGCTCGAGGACGCCGAACACGTGTACTCCCCCAAATCCGTTTTCTCTAAACGTCTTATCTTCAGCTCGCTCGTTGTCTTCCACTCCTCGTCCGGGTGTCCACGTTCGTTGATTTGGTACCTACCGCTGCGTTGACACATCGCATTACTCTTCGGAATACATATGGGATCGATTTGGTTCAATAATTTCATGCTTTTATCGTACGACAGCTCGTGCGAGTATCGAGGGGTTGAGCGCGGTCAACGGTAGCCGTATGATAAAAGGGAAACGGAGCAGGAGCTCTTTGACAATTGTTTTCCGACAACGTACCCGCTCATGATAACTTGCTCCTTCCTGGTCCACAAGTTAATCGTCTTTGGATAAGCCTCGATCAAGCAGACTAGCGATACGTCCGTGTCCAAAGGTGAGCCTAGCAATTGATTCGGCACCTTTGCGCTCGGAGAAACTATAATTTCAGGGGCCACGAACGCCTTAGGATTAGTTGCGAAATTTTTCTCCCTCTATCGAGTCTCAAGTACTCGGGGGATCGTGCACGCGGATAAACACGATTATCTTGGCAAAGTGAAATGAAATTTTCTTCGTTTATGTTTACTGGCTCGGTTAATAATATTCGAGAAAGTATAATCGACTGCTCGAAAGTACTCACAGTTTACCCGTAGATAGACCCTCTTGCTGACTGCCGGGGGCACTTCGTTTTTGGCTATGCAAAGATAAGCTCCCATTTGCCTCCTGTCTACCCTGGTTAATTCCAGCTTCTCGCCGGACTGGTTGTCCACTATAAAATCGTGCGTCCTATGAATATCCCGTTGAAAGCACTCGTATACATATCGTTGGCCACGCGCCAGCGTTCACACGTACGCCAAATTGCACGCGGAATACGTCCGTTGCGTTAAAACAACGAGACCGCCACCTAATGCAACCCTAAATCTCACCTTCGAAAATCGTTTACACGATTACTCGTTAATAGCCGACAGGGCGGACGATTTAAGGAACAACTATCGTAAAACGAGCAGCGTTGCGCCGTTCATATCGAACGAACCGTGGCAGCGTGAAATATGGACGAAAACTATTCGCCAACTATTGTCGCCCATTTTAGATCGTCGTTCGCTCAGCCACGAAGCGGTATTGGAAAGTTTCTGCGAAAAATCGCGGCGAAAGCGCTGGAAAGTATTGCATTATCGTTCAACTCGCGGGTAACGCGTGTGCAACGTTTTCGTTAGCATCGAGACTCAATGAATTGCATTATTATCGAGCGAAGGCTCGATATAAAACGGCCCGTCGCTTCGCGAGATCCACGCTACGTGACACACATGCCTAATGAGATCCGTCGGAATTGTGAAGATTCATTATTTGCGTTTGACAACTCGCTACCCCCGCCCGCGCAGCCAGCGAATATTTTTGTCGCAACGCCAACCGTACTCAAAATATTGCGTATCGATTTATCACCGGCACCGCTGGCGAATTTGTACCATTAATATCTCCCTCGATCAACGCATTTGCCGCGTGTCCGGGCGAAAAAATAGCTTCGACGCGAACTATCCCGCTGCCAGCATTTTCGAAACGAACGAGCCGATGGGTGCCGCGGTATGTACCGGCAAATTCTAACGATATTTCCGCGTGTCGTACGTACCGTGACACATGGGTATGTACGTAGGCGAAAAGATATTACAAGCGACGGCGAACGAACTAATCTCTGTTCGATGAGAGGCGCGTTCCGGCGTAATTGCTATCGATCGACATCACGTACATCGGTCTGCGAATTTACGATGTCTTCGTGTTCCGCTAAGCAGATCGTAATGGCTAACCGAGTCGCGCAGACACCTTGGATAATTAGTTCTCGAAAGTGCTCGAGCCGCGTCCAATCAGGACTCGAAATTTTAATTAGCATCGCGGTTAAACGGTCGTCCCTGCTCTCCCCTTTGCGCAGGACGAGGGATGGCAAAGAAAGCGAGAGATTTCTTCGCAAGCGTAGAACTGTGGCCAAGAGTGGACAATATTTAAAGGTTGATATTCGAGGAGAGCTCGGCCGACGTCGCGACGTTTCGAGCGGCGAGGAATTAATAAAAAGAAGAGAATCGAACGTTATTTGTCACCGGCAACGACGGTCGCGAGAGTGCTCGAGGCGAGATAAAAATGTAATATCTTACCTGGTATCAGCGGATCGTGAAGACCCCTCATAAGTATGAAACCACTTTTCTCGCCCCGCCAAAGCACACGAGGTGACGGCCTTCCGGAGGCCTTGCACGAGAGGGTGGCGTTCTCGCCCTCTAGAACGGAGACCTCGCCCTCCGATGTCCCGGAACTCAGTATATCCGGCGGGACTGAAAGAAAACGAGCCAGATGTACCGCACATGGACGTTAATATATTAATTGAAGTATTGACTTCTTGAAAACTTTCATTCGAAATTCAGAGGGCGATGCGGGGTGAGATTACAGGCCGCCGTGAAAATCGTGCAAGATCCTGCTGCCTGCCTCAGTGCGGGCATTGGAACCGTACTGGCCCGTCTGTCCGCGGGTCTAAGCGAGGTAAAATTAGGTTAAAATCGACCGCCCTCGGGGGAAGTTAAATACCATCTATCTCAGGATAGAACGGAAGGAACATTTTCGCAATGAAATCTCGTTTCTTTTGAGGCAGCACAGGGCCATTTCAATTACACGCGTTCGGCTTGGACAAATATTCTGTACGGCGAGCGGGTCGAGGTTCAACCGAGATAGGGTGGGGAAAAAAGGAAGCGGAACCTTTCCTGTGTTTGCCCACAAAGGAATTTCATTCCATTCGGTCCGATCGCTCTTTCGAGTTGAATGCCGAGGCGAGCATACACACTCCCGATGAATTCTCTTTCTCCCTCGGTGTCCGCGTACACGCACGATACAACGGGCAGCACGCGTACGCGGCGTACGCGGCGTACGCGGCGTACGTGTACTTGTCAGGCAGACACAGAGGCCGGCGGTAATATACGCGCGCACGTGTACGTTGCATGCAAGGGAGGAAGTAGCAGCGGAGGAAGGGTTAACGGGTGGAACGAATAGAAGGCGGGTGAGCAGCGCAACGTTACAGTCCGTTCCGGCGGGGTCCCATTGAAACGTATTCTAGCGGCGAGGAGCGCATATTTTCCACCCCTTCGCGAGGTAGGCTAATCGAAACCAGTGCGTGCGTACGTGACGTCTGTACGGCCGACCGCAAACACCCGACCGTACTACCTGGCCATAGGAATGCGGTATAACGAGCAATTAGGCATACCTAGGACATCAACGCATCCCAGCTGGCTCAGCATGGGCTTCGTGTTCAGTTGGCACATGTAGCAGCCTCGGTCAGCTTCCCGAAGCTGGCGAATGTGAAGCCGCGAAGTGGCCTCCTCCTCGTCCCTCGATTGACTCTGATTCTTCGTCTTCGCGTTCTCCAGTGTGACGTGAAACCGCGGCGAGTGTGTCACAGTTCGCTGGCCCATCGACAATATTGTTTTATCTTCCACCCGAATCCATCCCACCTGAGACAGCCAACAAAATTTTCTCACCATTTAATCGACATCCGCCCATCCTCTCGTTCGCGCCCGTTCCCACCCTTCGAATTCGCTACCGTTCGACCGCCCGACGACGGTAATCCGTTACGGCTTTCTGCGTCAACCTAATTGTGTTAATATTAGCGCCAACGCGTGTACACGCGGATGCGTATACCGTTCCAGCTCTTGGATAAACGCGCAACCATTCGCTTCTGTACACGTGCGGAGTTAATTGCATCGATGTTTCTGTTCGAATATGTATAACGCCGTGCGAAACGGATACACAGGGATGATTAAATAACGGGCGATAAAGCGTGCAAGCTGGCTGGTGGAAATCTAATAACGTTAACAGTTAAGCGGAGTTAATTCAAAGATCGTTTATCCACGGTCGCGTCTGCTGTTCATCGGACACAATAGACGGCTCCCCCTTCGGCGGGGACGCGTCATTTTCGCGACGAAAAAACGCCGAGGAGGATCGCCCCGACGAGATCAACCCTGGCTGGCATCTTCCAGCGAGGGCCCGGGCAACCCCAGTGGCAACGAGTGGCGATTCGGGCTACAGAATGGAGGAGAGCTCCGTTCAGTCAATATTACATAATATTGCGTGTAGCAGCCTTGTGCATCGCCGCGTGTTTATGTGCATCGACGTATGTATATCCGGGGGTGGTACGTGTTCGCACGTATATGGCCGGCAGCAGTAATTGCTTTTAGACGGGCTCGAGCCGCTCTGCCATTGGCACCGCAGGAATCAACCCGACGAAAGGTTCAATTTAACGTCGTATCGCATACCCCCTTACGCCGCGGCCCACACGCGCGCATCTCCGCCGCGTTATCTATAACGCTGCACTTGGTAATTAATCCGAAGAGACAGTGCAGCGTGCATCCCGTATGGCCACCTACGTGTACCCGTATGCGTCGGGCGACACGATGTCATACGCGACACCAATCATTCGTACGCGAGCATACCGGTCCCCTGTTTCCCGATCGAGAAATCGACCACCGTAAGAATAGCTCGAAATTCCTCTCAGACCTTGCACCTTGCAGTCTGCGCGTCGGCCCACGCTAAACGAAACAAGTCATCCCGTGTAAGTAGTTTGGATGGTCCTCCCGTTTCGAGATAACGTCGCTTCCCTCTGGCCTCGAGGGAGGAAGGTGCATCGGTGAATAGAAAATTGAGAGGAATCGTGCCGAGCGCTTCATCGACGAAGCTTCCGGCGGGCATCGCCGGTTTAATTAGATAGCGCGGGTTTCACTGGAACACTTTCTCGGGTGTAGCCCCGCTCAGAGCGGAGGCTTTGCCGGGGTTAACCCGCGACGCGGATAAGGTATCGCCTTGCTATCGCCTTCGCGCCGGACCAGATAAGGAGGGGAAAAGGAAAAGGGTGGTCGGACGCGTTCGAATTCTACCTTCGGAGAGGGGAATCGATAATGCCTTAAGTACCCTGTCACGGGGGATGGAACAACAGTTTGTCCCGCGCGAATCGAGAACGGAACCTATTAGCTACGTTCTCGATCCGCCCGCAGCATTTTCACGACGATCGGCGACGAAGGTAGCGATTCGTTCCACGATAATATCATTCCGGGATAACGTTTGGCCATCGCTGTCGAAACGAATCTCTTATCCGATGAAAAGTTTCCGGGCTTCTATTCGGATACCCATTCGAATCGGCGCGTTTAGCATAATATTCAGCTGGCTGCTATTATTCGGGCGGCACGCACTCGTTACCGAAGAAACCTGTTCGCGACCGGAAAATGACGGAATTGGAAAGTTCCTGTAGTCGTGCCGCCCTCGACGCGCATTACTGCCGTTGTCGTCGTTTGGTCGGCGGAGCAAGTTCCATCT
The DNA here is from genome assembly GCA_948146005.1 of Nomada fucata. NCBI lineage: Eukaryota > Metazoa > Arthropoda > Insecta > Hymenoptera > Apidae > Nomada > Nomada fucata. Next base: position 1,349,633 of record OX411277.1, on the reverse strand, counting down.
AGCGCGCAGGAGCTGCATTCGAACTCGCAAATTGCATCCCGGGCGACGCACGGATCTGCCGGGACTCCGTGCACGTCCCCGTCCGACCCGGTGTTCGGGAAACGAATCGTGGAAAATTCCTTTTTGGAAAAATACCGGAGCTGGATCGACGGCTGACACACATTACCCGCAGAGTTACGAAATTCCCCGGTGGTTACGGTCTGGGCTCTGGTACCGCCCTGGTACCCCTCCGGTGTAATATTTCGAGAGACCCCGGCCCACGAATCTATGTTACCGCTAAGAGATTGCTCCCCATACCCTTTTCCTAGGCCAGCCGCCATCCCTTTTCCTCTTCCGTTCCATTGTAATCATGGAAACAATCATTCTTCGCTCTCCTTCCCACCGATGCTTCTTCGTTCTAACCTCGACGATCTCGCTTCGTCTCGGCCTTTCCCTGTCTCTCCACCCTCGAAAACTCACCCTCCGTCTCTCCCTCCACAACTATATCCGTCCATCTTTCTCGTTCTCTTTTCACCCCCATCGCGGATTTCGGGGCTAAAATCCCCGTCTTCGTTACTCCAGCAAGGTAGCGTGCCGTTCCGGGCGCAACGGTAGCGGCAGCATCGCTGATGGTAGCAGCGATGCCGGTGGTGTGGCGAGCTACCCTTTCGCTCGCCTCCGCAGCAATCACCGATTTGTCTGAATAAGCCCCGGGCAAGTATATGCTTATGCTTACCCCGGGGAAACACCACTCCGTCTAACTCGCACCCATCGGGTTTCTCCCTCCCTCTATATCTATCTGCTTCTCCCGCAGCCACCCATTCCACCGGCGTTACCTCGACATCAGCCCCCCGGTACTCTCTCTCCATTCTGTTTCCCACACCCTCGATCGGCCTGGCAGCGACTCCATAGCCGAAAATACTCCGGTTCATCGATGCTTGATGGGAAGCAGCTCCAGGAAGAGTTGCCAGGGCAGAGGGAGGGAAACGGAGTTGCCAAAGTCCTGCTATAGTCGACGAGACTTTGGCGTTAATCAGAAATGGAACGTCATGGATGGGAAGGCATAAGTGAATCCACATGAAAGGGTCGGATAAACGAGAGGCTGCCGATTCCCTGTACCGTTCGCAACCCCGTTCCATCGCCGCATCGTCCCGACATCTCGCGTTCCCCGTTACGGAAAGATAACGCGCTCCCGAGGAAATCGACCGCAACCGGGAGCGTCGGACGTGCAATTAATCGTCGAACGAGACCCATCGATCCGATGTATATATTTTGTCTGGGCGTCGAAGGAATTCCGGCGAACGAAGCGAACGAGAGCAAAGTCGCGTCCCCGTGTTCACTCGGTAATTGAATTGAACGGGGATCGGGAACGTGACGACGCCAAAATACAATTAAATGGAAAGGAACGAGACTCGATTCGGACCTATCCAAAGGGATTCAGCTGCCGGAGTGAAAGTTCTGGATTCGTGAATGAAACGAAACCGGTCGGAGCGTGGATCTCGCGGTTCTTTCATAACGCGAGAACTGGATTCGGGTAAAGCGGCAATTAAAGTTCCAACATTTTCGGGTGAACCCGATGGACCAGTGACTGGTGTACAGGTGCTCTTCTCCCGCCCTTTGCCGCGGTGGTTTACTTTATTTAAACCGCGGACGTCGGAGTCGCTCCCCTGGAAAATGAATGGTTATCGAAATTGTCGCCGCGTGTTCCAGAACGGAAATAGAATCAACGTTAAAACGAGCATTGGGGTTGGCGCGCGATAGCGTTGATTCGCCCCTTCCTGGTGCCAGCCAGGCGTTGCTTTAAATGATAATTTATTTTTCACCCGTCATTTTTACTTCGCGTACCGTGAAACCGGATGATCAGCCAGGCCGACGCGACACTCGTTTCGATAAAATCGCCAGGCGAATTGAAAATCGCTCGGTGTCGAATGACACCGGGACGATCCTCCCTTCGCAGATGTTCGAGTATCTTTGCCGCGGCTGGTCATTAAACTGATCCTCGTTGCGGAAAGAACTGTTCGTCGAACTCTTGTATCCTTTGTCTTACGTTTTACGAGTTTCGTTTTTTTACGCGCAAACCTACAGTCGAATGGAGGATTTCCTCGGCTATAAATGAGGGAATATAGTCGATTCTGATTACAACCGCGCCGTCGAAATGGCTCGACTTTCGATCTTTCGCTTCCCCTTTTTCTCTGCCTTTTCCGGCGTCGCGTTTCGAACTCGGGTCTCCGTCGAGTTTCTCGTGCCAGTCTCGAGCTGCGAGACAAGAATCAGGCAAACAGGAAATATCCAGCGAGTTTCGATCCCAGCGCGTCCAATTCGCGCAGTGCCGATACTCGTGTTTGTACAAACGTGTCTCATTAGTGCCTCGTCCCAGACGCGGCGTAATATTTGCTAGTCGATACAGAAAGAGGCATTCCACTTTCCCATTATAAATTCACGCCGCGGGAAACCCTATCAAAATATGTCCGATGGAGTTTCAGAAGCCATAAATCTTCTACTTTCGCCCAGGCGTCTTTTCCACTCTGGTGTAAGAGAGAATCGCTTTGAAGTCGCACACTAGTTTCAAATTCCTTGCTGGCGGTGTAAATGACTGCGTTCGACGATCACTGTACTCGCGACGTATCTTCGATCTTCAGAGACAACGTCTCCATCCAATTTCTCTTCTTTTTTTTCCTCTCGTATTCTTGATGCAGCTTTGAGAAGACTCGGATAAAGAGAGCGAAGAGAGGTGGATTTGACTGCTTCCGTCTCTGATTCGCCTCGATTTGCTTGCTCGAAATAGCGCCACGTGTATTAAAAGCGGGCAGACTCGTCTCGAGGGCCCTTCTTCTTCTAGACAGAAGGAAGCTTTAGAAAAATCGGTCAAGACTGATGCGACAGGGGTAAGAATACACTGGCAGAAATCTGGCGAAGCAAATAAGGGGAAAACATCTGGCTCCGGTGTTCTACCTATTTCATTCATTATGTCTCGGAGCATACTTTATTTCAACGCGTCACAGAATACAAAGATAAGAAGACAAACGCTCCTTCCCCTGGGAATTTTCACTCGACTTTTGTTTTCCCTACCCTGCAAAGGAGATCGGCCGCCCGGTTTCCTTGGGCGGATTGATCGCCAGCGTTGCGCGCTCCTCCGTTTTCCATTTTCGAGTTCGAAAGCTCGGCGAAATTCTTTCCTGAATTTTCTAAAGCGCGGCCTACGGTGAACGCGCGTTATATATTCATGAACGGTTAACCGGGGTTTCGCGGAAGGAAGCTTCGGCACGAAAGAAATAGAAGGGTGAACGTTCTTGGGGAAATAGAGGCGGCTTAAATTCGCCCGTGTTAGCACAACAATAGATCAAAGGAATTTTCGCGGGGAACGCGTTACAAGGGAAAGCGACCGCCGCGACGTGTGAAGTTTTGATCAGCGACAACTCGCGTTGCTGGGACAAGCTCGCGTGCATTCCTGCGAATTGAATTTCTTCGAGGGAACTGCACCGATATACGCTGCCATTGTGCACGGAAACCGTTCGCGAACGATTGTTCCTTCGATCCGCGCGAGTTTGTTTATCCGTTTCACTGCGACAGGGACAAAGTGAGAGACGTAAGTGGGCTGGAAAGCTACTGCTCGTTGATATTTCGCGGGTTAACGCGTGCGTGAAAGGCAAGAAACCGGTGTACAGTCGAGTGGAACGGGTTGCGTTCCTTAAGGCGCCCGCCGCGCGTGAAATCGAGATGGAGGTTTTTAGTCGTTTCAAGCGATCGTGCACAATTCTACTCTATTATTTCTTGATGCGTACCAAGAAAACGCGGATCTACTGGCACTTCCGCATTCGTCGGAACAATTAGCCGATCTCCTTTAATTTATTCGTTTGGTACGGGGCAGCGGCTTTTAGTCGTCGCGGTGCAATGCACATTTTACAAACGTTCGTCGGAATGTTTTCGGATCCACTGGTCACACCCAATCGACGAACGGTAAACTTTTTCGCGAGTTATGCAAACCAGGCGAGCGACAGCTTCCGGATGAAAAATACCGTCGAACTTCGGAAAGCAATAACGCCATGCGATACAGGTGGAGCGAAATGTAAGTCGCGCGTATCGTGGAATCGATATTACCTCGCGGAGGCACCTCGTGGCTGTATCCTCCGAATGGGTTAAACACCAAATGGCATGGGATCGTTCCGTCGTAGGGTAGGTACGCTATGGTTCCAGGACTGCAGTTTCGCAGAATGGATTCTCGTCGATACAAATCTGCGGTTATAGAGTATTACTCGGCTGCTCGCGCGAACGCGTGACTGCGAGAAAACGTGGCGTAGTTGGTGGTTACGCGTTAAAAGCAGAATCCGCTGAAAGTAATGCGAAATATGGAACGATGAAACGCGCGTAGCGCCTACGGGCGAGAGCGGATTTGAACGCGCTCGAATGTGCGTCGAATATTTGCTGATAGATTACGCCGGATGCACGATCCATTCCAACAGCAGCACCGCTATAGTACTTTCGTTTTGTAATTAATCCTTGCGCCCGGCCACCATAAACGGCGGGACAAAAATTGAGCTGCTTCGAATTGGAAATAAAAAAAGAAGAGTAAGCCTTTGGAACGAAGATCAGTATTCCGCAGCTCGGCAAAGAAAAAATATTCGACCGCGTTGCTAACAGATGTGTTCGCATATATGCGCGACTATTCGTCGCGCGCGACGCTGTTTGCAAAAATTTGTCATCCCACCGATGTACGCGAAGGAGCGAAAGTTCGAAGGTGGTTGGTACCCTGCGGAGCTTTTGTACCATTCGCGCCGTGGCGACGTCTTGTTTCGCGTTCGTTGGTGAAACAGCCTCGAGCGACTAAAGGAATCGGAGTCGAGTTGCGGATTTCCCGTTTAAAACGTTTGCCAATGAAATGCTGGGTTTGCGTTGTGTCGCCCGAGCAGTGTTCCTTCTTTGATGTTTTCCGTCATAAATCAGCTTGAAATTTTCACGACGCTTTCGCGCGGACCGCTGAATATTAATTTCGCCGCGACGCCGTTGTTCCAACTGTTTTCGGTAGGTTTTATCGATCGACTAGCCACGGCGTCGGTGGTAAATAAAGTTTCGAAAATTAAACTGTCGCGGAAAAAGCGTGACCCGGAAGACCTCTCTTCGACGTCTCTCGACTCTAGAATCGCTCTGTCCCATTAATAAAACGAGCGAACAAAATAAGGGTTGAGGTTGCGGCGAGGAGCGTGCCGCAACCGCCTCGCTAGTGGAAACAAACGTTCGCCGCTAAACTCTGATCGTATTTAGAATTTCGCGTCGAATCAAGTTTAATCTGCCGGGGAAAGCGACGATGGACGAGCAAAGTTGGCCGGCGTGTTGGCGTTAATTCGTTTGAAATTGCAACACCCCGGCAAAAGAAGCTCATACATAAATACAATGCATGCGCGACGCGTGGCCACCGCGCAAAGAGTTAATCACCCGCTCGCGGGGCATCGCTTAACTTCGTCTCCCTGCTAGACGCAAAGCTTAACGAATTGCATACCTGTCGACAACTTTCGAGAAGCCCTTTCGCCCGGCCCGCGAATTCACCACGGAAGGCCGGCTTTGTTTCCACTTGGCGAATGAATGCGGCGAGCTTTTTAACCGAGAAGCGCTGGGAAGTAACGAAAAAGGAACCGGGGCTCGGAAGAAATAGAAGGGACAGAAGAAATCGACGAAGAAGGAGAAGGAATAGGGGCGGCAGTTAGAATCGGGCGGCGAAACAGAGACGGACGAGGAACTCGCAAAAAGACGCGAGCCACTGACATCTGCCACGAGCATCCACGCGACCCATTTGTTTCCACGAGATTACCGAAATCTCGAATTCGCTTATCGCGCCGTGACCCGTGAATCCGTGAACCAGCGAGCCCGTTTATTCGTACGCTCGCGGCCAGGCTAATTAACGTCCCGCCGTTACGTTCCAGCTCTTCTCGACCCTTCCTTCTTTCCCCCCGCGGCACCTGTAAATCCCTTACCTTGTGATTTCCTAGTTTCCGGATCGTGCACGGTAGAACGGCTTCTTTGCCGATGGCGACGGTCACATTACCGATCGGCTCCACGAAGCTCGGCAGATCTGCAAAAAAAACCCAGAACCGTGATTTTGCTTCAATGGGAAATTCAAGTTCGGGCAAAATGTGACCCAATGGTCGAGCATTTTGTAGCGTTCCGCGTGAAAAAGCGGGTGCAACGAACGGAACAAGTCATTTCCGCGTTCCTTCTCTTTCCGTTCATTATTCTCGCATTTCACGCGTTCTCACCCCCGTTAACTTTGTCAAAGACGATCCCGTTGCATGCCACGTTTTTATTCCCGGCACCTCGAACGAGATCGCGGGGCCCATGCAACGGGAACCGCGTTCAGAATTAGCATCTCCGAAAGTGGCTACGAAAATGATCGCAGGTGCGCGGGCGAAGTATAGAAAAATTCGCGACGCAACGGGGGGGAATAGGGCGCGCCGTACATTTGACGATGCTTGAAAAATATCGCATCGCGTACAGCGGGCGCGGACTCGATGGCAGTGATTCGTTGCCCTCGTTAAAACGTACGTGACGGCGCAATGACAGCGATTAACAGCTTGTTGGCGCATATAATATCGAACGGCCGCGAGTGAAGCATAGTTTCAATTTCCTGTCAACGGATGCACTGTCGCTGGCTAATGGCCAAAGATGATACGCCGCGATGCGCATCGTACCATGGAGATGATGGAGATGGACGAATCGGCAGAAGAGACGCCAGAGGATTTCTTTCGTTAAACAGTCCTCGGGGACAAACATTTATCGGGCGATATAAAAGAAACAGGTACGCTCGTGTGCAAAGTAGGCGGCAGAAAGTGCGCAGAGTTATACGGTTTTCGCGTTGCTATAGAAGCACTTGGGGAGCAACGCCGTTGGAAAATTCGATATGAAGTTAGGGAAATTCGGCGGAGTCGATCGTCCGAGCGTCCGAATCATATTCCCGAAGAAATGTTTCGAAAAAGTTTGAACGTTCCGAAAGGAAAAGCGGCTGAGAGGATGCTGGATACGATTCCGGAGTATAAGAACGAGCGGTTAGAACGAACGAACCGAACGGTTCTGTGAGAACGAAGCCGGCGATACGAGAAGGTGGTCATACGGCGCGATATCGCGCATCGAGCGAGCAAAGTTTGGAAATGGTGTGAACGCAAAGCTGCGGGCCGGAAGACGCTGCACGGAGTGCATCGAACGGAAAAATCCTGGGCTGCATCTAGGTGTTGGAGCGGCGATACTCGAAGATAGCGACGGTCGTAACTGCTCGCGGAAGCTCGAGGTGGCATCGGCAAATACCAAAGTTTTTTTTCTCCTCTGCCATTCGACTTCCGTGTAAGTGCAGGGGTCGAGCGCAGGGGCGAGGCTAAGGAAGAAAGAGTTTGGGCCCGGCGGATCGGCGAGAAACAGTTTCGCCGCTATTATGATAAGATATTCACCGACAGAAACAGGAAAGGGAAGGAATTTTCAGGTGGCAGCGTCGTCCTCGTGGCCGTATCTGGAATGTAATATAAGGAAACGTGGAGGAAAGTAGCGGAGGGTGCGGATTGAGTGGCCATGCGAGCGGCGTTTGGCGAATGGCGAACGGCGAACGGTGAACGGCGACTGGCGAGACCGAAAGCAAATGGAAGAAGAGAGGGGCCTAAGGAACCAGCGAAAAGTGGTGGAAACCGAATCGCAGGCGCCATGGCGGGGAGAGCGAAGCACCGAATCGTTTCGGAGCCAGAGTCTGAGCCGAAGGCACAGGTACCTATGCGCCCGTACTTCTGCCAGCTCCGCTGCCACTGCTTTTATTTTATGGCGAAATTATTCCGGCAGAAAAATAATTCAATCTCTACCGCCGTACAGGTTACCGTAGCATTCTAACAACTGGATTATATACCAGCAGCAGACCGGGGGCGATAAAGCCACCGGAATCTTATCGAGCGGAAATACACTTTGGAACTATGATAGATACGGGTGGAGCGGCGATAATTAGAAACCGCGAAGACACCCCGGGAACCCGGCAAATTCGTATTCGCATCTGGCGTTGGCAGCGTACAAGCGACGCGTTACGGGAACAATCTTCCTCCATCCGTCCATGTCAAAAAATGTTGTTCGATTCGGCACGCTAATAATGCGCTCTGGAGAGCGACGAAGCGCGCTTAAGTACTTTCGAGCGCGCCTAATCGGTGATCTGGTATCGTGAAAACGGATGAACGCAACGAAATAAAATGAATAGAGAGACGTGACGGGGCGAGGTGGAACGCGGTGGGACGAGGCGGAGCGAAGTGAAGCGACGCAAAGCACTTGGCTCGGTTTTAACGTTAATGCACACCGATCCGCGTGTATTTTCATATTTCGTCGTCCTCCCGGTGTAACGTCGTGTGTAAAAAGGATGGGATCGATACACGGATATTCGTCAATAAAGGAAGAATAGAAAGGAGGTACCGGGACTGGGTAGAACTCGCTCGACGATAATATCTGCGAAGCAGTTTCCCAGAACTGTCGTAAATTCGGAAATTTTTCCATGCTATCTCTCAGTGGGAAGGTGATGCGTCGATACGGGGGAAAATCGGCCCCAAGGTCGAATCTGATCTATCGTAGAAAGCAGGGATGGGGTGCGTCGCCACCAACAGAATAAAATATTGCTCGACGCATTTGCGAAGATCGCCGGCCAGCACGTGGTAGCGGTGGCCAGCGATACCCAGGCGACGAATCGACCCGGCCGAGTGAAAAATGTTTGTTACTTGTCGCCGATGTCTGCGCGTCGTTTTTCCGGTGAATAAAGAATCGCGGACTGTGCGCAAATGTTTCCGCACATTTCGTACCGGTCCATATCATCGAGCAGCGATACGTTTCGTGGCCGCGTGCGCTATCGTCGACAAATTGCTCCCTTACTTCGTCCAGGTGCTATCGCTTGCGCCGGATGATACGCTATAATCGTTTTCCGGTGGAGAGACAGTGTGAGAAATGGTCGACATTGCTGGAACGAAAGTACGAGCGACTCTTGTTCTCGTTGAAAGGGAGAGCCCGTTCCTGGCCGACGAAGTTGTCGCGCGGTCTTTAGGTGCGCGAACGTTTCACGAGTAGCTGCAAGCAGGTGTGCAAATATCGGAGCGAAGATTTTGGCCGGAAATTTAATTAGAGGCGATAACGCAACGAAAGTGAAGGTAGCAAAATTGATTTGCCGCGAGCATAATCTAACGACGATGAAAAAGTGTACATCGATGATGTTTCTCGTGAACTCGGTAAGGGTAGATTGAAACGGCCATTAACGTTGTAGGGCCGCGGCAATTCAGATTTTCCTCAAACGAGAGTTTAACAAAGTTCCATGTTATTACGATAGAATAGCGAACTTTGAACATAGGAGGGAGTACAGAAGGAAGCTTGACTTTCAAGGGAAGGAAACTCCTCATCCAAAAGAGCAAACATTTCTCTGCTCCTTTTCCGGAAAAAGCTCAGCAAATTTTTAGCCCGGCGCAAGCATTAATTTGTGAAAACAGGAAAAAAAGACAGGAGGGGAATAGAAATTTCGCGGCACTTTCGCGGCCTCCCGCTGTTCTAGCTCGCATTTCAAGGATATTTAAGTTTCATCGTGAAACTTTAGCGAGACGCTGCATTTATTAAATCCTCTGGCATATTTGACAAGCAAATCTGAGAATCGTCGTGTCGGTGTCGTCGTGTCGGTGTCGTCGTGTCGGTGTCGTCGTGCAACCCCGTTCCCCCCGCTTGGCGAAAGAAAAAATCCGTGGAGAAGCTATCCGGGAATAAATAGAGACGACGAAAGGGAGCGAGCTTCTATTCATTTGTTAAGGGAGCGATATTAATGTTTGCAGAAGTTACGGGGACAAGTAAGACGAAACTAGTACAGGGACGGCCGTTTATGCTTTTCGGTCGAAAAAAAAAAAATTACGCGTCTACCTATATTTTACCAATAGAGAATCAATCTCGCGCGCAATTGCTGTTTTAATTAATCGCTTAACAGTTCGCTGATTCCCTCGCATTCATAATACGACTTTTATTGCGATACGCCGTGTAATTCGATCAATTTCGTTTCATTTCCCGTAGTACAATACAAATTCGACGTGCTGCGCGCCAGATAATATTTGATGAGCTAATATCGCGAAAAGGAACAATCGGCGCGTAAAACCTGGCCCATTGGTCAGCGCAAAGTAGCGAATAATAAGAGCCGTTACCGCGACAATGGATACACAAGGTGCAATTATGTAACCATTACGATTAATAAATGCTGCATCGGTTTGCAAAAGGTGGAGCAACGTCTGCGGGCCGCGCGTTTAAAGTCTCGTTTGACCTCGTTGTCGATCGTTGGAACGCATTTACGATGCATATTGAATTCATTAAATCGATGCACAATGTATTCGTTGAAACCCGACCGCTCGTTTGCCATGCAACACAGCTTCCTAGGATACGTTTCGCTTCACACTTTCTTGCGACAGCCTGAAAGATTTTCCATGATTCTTCGTTTCTTGTTCAAACGCGTTACTGTTACTGTTGTTGGACGATCTCGCAATACTCGACGAACGCGCGAAAGAAAGAAGACCCGACTCTTGCACGCAAGTGGAACACATCCGATAAGAATGTTTTTGCGAAGAAAGATTTGCTAGACGTCGGGGTAGTGCGCATGGATAATGGTGGTGGAATGGTTCTTCCTTTTTTTTTTTGGAACTGAACTCGTTATCAGAGTTAGGTAACCAGTTATATATATATATATACATATATATGTATGTATATGTATATAGCGCCGAGCAAAGTGAATTGGAGGCTGGGAGGTGAGGAACGCGGGGATGGGAAGTTAGCATACGAATGCCCGATTGTGTTTGTGGGCTGCTTCGCCTCTCTGATTTACATAGTTATTACGGTATTATGCGGACGCAAAAAGATTTTTATCACCGTAGCTGTCTTCGTCGGGAAAAGAAAGAGGAGGTACAACTTGTATGACACGAATTTTCTTTTTATACTCTCCTCGTGTGTAGCGCGTTCGCCGATAAGCTAGTCAAAAATTTGACAGATGCCGGCCGTCCAAATGGACATTCAAATTGGAGTGATCTGGCCGGTCGAAATAATCGAGGGAATAATTTCAGTCGGGCACGAATCGTTCCCGTCAGGTTCTCGTTCCTTTTCTCTTTTATCCGTAAAGCAAACATATCTTGTCCGCGATATACGCGCGGACAAGCCGGGGTCGGGGGTTGGATAAAAAGCTTTAAGGCAGCGGAAACGAGGTTCACCTTTAATATCGATGTTAATTTTAGATTTCATGTGTTGCGGAGCTCCGGTTTCGCCCGGCAGCATCGCAAATTTGCCTCGCGCATTTTTATCCCCGCAATTTTTCTCGCACATTGTAATCGCCGTTGCAATTTTCCCCAAGCCCGCGTGTCAATTAATCTCGGGCGCCGCGTCTCGACGCCCCAAACGAAGTCCCGACAGATATCGGCAAATCGATGCAGTTCGCAATCGTTACCGCCGCGCGAATCGTTACCGCGTTCCTCAAACATCCCGATACAATTTGACTTCCATTGTCGAAGAAACGCCACTCTGAAACTTCTTCGTGCGTCGGGTATCAGCGAGCAGAACTAACTCCGCGAGGAGAGCCCGGGAAATCCGCCTGAACGAGTTCATTTGAGGTTTTGTATCGCTGGAGTATCTATCGTTGTTGCAACTTTTTGCAGCAACAATGCGTAAACTTTTCGTCGGTCGAAACTCCTCAAAGTTTCACCGAATCGCGGGGCAGGTTAAGTAACAAACAGCGAGGCTGTCTTGCGATTCCCCTCCTATCTGTCTTATGGGGCGAGCCCGAGCGTTATCCGGACGTTGCGTTAACGACCGTGTCCCTCGTTTTATTCTCGCGGCGAGACTAATTACGCCGCGGCAATAGACATCGGAGTTATTGTTCGAATTTTCACCGCTGCGCTGCAGCCGAAAGTTTCTTGATTACGCAACATTCGAATGATAGTTTATTTCATTAATCACGGAATCTGAAGCAAGTGCCGCGAGAAAGACATTTATCGTCAGGGGACAGACACAGAGACGACGACGCAACGCAAGCGGCGTTAACTTCGACAGAACGGCCTACCAAACATTCGATTGACCCTCGACGAGCGTTTCCGCGACGCGGTTTCGCATTGGTCCGTCAGTTCCGTGCATTTTTCCGGGGACCGAGCGAAACGATACCAAAGCGGATTATCGAAACGCCGCTCGAAGTCGAAGGAAAAGTTGCCCGCCCTTACCCAGATTCGTGGGACTTTAAATTCTCACGGCTCGAATCCCTGCCGAAACTTTTCTCCGCGACGACGCGACGTAGAACCGTAAATATATAACCCCTTCCCCGTCCCGACTCTTCTCTCGCTCTGGCGCGTTCAAAGTCGCAAGCTGTTACACCGCGCGGCACCCACTGGCACCCAGCTGTCTCCCTTCCTCTCTGGAACTGCCACCCTCTTGGCGGACACGCTCTCACCTCCGCGAGTGTAGGGTGGTACGTGGAAAGGGGCACAGAGAGAGAGAGAGGGAGAGAGAGCGAGAGAGGCCGGAAGCTTCGTTCGACCCTGTCGGCCGCGCAGTAACGTCGATGGTGCGGACTCGCCGCCGCCGACGACGACTACGCCGCGATAATTCCATTTCCACGAAGCGGTGCGAATTCGAACTTTAATTAATCGAATTCGCGCCCATGTCTCCAATTCCCCAGCCACGCGTCCGCCCCTTCTGTTCTCTCCTGGGACAGGTTTCGATCCCGGAAATTAGTAAGATCGCACATGCGGAACACGGAGGTTTCCTAACTGCACGACCACCCACCGACCCCAGCCCGTCGCATACGTGCGCATACTTTAAGCCAGCACGGCGCCCCGGTTCACGAGCGTGAACGAGACCAGCTGCGGACACACACATTATGCGCCCCCCGATTCGCCTCGCGCTCCCCCCGTTCCTTAATAAGTTGCAAGCTAGATGCTCTCCTTATACGTCTGGCGAAAAGGTTTATTAAACTCGGCCCGGGGAAATTTGCAACCGAAATGCTTCTCGTTAGGTCGCGGCGGGGCTGTTGCGTCGCGACGCGGGTCGGCTTCGGCGGATCGACATCGGGATTAGATTCGCCAGGGGTGAGGGTCGGGGGTGCACGGAAATATTAGCGCGTTCCGACCCGTTGAATCGTTTCGAATGGAACGAAAATGAATGGGGGCGAAGAGTCACGGGGCGGCTGGTTGAACGCGGCGCGGAAAACGCAAGCGGAGAGGCCGGCGTACTCGAGAGCGCTCATCCGAAAATCTAATTTTCGGTGTATCCCACGCGCTAAGTTGTCCCCAAGTTCTCGGACGTTTTGCTCGCTTCGGAAAATAATGTTTAATCGGCACCGTGCCGGCTGCAGCTGAGCAATTCGCAATTAAACAACTCGGAGGAAGATGCTGTTTCGATAGGAAACGAAGCGAGTCGAATACGCGCGCGGATACGTCCAGGCTCGTTTAGTGTTTCCTTGGACGAGCTTTCGAAACTATTTTATTGACCGTTTTATTGGCCATTTTATTGCCAACGCGGTGGAAAAATTTGCTCCACGCGTGACTAAACTTGAAAAATTATTTTACCGCTGATCCGAAGAATCAAAGTCATAGTATTGCGAGTCGTTGAATTCGTTTCGATGCCAGGTATTCCATTACGAAGACAAAGGTATATACCGACGTATAAAGATTCAGGTAACCGTGAAGTTTTCATACAGAAATTTTGTAGAGGACTGTATGCCGATTAACTTTTATCTGTCAGATCATCTTTATTACTCCATTGAATTTTCTCCTAAATGTTTCAGACACCTGTAGCCAGATTTATTCGTAGGTGAACTTGTAGATCAAAATTGTCGGTTCCCTATTTCCCCACTTTCATGCGATAATACCTTCGCAATCAAGCGGGTACTTGCAGAAATCATTGTCGATTGCGATACCTCAACCACCCTTATCTGAAGTCGTAAGAAAAGGGACCTGTGTATATAAGCATTCCGAAAACCACTGTGCGGCGTACACCCTCGTCTCTCCATCGGCACCGTTCACGTCCCTGGCGCGCAAAGGCGACCCATCGAGACGCGTGTCACTCTGCACCACGCCGAGCAATTCCGCTCACGCCTCTCGGCTCCACTAATATCTCTCTATACACGTATGGTCGCGCGAATGGCTACCTCCAAGGCGTGTAAAATTACGAGCGGAGTAGGAGCCAAGCATCGGAGCCCTGCACCAAACTATCCCTTCCGGGACGCGGCCACCCACGTAGCCTCGCATCTTCGCGCGTGTAACCGACACACGTGGTCACGTACATCCGCGTTACCCGCTAGCAATTAACGCGAACCCCGTCGTCTTGAAGCGTACCTCCTCCTCTCCAGCGTGATCTTAATGCAGACCGAGCGGTTGCTCGCGATATTAGCGGTGCCAGGTATGCGGTTCTCAGCTGCATACTTGACGGTTTAATTGTGGGACGCGTGGGAGACGTGGAGGGTGAGATGTCCACGGTCGTGTACTCGACCGGTTAACCGTTTGGTAATCGGTGAGCAGTGCCTGCCGCCTCTCGGTATATTTTATAAAGATCGACCTCTCGTTACGCGGGGAACTCGGGGCCAGTCGCTGACTTGGTAATCTTCGAGAACTAAGGGAGTTAATGAACTTGCGACAAGTTGAAGGAAAGTAGTTTGAAATGGCGGTCGCGTTGCCAGCGTGAAATCAGGCGGAGAGGCCGCTCCGATGGATTAACGGGAAGGTTGATTAATCAGTTAATCTTCAACGATTTATCTTCCGCGAAGAGTGTCGTCAAGTTTTCCGCGGTGGATCCTCGGAGAGCGGAATGATTTGCTTTTTCGTCGTCCACTTCTGTCCGCCCGCTGATACCAAACTACGTTCCGCCGATACCCGAACCGTGATACCCCAGGCCGCAAAACAAAGTCTTCGCGACTTGTAACTCCTTTATTAGAAACTTAACAGACCGTGATCAGTGATTTATCGTCGAAAAGGGTTTCAGGATCTTTCCAAGCAGCGCGTACTACAGCGTGGGTTCCATCGCGATCGGGTCTCATGGATGGAGCGTTCGTTTTCGATGGACAATTTGACAAAACGCCGCGGCGATCCGCCGGTCGGATATCCATTT
Source organism: Nomada fucata (assembly GCA_948146005.1). Taxonomy (NCBI): domain Eukaryota; kingdom Metazoa; phylum Arthropoda; class Insecta; order Hymenoptera; family Apidae; genus Nomada; species Nomada fucata. The sequence continues at coordinate 1,334,555 of OX411277.1, read as the reverse complement.
TCCTCGAAGGCGAAGAGATATCTAAGGCTGACCCAAAGCGGTAGAGAAAAGCCGGTGCTTTTTCTACGAAAGGACCGTGTTACTCACGCATTGCGCCCTAGGCATTGCCCTCCGGTGATAGTTTCGCATTTGTAACCGGGTCCAGGGCGCTATACTTTGCAGGATAAGATCGGCAATGGCGAGCGGTCGCGCGCGAGACAGAGAGGGTTGCTTAAGCGGTAAACTTGTAAGTGGCGAAATAAAGTTAGAAGCCCCCTGCTACCGTGTCTGTGACAGTTTAATTAATATCTTTCATCCTCAAAGGAAAAACTTGCTGAACTAACCGGCACGGGCCCAGGGAGAGAGCAAAGAGCTCGAGGTAGGGCCGAGTAGAGCTACTTCAACTTCAGGGACATTCAACGGAGTCGTTCACTGCCGTCCCCCGTTTCTTCTGTACCGTCGCGGCTTTACGCGCCAGCCCCTCTTTCTCTCTCCTCCGCCCCCGTGCAAACTTCTTCGTTTTCAGGCATTTTCGATGGTCCCGCCAGTCAATGAGTCCGGGACGGAACGCCCCGTGGCGAGGGCACGAAAGTCGGACAGTTCTCGCGCGAACGAAAGGGAACTCCTTTTGGCGACCACTTTTCCTTCGAACCTTCGGAAGGTTCAACGAGCGTGTTTGGGTTCGTCGGCTGACTTGCGCCCTCGTCGCGACAATCCCTGAAAGTTGCCCCCGTATCGCGCTATCAATTTCAATTACGTAGCTCCACGGTTAATTGCCGGCAGAGCGAGTCCAATTACCCTCCCGTCGCTTTATTAAACGGCTCCGCTTCTTTAATTTCGCGCGATTCACTCCTTTGCCGCCGCCCTCTCCGGGTCCGCGTTATCCGTTATCCCGCTTCTTCGTTATCTGCCCGTCCGAGCGACACACTACGGCCAACTTAGCGCCTCTCTCGAGGACATTACGTCCGCATAACAGGAGCGCAGTCCTCGGGTAAGACGCTACCTGGTTCCATTATGGCTACGCGTTATCGCATCGCCTACCGCTGCGGTAAACCCTTATCCGATCTCGTCCTGTTACGCACTAACCCGTCCTTAACGAGTAATCGACGAAACGTCACACTGCCGGTGCCTCCGATAGATTGATCGGCGGGACGACCGATCCTCGTTTTACGATGCAACGTAGGAGAGCCAACGGGACAGGAAATCAAATTGAAAGGCGCAAATAATTTATTTCTCTGCGCATTGGCTTTCAGAAATTCTTGTATGCCCCGGTGGAACTCTATCTGCCGTCCGGCGACGTTGCGCCCGACGTCGTTAAAGCTTCGGAAAGTTTAAATTAAACTTAAACCATCGTTCACAGTGTCGGATGTTCGAAGTTCTTGACGGAAGGGGATCGGCTGTTGCTGGTAATTACGAGTCATCGTATCGATGCACGGAAATAGTCCCATCGGGGATCGAACGTGGCGCGCTGTCGGGTGCCGCGGTGGCTGAAATCTCGGTCAAGGAAAAGCGATTTTCCCGGGGAAAGAGATCGAGTTGCGACCGTCAGTCGTATCAGCCGTGGAGCCGGTAATAAACTCTGAAACAACGTAGCGGCAGCGTTCGCTGAATCCGAAAAAAAAGTCTGCGAGCCAACGAGCGACGTCCTCTCGGACTCGCAAATGAGCCGTACCCCGGCGATATTTCCTCCGAATTTATTCGTCTCGGGAAGCAGTGAAAATTCTCCGCCCTGAAATTGTCTCCCACAGACACTGGCGGCCTTTGTAATCCGCCGGTGCTAAAACAATTCCGAATCCGTGGCACAATCACGGCGCAAAAGGCGAACAAGAAACGTTCTCCAAGAAGGCGCGTCAACTTTTCTCGCTCCGGGAATACGTCCGCGTACGCAGAGACGATTAGCCGTGGGAAATACGAAGGAAGGTGGAGTATAGCACTGATTTTACGATGACAACCGCGATCCGTACCGTGCATCGGAGACAAAAGCGCCACGGTACGAGACAAACGCGATAGGATGAAACTGAAGCTGCCGATGGAAACCGCGATTAGGTAACCCGAGCGAGCACTGTCCACGCGAAGTTGCCGCGGTAATTAAACCCTTTGACGTGCGTACTTCGACGAGTTCAAGCACTTCCGTCGCTCGTCCTCGTTTCGAAAAACAGAGGGGAAAAAAAAGAGAGGAGAATCGGTGGAAGGAGAACAAACAGAGGCGGAGGAAGGAGGGTAAAAAACAAAAATGCTCGTGGAAACGACGAGCCCCTCGGGAATAATGTGCGGTCGGGCAACAGAGTCATCGGCTTTGGGAATTCGGTCCGAGTTAGTTATCACCGATGCACACGCGAGCCGAAGCCGTGAAATCGTTTGCACGGTTTTGCCCGACGCCCGCTTCCGGTAATAGGTGTAATTCCCTTCGATCCTTCGGCGGGTCGTGAATTAATCTCGCGGCGCGACGTAAATAACCTTGGGGACGCGGCGGGAAATCTGGGTTGAAAAGTTTTCAAGGACGTTTTCCAGTCCGACCACGGCTACCGGTTACCGCGTAACACCGTCAGGTGAGAAAGTCGGCCGGATTCGGGACGCAATCAGCAACGCACGGCGACGACGCGGGGCGTCTCGTTAAGGATTCCGGGACGCGAAAGGGGGAACAATGCGTTTCGATATACGGAAAGCGGTCTATACGCAGAAACGTGTACCTGGTAGCGTGGGATTGGTGGCAGTGGCGTCCTGGCGCGCGGCGTCGCTGGTAATTGCAGCCCCACCGAGATTGGTACTGTAGTCTTCGAGAAGTACGTAGCACAGTAATAGCCGTGCCACCCTCATTCTGCAAGTGGAAGAAAAAGAAGCCTGAACAATAATAATGACTGTATCTCTCTTTCTCTATCCTTATCTCTCTCTCTCTCTCTCCCTCTCTCTCTCTCCCCCTCTAACCACCCCCGCGATTCTCCCACTGTTTCGCCCTGCCCGTGCCCGTGCCCGCGGTCTCTCTGCCCCAAACTTCTTTCCCAGGTTGTTCCTTTCCTCGAATACCGGCCGGCGATATTTGTTTTATTTTTTGTTGTCCTTATTTCCTTTATCCCCTCCCGTTCTCAATCGATACATTTGTCGGGAGACGTATAAACGGATCCAAGTTCGCGCAATTTCACGTAATATACGTGGTACGCGGCGGTAAGGGAACGGTCGAAGAAGTTAGAACGGTACACATCCCTGACTCTTCCTCGGTCGAAGGAAACGCGGGACAATTATCCTTTACACCATCTCGTAAATAACTATCCCGACCATTTACGGGCACAGATTTCAGTCGGCGTGCGAGCAGAATTTAGCGCCGGCCAACGCAGCCTCGTATATACCTATATACGCGAAGCAACTGCTCCTTCTTATTTACGACAGGACTAAATGAAAAGTCTCCCCTTCTTTGTCCCTCGCGGTGCACCGTGCACCTACATCTATCACTCTTCCCCGCACTCGAAGGCGACTTGCTTTTTTTTTTATCCACGCCAGGCATCAACTCCCACACACCTACACACAACCCGCAAGCCCGCACGCTCGAATCTTTTTCCTTCGGGTCGATGTCAGATTATAAGCCCTTTGTCTTATCTCGCTGACGCGTGATCGATGGTTCCGGCGAACGGGGCGAAAGATCCTTCCCCACCCCGATGAATATCAGCCGGTGGCGTTCCTGATTTTCGGAGACGGCTGCAGAAACGAAGATTTCACCCTCGACCGTTCCATCCGTACCGGAGACGCGAGGTTGAAAAATTCTAACGAGAGGGAGGACGCGTCGGTTTGCCGAAGATAGGGCGCCACGCGTAAAGGATTAACCCTTTGCGCTCCGAATAATATTTCCCATAATTCCCCAGTATTTTAATGGTTTTATCCGAAATCGAGTGTGACTCGACATAGGGGCACCCGCGATAAAAACTGATGTCGAGCCGCACTCGACAGAGGAGTGCAAAGGGTTGACGAGCAGCAACGAGGAACGGCAGGAATTTAGCGAGATATCGCGCCTCTGGTGTAATTCGCTCGCGAGCTCATAATTCGATCCCACCGATGCTGATTAGTCGCTCTCGATTCCACGTTGAAACGTTCTTCGGTGCAAGGCCGGTGATATAAGCATCCAGACGAGGGAAGCTCCGCTTTTGGTAGCAAACTTCCATTTCCGACACTCTTCCCGTGTGTTTGCCACGATCAGTTGTTTGTCCGTAAACAATGTCCGTTCGGCGAAGAATCGGAGGAACGTTATGACCGATTTAAAAGCCTCGCCCGACGGAAGTGCCCTCGCGAGCGGCTACTTCCACGCGGAACGTAGAAACGAGAAAGGAAGCTTAATGGATCGGCCGGCATTGTAGCGGAAAGAAATTGATCTCGATTCGAGGGAGGTGCGCGAATTTCCTGGAAATGTCTTTCTTCGTTAATTTAGTAATCGTGAAAAAAATTACGCCTCCTCGTTTTGTCTTCGTTACGCTGAAACGGCGCTAAGCGCGGCTTACATCCCGCGAAAGCCAAGGTATTTTAACGACTAATCTAATACGTTTCCGGTGAAACTGACGAGTAATCAAGTAAAATGCAAGCTCGTCATTTTTTCGAGCGTCTCCTGCATCGGGAGCCGCGTCGGTCATTAATTAAGCGTATCAAAGAGGAGCAGGCGTATTGCCGCGATAAATCGCGTCGGGGTCGATCGTGCCTTAATCGCCGTTAGTAAAATTCGTGGAAGGTTTCGAGCGAAACTTCTCGAACATTTCATCCCGCGACCGTTTCCCATTTCTTACGAGAACGCGCCTCGTTGAACGTCGCGCAGGGTTAATTTCGTTCTGTCCCTCCTCCATTGACCTCCCCTTGCAGAGAAATCCTCCGGTCGACGACAGAGTCCCGACGTGTACGCGATTACGTACGCTTCCCGGAAGATTTATTCGAACCATCGTTCCATCGGCGCAATCTCTTAGTCTCCGTGTTTCATAATCCGAAGAATAACTTTGGTGCACGCCAGCGCAAAAGCGGATCATTTGCATACGCGCAATCTATGCCCCGCGGCTATTTCACGAAGAAACAGGTAAATTACGTGGGACGCTGTTAAAAGCCCGGTGTCCCTTTTTGCGAAGCAACTTCGCAGCCGCGGCGTCCCGACCGTGACGATTAGAATCGTTCTCCGGCGTGAATTTGCCAGACACGAAATTACCTCGCCCTTGGCTTCGTCCCGGGACCATTATATTCCAACCGGGGGATCGTCCCGTCGAAGAGCAGAAGTCTCTGTAACGACGGATCATTATGCGCGGAATTTTCTTTTCTGCGCGTTGGTCGGACCGATTAATCCCTCTCCCCGGAAACTGTGAAGCGGATTCAAAGCGCGAGAGGTATCGAAACTAGCGACGATAGGACGACGCAACGTTCGCGGCCAATATTAAAATCCGGTGTAACGAATCTCCCTCCGGAGACGGATTTATCAAAGTCAACGGCGAAGCCATTAACTATGATCGTCTGCGATGACCATTTGATAAAAGCGTGACGCGCAGGAATATCCATCCCCCGCGAAGCAATCGTCGACTGTTTTTGCCGCGTTCCTCGAGAAGAGGCCGCTTCGTCGACGAAACGAATCCGTCGAGAACTCGTACGATTTTCGATCCCGTCGTAAACTCGCCGGCGCCAAGCGCCGGAGCTCGATACGCGAAATCCGTTTCCGAGTACCTATATATCGCGGAATCGAGGTCGACCGATATTTTCGCAAATATCGAAAACGCGAATTGGACCAGCACGGATTATCGTCCATTCGATTTCCAAATTGTTATCGTAAAATCAATCGACTGTCTGGCCGGTTATGGTCGACCGGAAGCCCATTCGCGCGCACCTACGATCCTTATAATTCACTTGGAATTCAGCGGGGAATCCCGATCGAAAATATCGCCCTGATATATTGCTCCCGCGGAAAATCACCGCTCGGAATGGTACGTGCCCCCGCGCGACCGCCACACGGGAATCCTCCTAAATCCTTTGGGAATTTCCGAATCGAATCCCGCGTACGGCGATCTATCAACGGATCAATGGATCCTAGAGATCGATCGGCACTCGCGTTCCACGTTCATTCCCCTTTTATCCGGCCGACCCGGCGGCCCGTGAAAACGTTTTCCCCGGTTTCGCGGTGCCCCTCGAACCGAACCAACAGCTTCTCCCCAATTTGCCTCCCCCGCCAGCGTATTACCTCGTGAGAAAAGTGTTGCATTATACTCGCAACTGAACGCGACGCGTCATACGCGAACTGCCGATACGTGTTCCTTTAATTTCGACACGGCACACTCCCCGTCGACTCGTGTTTCGCGCAATGGGGATCGAACGCGACCGTCCCGTTCGCGTTCGTGTCGTTGAACGAGCGCCACGCTATGCTTCCGTCAGCGGACGCATCCCCGGGCGTAGAGACGCGTGTACTGACGGCGTCGAGCTAGCCGTCGAGCGAGTCGAGCGTCGGAACGCTCCGTCACGGGACGCTCACCTCGCATAGCGCAGGTCCAGGACCTCTGGAGTCCCTTCTTCTATCCTCTTTCATCGTCCCACCTCCCGTTTCTCTCTTCGCCACTTTTCTGTTACCTCCGCTTTCTTTAGCCTCTCCCCCTTGTAGTCCGCCGCGTACGTTGGATATAATATTCAATTTGTTATGTAGCTTTGATGCACGCAGAGCGTTGTCGAAGACCGGGAGCGGCAATACCAGCGGGAAATGAAGAATAGAATGGACACAGCGTGGACCCCGGGAAAATATGAGCCACGGAGAAAATCGTTCGAAACCGAAACGATATCGTCGATCCTGAGACGCGTTCGCCGTTCGTTGAAAAGCGCTTCGATCGGAACGTTCCACGCTTCTCGGTCCTCCGATTGGGCGTGCAGAAAAGAATAAAAGAGTCGAAAGAACCTGAAAGCTGATCGTCGTGTCAAAGAGGGAAAAAGCGGAGTGGAACCGAGGCAGGTCCCGTGGATCGAAAGCAACAAACGATATTGTTCCCGCGTGCTTCCCTCCTTGCTTTTCCAAACGTCGAAACCGCCCTTCCAGGGATCCGAGCGATCACGATTATCGGTCGCAGCGTCGACTATACGAGCAGCGGGAGAACTCGCGACGAAGGGTTTTGTCGGTGGTACCGGCCACGGTTGATTTTCCTCGCCGCGATGTCGTGAAATAACATTTATTTTTCATACACGGGGCTAATGGTCCGCAAACATTAGTGGAAAAATAACCGCCGCCGATCGGTTTTACCGTTTCGCCTCGAACGCTACATCTTGCGTGGACGAATTTGGCGCGGGGCATGGAACAGTCGTGTTCGCAAATCGCCGAATGTTTTACACGGATGCAAACACTCGAGGATTTGGCGAAACGCGTGAAACGTAACGATAGCGTTTAAAAGCTGCGACGACAGTGAAATTTCGGGCGAAACGATCAAATGGCCAGCCATTTAGCTCTTGCGCGAGCTGCTCTCAAAATGCAGTTTTATTTTGGATCGCAGTGTTAAACATGTAATGCCTGCACGCACGTAAATGTATATTTATCTATCGTAAAGCGATCCCCTCTCCGCTTACCTTCCATCCTCGTTTCGCACAGGCAGAGTGGCATGCACAAACCAGAGTCCCGCGAAAGGCAAGTCGAAAATTGATAAGAGACCAACTTTCCTTGGGAACGCTCTCTCGCCTTCGAGCGGCTCTTCAATTATGACACCGAGAAAAAGTATACATTAAGGGGATTGCTCGGAGCGGCTGGAACAAGTGCACGCAAAGCGAGCTGCGAAATTGCTGCTTAAGCTGCAGTGGGCGAAGATAAATGAAAGAGGCGTAGAGTGTAGAAGGTGCCGCGACTCACCCCGTCAGCATACCTGTAAAAAAATTCCAACCCTTGTCAAGTCCGCCGCAGGAGCTTCTCAGAGATTACGCGACGATACCTGCATCTTAGAGAAGAGTTGCCGAGCACGAAGCCACGATGCGTCTCGGAAACCCACGGAATTTCGATACTAATTTGCGGCTTATTTCGCGTGCCGAAGGTGTCGCCTCTTCTCTGCGCAAATGCGTACCGTCCCAACTCGATTTGGAGGTAGGCACGTATGTGCATACGTGGATGCTCGATGCAAAAATACCGCCGGCAATATCTTTTTCACCCGAAGCTCGCGTCGCGTAAACTCGGGCTGTTTCTAGATCTCTCCGTTTAATTCTTTACAGCCGACGGTAAAATACGATACATTACATGTAAATGGTAGAGAGATTTTGCGAAACTGTGAACCTCGTTTAAAAGTAAAGTAGAAACTCTGCGAATCGCTATTCGGAGGGGATTAAAACAAAGTGGAACACCGTGTACATCGATGGTTATAACCGCGGTAAACGATACGCGCTACAAATCGGGCAAACTTTTGTACGCGGAAGCCACCGATATCGTAAAAGATAAATAAATTAACCCGCACCTCCGTTCATAATTGAGAAAGTTCGAAAAACGAGTGCGTTAATAAGTCGTCGTTTATAGGTCGATTCGATTGGGTTACGCGTTCAACCAAGTTAACGTAACCGCTCTATTTACGATTTCCAGCAGAAGGTTCTATTCGATTGTCCGCGGAAGAGAAAAAGGGGATACGGAATCAACAGGATTCAAGCACGCGCGGTGCCAGCCGGTAAAATGGGATTTCACCAATTAAATAATGTACCGTAGCCACTAGGTACAATTAGCAAAATAACACGCGGCCCGGCGGTGATCGCATGGCTACACGGATTTCGGAGATGTAACAGCCGTTTTGGATTTCGGCTAAATCGAATTATGCTTCGGCGCAATGCATCAGGGGGAATTTACATCTCGACGCCACTTGTTTTAGGCAGACCCCATTCCGTTGGTCATCGCATTAACGAATTGTCGATGGTAATGTTCCCAAAAAGATTACATTATATTTCGCTCGTTCGACGCGCATCATTAGTCGAGTTTATTTCGTTGTCCGTAACATTTTACCGCCGCCCGTGCAAACAACTGCGCGATAAATAGTCTTGCGACACGTTTCCCGTTTCCATGAATAACACACTAGCCGAGAAGATACGGCGCGGCGTTCCCATCAACGATAATGAAACGGCCGTAAGAACGGTCCAATTCAATTATTGTTATTCTTTTAAATTGCTCCGCTTTTTCCCCACGTTTTTAACGTCCAAAGAAATGATTCGGAAAACTTTACAGATCCACGAGATCCATTACACTTTAATGCCGTGATCTTCGATAATATATCGGAGGCTGCATTATATTCGAATTGGAATTATATCAGAGTACCGATAGAACTTGGTAAATAATGGTCGATAGAAATGTTCGAGCAGTGGTAAAGTAACAGTATGTATGCACATACATACTGCAAAGTATGTATAGAGCTAGTTAAAACTTAGTCGCAGAAACTATTTGTGGCACAATAAATATCGTCTTTGGTTACGGGAGCTATCCGCGAACTTTAGCGGCACTTCATTATTCCTCGCATTATTACGCGCTCGTCATTCACGCCGAGCTAATAACGTTCGTCGAATCTCTGAGAATATTTTTTTTCCTCCCCGTCCGCGTAGGAGGCTCCTTTGTGTCAAGGGTAAAAATGAAATAGGTTCCGGTGCATCGTCGGGTTAGCGTGAAATTCACCTGCTAATCCGATTGTAGGCCAAAGGGCAGTGCGTCATAAGCTTGCCGCAACAATTCACCTGTCCACCGCGATTCGAGAAGCAACGCGTTCGACGAAACACCCGCCCCACTTTCGTTTAAAGATTTCGCGACAGCGGCGATGGAAATTTCGAGCCACCTCTTCGCGATTCTCAACGGGCCCCTGCTAAACGTAACAAAATCGAAACGCTCACCCCGCAGCCTTCGCGTAACTATGATCTTCCATTGGTTCCCTCCGTGAATCGCACCGGAAAATTCGTTTATCGCGCGCGTAACGCACTAATGCCGTCAAAATTTCAGGGGTCTCGTTGCGCGCGTGTCGAGCGAACGTTTACGTATATTTCATAAAATACGTGACTCCGCGTATTTTCGCCGGCTTATCTTCGCCACCACACGTGTTACGCTGTCCACTATGTGCACACGAGTCGGTCCGCGCGCCTACACTCTACTCGCGTGCGAAATGTACACAGGGCGTTTGTTAAATGGCGCGTTCCGCGTTCGCAGGGGTGCTTCCAGATCGGTCGTTTGGCCCTGTCATCGCCGACGAAAGTCGGGCGGACAACTTTTCCGCAACAGAGCAAGGCAAACGTTCTGTGGCGCGACTTGTAATGGTACGAACGTGGCCGCTGGAACGGGGTAGCGTTGCTTGCCGGCGACTAACAAACAACACTGGCAACACAAAATCCAAAAGATGTACGCCCGTAGTGGAAACAGTTCGAAACAGAGGGAAAGTTCGACGAGCCGCGTAAGCGAAGCGAAATACCAATGGAAATGCAGGTGAGCGTATGCAAATATGTACACGCGGCACGCGCGTTTACACCATCGACTTACCCCCGTGTCGATACGCGTCATACGTCTGCGGCGTCTGAGATTAAACGCTGGGCTAAACTTAACGGAAATCCGATCCGATATGTTTACGGACATTGCCGGGTGAATCCTCGGAAGCCATAAAATGTACGAACGTTCTCGTGCTTCCCGCCAGCCATTTTACGAGTAATTTCCCGCGAGCGTTGAGTTTCCTCAGACACGACAGACACGAAACTTGCCCCCGCCGCTACCTTGCCACCCCAACGACACCCTGTCTCGTTTTAAGAGACCGACACTCGGCGAAACTCGGCTCCGGAAAGCGTCACTCTCAACTGAATACTAATTAGTATTTCAATTTCGCCCGCATTAATATTAAACCGGACCTCAAAGATGTTTCCCCGGTTAGTTAAAGGGGGGTATTAAAAACGGCCAAACGTTAAATCAGCCGGCCCTGTCGTTTTAATGAACGGTCGCGATCCGCGCGTTTTACCTCAAAGTCCATTTCGTCACTTTATTCTCGTTGCTACGTGCGTGGGAGCCAATCTCTGCTCCAATATAACGCCGGCGATTAAAATCTTCATTATCGGTCACCCAATCGTGCGCGTATAAGAAAAAAGGGGTAGAATCCTGGTGCTGTTTAAGAATCGGAAACGCCGTTTCCTCGAATCAATAGGCAGAGCTAATTAATTTAAATGCGCGTTAAGGATAAGGGAGCCACCCCCACGGACACGTGTGCACCCCGTTTGTCGGTACGTGTGCGCTCATATCCGGAATTACGTGCCCGTAATCCCAGCAAGATCGATGGTTTTAATCAAGAAAATGTCTCTCCGCATCATAGCTCGCGAGCAAATCTCTAGCGGTCATGTTTATTAAAAATAGAAATAACGCACAACGTGGTATGCGGTGTAAAAAGAGAATAATGCATTCCAACGGTACTGGATTAATATTCAAAGACCCGTAACGTCGGCCTGTTTCGAGTTGCTCTTAGCACCATCCGTGCAACCAGCCAACCAGCCAGCCAGTCATCCAGCCTGTCTACCTGCTTGCTGTCAGCTAACCAACCAACCAACCAACCAACCAACCAACCATCCAACCAACCAACCAACCAACCAACCAACCAGCCAGACCAGCCGTTCCGCTTTTTCTCGGATACCTATCAAGGTTATTGGTACACGAAAATTTCTTTCGATACGAGAACTCCAGACGAGAAATCCTTTAGGCGAGCATTTCCAGTCGGTCCATCGGGACTCGAAGCTGTCGCGTATCGTTGTTTCCCTTCGTGCGACGTGAGACTCACGTCGCGCGACGCATTCCCAATCGGGAAGAGAAATTTCACGGCGCTCCTCCTGCTCCCGAGCGTTTCACCGCGAATCAATTTTCGTCCCTGTTAATTAAAAATTTCAATCACATATATTAACGGCCCGTTGCCAGCTTTCTTCTTCTCCCTCGTCCGCGAACGTTACCTTTCTATTACGTACTTTCACATTTCCCAGCACGTTGTAACGTAGTTAGCGTGACTTAACGGCCGTCCGTGAATAGGGCTAAACTGTATTACTCTTCCAATAAGCAGCTTCGGTTCCCCAGGAAAGTTTCGGCTTGTAATTGCAGCGGAAAACTTTATTGCATGTACCGCCGTGGCAATCGTCCTCGAGTACAATCTATGAAATTCACTTGCGCATAGCCAAAGCTCCGTAGATTAACATTGCCTCCAGTCGAGAACAGCACAAACGACTGTGTCGACGACGACACCGACGGCGACGGGCCCGGCGACACCCTGCGCAATGACTTTGCAAGTATAACTTCGAAATGTCGCGGCAACGGACTAGAGGGAATATACGAGGATATTCGAGGTGCCATCCGAGGATGCCTCGTGTCACAGTGGAAAATGGAAAGTCGGACTATCCACCCAACCTAATGGAATATCGTGGCTTTTTACCGTAAATGCCGGGTACTGTGTTGTGTGCTGCTTACCTTTTTTCAAGCCCAACAAAACTTTTATAAATAAAATGAAGCGACGGAGCACCGACTTTTAATCTGAAACAGAAGGCAATAAAATGTAGATGGAGGACAGAATTATAGAGGTGCGAGTCGTTAAAGGTAGCACGTACCTGATGACATTCGCGTCCTTGTTGCTGGTTATTCCAAACGTACCATTGCTGGAAGTCCGCTTAAACTCCGCTGAATTGTTACCGCGAGGGGGAAATAAATTCCAGAAAAAGCCATTTAAGAACGCACGCATGAATCGCAGCCATTTACGAAGCTGGTCAAACTGCACGAGCAATTGCAGCGTTTCCTCTTTCAAAGAATATTCCGTCTAGAACGCGTGATCCTACGACTACTTTAAGAACGCGAATTTCCATTTTGTGTATCCGCTTAGTCGTTACGAGCGAGCGACTAGCACGGAGGAGGACAATTACAACTGATTGGAGCGCATAAAAATGCATGAAGTCAGCATGGAATTCCTAGTAATGTTTCGCGATGGAACGCCGTTAGAGGAGTAACACAGTGGATTCTGGCGGAGAAACGTAAAAGCGATCGTATACGAGTCTAAGCAACTGCGAACGTACCGGTTACTTTGGGGCTCGATGGAATGGTCCCGTCTTGGAGATTCGATCGCGCGAAACGCTGTCCGGGTGTAACGTTTACCTTATATTCGCCTACATATGAAACGCTGGTACTCCTTGCAACGATACCCCGGTCTAGCCAATTTGATTCCTACACACGCAAGGAATAATACCTTTCCTCGTAAACCGGATTTTTTCAACTGCGTCCCGGGATCAATGTGTGCGGCACGAAAATAATCCTGTCGAAACGAAATAGCGTAGAAATGTCGTGACACCGAGCAGCAATGGGAAAAGGAAATATTCTCCTCGTTGCTGGTTAAACGAGTGATAGAGTCGCGAACCGAGTGCGTTATCCGGTATCAAAAACGTTCGCTTCGGTAAACGTTTAAACCAGCGTTAAAGAAATGCGCCTCGAGCCTCGCCTCGACGACAAGACGGATTATGTTTACGTAATTACATTCCCGTTTATTTTGCAGCGCCGTCGCGTGTCAAAGATCGCCTTGGAGGTATGCAGAGAATATACATCTCTGGCTAGCACGTAGTATTCGGGAATTTGGCAGCGGTACCAAGGATCACTACGTATGTATATATGTAGAATGAAGATCTAACAATGGGATTGCCGCGACGATTATTAGCCGTGAATACCAAGGACGGGGAAATTGCACAGCAAGGGACCTCTCGCCACGTCGCGTCGCGTCGCACAGAGTAATATGATCCTTTCGACAGAAGGTAGGAACCTTCAACCTTCTCCGCCACCCCTATCTCTTGATCCTTGTAACCTTGTTACCCGAACTCTCGAAGATGGGAAACGAGTGTGTCCGAAGTACACGACGCGTCACGATTGCTACGTGACGACGGGACGCGACTCGTTCTTCTCAATAATTACGCCTGTACAGGTAATACGGCGAAGACGAAAAGGGGGACAACGTTACCCAGTGCGGTAATGCAATCTACTTGGCATATTGCATACGCGTTTCGAGAGCTCAGCGTCTCCCGTCACAGGTGTATTCGGCCAGGTTCCGTATTATCTATGCACCTTGTAATTACATTTGAACATTTCGAACACTACCCCGTATGGCATAATCTAATACGGTGTAATGCAATCAGGATGGTGCGCATCTTGCGCGAAAATTCGCGTCTCGTGGAAGCATAGGCGACGATAATGGCGACCCGTACCTCTGATCGAAATTTCCTCCTACCCTCTCTTGGACAGGCCCGCCTCTCGTCAAATTAAAACGTTTACTTCGACGAGACAAGGAACTATCGAACCTTTGGAAACTTTACGGCCAAGTTCGCGACGGCGCTTAAAAAGTCTCTGCGTGGGGCAAGAAATTCAACAGCAACCGTCCGCGAGAAATGTTTATTCGCGCGACTTCGCTCGGGCCGCAGAAAACGACGATACGACTCTTTCGACAGAAATTCATCGTTCGCGTCGCGAAATCGAGACCGCCCTGCTCGATAGTTTGACCGATTGATACCGAGAGTCGAGGGATCAAGAAAGAAGAACGGTGTACGTTCGACGAAGGCGTAATGTATGCGGGATAGTGTTCTTTCCTTTGTCGGTACTTCTTCTTACTCGCCGTTTCTCCCCTCGGTTACTAGTCTCGCATTAATGCAAAGCGGGGACATGCAGCGATCGTACGGCGTAGGCTATCCGAGGATGCTTCTTGCAAGAATAAGAGAACAGGATCGCTGGGGATGTCCCGGGATTCTGTCCTCTATCGATCTCCGCGTATATAGACACTAACTTGTGCCCTCCGCAAACCGTGCTATGTATCCGCCATATACATATACCGATCTCTCTGTCTCTATCCATCCTCCACCGCTTGGCTCTCTCTTTCCTCCTCGCCACCCACCCTCATTCTCTCCTACCCTTCTCTACTCTTTCACCCTCTGTCTCCCTCTCTCTCTCTATTTCTCTGCCTTTTCTTGCCTCTCTTTGCCTGCCTTTCCCTCCCCCCCCCCCAATTCGCGATTTCAGTCTCTCTGCCTCGCGCTTCGTCTCCCTTTTCGTTTCGAACCACGACCGCCTCGGCTTCTCTTCATCCCTCAACATCCCTGTCGGTCCAGCTATCGAGCTTTCTCTCTCCATCCGCTTCTCTATCCCGCTGTCGCGCGCTCGGTCCCTCCCTTTCTTTCCAATAACGGATTTCAAGTATGCATACACAGAGAATTCGAAGGTGCACCATTGCGCGTGTCTCTGTCTGTGTTCGAAAATTATATATGTATATATATTTCAAAGAGAAAGAGAGACAGTGAGTGGGTGGTGATAGGGGTGAGCGTTGGTCCGTGCATAACCGCGTTTACCAACAAAGAATGCGTTATGTATACGTAAACCACGCGTAGGACAGAGGGGGATGTTTTTCTGTTTAGTGCATTATTGAGAGACATGACACGCTCCCGGAAGTCCATCAGATCATCCCCATCGTTATCGTGAATCAGCGGTCGCGGAAGATTTGCTGCACGTCACCACTGACACAGACGATTCGATTTTCCATGCTTAATCCTCCTCAACCGCGTCCATTAGCGTAACTTCGACGTAGCAGTTAAATGGAAAAGTTGCTACAGGTGCGTTATCGCCGATTCTGAATCAAATCGTGTGGCTTTAATTACGATCTCCCGACGATATAGTTCACACAGTTCCATGCCGCGAAAACGTTTTATCCATTGTTTGCGATATAAGAAAGAAATCACAGGCTGCCTTTAGTACTTATTTGTAAAGCAGGAATTATAATTGCTCAAACGCGCATCAAACCGAAGATAAACATTAACACTGCGAAACGGAAACGCTGGCGAAATGTGCAAGGAGGCTAGAACAATTATCGCGTTATCGAGAGATGCTTCTATTTTCCGAAAGTTCACAAAGTTCCCCGTTGTCCCCGATGTAAACTTGTACCAAAGCTGGCATGTTCGCTGGAGGCCAGCTTATACAGCAGTCACGTTACCAGTAATACAGCGCAAAGTCGGCCCGAAGCCGAGAGCTCGTCAATGAAGAATATCAACCAGTGCGGCTGAGAGTATAATCCGTCGTAGGCTTTAACGTCCATCCAAAGGCAATGTTTATTTCATCCAGAGTAGCTGGTCCAACAGAACTGTCCTCGGACTGCACGTGCACCGTTCATACATTTGGCCTATATAACATTTGCGCAGAAAACGTTGCCGAATATCTGTCAAAGGATCGCGATTGCGAAAACAACAACATTTTTACTCGAAACCAATCGCTCTATTACATGTTGGTCCAAGGTTTCCCGGATAAATTGATCGCACGTTTATAATCGTCAAATTAGTCGTTGTTCGCTGTTAATTGTGAGGCTATGAAGAGTCACCGCGACGAAAATACCCCGTAATTAGGAGCGAGTCGCGCAGGACAAGTAGTATGGGGCGGAATTGATCCGGCGTTACGAGCGGCTATCACGTGAAAGGCCATTCGTTGACTATAGATCAAGGCAATGAGAGGGGAATGGAGATTTTCTCCGTTGACACGACGATTTGTACGAGCAACAGGCAACTTTCATTAAGCCTTTTCGAGCTGGTACCCTCCTCTCGTCTCTATCTTCCTTTCTCTACTAGCCTGCATCCCCGCCTCTCGGTTCCTCTCGTTCTCTCATTCTCTTTCTCTCGGTCGTGTTCTCTGCGCTCCAATCGCACAGCACCCATACTACGTGTCGAAACGAGCGGCGTACTCGGGGCTCGTAATACAGGCTAACTCAAAAATGCTTCAATGTTTTCCAAAGGTGGATTGAACGACAATCCGCGTCCCGCAGATCCAGCAATTTTCGCGACGGCAGGCAAATATTCGAAACAGGGAGACGTGTCGTCGGGAGCTGTTGATATTCCGATTACGCTTTTCCTTTTTCCAGAACGTAGTTATATGTGCACGTTACGTGCGTAGATTGATATCCGTCGTGCAACTGCGATCCGTTGTTTTTTCACTCTCGAGGTTGCTTCAATTTTCGCGACAACCAGTAGCTATTGAAGCGTCGTGACCGCGTTTGTAGTTGCGACAAAATGCATTTAAACGTGTATTGAGCTGTGTTCGGGTCATTCGCAAGCGGCGAGTCTGCATTCAGGCATTCTGAATAGCACGAGTTACCGGAAGCGTATATTGGTTGCATTGGATACCTTGTGCGCCTCGTGCCTCGTTAGCATTCTATCCCTTAATTTAATTCCCCGTTTTCGCTTTTTCTCGTCTGCTGCGATTAGCCGATCCCTATCCAGCCGTGTGTTAAACGACGGACACGCTCCTTCGGTCCGCAGTCCTGAAACCTATCCGGCGACGATCGAACATTTCCCTTGACTCAATTTCACTTTAAACACCTTTAGCCAACTAACGCGAACCGTGTTGCATTAGCGGCGCGACCGAGTTCGTTCTTTGTCAATGAAACGTAGAATCTCGATAAGAGCTTTGCGCGTGCATAGCGTGATTGCAAACGGTTCGTTCATTACTGTTGCGATGAATATTTCTCAATATACCTGTCAGCGTTCGTCGTCGCCGAATTTAAATGCGTCCCATAGTTTCCAACGGCATCCCGCTACAATCGATGGCCCGCCGCGTCGATGTAGCATCGCATATAAATTTTCAATTAATGTTGCGTCCGATGTTCGATTCGGCGCTCGTCAGATTTACTTATTCGCGTGAAAGCTGCCCGATTGCGCTACGATGCTCCACAGAGAGTGGAGAAAGTTATTCCCCCAAACGGTACATGCAGCATCCACCAGTTCGAGAATACAATCGAACCGATATACGTGTACGCGTATATGCAGATGAACGAGAGTTTTATCACGAAGACTCTTTCTACCGGCACCGTCGACAAGTCAACCGGAAACTTTTTCCTCGTCGCCTGTCTATCGATATCGAGGAAAGCGCAAGCCTTGTATGCAACGGAATTCTGTACGCGCGAAAATGCGAACACCGAGATGTCCGAAAAAAATCACCCCCGCCGAACTCTTGTCCCCGTGACGTCCTCCCTCTCGTCGAAAACTTCCCCTCGAAAGTTCTTCTCTAGTGGCCGTCTGGCGTTTGCTATGCCCTATATTATATAGATACCTTTTATATCTGTTTTCTATCGGTTGAAACTAGGCCTTCGGTAGAAGTAGAATGATGGTCGATACAGCAAGTAGAACGATGATCCGTCAAGACGGAAGATTCGTTTCGGTGGTTCTGTGCGATATTTTAACGACACCGCGGATCTTCTTGAAAGAAAAAGGACGGTCGTTTTACTGCGATCATATATCGAATTATCGGATACGAGGGTCGCGATCGAACGAGCACAGACAGCTGCGCAGCCCTGCGCCTGCCTGCCAACGACCTCTCAGCTTCGTTTACCGTTGTTTCCAAAATGCAGCTTAAAAATATTTTCCAACGATATAGAACAGGCGCCAAACATTATACTACAGACGAGCTTTTTTATCGCTTTATTATGACAAGAGGTCTACGCCTCCATCGTACCGTGCTGATCCCCGTGTCGTATTATGGTTGCTTCTCGAATTTCTCTAAACAACAGCTTCATACGCCTCGTCTCCCTATCGAAAAGGCATTCGAGGCGTTTCCCCGTAAACACGTATTTGCCTATCCTTTTGCTGCTCCTGCGAACAGTTTGACTACTCGCGAGTAGTAAAGTCGAGCAGCGAATGAGCGATAAATTCGAGGAGGAACGGGCAAATATATGTACATGATCTGGGTATATATTTGCACGGTGTCGTCTGCGAGGTACCGAGAAAACAAACATTGATTCTCGGCTCCACCTGACGTGATTCAATATTTGTATTCCTGCGATGAAAGTGTATCATCGCCGGTCGATCGAGGAAAACAAGCTTCTGTCAAAATGCGCGTCACGGTGTGGAGAGAAAGGGGTGAATTGTGCGATACACTTCACGTGCATACCCCTAGCTTGGAAAACCCTGACCGAAGAAATGCACCGCGAAAGATTTAACGATCCCGTTTCAAGGAGAATTTGCGGCGGCTGGGCTTCTTCGCCAGACGAATTACAGCGTCCGTAGGAATCGATATTGTTGTCCATAATCTCGAGAAAAAGAGCCGATTCGTAGTCGAGACTGTGGCGTTGCGGTATCGGCACGACCTATAATCTACTTCGAGTAGGGATCGTTGCCTGCTCGTGGAAGTGTTCCAATTAAAGCGCAACGTTTCAATTTTTCTGGAAGGAAAAACGATGAGAAATTCATCGTCGTGGTACAATTAATCTGTAAACTTGCCTCCCGTGTACCTTCCTTTCTTCGGCGTATTAAATCATTGCATAGTTGTAACGAAATTACTTTCAGCCTGAGGGGACGCAACGAGCAACCGAAGCTCGGTATCGTATTAATTAACCTACATACCTCAAACACGCGCTGGCTCCACCACGAAATTGATCGCGCTTGAAATTGTCGAGGAAGCCTTGACCTACGTCTTGGGGACTGGCCGTCATCGACGATGCTATAGAATGGATTGATAGATACGAAAAATATCGTGCATACGACGCGACGCGTGCGGAGAACACGTAGACAAGAATTTCTAATCGAGGGAAACCGTGCCGGGTTAAAAGGGTGCGCCTTAAGTTACTCTAAACCGAATATATCGTCCACAACGTCTGATATGATTTCCAACTTGTTGATTATTCTCAATGAAACTGGTCAAACGTTCGTTGCATTGCCCATTCATGTATGCTTCATGGCCTATAGACCCTGTCAAGAAGTAGGTATATAGGTGTACATGTATCCAGGGTTTCGCGATACCGTCGATTCGCATCGTTCGAATATTTCCAATATTGTACGCGAGTCACGCGGCCCACTGCGAAGAATGCACATTACAATCGTTGCGCAACGGGCTCGCGTATCGGTCTCTTAGAAAGCGAAACTCCTTATTACATCGGCCCGTGACGAGGCAGTTAAGCAAGAAAATCAGCGACGAGAAGCATCCGTGGAAACGTTTCGATGAATTCGAACGATATAATACGCGGCTAGTGGATCTATAGTTTCTCGTATGGTTCTGGGGAATAATGCCACTGTAATGCAGCGAAATTGAAACCAGTCGAAACGCAGGAATGAAATATAAGATATGAATCCGGTTTATTACTTTCCCCGGTACTTGCGTCAACCATTATTACTCTCCTCGGATCCGACGTCACTGTCGCAGACGATCGTTCACCTTCCTATTCTCTCGGCTCTTTTCATTTGTATACACCGTTCTTGATACATACCTGCTCGTTTTTCAAACAGGACTCGATCGCTGCCCGATACGAATACGATCGGCATCGACGTCCCGTTCACCGCTTCGAGCCTCCTTGCAAAGTACGTAATCCTATTTTTACATTTTGGAGTACAAACTTTATTGCATCATACATTATTATCTCGATACGTATGGAATACTGCTTATGTACTATGTATATTAAGGATTAAAGGTATCGAGCAAAGATAGACGTGCTCGGTGAAAAGTGGGCGTTGGTATTTGGAATAACGTGTGCTGTAAAAAAAAAAATAACTGAGTACCTTCTATAAGCGTACGAGGATTAACAATTCACCAGTCGATGCTAGACCGTTCGATCGATCACACAGGTATGCTTAGCATACCCTTTTCTCCCTCGATTATTTTTTTTCATTTCAATTCCAATTTTTCCCTCTCTTATTCGCGTATCTAGCCTCGTGACACCCCTCGCCTTATGAAACTCCGGCATACTGCTGCACTATCTTCGACCACTCCTTCGGATAGGTTCGCTGAATGTGTGAAAGGACCTTCTTGATCTGTCGTGTTTCCTCGGGGCTACATTGCGGGCAGGAGCCTCTCAAAACCAGCGGTGCTAAACCTGGATAACAACGGCCGGGTTAAATCGAATTCTGCCAGTAACTTTATAGAAATTTATTGGCAAAGTCTTCGGGGAAACACGCGGCCCTCGAAATACGGATATAAATCCGATCGAAGCAATTCGATGACTCGCCGCCCCGAACGCCGTGGAGTTTGCCACATAAACGGGGTTAACTCCGACGAAGATCAATTTATCCCTCGAATCGAAGTAGCGACGACTATCGCCCCTTGTTTCTCTCGAGTCCATTCGAACCGCTCACCTTTTTCATCCGTTCGAACTAATAGGAGTGTCGTTCGCGCAGAAATTAACGCAAAATTGAATATCGCCGATGCGACCGCGATACGATTGTACTTCCTCCGCGACATTGCTCGGGATAAATTTTTCTGGGGCGACCCGGATGTTATCCGTTTCGTATATTCAAACAATGCCGCACGTACTTTTTAAACGTCTCCCGACTGGGTCGCAGGGTGCTTCTCCCAGGGCACATTTCAGCTGTCTCTTCAGGTAACGCTGGTCGCTCAGGGCCATGTTCAGTTGCTCGTCTGAAACTCGTGATCTCCCAGTTTGTCCTTCTTCCGAGTCTGCCACAACCGTGCAAATAGCTACAGCCCAAACGACCAACAGCAGCTGGAACATTATTCGAGATAATTAAATTCGGCATTGCCTGGCGACAACGTGGATTAACATTTCTTCTACCCTGTGGCGTACATTGCAGCCAGTACATATCGCCAGGGTTAACTAGAATGAAGAGGAACGTTGCTGGACGGGACCGGAATGCAATAGAAGAATAGATATACAATGGATAAAGACAGTGGATTTTCGCATACGCGAAAGGGGATAAGGAAAGACCAGCTGTAGACAACAGCTAAACGTAGCCACGGCGAAGCACGTCAAAGCAAACACAGGTAAACAAGCAGCAACCACCGCGAGTAACGACGGCGTGCCCGTACCTACGACCACCGTTTGTTTCCCTTGATCCGCTGGCCCGCTTCGACACGCTTCCACGTTTCGTTGCAGTTGTGCATCGAGAGCGTCGCCTAACTAACGAGTTTCCTTTTAAATGAGTTCGACTCCTTTAACGTGTCTACTCCTTTAACAGTATCAGCTCGGACGGTGCTACGTGGCAGAGTGCAGCAATTCGCGCTGCGCAACAAAAAATTGTTTCACGTTGCTTCGACAGGGGCGTAACAGAGGGTGGCTCGGGTAGAATGGAAGTCGATGAATTACCTATCCCCGGACGCAACACAAATTGGTTGCGTTGCGATACAGCAGTCTGCAATATGGTTTCCTCCAGCGAATCCACGGAATCGATTCAACACCGGTCTTTTTTCCAGCGATCTTAACTTTGCTCCCGGTACGTCCGATTGCTTGTCAGCTAGAAACTACGGGGCCGCCTGTACGAACGGTAGACGCGAGGTACGCAAAATAGTTGCCGTCAAATCGCAGCTGCTTGCCGAATGAACATACTCCTGCGGAATATATTCGAATGCCCGTGTGCGCGACGCAGCTCCTCTTTTTGCCGTTCTTTCGACACCAGCCGTGACTGATATTTCGAAGTTTGATTTTATTTTCGTCGCGTTGCGCCTCTCGATCCCGTGTGCCGCTTCTAACGATTACACCGAGGGAAAAGGAAAAAAAAACATCAACTATCCGCGTCGCGAATTCAGGACACACGGTCCATCCCTCCTTTTTTTCCCTCTCCAGAGTCATTTTGATTTTTCCGCGCCGTCCCGCGTAACTTGACGAACCTCGAGAACGCTTTGTACGCGTTTCAAAAGCGACGCGTTCTCGTAACAATTCTCCTTCAATCGTAAATTTCCATTAGTCTGTCGATCAACGGGAGGCAAAACGAAAAAAAGGATTCCTCCCTATTATACTCTCTGCAGTGCTAGCCTGCTGAGGTTTTTACCCGCTATCTCGTAAGGCTCCGCGAATCTTTTTGCTCGCCGCAATCGGCCGGATTCTTGGACTGGGTCGCCGGCGAGTTTCGATTTTCCCAGAGGAATGCTAATAACCGCGATGGTTCGGTAAATCACCCGGGCACCGTATACACACGGCCAGGGATGATTTGTGGATTGGTTGCGGGCTCGGCTACGTGCACGCAAACCGCTTACTTCCGCAAATCGACGTAGATTATAAGAATTATTGGCCGCTCTGAATGGCAAATGGGTGTGATATAGGTTTTATTGCCGTCACGTCGACGGCAACGATAGTAACCGTAACGTCCTGGATTATTACGGGCGAGCGAGACGCCGACGGTTCCACGTGGATCGTACGTATGGCCCGTTAATTATCGTCACCAGTCTATGAATGATAATTCACCGTTTAAACGGTATGTCTGGGAAAACTCGTGTCGTTCGTAGCTACGATATCCGGCTATAGTTATCGCCACCCGGCTCGCGCAGCCCCACGCGAATCGACGATAAATAATACTTTATTGTTCGTACACGGCCATTCGAAATGCCGCCCGGTTCGTAGTTATTAAATTAATTTACAATCGCTTAGTTATCGACTAGCGGCCGATGGACAACAATTACACGGACCCGTGATTCCCGCACGTTACCGACCGCCCGCTGAATGGATTGCGATTCGCCGTGCGGAAGAGAGAACGCCGACCAACGTAAATACCGCGTGTTACCGAATTAACGGGAGCCACGCTCGGTTGTCTCGAATTCTTTGCGGACAAAACGATTCGGGAACGCCCGAAAATTTTCCAATTTTCTTTCCACCTTTTTTTTTGTCACGCGAAGCGTGTCGCACCGGCGTCGATTGCGCCGCAATAGAGCGACCAAGAAATCCTTCCCGATCGGCTTGTTATTCCAGGCAGCCGCCGTTTCTGTGCCATGTACGTAAACGTACCATTGCGCCACGCATGAATTATAGCGGTGTGATGCCGTCGATAAAGAGACCCCATTTCGATCGTTCGCTTTTAGAGCCGACGCGAGGTACGTGCCAGAATTGAATAATAATCGATTCGCGATCGAAGGACAAGAAAATAACGATGTCCGTTCGCTTCTTTCGATTTTCGGAACGAACGCTTGTCGAGCGATTTCAGAATATGGACATGTAACGAATTTTCGCGGAACAAATGAACTGGCGCCTGACCGTTATCCTCGCCTCGATGATACAACTTGGAATTCGTTGCCGCCCGGCGTTTATTAGCTTTTTAATATCGCGAGGATTTCTACAGCTTCGTTTCTGAAAGTCGTCGCGGATTTTCCCCAAGTGCCCTCGTCGCTTGTTCGCGAAACGCGCACATTAATCCGAACGATGCACAGGTACGCCCTCGAAAACTTCTTTCGCCGCGTTAAAATATAGCGACAGTTTCGATCGCGCTGTATCAAACTTTCCAGCGCGATTGTCCGCGCAATTGCCGCGCTACGAGCAATCTTCGAACGTGCGGTACAGGAACGAAGCAGAGGCGGATAATTTATTGCCAGGAACTTTTTGCCTTTCCTTTGAAATTTCAACTTGCGCGCGACAAACGAATCTATCGGACAGGAAAAGGAAACCGGCAATTGATCGAGTGAATTACCGCCCCGACGGCCTACTTGAGCAGAAAACAATCGGGATTCGCTGTACGTGAAATCGATCGAGGAAAAGCCACAGGTATTACGTGACTCCGAAAATACCGATAGCCTAGTCCCGCCTGCCACCAACAAGTATTCAGGGTATACAAGAAATCGCTATCAGCCATGGTATCGAGTTCGCCGATCGTGTACAGCGGCAGCCGCCTGGCTAGGGGCGATGGCTAAGTAACGGCTGGATAGGGAGAGAAATACAGGGGAAGCCCCTTCGTATAACTGGGAAACTTTAAATCACCGAACGTACGTGTATACATAGGGTGCGCGTGTATCTACCTGTTGCACGTTCGTCGCTCACTCACCTTGATTGCCGACGCCATGCCGGGAGTTGTTGGGTATACGGCCGATCCGCTGGTACCGAGGTCCTTCTTGAACGGCGCGAAGAAAAAAGAGAAAACGCGTGGAAACGAAAGTGGCGCGAAGGCGAGAATGAAATTGAGCGGAGAGAAAAGTGTCGGTGTCCTCTCACCGTGAAATCTCGGAACGCACTGGTCCGAAGGTACGTCCGTGGCCTTTCCTCCCCTTCTTCTCTCGATAAATACGAAAGTACATATGTGTGCAGCGACCGACGACGCGATAATATTGTACCGCCAGTTCACCGTCTCCTTCGCACCTCTCTGTGCACCAGCTGGTTACGAGGTAGGGGAAGTTGAGACATGCGTGAGTGTGCGCCGTACAGGTTGCACTTTTCTCCCCTTCGTTCTCGCTCTTGTGCACGGCCCCTCGTTAAACTTCCTCCGAGGTATTGGGCTTTCTTTAGCCGACGTCCACTCGAGTCGTGCCAAGCCGAGCCAGGCGGAGAGGAGTCGCGTCGCGTGCTACTCTACGTGCCCGACTTCCGACGCTTTTTCTCGATCGACCGTCCCCCGATCTTTTCTGCGACCGATTCAATAGTTCCCCTTTCCATCTCGAGATCGCTTCTTCTCTTGTATGCCCCTTGCGTCCGATGCACCGTGGGTGATTCAAGCGTTATCCCCGCTGCGCCGCGATGACAAACAGGAGGCGCCGATCCTTTTTGCGGCTCCATGGACGCGTTCAATTAAGTTTTACGAGCGACGGCCTGCATAAAGGCCTGTTTTCCATGGGCGTACGTTTTTATTCCGCACTCCGCTATTAATCACTCGGGAGCAAGTCGGCATCGTCGCCGAGAGGAAGCTGCATCGATCACTTCGCTGCGCGTACCCAGTTATATCTCTGCTGGAACCGAATGCCCTTTCGTTTACCCGTTCCGCGTTATCAGAAGGAACTTTCTCTCGGTGTTGCAACGATCATTTCCTTGGAAACTTGGGCGATATTTGCCTCCGATCGGGGAGCAACGGAAAAGTGAGAAGCAGTATCGTTTTCGAAAGGAAAAGAGCGAGTTTTTTTCCAGGAAAATCGGAAAGACGAGGTAGTGAACGACAGCGAGAAAGAGAGATTCCGATAAAGCCGCGGATTTAACGAGAGATTGAGCCGGTGGCTCCTGACGGTCGAACATATGTGTCTGTCGACGACGATAACAGCCGGCGAATTGGTGTGAAAAAAATAGGGCAAAAAGAATGTCGGGGTGATCTGCCGTGAAATACGATTAACCTGTTCACCGAAGGGTAGACAGTTGGACAAAAAGGGAAAGCTTATTCGAGACACCTACCGTGGACTGACGAAAAGTTCGACGCGTTATCGAAACGAAGCGATACGAAACGCAGCGGCTGCGAGGTGGAAGGGAGGGCTGTGCCTTGTATCGATAAAGATTACACGGACGAAATTCGTTGATCTACTTTCGATCTAGCGGATAGAAGCTTCTGCGGCATCAAGGGGTTTCCGTCTGCTCCGTGCGTCCATCCTATCGCCCACACGTTTCGCTCTTTCCTACCTTTATTTTTATTTCTATCCCCGCGCTCGTTCTATCTCCTCTCTGTCCGCAACCCCGTCTCTGACTTTTCCACTCCTCGGTGATTTAGGGTTGAGAACCGTTTGAATTAGTCGGTCGTTTTTTGGAGACGATGCAGTGGGCCGGACGGAACGGATTCTGCCGTGCGACGAACCGAAGGAGAAATAAACGATTGACACAGTTCATTGTGCTGGGGGTCACGCTGCCCGATTTCTCGGTGGCTGATTTCATTTCGCGGTAAGTTTATCTGGCCGTTCCGCGCGAACCCGTTTAAAACCATAAGAGATCTCTTAGCCTTTCGGTATGTCGGCTCGCTCGACGATAAAACGGATCGAATCGTTCATCGAAAGAGAGGACAAAGCGAATCGCGGGCATGACTTATCGCGGCGTGTCCGAAACGCGGAAACGATTTAACGATATGGATCGGTTAGATAGAGAACCAGCCAGTTTCAGTGAGATGCGCTCGGTCAAGTATGCGCATATACATGCGGAGGGCGCGGAAGCCAATCGGTAAGTCCAACTTTCCTGAACATGAGTTCCGCAGTTCGAAAACCTCTTGTTGTTAATTGTTAAAACTTTCAGTTATTCAATAGATGACGGTACTAACATTGTCATTTCTTACCAAGTAATTTGTAAAAACCTTATTTCAAGCCGAGAGCTTGAGTGCTAATGGACCGGCACTGATTGGCTTCTGAACCCTCCGTGTAATACCCAAGGGGTGCATGTCTTTCCTGATTCTAGACCGACTGCGAACTTTTCAGATGAGAATAAATGAATCGCGTCGAATCTTTTTCATTGCAATTAATTCCTTTGAATAATCAATCGCGGATGAAAATTTCTGTTCGCCACCTTTCTCCGATATCGGCCTAACTGCAAATTGTGTTCATTTCGTTAGAATCGCGGCAACATTTCGTTCGCTTTCTCCTCGTTTCGCTGGAGTCTAATTATGTACGCGGGGCAGGGGAGACGACGACGGAGCAACGTCACTCCCTTTATAGTCGTCGTTGCAAGTGAACTTACGGCGGCGCAGCGAGCGTAAGTATCGCTCCGTTTCGACCGGATACGTGAGAATCAATGCGTCCGACCGTACTACGTGACGCGACGTTTAGCTCCAATGGTGTGCGAAACCCTTGCTTTCCCGACGATCCGCTAATTCACAAATTATTTGTAAGTAGCGAAAGAGAAAGAACGCCGGCTCGAGCAACTTCTTATCCAATAAAGCCTCAACGCAGCCGACTTCTTGCCCGTACAAATTTCAAGCCCGACTCTTCGAGTCGCGTAGTATTTGGGTCAGCCAATGCTCGCGCGTATAATTTTTCTGGCGTGATACACTTCCGGTTGCTAACAGGTTCATCGAGACTCTACGAGAGTGCCTTTGATAAACTTAAATGGAGGGGACGGACCATGTCTGGCCTCGAATGCTAGACGCACGTAGATCCTCCGTCGAATAGGCTAACCTTCGCCGAGCGTTTTAAGATTTTTCTAGCAGCCGCAGCAAGGTAGAAATTCCAAGGTGAAAGTTCACTGGAACGCGTTACGGCCCATCGAGCGTGTTGCGAGTATGTACACCGACTGCCGGTTCCTCGAGAGAAAGTAGGAAAAGTCTGAATCTCTGTCACCGAATGAACGCTGAGGAAGGCTGCTTTCCTGGAAGCGACCCGCATGGCCGTTCACCTCAGATTGGTGACGTTAAGCGACAGAGGACAAGCCAAGAAGGTTTGCTTCGTCGCATAGTCTAATAATGTGTTTCGTTTGACGTTGCGAACGATTTCGATTTATCGTGGCTTTGGGCGGCGACATTGATCGAAACCGTGCTCGGGACGTATACGTACATATACATGTATCGCTAGACTCTCGCAGTTGCAGGCGAGCACCATCGGTGAACACCGATCCGGGACGAGTGCGCGTAAAAATCGGTCCGCCGTGTTGCCTTGTTCCTGTCAGCCTGAACAATTGCCCCCTGCAATTTCGTTCAATCATGCTGCCGCTTTTTTTATCGAACCTTTAACGCAGTCGGCAAAAATCATTCCGTCGAAGCAGCCACCCAATTTCGATCGCTGCATTCCGTGCATTTCGCTCCACCATGAATGCGTATCGTTTGATCGAGATCCGCGAGACCTGGGACTTCAAAATTGATCAACCATTTACGTTTTCGAAGGGTCGCCCCTCTAGTAGAATATAACGCAAGATATGGAATAACGCGTCGAAACATCTGATCGCGATCGAGGCAGATCCCATCGACGCGTTTCGCCGTTGAAACATCCGCTGCAACTGCAACTTTCTATAATTTGCGCAAATCGATCGTTCTTATTCAGGACACGCGTATGCGCGCAGGATTGATTGGCATGCCGTATTTGTTTTGAAAATGCAATTGTTTGTCCTCCTCGTCGGCCACGGCGTAGCGACCACCCGGCCGATTCTCAATCCTTTAAGTTAAGGACTAAGAATTAAGCAATCCGTAAGTCTATTATGTCTTTTTCATTGCAATAAGCTAATTGTGTGCTATTAATGTATTCGTTGAAATTATAGCGTTCTATTTGAGATGCATGTAAAGGCTATACTTTTCCTGCTATCAAACGCCAGAAGCAACAAATTGTATCCCGTTTCTAAAATTACACCTCTCGCGTGTGGGGATTTCTTGAAATAAAAGGAGAAACTTTCAGCCTCGAACGACCGTTCGGTTTCACTTTTACTTAATCGTCGACGATCCTACTTCGTTCGATGCTAATCGTGAAACGAAGCATAGCTTTGTCCGCGTGAATCTTTATGGGAAGAAAAATTATGCGAGATACAGTAACTTTATCGCCGCATCGAAAGCCGTATTATGCATATTATGTGTGACTACGATGTAACTGCCCGCACTAGATATGCGCGAAACCCATTTTCCAGTGGTTAAACCTCGCTAACTTGTTAATGTAACTCAAATAATTAAAGTGACGTGTACAGACCCCACTCTGAGGTTACAGGGCCAACTCCTAGATTCTAATGCGAATGGAAGATATAGCACGTGAACTGTTGGTAGAAAGAGGGAGGAAGGGAATTTCAAGCGCACGTAATAGCGTCGTCTAAGTAACGTACATATGTTCTAAACTAAACTGCTCTATCTTGTCCGAACTTTCGCATCGGATGCAGAACGTTCTTCCCGAAAATTAATTACGCAAACTTCTTTCTTGCATACATTTCCGATGCCACGACATGGTATATGCGTGCTTCGTGCATTCGATACGACAAACCATATGATAAATAAATGATTTTAATCGACCGCGTCTTAAATTAAAGCTCTCGATTCGTTGTCGTGTAGGGGCATCCTTTACGTTCATTTTAAGCACTTCATCATTGATCTAGCGCATCCAGAAATCGAAATAATTCAAACCCGGAGTGCATTTTCGCCAACTCTTTAATTGTTTATAACTTTTAAACCACTAGTTTCGTAATCTTGAAATCTGTTGGATCAGAAAGCTAAGGGTCTCCGCTTTAATTTCAGACTAGTCCGGATAAAAAAAAACGAAATGCACGTGGAGAAAAACGCAATTGTTTAAATTAACGATGTAATCTAAAGTGTTGCTCAAAAGGCCGCAAACGCGAGATGGCGCCACGTATTTTTTCGCGGTCATGCGGCCACAGACGAAATATAGGAATAGACAGGACATCTTATGGACTCTCGGTCGGCCAGCGTGACTGACATACCGACTGAGAAATCCCACACTGATTTGAGCGTCCTCTGCTCACGAAGAGTGATCACTTGAAGAACTATTATTTACTGAAGTAGTGTTGGGGACAGGATGCATGCGATGCGTGAATATATGCGAATGCTATGGGGTGAATCAGGGGAGCAATTTCCACAAACGGGATATATGAATTTTTATATCTCGCTGCTGTCTTTGTCAAAAGCACCGACGAGATATGTATAGCAATAGAGAATCAGCCAATGTCTTTTTTCGGCCCGAATGCCCAGGCCACTGACATATTATCTGATTTGTCTATCTCGCTCGACGCTTTTATCATGCATTTAAAAATTGTATCGCAAAAGAGTAAGTGATAGAATTGGTAAATGTATGACGAATAACATCGATTGCCTAGGTCTCACCATGAGGAAGTTGCTGCGAATGGAGACTCGCGCGGCCACAGCCGCGCCTCATCCACCTTATATTTACAACTTTACGAAGGAAGTATTAAGATAAATGAATTTAACGAAAGCTGAACATAAAAATGCTGTTTTACCTTTTGAAGTAAAAGATAAAGATTATAATGCACATTAGCTCATAGTTAGTTCAAGCAAATAGGATGTATTAGAATAGTAAAATTGGTTATGGCGAAAGCTGAAAATAAGAACTGCGTTAGACCTGAGTTAAACTAAAGAATAAAGATTATAATATAAATTAGTTTGCACGTAGTTGAAACAAATGCACATATACTTAAGGTAAATTAAATCTTAACTTAAAACATCCTACCTAACTAAAAAGCTAATTTTATTTGGAAATTGCCAGCTTATTTAAAAAATCATTTGATTTAGAAATATGATGAATCGTAAAGTTCTTTTGAGGATATTCTGGTCATGCACCTGAAACACACGAAAGCACCAGCCTAACTAAAAACTCATCTTAACTTAAAACATTATCTGCTTAATTAAAAAGTTAATTTAATTGAAGAATTGCCTGCCTGCCTAAAACCTAAAGCGATATAAAGAAGCGGGAAAGGTATATTTTATAATGAATCTTCCTTCACTAAAATCGTGATCCTGCAACCTGAAACACATCAAAGTTTATAAGAATGTTATGATATTTGTTAGGTATAATAGCCCGATTGTTTCTACCATTTCCTTTGAATCATCTGATTTCTTTCGATTTATTTGATCCAATTTACTTGAGGCAGTATTCTATTATATTGATATCTTTTTTAACTTAATAATTCTGTAACAAACTTATTTATGAGATTAGTAATTGTGAAAAAATAGTGCAGTAGTACAGAGGGAGCATGTGCTTCCAAAATGCAAATATGCTAAATAATAATGATGAATTACAAATAGAAACATTTACTTGGATACTAAGATGAAACAACTCGGCTTTAGTGTTAATAAAAAGGTGAGAAGCAAAAGAGATTAAGAGATTAATTATCTTCCAGTTGTTATAAGCCCGATTGAAAACCGTAATTCTATTATCTCTTTTTCTCGCAAAACTAATTTACTGCATTACTTGCAAAGTCAATCGCGTATGGTGCTTCGTTATCTCTAATCTAATATTTCGTATCTATTAACAAAAAATAGAAATTCACTGCACGCATAATTTTTAATTCGCAACACTAATAACGGATAAGTCATGGTAGTCTCATCCAAGACTACCATCGAAGCAATCACCTTCTGCAGTTTTAATAGGTGCCTTTAGTGACTTGGGAACCTATTGGGGCATTTCATTTTGGTCGCAACGCTACTTGAAAATCGCGATCATTTATCATCGCAACTCTAAATGAAAATCTAAGAAAAATATTTGCTATGGAAAAATATCGCCGTACTGAAAATTCTAATTGAAACCTGTATAGAAAACGAACACGAAAATTATAATCGCAACGCTAAAAGCAAGTATAATTTAATATAAAAGCTACTTTAATTCAAACCACGATATACTTCATCGCAACTCTAGTTGCAATCGCGATTTTATTTTATTCGCCACTCTAATGCAAACTGCTTTCAATGTTTCGCGACGCTAATAAAAATCGCGATTTGCCCAATACGATGATGAGTACTGGGAACAATAAACTACAACTACAGCATACAAAAGCGAGCATAGTGACAAAGAATGACTCTTCATCCGAAGGATGCAGAGCCATTGGTAGTTGCCCTCTTGAGTGACAGTTTGTCGGGCCTCTTCGGCTTTTAGCCTCTTCTTTTCTTCGGGCGCAATACCCGCTGAAACTTAGTCTAGGCTCGAGACTCTATTCGCAAACAAACAAAAAAATAAAATAAAAATCTAAACCGCGTAGCTAAACGGAACACACATGAACGAATCACGATCAAATACAATCGTAAAAATTGCGATTATGGAAAATCGTAAAGATTACGGTTAAAATTGTAATCGATCTTCGCCTACACGTGCAGCCTCGAGCATAATGTCACGTTCGTTTCGAAGCCAAATCGCGACCACGACCGCGAAAAATTTGAAAAATCGATAGGCAAAGCCAGAGGCGAACGCATTTTCGTTCGCGCCACAGCTTCACCGTCTACTTTTCAAATCAGATTTCCTGAAACAGGTTGAACACGCGAAATAGTTCCTACCCGAACAGAGACTGTGTCAACCTGCCCGGCCCTACCTACTTATATATAACAGGCACACCAGAAGGTATACTACCTATCCTACCTAGACCTATATTTCAAAAATGGCAAAGCATTCACGCAAACACACCTCATTCCACGATTTTCAATCAAACACTCGGGTGCAAGAGCCTACACTAGAGAGACGTCCCGGGACGCCCCCGACACCCGAGCTTGGCATACAATCATTCACACTCTAAGGATACGTAGCAATTCCTGAAATCGACTGACAAAGGCTAGCGACCATTGCGTAAATGCGCGTAAACGTATGTGCTTGTGCATTACTTTCGTATAGACTATTCACTGTTAAAATGTATTGTACATATTTCTTCGACTTAGTATACTTGATTTGTATAGTAGTCTATTCGTTGCCATATTTTCATAATTCGTTTTGGTATTAAATGTATATTTGCAATTCTATATTGCTATTCACGAAGTGATAGTATCGACATTGGATTGAAAAATATTCTTATTTGTTATGAAATTCCCGAGCCGACGCAATTCCACAGCCTAACCACATACACACACACAGTGTGGAAAATACGTCGTGCACGGTGCACTAGCAAATGTCAGCCGCCAAACATTGTTATTTTAAAAACCATATGATCATCGTGCTCATTGCCTTTCACTCACTCAAGTAGCACCTGGGCATGTGAGTGAGTTCTTGGCAATGAACACGGAAGGGGTTAAACCTGAAAATCCTGATTTAAAAAGATTATTAGTACAGGTAAAATTGATATAGGTAATAGTATATTTTATTTTCAATATCTTTAAAAATGACTCGACTTTGTAATTTATGAAATATTAATAAAGACTCGACAATTACTGATAAATAATTTATTTATTAAAAGGAAATGACTGTCATTGAAACTGAATTTACTATAATAAATAATGCAATTAAGAAATAAATGCAATTAAATATTTACTTGAAAAATTGACAAACTACTAAATGAGCCTCAGGTGATTCCTTAACCGAAGTAAATTGTTCAAGTTAATTACTTCGATTTGTAAATTTGCCGGTATACAAAGCGCCTTCTTGTACATAATGTGCAGTTTCATACGAAAAGGACTCGACTATAGCATATAAAAATTAATATTAAATACTATCATTAACTTATGCATATTCAATTCTGATTTTAATGTACGTATCGTTATATTTATTTATTTTAATACATGATTATTATAATCAAGAAACACGTGCAGTAACGAAGTCGGAGGGTATCCGACTTCTGCACTGCGCAACACTGAAAACAAATTTCAATTGATTCTAAAGGTAATTATAATTTAATATACAATATCCTCTGTATATACATTTGTTCAATGTATTTATTAATGTCATGATATATTCTTATCAAAATAGCGGAACCTACAGGAATATTTGTTCAAATATAATTTGTGTAAGAAGTATATCTATAGTTCTTAATTTTTGTTACATACAAAAACGCGGAGTACAAGAAGGCAGATGTAACCTCGTATAAGAAATAATACACAAGGAAATAATGTCGGTCACTATGCTCTCAAAACAACGGAAAAATACAACCAGTCACCCGTGCCGCTTCGGACCAATCGTCCTACGGCATGATTGGGGACCGGAGGAACCAAAACGCATGCGACTCACCAACTCGTTGATTGCAGAAATAGAGGAAGTACTGGTGGAAGACATCCAGAACGGCACCGAGGAATCCCAATCGGACTCAATCGTCAGCAGGTATGCAAACTGTAACTAAAAAGGAAAGCGAAGAACATTAAAATCTACCGTTAAATCAACAGAATGTAATTCTTTACAGAAAACTGAGAATTGTTTAAAAGATACTTACATTTCTCATTTCATCAGTGTCGCATAAAACATCCCCTTCAGTGATGCACTGACTCTAATTCCGATAGCGAATATAAGAAAAAAATAGAAATTAAAGACTATATACACGACCGCAAATTGTATCGGCGAACTAATTGAGATGCTACTTTCGCGACTGAGTTAATTGAAAAAGAGCACCGGTGCTCTGATAATTGTATTAATATCTAGTACGTGAAAAACACTGACTCTACAATCGCGTGTAGCTAAATTGTGAACGAAAATTTAAGCAGTACCATTTGCTCTGAAAAAGCTAGAGAACTTCGAATCAAATACTGACGCTACTGACCGCATTGCGCGCGGCAACAAAATTTTCTGAAAGAAAACATGTTTATCCTAACGAGTGTATATTATTAATAATATCTATGAAGAAAAAATATGCACGAAACATATGTAAGTATGCATTAGAAATATGTAAATATGCAAATATGCAAGGAAAATATACAAGATTAGCAATGCAATAACAAATACAATAAGTTATTGAATATGTTTTTATATTCTATATGTAAACACGTACGCATTACGCAAAAAGTGCAAAGTAAAAAATCCTATTCCAATTGCAATTACTTAACTGTAACTGGTATAGAAAATCTAATTGTTTTTATCAGTATTTTAACTGTAGTTGTATCATCTTAGTATCAGTCACATATATAAAAGCAATATGAAAATATAATTAATTAAATATATAATATAATATAATTAAAGTGCTCACATACACAGGCCTCAGCTGCATTGAATTATTAAGCATCATTGTTGCTATTGGCTTACTCATTCCTCTATTCCATATAATCAACTCTCTGCATACTCCTGCACCAACGAATAACAAGGAAATTAAACAACTGCCCGAAAGTAATGATAATTGTGATATACTAAAGCAATAATTCAACTCGAATTCTGTAGAGAATGCGAATATTCGATTTGTAAATGTATAGGCATACGATGAAAAAAAGAGATATAGTATGGAAGCAATATTATGTGAAGTGGTAATTACAATCCTATTAAATAAACAGCAGCGGTAATAGGGTACAAATAATTGTGGTATAGCTATTATGAACGTACCTCACTCGGATGTCTTCCATACGTGTTGTGAGGTGGGAGTGAAGTAGTCGAATGACACCCTTCGCCATCGTCCTTTGCCGCTCGGGTATGTTCGATACCCGACTAAAGCCAAACACCACTGTTGTTTATGATTGCTTGCGTTTCCTAGAAATATTTCAACGCATGCATTACTTGATGGGTGTCCTTTTTTGTTTCGCGATATATTTTCGATATTTTCCAGGAAAAACAAGCTTCCCGACCACGCGCAAAAACAACAAAGAAATACTCAGAAATAATTGCTTGCATTATGTTACTACTTGTTTACAACACGACTCCATATCATATAAGTATTATACGTGGTATGAATTAAAATTTAATAGAGATATATTGCTAGAATCCTATTTATTTCAACAAGAAATTTGGAGAACGCTTACCTGTAAGCGAGAAGTTGATTTAACAATATGGCGCCGCGTCATTTTGCTCCTGCGCATTCACGTTCGAAAATGTGCCGTTCGCGCCAGTTCTGACTTCAAGCAAGCGAAAGAGACGCCATGGAACAGAATCCAACTGAAATTAGAGATAAATGTATTAAGAAACGCCAATATTATAGTAATATTGCTAGAAACTGCAGATTATGCTGCAAGATAATGGAATTCTGAGCTGAGATACATATACGAATACGTAAAAGATAATACGTATATGCATACTCGGGTCGATTTGAAAATGCCCGCCGCGTGGTGTGCTTCCATTCACTACATAATATTTTCTTCATTTCTTGCAAAATATTCATTAATATATACAAAGAAATTGGAGAAAACTTGGAAGACAGGAAAATGAAAACAATGCGTATATAATTCCGTTTTCGAGAATATATTAGACTATGTGACATACCTTAATCCGAAGGACACTTTTAGCACGTCTATTCACTACGAGATCCGTTCGGCGAAAGAGGCAGATTTTTTAAATAGATTGCGCTAATTGGCCGGTAACTGGCCGGTGGTGGGGGGTATTGTTCTTTCTTCAAGGCGGGTGTTTCTCAATATTGTGTTGAACAGCATATTTTCTGTTACAAGTATTACAGAATTTATATTAGTCGAATAGAGCACGGATCGAAAAGGTTAATAGATTTTTAATTAACATTAATTGTTTGATATCCTTTTTCGCCTTTCATTGCGGCAAAGAACAAAAGAATTGTTTAAAAGTATTAAATTTCGCAGCGTTTTCGATATTCTGTTGGTAAGGTTACGAGTCATACGGAAATGGTAATGGGACCCGGGGTCCCAGAAATGCTGGCCGAAAAATATATTGAATGTCTT
Organism: Nomada fucata; assembly: GCA_948146005.1. Lineage (NCBI taxonomy): Eukaryota > Metazoa > Arthropoda > Insecta > Hymenoptera > Apidae > Nomada > Nomada fucata. The sequence goes on along the minus strand of OX411277.1, from coordinate 1,297,814 downwards.
GCCTATTTCTATAGCTCGTCTGTGCTTTTGTTCTTTGCCGCAATGAAAGGCATAACGCGTCACCTGCAGGACACTTTTAAAGTCTAGAAATAAGTTCGTCACTATCAAATTTGAAACAGAGAGTGTTTAGAAATTAAACAATTTATATCGGCTGGAAAAATGTTTAAATATGATAATGGCAATATTGAAAAGTTTCAGGTGTACAACAAGTTATTCATACTTTTGCGCACTAACTACATTCATTCTCATAGACTGATCATCAGTCTTATGGTGGCCAATCTGCGGCTCACGAGCTACAAGGTTTGCCCACTACGGGTGATGCATGGTACAGTCTGTCCTCCCTCTGTTACTCCCTGCTACTTCGTGTGTCACTACTGCGCCCATTTCTCAGTTATATCTGGTAACGTTAGCCACACCACAATTCTTGACGAACGAACATCGTAGCGTCGTCCGTTTCCGTGACAACGCATTCAAGAGTGGGAGAACCGAACGGATAGTGACCGTCCCTGATCAGCACCTGCACTGGAGTAGAATATGGCATGTAGTTTGTGCATTGTGCATGCATACATATAGATAGCGCAGCCTATAGGAGTGTAACTCGTTTTAAAATCGACTGTAATCGAAAGGAATCCGATTGATCGATATGGTTTAATGGCGTGTACATATGTGTGCGATAAAATGCAATGGGCAATGGGATGACAGCGCGTATGGTGACGCGCTGAATAATATTGGTAAACGGAAAGATGGAAGAGTAGTTGAAAGTTACGAAAAGAATTAAATAACATGTTCGCTCGCTGTTACGCAGAGTGGTACTGTTGGTGGCCCATTACAATTATCATTCGAGTTTCGCTGACGGTTGTTGCATAGAAGGATAAGTACGTCAGGTGCATGGCGGCCCGTGGGTGCACCGACAACCAGACGCGTGGGAAGAATAAGAATAGAGAAGTGAAAATTGCATTGGAGAAAAACAAGTAGTTGTAATAAAAACGAAGCGTGGAAGTAAGGAACCGAAACTGACCGTTAAAAAATCTTGGTCGGAATGGATGAATGTATGCTGAACGATTTGTTGGAATGCTCAGTGTGTCTCGAGCGATTAGATACATCGAGCAAAGTACTTCCCTGTCAACATACGTTTTGCAAAAAATGTTTGGAAGAAATAGTTAGCACTCATCGCGAGTTACGATGTCCTGAATGCCGTATTTTGGTGGATGTGAAAGTCGACGATTTACCTCCTAATGTATTGCTGATGCGTATTTTAGAAGGAATGCGCAATGCAGCACCAAAGTTTACAAAATCTGTATCTAAAAGCAATGCAGGGCCTCAGAGACTCACCGGTGGTCATCAAGTTTCATCGCCGCCAATTGTAAATAACAGTCCGACACCTGCGATATTCACAAACGAGCCAGTTCGACACGCAAATGCTATAGCCAAACATGTTCAGTTACACAATCAAACATATGGTCGTGCGATCTATGATTATGCATCAAAAGTACCAGGGTAATTGATCAATCTCTGCGAAATGTAATATTAATCTACACGTAGGAAGGATTTAATCAATGATTTGATTTTTCAGAAATCTGTCCTTCAAAAAAGGTGACATAGTAATCCTTCGTAAAAAAATTGATAATAACTGGTGTTTCGGAGAAAGTGCTAATAGCCATGGAGTATTTCCCCTGTCTTATGTCCAAGTACTTTGAAACATTTTAAAGTTTTCATTAAGAAGCTGTATAGATTACAGATCTTGCAATAATTGAATGTATATATTTTAGGTAATGACACCTCATGTTCCACAGTGCAAAGCTTTGTACGATTTTAGAATGACCAACGACGATGAAGATGGTTGTCTTACTTTTAACAAGGTATGAGGTCATGAATATGTACAATATTTGGGTATTGTTTCTGTAACACAAGTAAATATTTATTCACAGGGCGAAATTATTAGCGTTATTAGAAGAGTCGATGAAAACTGGGCAGAAGGAAAACTTTTGGATAGAATTGGCATCTTTCCATTGGCTTTTGTAGAGCTAAATAGCGTGGCTAGAGCTTTAATGAAACTATCAACAAAGTAATACTTGCTATTTAGAATCGAAGTACATTGTATTCGAATCGGTATTTAATCTCTGTTAATCCCCTGAGCAGTGCGCAACCCGGTCCATCGAGAGTAGCACCCCCTACTCCCACTAATGAAGAAACTACTCCCTTGATACCAACTGATCATTCACGTAATGTACAAACAAGTCAACCCCGGCCTCATCTTGGCCAGGTATTATATCGTGCGATTATTTTCTATGTTAAAACATATGAAACGCATTAATGCCTATGTATTTCCATCGATAGAACACAATTTTACCAGTATCCGACACCGTTTCAAGCGTATCATCTGGTGGTAGTTCTTCAACTACTACTCCAAACACTCCCAATAGTTCAACTACATCCAGCAGTTCTAGCACTGCTCCGAGTAGCCCCAGTAGCCCAGCAACGTCGCCACCTGCTGTTGGAAATCGGCACAATATCAAGCGTCATAGTTTCACTGCTGTAAATTCTGGTCATCAAGCCCATCCTCATCACAGACATAGCGCTGAAATACTTAGTACTCCAGCGGATAATGCTGTCGGAAATAGTAAACCAAGTAGTTGCAATAATGACACGTATTCTACTCTACAGGTAAAAATAATGTTTTATTAGCGAAACAAAGTGCGAACTTCGTAAACTGTACAGTATACTGTATTAAGCTAGGATCTTTTATTCACCAGACTAGCTCCACTGTTGTGGATCCCCATCTTCGACATAGACGGAGCGGAAGCAGTGATCTTGCTCTTGCACCACAATCATCAAAGTTCTTGTCAACCGGAAGCACTCATTTACCAGCTGCATACATAGCTTTATACCCATATAAACCCCAAAAAGCGGACGAACTTGAATTAAGAAAAGGTGGCGTATATATGGTAACTGAACGCTGCCAAGATGGCTGGTTCAAAGGAACTTCTAATCGTACACAAAAATGCGGCGTTTTCCCTGGAAATTACGTTGCCCCTGCTAAGTATGCGTTCACAGTATAACCACGCACGCAATATGATTTTTGTCATTTTAAAAAATCGCAACATCGTAGATGTCAACGCGGATTGTGTCGATCATCTCCAAATACGGGACACCAGGCTCTTCCTCCATCGGCAAATCAAAATGCCACTGAGTCACGGGCGACCGTGACTTATACTAAGAACAAGGGACCTACTGCTCATCAATCTTACAATACGCGTACATTATTGCCACCAGAGTTGCCACCAGAGTTGCCACCACGTGCTATTAGCCCATCTTCTGTGGTATCGTCGTCCTGGCATGGCCAAAGTCAAACACACAATCAAGAAAATAGTCCGCCTCGATACAACGAACAAAATGCAGCAAATCCTCTTGGGCGCAGTCACAGTGCTGTTATGTCACCAAATATTTGTAAGTAATTTTCCGACATAGGTATACTTAAATCGTCCGCAAATGTATGAGATTTGTCTCCGTTTCAGCATCACCTGGAAAACAAATAACTTTACCACAGTCATTAATCACTCCTAGTAGTATTATTGGCATGGCCAACAGCAGTGCAAACGCTACCGGCGCCACTTCTTCCATTCTGAATGAAATGAATAAAAGTCCAAGTAGCACCTTGCATGCAGTGGCTTCTCCCTCTTCTACTACATCCGTTTCTGCACCCAAAAGCACCGAAAAGGTAGTAATTCACCCTGAAGTTATTATTATATGATGTTATTATTTATACGATGATGCGCAAATACGTACATGCACCCACTCTTAAATTTCAGCAGAAAGAAAAAAAGGATAAATGTGTTTCTTTAATGCGTCGATTAACGAACATCAAGAAATCAAAATCTCCACCTCCCACTACATATTCGATGGATAATCCTGTATTTGACGATGGTAATTCCATTAATCCAGTACATGTTCGGTAAGACCTTTTTCAATAATTAGTCTATGCTTTGTATAAAGAACAATGCGGTGAAATTCAACATTTTTGCAGACAGTGATATAGTCTTAAATAATCTGCATGTTCACGGTATATTTAATATATTTTAGTAACAGTTTGTGTTGGTTACAATTCAAAATTAATTGTGTTTATACTCTCTCTCTCTCTCTCTCTCTCTCTCTGTGTGTGTGTGCGCGCGCACGCGCGTTCGTCATGTATTATTTGTCACAGCATGATTTCATTGTTTGCACAGATATATAGTTAAAATTATTAAGTTGATCTTTCTTATTTTTTGTTCAAACAAAATATGAGCTGCACGTGTTGAGTTATTTGTCTAATTCTACGCGGGGGGTTGGGCGGGTATATTTAAAATTAGATCGGGATCTTGCCCAAGTCAGTTGCTACAGGTGGGAGCTCCACAGGAATTAATTGCTACAAACAACCACCATCGTTTGTGTTCAGGCACTGTGCAGACACACGTCGCATCTTCACAAAGACTTAAATACAAGGAGAGACCATCTTTACCGGTCTCAATCCTGCAGAGGTTAGTTAAAATTATACGTTTAATAAACAAGAAAACTGAAAAGTTAGTATTTACGTTAAAAAATATTTATATCGGTCTCATTGGTATATTTGTTCAGCTCATATGAAATGGAATTTATTTTTAGTCCTGTACGTATAGCAATGTATATAATAATTGTATGTGACATGTATTTAGCTGTGTTAACATTTACAATTAAATGTATGATAATGCTATATTTAATGGTAAGTATGCTGATCAGTAATAAATAATCACAATCAGAAATATAGAATGTGTATGTTACAGATGCATTAGAATAGTGTATTTCATGTCTGTTTCCTAGTCGCATTTTATTAATGCTAGTACTGTTTTCGTTTTCTCTTTATTTAAAAAATTTTTTTTCTTTGTATTCATCGATTTTGTTTAATACGTGCCTATTAGTCGAGTACGTACTCATTTGACGTATAATTGTCGGAAAAATTTGGTAAACGAATTTGAGTGTATTAGAATCATGTTGTTATTTTCATTCATAACGTTCATAGATCCAATGAATCGGGAGGAATGGCATGTACACCGATGGGAAACCACCACTGTAAAAGTAATTCTTTAGACGCTGGTATGGGAAAGCAAGCAAAGCAACAACCTACCCGTGAACGGTATACAGTATTTTATTTCCTTCTATAATTCATTGTGTCAACTACTGTTTATCTAAATAACTTGTTAATTTTATTGTACAGGGAGCGTATGTATAAATTCCGTTGTATTGTGCCATATCCGCCTAACAGTGAATTTGAACTGGAACTTCGAGTTGGAGATATTATTTATGTGCACAAAAAGCGCGACGACGGCTGGTACAAAGGCACTCAACCAAGAACTGGCCGTATAGGTCTTTTTCCAGCAAGTTTCGTCGAAGCTTTCTGAGATACAGCGCAAAATCACTTGATTTTAGAAACTTGTATATAATTTCGCACAAGTCGAAGGTAATGACATTATGTGTCAGGTTTATTAAAGACGATGATCATTGATTCGGGGGTAAGTGTAGAATTTAAAACAAAATTAATTTACATCGTAATATACTAGGTAATACATCCAATACAAGTATATACGTTACGTATATTACATATGTTGCATGGATTACCTTCACGAATATATATATATGTAAGAGGACTTTTTAATTAATTGATTGCACTGAAACTTTCCAATGCGGATACTGCCATCAATCTTATAGATATATAATAGAATTATAAAAGCTGAGGAGGATATGAAAGATTAATTACACCATACTGCCACCGGAACAAAAATATTAAAAATACCTAAATGCATATTAATGTTTCGTTTTAATTGTTTATTGTTATTTTATTTGATTACGTATCAACTGTTGCTTTAACAAAATTGACGTTACACATTTTCAAATATTTGAGAAATGATAGATTATAATGCATTATAATACATTATCAGTCTCTATGTATATGGTCAGCTTTGATAAATCTTTCGCTCTACAGATACTTTATCCTTTTTCGATCATAATATTAGTAGGCGAAAAAGATAAAACATTATTGTAGCATATAATTGTCAGAGACTGACCTATGTTACTACACGTATATGCGATTGTAGACATTTTGTTAAAATAGTCTTTAATAAAAGGAAAGTAAGCTATACCATTAGTACATCCAGTAAAATCAATTTTATATCTATACTGTGTAAATGGCGGTGTATCATTTGCTTATTTACAATGCATTTGGCGCTCATGAAAGGTATAAAAATGCATCATAGGCAAGATATTTAATGTAAGAAATTTACTACAATTAGCCTACTGAGCTTCCAAAAGCAGAATAATAATTAGTGTTATCGTTAAGGTCAGTCATGTATTTAGCCCTGATCAGTAGTAAAAAAGATTTCCCCCTAAGGATGTAAGTTCTTTGTATCTCAACGTCTACTCTCCGTCCACAAGGATAATGAAGGGCAAGAGAAAGTTGGAAAATATTTCTGGGTATTCATTCGACCACATAAAATGTTTTGAACGGATGGTTTGGCCTCCAGCTAAATTTCGTTGTAGTCAGCAGGTTCACCATTCGGCGGTAACACCTTCGAACCGCTAGTATCAGAGCGTTGATACTGAGTGGTAGAAGCTTGTACGATCACCAGCTATTTTGTGTTGAATTCAGTCCATGAACATGAAAGAGTATTGGACTCAGTAAATAAGTATTCCGGGGATCTTAAATTGATGTAAACTTATTACGTTCCTACGACCAATACCATTCACAGGCATATATATACTAAAATTTGTCCAATTATCGCAGCTCAATGTATCTTTGTGTTCAGATAATCGTTTGGTTGCAACTTCTTAGATAGAATGATAAACAAATTTGTTCATTGTGGAGTATCTCTATTCAATTCTGATGGGTTTGGCCTGAAATTTTCTTGTTATTTTGCAATTTGAAGATCAGCCTAAACAATTGTAAAAAATTTGGTCATCATTTGTAATAGGTCCAGCAAACACAATTTCGAACCACACTTTACTTGCAGGTAAAGCGGAGCGCGCGCGCCCCCCCCCCCCCCCCCCCTTCGGACCGTGTAGCTACAATTTTGTACAATTTAATATGGATTAATATGTCTGATCAATATGACATGTCTATGTACATGTGTTGTAATTTACTTCATTTATACATCCGTGTTCATATCATTAAGAAAACCTAGTTTATAGATGTTTATCCATATATGCATACATGTGCGAGCAGTACTCATACATGCACATTCAAAATACATATACAATATAGAAATAGGATAACAGAGGAAGAAGTAAATAGCAAATAGAAAAGGGCCACATGCAATAAAAGCATTTGAATCTGCCAAGCTTTTGCGATACAAATTTATCATTTAATGACAATTAAATGATATGATCATTTAACAAGACAAATTCAGTAGAAATGGTTTTTTTTAAGTACAAACAATGTGATCAGTGGCAGTATTCACTATGTTCAGTTGTAACACAAAACATAATCTTATTGTTAGTATGCAATTTGATGGAACACTTTATTTCTGCTTACCTTTCTAATACACAAGCTTTGTTTTCCGCTTCCTCTGATACTATAAGACTATAAGAAGATAATATACACTCAATACTTGCAATTAGTAATTACGTATGGTATAAAATGTATTTATTTGTATGTGGTTTCTATAACATACGATTAAGTAAGTTATTACTAGCTATAACAGTGGCTCATAAAACAAAGATTACATCATTATGGTAGATAAATTTCCAATTCCATTGCAACTAAGAAATATACATATAAATTGGTGCACGTGCTAATAAAAATATTAAAATTTTAATTAATACTGTTTATATAATCTAGTTCATTTTTAATTTAAAGCATGCAATTGATATTCTATTCCATGATAAATGTTAATGTAGACATTGCTTGAAAATATAACTAAAATATAATAATAAAGCAGAAATCTTGCAGGATGGTTTTTTATATGATGTAATTTTTTGTTATAAAGCAATTTGTAGTAACAATATATTTTAAAATGATATCTTAAGCATCTAATTATAAATAATTTGTCATGTATAGTAGTCATTGAATATTATTCAATTTGATACCTTTGCGTTTCTTTTGAAACAGATCTATCTCCCTGTTTATTATTATCATGATAATTTTAGTCCTAACCCAGAACTATATTATAACACATTTTTGTTTATGCTCCAGTGAACTTGCAAACCATAGCCATTACTTTTTAAGTATCGAATAGAATGTATTAAAAACCTAGAAAAAAACTGGCAAGATATATGTTGTATTTATGAACGATTTTTTTTTATGTAACATTGTAACTGTTTTATCACAAATAAATTTTATTGTACCTGAAACATTTGCTTAATTATTATCAAGGATTAACGATTTGATAAACTTTTAATCAGCTGTATATGGTGGATCTGATAAATGATTATTTATACTAATTAATGCATATTACAACATTGTATGATATGGAGTGGAACATTTTAATTCCAAGTACAAACATTAATATAAGCCCAGCAAAGCTATAATTTCTTTAGTTTTTGAAAATGTAAAAAAACTTTGCATGCAAAGATGCTTGGTATCTTGTTGGGGAACAGTTTAGTAAAATATTTGCTTTGTTTTTACATAATATTGTTTACCGAGATTTCATTAGCACTAACAGTTCCCTGAAATGCGACTATATATTTCAATAATATACAGTTTAATTTCAACTATATACATTGTATGTGCATTAGGCATTAGAATAATATAATAATTAATTGGACATTTGTATGAGCATTGGCATCCCGGCTCGCAGACACGTCGAGGGAAAATACGCCACACCAACCTGGTGGCCACGCGAAGTGCATAAGCGACAATACCAATGTAAACAAATGCGTAGCAAGACGAGTGGACGGAGATATTAGCGCCTGAGACGTCTCCCTGCTGCACAGCGCTGCATTTGACTCCAATGCCGGTAAAGATATTTGATAAATTATTGTTCAATTATATGTATGTACGTTTAATAAGATTTTCGCATTTACCAAAGTTCAAGAGATAATCGCGTGTATGCACTTGACTCGGGTATACTATCTCTAATAATCGTTGCAAATTGTGGAGTATTAGATTGATGTTTCCGAGAAAATTATTATTTCTAGTTCTCGAATGACCACTCAATTATTGGCAGCTTCTCTGTGTATATGTATGCATCTTTTTGTAAAAAGATAAAAAGTGACGATTGCGATAAAAATGTGCATAATGGCATAAAGTAGTCTGACGCTGGCTAAACGAGTTGTGAGGCTACAAATGAATTCAGTCTGAGACCACAATTCGTATATACAGGACTCAACCTTCAGGCAAGTGTAAGCTCTTTTCTGTTATGTACTGCTTTCCACGGGCGCGCAACACATACAATATGTACATATGCACTTACGTATACATATGGTGAAAGAAGTGAAATGTAAATTAAAATATGAATTTAATAATACTTTAATAATACGAAATATTACGTGTGGTACTCGATATTGGACAAAAATTAATTAGACCTATCCACGTAGAATGAAAATAGATTTTACAATGAAAAATGATTAAAAATTAATATCGATATGACATATTGAAATTAGGGATAATATGTATATTAATAGAAAGGTTGCCTTTAGACTAAATTCTCGTTCTCCTATGTAGAAAATGTTTCAGTGTCAATTGGTCAAGTACAGTTGACAGTAGAAGCGAAAGAGGATGATGATCAGCAAGTAACTTTTGATAAATTGGTACGAAATGTTTGATACGAAAATAGCGAATATACGAATGAAATTTCATATTCGTGTTATCAGACTAAATTGCAGATGCGTGCATATGGGTGCATCGAAACAAGGATAAAAGCAACAAATTTCAATGAGTAGATATACGAATGATTAAGAATATATCATGAATAGATCGATTAATTGGAAGTAACGATGGGGGTGTATTTTACTCCACTGATTAGTTGTACAAATCATAAATATATTACTTTGTTCAAACATTCGTTGAAATTATTATAGTAGCAATAAATTAAGGTGCAAATTGGCCGTTATCTTATATATTAAATAACATACGAGAGGGTCTGATTTATTTATTGTATCATTGTTGTCAGGTACCTTCGTGAAATTGCTTAATCGTAACACAAACGAAATATTTGATTATTAATAATGATTGTTGGAAGAGCAATAATTCCTATTGTTACAAGAACCCAATTGTTTTCCTATACACAACCTCAATTACTAAAACAAAGAGAAAAAACAGATTTGGTAATGTATACTGGTTGTTGTTTTATTATTTGGCTTTTATCAAATTTTTTACGCTAATATATTTGACATTCGTAATTAGAGCCTATATCTATTGGCATGTACGCTATCAACTCGCCGTGTTTCTAAGAATATTGAACATATTTTACAAGACAATCAAACTAAAACCCACAATGGAGCTGTAGAGACTTTGAACAATAATGAAAATAGGCCTCTTTTAGTAATACTTAGTTGGCTATTAGCAAAACGTAGGCACACTATGAAATTTGCAAATTTATACTTGGAACAAGGTTTCGATGTTGTGATAGTATCAATTACTCCTTGGCAATTGATGTGGCCAACAAAGGGATCTAGAGTAAGTACGCAAAAACATACAACTATGTTACATTAGTTTAATATTTATAACACACAACTTAATTTTTAAATATGTTTATTAGCTAGTCGCTGCAGACTTAATAGAGTTTCTAATACAACAACAAAATTATCAACAAATATTGTTACACGGATTTTCAGTCGGTGGTTATATGTGGGGAGAAGTATTGGATTTAATGCAAAGCGATCATGAAAAGTGTTACAACGTAATTGACAGAATTGTTGGCCAGGTATGGGACAGTGCAGCTGATGTAACTGAATTATCAATTGGCACAACGCGTGCTGTATTTCCAGAAAATGAAATGTTACGAAATATGTTACAAAAATATTTAGAGTAAGTATGCATCTTTCATTTATTGTATGATGACTTTCATATTCTGCAAAATTTTTGTTTAAGCCGTTGTTTATATTAATTTATAGATATCATTTACAAACGTTTTATAAACCATCTACTCAGTATTATATACGATCTAGTCAACTGTTTCATACAAATTTGGTGCGTAGCCCTGCATTATTTTTTATGAGTAAAACGGATCAAGTGGGTACCGTAACAAGCAATTTACGAGTAAAAGAACGATGGGATACATTGGGTGTAAAGGTATGATACATAATTAATATTTAATATAAGTTATTTTATATATGCACATACATATATATAGTATATAACACACGCGACATACATGGTCATCTATACATATATGTTTTTCAGACTTACGTAAAAATATTTGAAAAATCTCCACATGTCGGACACTATCGGAAATATCCAAAGGAATATGTTGCAGAACTATATGCCTTTTTGCATAAATTACATTTAATTCAAAATGAAGAAAAAATGAGAGCCCACTTTTAAACATGTTCGGTAACGTTTTCACATGTACGTTCTTAAACAATGCTCGAAATGATACTTAACTGATTAAAATAATCAGATTTGCCGAATGGGTCTCTCGTAGATATATATATTTTTTTTTATGGAAAGAATATGAAAGAGAAGAAAGGGAAATAAAGTGCCAAAGTTAGATGTATGTATAATCAATTGGTATTTTCAATTAATTATTTTTGATTGTAAATAAAAGCATACGTCTTTTTATGTAATAACTAAAAGTGCAATCGCAAGTTACAATAAATTTGAGTTCATGGCTATGCAAATGCTCATTTGAGCTAGCATGTAGATGAAATAATCTATGGTCTTCATATTTTGTGGCAGTTTTATCCATACTCCGAGTTACTATCTTATCACAAATTTATACACATAAATAGGATCTTTTACGCAAACTATTTTAATTTGTAAAGGAGAATCGTAAAAGCTTAGAAAATCTGTGTCTTTTATAAACTGTACACTATGATGCAAATAGTTTAATGTGTCGTTCAGTATATTTACTATATACGTTTCTTGAAGCATAATAAAATTTCAGTTAATTATCATCTACTGATACTGCATTGTATTTAATCTGACGAACCTTTTGCTTTTTCTTTGGTTTACCATCCTTTTTTCTTTCTAGTATTTCCTCAATTTCATCCGGATCTTTTCCCTCAAGTATGAGCTTCTTTCGCTTGTTGATCATTCTTTTTTCATAAAACTCCGTTTCATCCAATTGCATTTCTGCCTCGCGTTTAGCAACGGATATTTGTGTTAAGAACGTGACTATTTCTTTATCTGCATATTAAATGTCAATGTTATCTTAATAAGTTCAACATTTTTGTTGTACTAAACGTTAAGAATATATGATATTTTACCATTAACTTTGTATTCTGTTAATTTTGTACCGATAGTATTTTCTATGGCGTGCAATAATTTAATGTCATGTGGAGTTATTAGTGTAACTGCCATGCCACCCTTCCCTGCTCTAGCTGTTCTTCCAACTCTGTGAATGTATTCCTTTGGTACATTAGGTATGCTATGGTTTATAACTAGTTGTACTGCAGGAATATCTAGACCTCTCGCAGCAACATCTGTGGCTATTAAGATTTTCATATGATTAGATTTAAACTGAGCAAGTGCAGCAAGGCGATCTTTCTGTTTGATCATTGCGTGAAGTGCTGAGTTTTGGAATCCAATATCATTTAATGTCATGGACAATATTTGACAATGTCTAAAAAATATAATAGGTAAGAGGTGGTCATGTTCAATTTACAACAAGCATTATATGTACATAGTTTTGTCTTACTTGCAAGTGTCAGTGAAGATCATTATAGAACCATTGTTGTTACTTTCACGAAATGTCCTAATTACTTCTACCAAGAAAGAGTCACGAACATCCCTAGGGCATATAACATAACGTTGATCGAGTTCCTTCACTGTAGCTATGCCAGAATCGTCCTTCGATTCCCATACAAAGGCCTTAGAAAGTACAGAATTGGAATAATTAATGTTGCTTAGACCTTTACTAAATATTTTGTAATTTTCTCAACGCTTCTAACATTTCACGATACCTTTCTGGACGTTATATGTTTGACTTTATTAAGAACATCTGTCATTGTTGCACTAAAAAGAAGCATTTGTTTCTTTTTAGGTAAAGCGTTAAATATGGTTTGTAATTGTTGGTCAAAATGACCTTCTAATAATCTATCAGCCTCGTCTAAGACTAAATATTGAATTTTTTTTAAAGTAAATGTATCACAACTTTCAAGGTGATCTGCTAAGCGTCCTGGTGTTGCAACAACTACATGAGGCTTTTTTGACAGTTCTAAACCCTGCGAAACCATATCCATTCCACCAACAATAACACATTTCTTTAAGCCAATAGACTTTCCTATAGCTGCAAATTGATCAGCAATCTGTAACAAAACAATTTATTCAATTCATATTCATGAAAATATATGTATATAATTAAACACATTAACTTAACACACTTGGAAAGCAAGTTCTCTAGTTGGTGTTAAAACAAGTGCAAATATGCCATAAGGATCTTCAGATAATTTTTGTAGTATTGGAAGTGCAAAGGCTAGTGTCTTACCACTACCAGTTTTTGCACAGCCGATGCAATCACTGCCCAGTAATATTTTTGGAATGCAATTTTGCTGAATTGCTGTGGGATTTTTTAAACCTAGGGTAAACATTAGTACAATAAATTTTTGTGACTTATCATTCCCGTTAGCATTGAACACTTTCTCTTACCCATGGAATTACACTGTTTAATTAGCCATGGACTTAAATTTAGATCAGTAAATGCCATTACTTTTTCTTCTAATCTACAAAATTTCGATTTATTTCTATGCAATATGGGTTAGCACGTGCTAAGATACGCTCGCTTAACGCATCTCAACTAATGTCATATATTCGTAAGTGCATGTATGTATTAAGAATGCCACTTTATAAAAAGTAACTTTGACAGAGCCCTACATATACATACTGAAATGTTAATTCACAGATTCATTATAGATGCTATATAAATCAGTTTGTGAATCAATCAGCAATACCTAATATAAGTTTTAATCTAAATTTATGGAATAATATAAATAAATACAAAAATCCTTCGGCGATGCTTTTTATAATCACCACCAGAGGTCTAGACTGTTTGTGGGTCTGGATAAATTTTTACAAACTTTTAGTGGAATTATATTAATTAAAAAGATTGGGGAAAATTAACTTTTGGCTCGCACAATATAATTTCTTGCGTCTGATGATTTGAGCCATTTAATGCACTTTGGACGTTTGATACAGTTTTGTTTGAACTTCCCTTACTACTGTATTTTGTTAAAAGTTTGGAAATATAAAAAAAACATCGATATGTCGATAAAGTCGTTATCTATCACTTACTATCGAGGTTAGTCGATACATCGATAGTGATGAATCGATACTTTTTAAATTTCTTTAAGCGTGCAAATTTTCTATCAGGTTCATCTAATTCATCTTAAAATTCAGATTGTTCCAATATATTTGTACTCTCTAGAAATACTAATTTATTTAGCATCGTTCTCGACAAACGATTTCTCCGTTTGTAACAAGTCATCGATATATTTTTACGTTCATCACTTATCAAACAACAATAAATTGGGCACATTATTTGTGTTGTATTTTTATTACTATTGTTATTATAGTACGTTATGCAATTCATTTATTATCATAACTTAATTTATAGAAAATAATAATTGCAATATACATTTTTATCACTCATTCGCTCAATAAAAATAATACAATTACAATGATGATAACACATTTACGTTTAGCCAGAACTATAAATTCTTTAAATTATTAAAACGAATTCTTATGACCTACTTTACAATTAAAATCATATTTCAACATGTACATTGGATTTTTTTACCATCGTGCCGTACCATTGCACGTTGTATTCGTGTAATCTAATAATAATAACAACATACTAAATTTCAAAGTAAAACTAATGTTATCATAATTTTATAATGGCAGTGAAAGAAGCTGCCCATTAAGGAAAAGTCAACGAACGTTTTCAAACTAAACAAAACTAATATATGAATATTGTTTCGGAACATAAAAATCTTGTATGCCATTTTAAGCAATATGTTGACTAATTGTATTTACGTATTAGTTCAATCCATTGTTTGATCTCACATTGATCAAATTTTCATATGCTTTCCTATTAATACTCGTATATTTGAAAACGCGTTAGCTTTATTGGGGACGAGCACATCAATTCTTTTTAATGAGTTGCTATTAGTAAGACTTTTTTTCCTCGTAAAATACTTATACCGCCTCTCCATCAGAAAAAAATATACGTATATGTTACCTAAATAATCACCACTCGAAATTTGCAGAGAACAGTTCTCAGTTTACTTAATGTACTAGTGTTCTGCTAATTTGACCAATAGAACGTATATATTATTACTTTGGAAATACTGTAAATTTGTGCACATAGAATGATGAGGACTGAAATTGATCCGATTTTCTCAACGTCTCGAAGGATAAAGAATTAAATGTTGCCATTTCATAATCGGTGGTGTCAAAAATCAGTTTTACTGGTTCTCCTTCCCTTGACAAACAGATTTTGCTATTTTACAAATCAAAAAATAAATACATGTTTTAATAATAATTCGGTCGATGCGATTGGTACTTCGTAACTCGCTAAAGTTTTAGAGATAACGGCCACTACAATGCTACGTCAGAACAAGAATAGTTAGTAGAATAATATTATAGTTTTATCACAAATTTTATATCATATTACATTAGGGATCGATTAATGGCCATGCTATTGAAGAATATTACACCTTAGTTTATATGCTTAATCCGAAATGATATAACGTTCTTACGTCAATTAAATGCTCTATTGCACAATGGAGGAGTAGTCGTTAATGTTAATATAACGATATTTTAATTTCTAATACAAAGCAGACGTAAATTCCTTTTACATATTCCATTACTAACCAAATACTGATTTTCATTTATTTGCAACATTTCTTATCTAATCCTATAAACTCGCAATCTCACAAACGTGCATCTTATTGATAAACACAGAAAGAAACCGAAATATAAAGATATATGTGTGTGGGGGGGGGGGAGGGTGCGCGCGTATATTTATACACCCACACATATATATTTATTTATAAATACAGTAGTAAATTGCGTTTTCGAGTGAAAATTTATAATAAATCACGTAGATTAAATTAAAAGGGCAGGTCGATTCGATGCGTAATATAATAATAAAACTGATTTCGTCAACTCGTATGAGTTGCAATCCTTACACATTGGATAATTTTGAATTTACATCTAACATCAAAATACGTGTAATAAAGCGGCAAATTAAAACGATGGTTACGAATTATTTCATCGAGTGTATTTTTTGTCACTTCTATCTCCGGATATCACATCATTAGAATTATAAATAAGTCAAACGGCTACTGCAACTTAACAGACTACTCTGCGTATACTACTTCTATCATAGATTCAATATACAAGTCCGATTACTCGTGATAAATAAATAATTTTTGTTTTCTTCATTACAATACGTTCCAATGTAAATATTCACATTCAACGTGTATGATTCGTAAAATCGATGATACGAAAACTTAAAAAGTAGAGAGACCATGAGATACTATTTCTCATGCTACATATGGAAAGTAGTAATATGTAAAAAAAAAAGTTCTACTACATTCTTTCAGATCCGAGTGTTTGTAAAGTCGCATGTTACTTCTAATGAAGTTTTATGCTTCGTGTGTAATTTGCTCCACAATTGAAACAATATTTCTACACGTATGTTGTTGTCTAAAATAAAATTCTGTCCCTCGGCATCGATATGAGAAACTATTTTGAAAAGGAGATTATTTAATTTCTGTGTTCTCTTTTTTTATTTTTTTTGTATCTTTTTATTTTTATCAGATCTCACTAACTGAAGAGTTTTCAATATTACCTCTATACCGCACATAAACGATTTTATCAGTACACGACGAAATATATGTGCAATGCATTGTACACATTTGCATAAAGGCATCGTCCTACATCGAAATTCAGAATACCAACAATGAATATTTCACGCACGTCCGTGTTTTTCTGTATGGAATACGTGCATGCGTGTGTAGTATCTACGCGTACATGTACTTTCGTTAATCTGTTTGCGTACGTATGCGAGCATATACGCTTTGATCTTTCCTCATTATTCATTACGCTATATCCTGGCATACATATACATACATATATACGCCCGCACGTCGATAGACACATAAGCAGTATTTACAATTTTTTTCGCGGTAGTTCAGTCACGCATTTTGAGAACAGCAATTAATATGTGTTGTCTAATATTTTGCTAATTTCATTAATATTTAATTATCTTAATAATAACTGTTATTATACATAGTATAAGAGTATGGATTTTCCTTCATTGCCCCCGCCTACGGAAATAGTACTTATTGTTAGATGTAACTCAACTCATTATCCTTTTACTTTGTTTTTAATGCAAGAAAGACATCTTAACATGAATTCGTTTATCCTACGCATGTAAATGTCGCATACGATATATTAGTAAAAAATCGCTCAACAACATGAACTCATTAATTGCAAAGTGACAATGAAAGACTGTGAGTTTTGAAATCTGCCTTCCTTCCCAACACGATGTTTGCACTTACATATTATGTTTGTAATACGAGTTTCAGTTTTATTACGAATGAATATATTAATTATCTAATTGCGTGAGAACTCTTGCGGATGGAACTGTATACAATTCTCAGATAAAGTTTCACGGAACATATAACAACGTATAAATGAATACACGTGGGTTTTTTCATAATTGATTTTCGCTTTTTGTTTTTCGTTTTTCGTTTTTCGCTTTTCGTTTATCTTGGGAAATCTGTTACTAGGCCCTTAATTATTCGTTGTTACAATAACGAGAAGCAGGACAAAAATTGAAACGATGATGAATGAGATGAAAATAGAACACGGTAGCTTAATCATCAAAAATTTGTTAGGTTCTGCGATAGCAACGTTTGTTTTAGCGTTGTGAAACTTCCAAGTTGCTCACGTATTGCAATCTACAAGGAGACCCGTTTTTACATGGCTAAATTGGATTTATCAGCTTTTTCTTGATAGCATTGAGAAACACTGTTTATAGTTGTTAAGAATGTGGAAAATCAATAGTATGCGTTTCATTACCAAAAATTAATCGCAACCTTTTCATAGGTGGTGGAGGAGGATCAAGATTTATTTCGCGTTTCCTGTGCCGTCTTTCACGATCCCGTGTTTTATGTTTTTTCTTACGTCTACTTCTTTCCACGCCTTCTACACGTAATACTTCGTATTCGGGTTCGTAACTGTCTTCACTCAGACTTGTACCCGATTCTATGATATCTTCTAAAACGGGTGATCGTTTCATTCGAAGAGTGAGCTTCAATCTACCAGTTTTTTCTGGTGTGGTTGGGCACATTTGACAGTTAGAATTGTTCATTTGCCATTCACACTCTGAAGGTGGTATCAATTTTTGTGCACTATCGTTACTACAATCCGATAATCTGTAATGAATGTTTCTTTTAATACGGAATCAATGATGAATATCGAAAAAAGGTGTAGGGTTTTTGACACTCACCTTTTCAGACTTTCACTATCGACGGAATTTTCCCTTGTTTGGCTATTACCATCCGAACTGAGTAATTGACTTTGTGTACAACTAGCAGGTGGCCATGGTTCCTGCGGAACTAATACTGGTGGTTCAGTTTTATTGCATTCCTCACTGTACTGCATTTCATCTTGTAGATGCGATGCTAGTTCAGATGTATGACGAGTTTCTTGTTTACGTCGCATTATCGATGGTATCGCAATGTCTTCCAAGTTACTTTCTTTTTCACTAAACTCATAAATATCACCCTGAATACCCGAATCGTCATCAGCTACACCAATTTCGCTAGTTGCCACTTTCTTTCGATCTTTCCTTTGACTCCTTGTTAACCTGCTCTTTGTTTTTTCAGCTTTGCTACGAGTTTCCGATATCGATGCAATGATGCAGTCACCAGTAGTCTTGTGTTCTACTATAGCCCCTAGTTCATCCCTCTGTTTAGTACTGGCCAATTTTTTTTCACTTGCAAGCTTTCTTCTACTTTTGTGGGATCTCGAAGTTGCGTTTTTTTGCACAGGTTGTTTTAAAATCGAATTTTGAGTATCCTCTAAATTGCACGTAGCAATGTCGAGCTGGCCATTAGTAGCGGCTGTGCTACAATTCTGATTCGTTTCCTCGCAGGGACCAACTCGCAAATTCAGATCTATAGTAGGCCCTTCCATAGATGCAGTTTTCGCAAAATTTGTATCAGATGTCTCAACACTTATTAGGTATGGGTGATTTACAACGGTTAAATCATTCAAACAAATCCCATTTGCACTTTCTATGTTCGCATTTTCGTTAACAATACTTATTTTGCTCGACCCATTGTTATTTAAAGATTTTGTCAGATTTGGAACAAACTTGGAAAACTTATCTACTTCATTTTTGATCAAATATTTGACCAATGTAGGTGAGCTCGTCGAATCACTTCCATTTAAGCCTTTCTTAGATTCATGTGTGACAAATGTCGAAATTGCTGTGGTATCCGGTTGGAAGCGGTTCAAATCTTTAGGCGAGTTTATGTGAATTAGTGACGGGTGTTCTTCCCCCTTAGGCAAAAATTCATCATTTTCTTCACCCTCCCTCTTCAAATGTTGCTTCTCCAATTCCAAATATTTTGCTATACAGTTGTTTGACTTCGTTGGCGTTGCAGAAATGTCGTTTGCGTCAATGGAATTTTCAATTGAAGATAAACTATGATGACAAATTCTTGACTGGCTTTCTTGTGGAATTTTTCCGTGTTTAATGAATTCATGTAAATCAGCTAATCGAGTTTCAGGCATGGAACTTATATGAACTGAATCACAGGAATTTGTACTATAGTGTTCTTCTTTAGAATTGGAACATTTAATATTACCTACGGAATTAGAATTAATTTCTATAATAATATCAGGTATTTCTTTTTCTCTGATATCTTCATCGAATGTATTTGAACACTCCCTTTGAAGATCAGGATGAATCGATTGTTCCAAAACATCACTCTCTGAATTCTCAGCATGACAAACATCATTCATTTCTTCGCCCAAAGTACATTCTTCTAAAGAGTCAGACTTATGTAGTCGAGATGGTATCGTCAGATACATGGTTTCGTCTGTCGCATTTACTCTATCGGAATCTTCTTTACGGTGGCTTATATCTTCGAGTTCAATATTTTTTATTATGGATCCATTTAAACAGGGCGGTTCATCTTTCTCCGAAATTTTATTCTTCTTTGACTCTGTTCTTTTATGAAGCCTGTGTTGATGCAACGATGGAGTTTTTTAATGGATTAACACAATATACAATAAGGGATGATAAAAATAAAAGAATCTCACCTTGAAGATCGAAGTGTGTGATTGCTTTTAATATTATTTTGATGACCATTATTGCTATCAAATTTACATAGTTGTTTATTACGTAGATTTCTTGTCACAGAAGTTGTAATAGCAGAAGGATGGGGACGAGGTGTTTGTAATACGTTTTCCCCATTGTTTATAATGGGCTGTTGTTGAGCAATATCAGAAAAACGACACCCTTGCGCAATCAATAACTCCGCATCGTATTTTGTTAATCCCTTTCTTCGTAATTCCTTCATACTAAGACTTTGCGGTGCTATCGCCGCATTGGCCACAAGGACAGCATTTTTTTCCGTAAGAGCAGTATCAGCTTGCTGTTTATTGCGATTTAATGGCTGTTGTCTATGCTTTGTTCGATTAATGCGATTGTCCGTTTCTCGTAGGCGATATCCTGCAAGTATTTCCAATTTCGTAATAGCAATATAATTAAAAGAATTGCGAAATGACTATGAAAGGAATCATTGTTAAATGGTATACCAGAAGAAAGTTCTTCGCCTGGTTTTTGATTTGCAAATGCACCAGTACCTCTCCTTTCGCAAGTTTCACATTCACAATAACAATTACCATCCCCGAAAAAATCTTCACCATAGAAACAGGTAATTTCTTCTCCTACTTCGATATCTCGAAGGACTTTAACACAAGCTGTATCTCTCCCAGTTGCAACAAACTGCATTTTGCACAAATTAAGCAGAATATATTAATATTTTTATATAATTATAATTAAAACATAAGATACTTTAAAGAAAAAGTAAACTGTATAGATTTATTAACCTTGCAGTTAGCTCTGCAATCGTGATTAATATATGCTGCTGGACCTAACCATAATTGCGCACAATTTTTTCGACAGCTGAACATAACAGAAAAATCATTTTTCCCTGGATGCAACAGTGCAGCTTCTTCCTGAAATGTCATATTGCAAATACTATCAACTGAAAGCATAATTCTTACATTTGTTTAATGTTTTGGATTTAATTTCGATAAAAAACCTTTTCGCTAAGTTCTGCAATACAGCCAACAAGGCAAGATATTTTGTCGTGTTTTAACCATTTTCGGGTTGCACAAATTTTTGCACCTTTTTGACCTTCTAGGCTATACCTATAACACGGTTCTATCGCAAATCCAGAATCCTTATCAAAAACTTTTAAGTACCTGTAAATCTGTAAGGGCGAGTTGAAATTTATGTGACAGACAATTTATGTGTTATATATATATTTCCAACTCACATGTTTTTCTAGATTTATCTGTTGTTGCTTAGACTTTGTATGAGGAAGTCGTGCTCCCCAGTCGCCGCCCATTAATTTTTTATATGCTTTTTCATAATTTTGTGTCTGGATAAACTCACAAATAATCTTGCGAAGTTCATCTTTATTAGCCTTTAGCGGTCTGTACCTTTGTTGTTAAATAAAGTTTTTACATGATAACCTGTTGTTACTTGGAAAACTTGTTCAAGAATTATGTGAAAATATGTGTACCTGATATTCATTTTATGAGTAGTAAATCCTAGGTAAGGATCTAGCACAAGGGAAGTAGCTAGGTCGTCATTGTCAGAGAGTTCTTTAGGTGTCATACCACCGCAACTACCAACATTGTTGGGTTGCATCTTTGCACCCACTAACCCACCTAATCTTCGCTCCTGCTTCCGTATTATAGCTGCTGAGCCTTGAATGGATAAGCAATCCACCACCATTCTGCAATCTGTACTTTTACTAGGCAAATAATAAATTCATTAAAACAATTAATTAAAAATAGATCTATATAGACTATCTGTCATTTTTCTATCAATTCCATGTCTAAGAAATATATTATTTTCCAATTGTTTAACACAATTGTCATTTCCATACAAAGAAAGAGGCCACAGACATAGAAAATTATAAAAGAGTAATTGCATAGAATTAAGTAAAGGAGCTAAAATATATGTATGCATGTAAGTACATACACATTATTATGTTTAAAAATGTCCGTAGCAAAGATTCAGTAATTCTAGATATGTTATTTACAAATGTTTCAATGAAAATGAACAAATTAAGTGCAGCATAAAGCAACGAAGAATAATGAAATAAGACTGTTCTTTCAGCACGAATACGCTAGCGAAAATTTTCTCTCGAATTATCGTTGTATAAGTTATGAATCAATTATTTCGTATCTCGCCTAAGCTATGAAGAAGTCGAATGATAAGGGAATACGAGAGAAAACGGTGTCAACATTTCGATCATTAGAGTAATGTCTTATTTTGATAATACAATAGAAATATCTGGCGATCATGCTCTGAACGCTAATGGCGCAGACGAGCCAGAGCGCTCCTACAGGCACGCTGCGTTGCAATTTAAGGAAAGAATTGACCGTTTTATTAGGATAGTCGAGAATGGTGAAAATCTTTGAATTCTTCTCAAACAGTATGCTTACCTTCAAGAAGCTCTCCTGACAACAAAAATCACACATTTTCCTAGCAATCTCTGACTTTTTTGGAATAAGACGAAGACGCGGTCGGATCTATCATGGCAGATCTACTAAACACATACACTTTCCCTATTTTCGTAATGCAAAAAAGACGATCATCGTATTGAATTTTGAGACATTGCAGTAGCACGGACAAAATTCAATGCTCCCTTTATTAAAACGGATCAAGAGAGAAGAGTCATTTAATTGAAAAAGTAATGGAGAAAATCCATGTTTTGGAACTACAGATTGTCGCGTACGTCATGCATGTATACCCTGAACAAGGATCTAGTAACATTGCGGATATACTAAACCCCACGAATTTCAGTAAGTTGCTTCAGTTTAGATTGTATTTCAATTATTTCTAGACAATTAGAGATTAACTGCAGTTCTTTGTGTTTCTACATGTGCCGAATAAACAGTATAGCTTATATTATAGCGGTAAAATTCGTTTTTATATTCGTAAGATCGATCTGATTGTGAAGTAATATTTTAACTTATCAATTTAGTAATATAGGATTTAACAGATGTAGCACTGGGTTTCCAT
Source organism: Nomada fucata (assembly GCA_948146005.1). NCBI lineage: Eukaryota > Metazoa > Arthropoda > Insecta > Hymenoptera > Apidae > Nomada > Nomada fucata. The sequence continues at coordinate 1,274,364 of OX411277.1, read as the reverse complement.
GGCAACTACATACGTATGTATATCCCATTAGTTCTTCTAGTAATGTAGAAATTGAAAGTAACTTGAAAATGCCATGATTGGAAGTTGTTGCTTTAAAATATCATGTTAATATAATTTTAGTCTACAGTAATGCTGTATCATGTTTTCAGAATTCGGATTATTTCAATGTTTGTATAAAATCACATGCTTTTTTTTGTTTTTTATTTTTCTTATTTCTCTGTACTATATTTTAGGTTAAATTGAAAATGGTTTGATAATGGGCCTTACAAATCATACTACTGTATCATTGCACAACTTTACTACGATATTAAACAAATGAGTGGGCGGGGGGGAGCAGAACATACTACATGTACTTCCTATCATGTGTTCCGTACAAACGGCTAAGAAGTGTAGGAGAAGTGGAAAGAATTTCAGTCTACTTACTAACAAATATAGGAAGCATTTATTTTGTTACAGCATATATGATACTTGAATTGTTATCGATCGATGAACAATCTCTTTATCAGTAGATACATATTATGTAAATGTGCGCGTGCGCACATGCATTATACAGTGTATGTATATCATGTGCATGTATGTGGAATGCAGACTGAATATCGAACATCACTGTGTAAATAAAAATTTTGAAAATAAAGTTACACAAAATATCACTGATTTCTAATCACCAAACGGACTCTTCTCCTTATCGAATAATAAGTAGTAGATAATAAACACTTAAGACTCAAGACTGAAAGCAACAGCACGTGTTAACCTGTTGCTGTTGGACGAGTGTGCATATTAAAGTGGCACCCTGAAAATACAAAAATGACATTTGAACGGAAAGAAAAAGAAAACGAAAGTGAAAATCAACAGTTCAATAATCTAAAAACCGGTTTGATTGATTTTACCGCTGGATCACTTGGTAATAAATTTTTTTTTTATTTACAACACATCAGGGTACAGATACATAAATTGTAAAAACTTGTAAAAGATATTTCAATTTAATTGTACAATGAGTTGCTTCCTTATAATAAACTTCACACATTCATTTGTTTCAAGGTGGAATTGCTCTTGTATATGTCGGGCAACCATTAGACACCATTAAGGTAAAAATGCAAACCTTTCCCTCCATGTACAATGGAATGGTAAATTGTGTTTTACAAACATTAAAATCAGATGGGATAATACGTGGTTTATACGCAGGAACTGGCCCTGCATTAGTCGCTAATGTTGCTGAGAATTCTGTATTGTTCGCTGCGTATGGAGGATGTCAGAAAGTTATTTCAAATGTTTTAGGTAATATCTATCTATTGGTCTATCATATATGAAAACAAAGATTGTAAACTCCTTAAACAAAATGACATTTCTATAGGTGTGGATAAAATAGCAAATCTAACATCCATCCAAAATGCATGGGCTGGATTTTTTGCAGCATTTTTTTCCTCCTTAACTTTATGCCCTACGGAGCTGATAAAATGTAAACTTCAAGCAATAAAGGAAGTCCAAATGGAAATGAAATCACAAGTAACCACAATTAGGGTAATTCCAACAAAATTGAGAAAGAATACTTAATGTCCAATGTGCATAGCGAACAAACTTTGAGAAAAAAGTATTTTCTTTAGAACAAAATCGGTCCATGGAGACTGACAAGTCAAATTCTTAAAGAGCAAGGTGTAAGAGGCTTATTTACTGGCTTGTCGTCAACTATAGCACGTGAAATGCCTGGGTACTTCTTTTTTTTTGGCAGCTACGAAGTAACACGAGATTTTCTAGCAAAACCAAACGAAAGTAGAGACGACATTGGATGGCAGAAGACAATGGTAGCTGGGGCTGTTGGTGGAACCGTTCTATGGCTTGTAATATTTCCAGCCGATGTTGTTAAAAGTAGGATACAGGTTAGTCTCAATTTTTACAATCTAAATAATATAAATTAGAAATTTGAATAAATTTCAATAATTTAAAGGTGAAGAATCTAAAAACGCCGGCATTAACGGTCATGAAAGACATTGTAAGAAACGAAGGAATCAGTTCTTTGTACAATGGTTTGAAACCAACATTAATAAGAACAGTACCAGCAACAGCAACATTGTTTGTAACATACGAATATACTAAACGACTTATGTCCAATTTTCTTTAGAACAGTTATAACAGGAATAGGTACGTACATATAGCTATTTAGACATGAGATGTATATTAATTTTATATTATAAATAATTCAACAAAATAAATATAAACATATTTGCAATGTCAAGATAAAATTAATTTTTGTACATTTTTTTGGTCTTTTTTTTAAACATTTAAGTGTTTAGTTTCTTGCAATTATTACAATGTACTTACAATAGTATCGTAAATTTAAAGAAATGCATATAATGAATTATAAATTCTTTTTCTTTAAACTTTATTTTTCATTCTATACTCCGTTATATCTTTTTAAGTTGGAATATGAGCATTTGTCATGTTAAACAAATTACTTTTCGATAACTCATAATTATTTTCGTCGTAAATTAGCTGTCTCAAGTAGTCCTCCTTCCTTTTTTCATCAGTATAAGTACTCCATTCCTGCTCACAGATCTATAAAAAATGACAATTATATTAATGAACATACTCATTGTAGAGTTTCTAAGTAGCGGCATTGTCTACTTATTACTAAGCTGAATAATTTCGGAAATTACAGGAATAGGTGTATATCCAATGGCTTTAAATTGTCTGAATTTGCTGTACATAGGTCCACAATAACCATCATGACCTAGTACCTTTGCTGTAGTGGGTAGTAAAAATAGAACTTTCCATTTGATGTTTATCAATTCCTTAAGATTCACACTTTTGATGGAGCCAGCTGACATTGCTGATAAGATAGGCTCAACATCGATGATATTGTTACGTTCATCCATACCAAAAACAATATCCCTAGTCGAAGAGTGAGGTAAAATATAATCAACGCATACATTTATACCCAATTTGTTCTGAAATAGTAAGTTCAAGTTGTTAAATATATTTAACTGAGATACTTCAGTCTTAATTTTTAATTTATGGATGACAATACCTTTAATATGAATACGATATCAGTCTTAAACTTGATGGCATTGTCCTTCCTATGTATATCGTCGTTAACATTATATTTCTATAATAGCAAACAAAAAATTTTACATCCGTTTTCATCCAACTTTTTAGTTGAAAGTCATTAATAATGTGAATCCTGTTGTACCTTTATTAAATATTGGTATAGATGGTCACTTAAAAATGGACCTTTGTAATTAGGCATCTCTATCTTAACAGAGCAGTGCAAAATTAGTAATTCATTGGACAATAACTTAAGATTATTTTTATATGTTTTTTGTACAAATGTGGGATCAAATGCATACTGTATTAATTCTGGTACATATATATTCCTGACTGCTAAGAATATCATAATGCGTATAAATGATACTGGATACCTGTAATTAATATGTAAATTAATTAATTTCTAAATAGTTGCTTTATTGTGCACTTACATAATATTTTTACTCAATTTTACCTATTAATTTCAGCTAGTCTACTTGTCTGATAGGTTTGGAACACTTCGTTGACTAATGTGCGACATACATCATTGTAATAATTTGTGCAAGGTGTAACTGTGCATATGCCATAAATAATTCTTTCAAGATCTTTTATCCTTGCAATATTTGCTTCATTTTTTACTCTGGATAGGAAATATCTATTACAATTTTTTCTTCAACGGTTAGTTTTTTATTTAGTTCCTTTACCTTTCTAGAATGGTGTTTGTTAAAACTTGATCATATACACGTAAACCTCCGAATGCATGCGTTATGTGTGTTAGACATTTTAAAGATAAACGTGGTACCTCATTCCGTAAAGCTACTAATAATTCTTGGAACTCAGATAAGCAATGTATGCTGTTGCTATATCTATGTAATATGAACAGAGGATTAATAGTGGTTGGACTAAAAAGATCATTTATCGATTTAAACGATTTTGTTACCTCATAAGTTTCATCGCTGATGCCAAACTGGTACTGTGTGTTTGTTGAACATAGCTCGTTATTCTTGAAATGATAGCAGTCATCAAATGATTGTTTTTAATGCCTCTTTTACGTAAGAAAAAGCCTCTTGCAATTATACCTATTTCATCCCCAGTAAGTTCGTAAAGGCATTCCTCTAAACGGTATTCAATTTCAAACATGTTTACCATTGATCCTAGTTTCGCTATGTTTAAAAGAAACATCACTTGAACTAAAGCTTTCGCAGAAAGTGACTGCGGTTTACCAGATAATTTTCTCATTGCACGCCAAAGGTAATCAGAGTTGTGATCTTGCAGCTGATAAAAAGCATCGCTCATTAATAGTAATTGGTTACTGTTTCCTGGAAAAAACCGTTGTAGGCATTCTTTGTTCAGTGCTTTCAGAAATTTCTTATAGACATGGGTCTTTTCATTAATATCGTTTAATGCAATTGAACATTGTATTAAAATCTTTATTTGCTGATCCTGCATTTCTGGAAGCTTTGAAGTAATGCTTTGTAAAATAGAATTATAAAATGATATTTCAAAAGACGAGCCACTTAAGTAACAGTACGTTAATTTTTTGATAGCGTGAAACACATTTTGCACAGGTTCAATGGACCAATCTATGCGATACAACTGACTTATGTCTTCAGAAGTAACTATGGCATTTGTTCTAATACATGGTATAATGGTCTCTTTGTAATGTACAGACTTTTCAAGTAGAGAATGAATGATTTTATGTTCTGGTACATTTTCATTCCCTTCAAAGAAGCCTGTTAGCTGCCTTGTGTCAGCAACAACGCTTGAATATCTATGGGATGGAGGATAGTGATCATATTTTTCTAACAACTTTTTATATGCATCTGTGCTCAATGCACGATTGCTCCCATTTCTATAGTACGATTTCGTGCATAACCTTAAAAATATTGCCCCGGTATGATTACATTTATATCGCAATACTGTTCTTACAACAATATCCATCTTTTGAACAAATTGAACCGGCACAATTTATTCTATTAACGTTGGACGATCTGATTCAATGCGAAAATCAAGCCTTCTATTCCACACTAAACGAATGGTAAAAAAATTTTAAACTTCGCACGCGTTCTGCCTTCGTGCGAAGCCGTAACATACGTCACTATACATTATGCATACACACGTGCATAGTATGACATATTATGTGACATAGTGATAGTATGTATCTAGATATTGTTTTTTCTTTTTAAACAAAACAAATGGAAATTGGTGCACTCTGTTCTATACTCTTTATTTTTTCTAATGATTTGAGATTTAGCAATTGTGAGGAACAAGAATATTACTTGTCCGTATGTCGAGTAATAATAAGTAAAGTTGTAGATACATACGAAACATGCGAAATTATTTAGTTTTAGGAATGAATGGCTTTGATAACGACAACAAAAATATTGAAAGGGTGTATATTATGTTCGTAAAATTTCTTTATATACAAGGGTTTACTAAACAGTTACTAAATGTATAAGTTTTCTAGGGGTATGTAAACTGTTGTATGATATTCTGAAGATGTTGATCATACAGTTTTTTCATGGAATAATTTGCAGAGTACCTTCGCATGCCAAATGTATTTCCTTAGGCGGTAGCACTTGCATATTCGTAGTAATGTAGATACAGTGACTTAATTTTAATTCTGCTAAACTACAATGAATTCATTGCTTCTTAAGAAGTGAAAGTGATTACAAGCAAAGGTGAAGAAAAAGTGGGGGGGTGCGAGAGGAAGAGATGCGACATAAATAGAGTAACGGAAAGGAATTTTTATTTGACGTATAAGTATGTGTATTTGTATGGACGTAAGTAAGTAGTATATACTACCATATGGTAAGAAGACGTAACTCGTAATACAATATGAAAAATAAGTTAATGAAAAATGTTTGCACAAGCCCAGCAAGTATTTATTTCATGATTAATTAATTTAATAGTAGTCCGAGGATTCAAATTCTGACAAAATATTTTCCATCAACGCTGGTTGGCGTGCATTTCTTTCATTGCTTCTTAATTTCGGCCGTGTTAATCGCGTAATATCTTTCTGTAAATCCTGTAAAAGTTTCAATTAATGGAATAGATGTTGAAGGAATTTTGCGAATTTGGTTCGATTGATTTTCAACGCGTCGCGTCGCATCGATAGAAATGGCAAAGCAATTACTTACATCGTTGAGTAAAGCAATTAGGAGCTTTGATTTCGATAGCGGAGTATAAGGAGTACGACGTTTTTCTTCAAATTCTCTAATGCAGTTTAAATTCCCCTTATTTCCATCACATCCTGATCCGTAAGTATTTGAAAACATTGCTCGTTTCCTCGACATTGTACCCCTACAAGTATGATGGAATGGATACAATCTATAAAAATATGAGATGTTTAATTAATAGAGTATTTCTTCTATAGTGAAATCCTTTGAGAAAAAAGTATATACGTACTGGCAATCCACGTTTTCACCCTGAACATGGAAACAGCAGAGGAGAATAGCAAGAAAGATCATGCATCGCTGAACTAGTATTACAGCCTGTGAAGAAATTCAATGATTAATAACGAAATGTTTAATTAACTATTTATTTTGTCATCTCGCACACTTGCCGGATAGTGTATATACATATTGGATATTGTGGGGGTAGTGTATATGATAGCCGGGGTCACTGAATTTTGTCAATTTTTTGTTTTCAGCTTGTCAGTTATATGGCGGGGACCCTAATCAAAATCGATATGAATTTAACATTTAATTTCACTCACAATCAGATAGAAATGACAGAGGCAGAAAGGGAACGCGTATGCAGCTCTATCACCCAATTTGCGGCACCTTGTTCTTTTCGACATCTCGTTTTCGTTATTTGCGAGCGAACGCTTCGGACACAGCGCTTAACAATCCCGTTGGATGGAAAATATAGGAGGTATAAATGTCGAAATCTTTGAAAATTGCAGTGGTCAGGTGTCTGTGTGGAAGACAGATTTGGAGCGGATAACGAGTATGAGACAGCTTTACATTTTTGCGAGGAGCGAAGTGATCCAAGTTTCGAAGTTTCGCATCGATTTGTTAGGTCGCATACACGTATGCATGTATGTATGTATGTATGTATGTATGTATACAGATATGCCAGTTGTTCCACTCCGATGATCACGTTCTGCACACGTCGTAAAATCATAGTTTCTTAATACATACATATATCCGTTACTAGCTTGAAATGATAGTTCCAAGTTTTGTATTTGATTTAGGAGCTTATTGTGAGAAGATGCGGCGATCCGATTTTTCGACTAAGCTTATAGCATAAGGTTATTTACCTGGCACGATCCATATTCGGTACTTAAACCGCGATTCACGCCGTTCCACGCAATTTGCTTCCGATTCGTTTCTAATCCGGTGCAATTAATCAATTTCCAGTTTACGTATACATACTGTTTCCCGAGAGGATATGTGTTGTAGCGATTCGATTTAGATTTCGCTGGGCACTTACCTAAACATGTGTATGGAGGTGGCGCAGAAGATTTTACAAAGGGAATATAAATCGGTGATTTGATCGTTATCGATTAAACGCTCGACTATACTCGTCCAATAAGACATGCTTGGCGGGGTTGATAATATGTTAGAGGGGACAGCGCTTAACGCGTCTTTCGGGTGCTCTTCCGAACGATTTTCTGTGCAATAAAGATGTTAACCGATAGCGTGCGATCAAAACGATGATATGTTCGTTGTTTTGCATTTTAACGCTCTGAAACCGTGGGTGGCTGCGTTCTTTCACGTTTCAAGAACTTTAGCACACGTGTCTTCGACTTGCTATAGCCTGCATTAGTCTCTTTCTTCTGGTTTCTCGATCGCAATGTATCGTGAAATTGAATTGAGGATGCACGATTTTGGATAAATGACGAATTTTAAGTAAAGAAAGGGTTTTCGTTTTGCAACCGTATACATACGCGAAACTCGTCAGGTTTGTCCATAACGTAGCGGCGCGTCGGGCCGCGTCGGGCCCCGGCGCGTCGCGTCGCGACGTAACGTAAAGCAATGCGATATGGTCTGATCCTGATAGTTATCGTCCGGGAACATTCGCATATTAATTCGGAATTTATCAAAGGAACCACTCAATGAGGAATATAGGTAGTAGGCGGGGAGTGGTGACGGAACCGCGCAATAGTCTCGCACATGGTTAATTTCAGCTAATTGGTGGCTGTCGAAATTGCAGAAATTATGCAAATGCATCGACAACAAATGGTACATATAACATCTCTATCTACTTGTATGTATATCTACATATAAATCTACATCTACATCTGCATCTACATATTACATCCGTATATCTGTATCGTTTCCTTTCCGCCTTTAGATTCATTTGTATCTTTTCAAATACGGCCAACGAAGATTGATCGGTCAATAGTTTCAATCTTGCAGAAGAAATATTGAATGAAACAATTCGTTGTGTAAATATCGTGTTCATATTTTCCAGATGTGCCAGAGTTTAGCGAATGTGCAACGAAAATGTTTCTTCTTTTCCTCGAATTAAAACTCGGTGGATTTTTAATTGAAAAAGACTACGCTCTGCATACACTGATACATCGGAATATTTTCATCTTTTTATACGAGCGTTGTACCGCACTGTTAGCACGAGCACTGCATTCTCGCCTACAGTTCTTCATTAAGAAATACGCTAGGTCACAAGCATGAGGGTAACGTACGGTCTTCCGAGTATCACGTGATATAGGTAAATGTCGCGCAAGCCGATCGTACTTAAACTTGCGACTACATTTTCTTATAATTAGTCTTTTCAAGTATTATCTCTACATATACGTCGTATATAAAAACACGCTCGATGCCTTCCTGTGGGCTTTGCAATGCATATACGGGTACATAATACATAATATGTACATAGTTGCTCACCCTTTTCCCCTTTGCATGTGATACTATCAATTACCGGTTTTTCGTCGAACCTTAATTCATGTTTACCTAGGGGACGCTACGGAGTAGCAATTGATCGATTGTTATTAACATAATGGGTAAGTTTCGCCCGATTCATTGGAATCGGTGTTCCAGATTTCAGACACGAATCGCATCTTTATGCATTTTCCTACATCCATTAAGTTGTTAACATTCGGAGAGGCTTCAGATTAAGAGTGCTTGCTTACTTGCTCATGAACACGAGATATGCACAATTGATAAAAAAAATCAGGAATATTAGAAGAATAATATAAATGAAATTCCTACGGTGCGATGCGGATATCCTCTTCCAAAAACGCGATCAATGTCGCACTGTATTGTTCCTTTGATTATCAACCGTAACAATTTCTATTCGTTTCCATTCGCAATCGTATTGGCAAAAAACTCTAACATCTGCATAATCATTAGGGGAAAACTAAGAATTTGCGAACCATAAGCATAAGCACCATATGGCGCTTACGCAGATATCATTCATTCCTTTCGTTCTCTTGACAGAGAACGATCTAATAAAATATCTACCTGTCTCTGACAATTTCTCCTGTTTTCATTGATTTTAAAATACGTACATCAAAGCATAATACGTATACATTTGTTCCGAGCAAAGCGTGCTTGGTGCTTTCATATCGCCACTGCCCCGCGTAACTCATTGATACGAGACAGGTTCGTATGTTTCATTTGAGAATCTGTTGGTCAAAGTCGCGTTACCGTACTCCTCATACGAAGTAGAACAGTGCTACATTAACGAGTCTAATAATCCTGCAGTCTGTAGATTTAGAGAGGAACACAACTATCGCGTTGTCTGAGTAAATAAAGGGAGCCGGTAAGTAGGAATTATTTACAGGTGATCACGAATTGGTAGTCCTCCGAAACAATTGCTTTATTACCGATATCAAAAAGAAATATAATGTAGGAGCGAATAAAAAAATTGAAAGAGGAAAGGGGGAAAGGAGAAGCTAGAACTAGAAGCGCACAATTTAACCTCCGTCTTGGATTTGGGACGTCCTGGCGTCTCTCTGTCTCGTGGCATAGAAAAAGCTCCACATTCATTCCCGGTCTCTTATTCGCCCCTTTCGCTTTTTCGTGCGCTTCACTGTAACCCTTGGTCGCGTTCAAATTCGACCAGTCGCGGATTCTCCCTCGTCGGATTCCTTTTACTCGTACTTATCGAACGAAATTTTAACGCTTCTGATCTCTCTTATTTTCGATTCTATATACAATTTGAGCCTCTTTAGTTATTCAATTTTTTTCTTTTTTTTTTCGTTGGTTTTCTTTGGCGTGTGTGTGGATATCTGTGATTGACTTCAGCACACGACATTCTACAAGTAGTTGCAAGTTTGTTCGCGTACACTACGTAGTCGAACCTTTGGATTCCAGAGGTAGATAAAATGCACACCGTTGATATCCTAACACGGAATCATCATTCCAGTAAGCCGATCAATCATCCTTCACGCGTCAAACTGCCGTCTGCATTCGTATGAATTCGCAGTGTTCTCCGGCTGCGTACCGCGAAACGAATTACTCATAATTATCCGTTATACAAAAGAACAAGCGATTTGTTATTGTACTAGCAAAAAGTTATTGCTACCGGTCGTGAATGGTATTGATGAGTTTCGAGTGCGCAACGAGGAACATGCGAAAACCTGCGGCGCGGCGCCGCGACTCTATGGATATACGTATGTACTATATGTGCTGTATGTATGCCATGTATGGTCGTAAATGGTCCTTTGGTACACACGAGGAACTTTATGTATTCTTCGGCGACAAGTTGGACGCTTTCAATGAGCTTTCAGACTTTCTTCCTTCTTTCCTCTTGTATCCTGCATCGATTGACATCCCGTTATCTTATTCTATTCCATATCACACTTTTCGGCCGTTATTCGAGAAAAAAAGCATGAACAAATTGGTCGTATACCTTTCTTGTATCGAGCAATAACTTTGTTCGATGTCAGATTTATAGAGGGTAGAGTCGATTGCAATGGATCGCAGAATAATTGAAATTGCAATTTTGTTTGATACCACTGGCAAACCGTCCTCCCTACGCCACGTAAAGTACGGATGTCGCACAGTTGTCATTTGAGTGATACTTTACACTAGTGATAGAAAGCCCTCTTCCTTGATTTACTTGCAATACTCGTATATACTTGCTCCACTTTATAAACGCACACGCACAACGAGTATTCTCTTTGTTTTAGCTCTTTTTCAGCTGTTTCAAATGTCTTAACACGACAGGAACGCGGACATAATTTATTTCTATCGTTCGAATCGAGAAGATCGCGCCAATTCCATCGTGGGCGATAATTCTATGCCGGAGGTTTCGTTTAAACCTACCGCCTGGTACACGTCACACCTATGCCCTTGCTTCACCTGTACACCAAGACGTCTTTAACGGACAATTTGGAAATTAGGCGTGACAAACATGCAACGTGCGTTTCTCTGTGTTCTCCAGGCAGAATTATTACCCACCTGCCTGTCGACTATAGGATTTGTATGTCACGATTTCCATCATTTTACCAATATTATACAACATTGTACCATCGTTGTACGGGCCGCGCGATCGTATTGGAAAACAGAATGTGAGAAAATAGATATTTAAAATGCTTCACACTTACCGTTGTCATGTTTCCAAAGAATGAATGTTACCACTGGTCGCAGACGGTGTCGATTAAACGAAGGAGTCGCGACTCCGTCTAGCCGTCCAAGTGCAGATTTGGATGTTACTGACAACGAGTCCTCGGCGACAGCAGTCGTACGCGAGCACGAGGTGATCACGAGGTGAGCCACGGGTGTCGCTGCCGAAATGCTGGCTTGCTCCTTGATCTTCCAAATAAGGAGGGGGTGTCTCTTACCGCGGGAGTTTGGACTTTGGAGGTCAGAGGGCGAGTGATTGGTGGAGCTTGCGCGGGCCACATTTATACTGCAACTACTCACCCCTCTTCCACGTTCTTCTTCTGTACCATCAAGAGATCCTCCTGTATCCACCACCATTGGTACCAGCACCACCGACCCGGCGCGACGCGACGTGACGCGACACGGCGTGTTCCTCCTCCACGTTGTTACGGCCGCCCAGTATATACTGTACACCCTCTATTTCATTACGTCATTAGAGCTAGTCTCCACCCCGAACGATGATATCACAGATATCACGGCCCACGACAAAGCTGTCCATCGTCGAAGGGAAAAGCTGTTTTTTGAACGGAGCGACAGAGAAACTTGTAACGCGGATTCATGAATGAACCTCGGATGAATGGAGGCCAAGTGGAAGGGCCTCGGCGCGACGCGTCGCGACGTTCCTGGGTACGATGCGAAACGTGACTTCGATGTGCACACCTTACAATTAGTTGTAACGCACTGTTTTCCTTCTGCCCTTCTTCAAAATTTTTCCATACGCCAAGATCCATAAATACGCGATACGAAATTCAAATCTGTTACGCTTATTCCACTCTTCTGGAACACTTTCCTTCCTGCAGATAGCCAGAAATTATTTACTGCTCCTCTACAAAGTATTATACGTACATACATGTATACGAGTAATATCTGTAAAATGATAAATAATCTGTATCCTGGTGCATACATTACAATTTTTATAGACTCGTTTGAGCGCAGGAAATTTGTTCCCTCCTTGCACTTTCCTCGGCATTGTTCTCGATTCTGATGTATCACGGCATAAAGAGAGATCCAGGAGCTAGTCAATCAGACTGATGAATTAAAGTTTTTGATTACTTAAAATCCAAAAAATCGTTCGTTCGAACTGTTACAAGCAATGAAACAGTGAAGTCGCGATACAAAATTCAGAAGTTGGTCTTGAAAAATTCTCAACGACGATGGGTAACGAACGTAAGAATTATAGGAGCGAGTTTTTTTTAGGAATAATTAACCTACAACGCCCGCGTAGGTCTCATTAAAAACGACAGGCAAGACTTGGCAGGCAGGTATCTGTTTAATGTGAAAAAGCAGACGTTCGCATTCTCTTTTTTCTTCGTTTTGCTTTTACGCACGGCAAGCATCTAAGTTAACAACGTAGGAAAAAGAGCGCGAGTTCTATTATCGCAGCCAAATTTGACCGTAATATCGTGCCACAGGACCGTTATTTGCCACTGGTGTTGCAGTTAAGCTGATTTTTTTCTCCGATCACTATTGCGACTTTAATATGAAATTTTCTTAACGAGGATCTACGGCCCAGTGCGTTATCAAATAGATCTGATCTTTTGGTTTCGCTTCATTCTTCCGTGGTATCGGTGCAGATTGAAAAAAGAAAACCTGATGACTTTTCTTATCTTCCTCGTATGTTACAAGTACAAGAAGCGGTAGACCGGCAACCATTATTGGAAAAGGCAGCGATTAATTCGCAATTAGTCGAGCACGAAGTCGAGCATGAAGAGGTTGAAAAGAAACGCATCGGAGCAAGGTGAAAAAGTCGGATGCACGTTGAAAGGTGAAAAGAAAGCGCTAGAGGTGTAGAGAATAGACATAGCGGCGCCTTCTAGCCGAAGGATCTGCGTACATTTATGTACGGTATTTATCACCGCAACCATTACGTGGCGTAGAGTGGCTATATTGACGTGCGTCACCACGAAAAATTCTCTTCCTCTTCGACATTGCGATGTCGCTACCCTTCATTTTCAAACTTTTGCCGTTCTGCCAATTATAATAGGAGGTGAAATCGATTACTTGAACTCCGGCCAAACCTGCTGTAATTCAACCTTTCCTGATTTTTAATCAACCCTCAACAGAGCTGTACTAATTCAAGGCAACGGGAAAACATTTTAATCTTACAATTAATTACCTTTACTTATCGAAGTAATTACGTATACTAAACGAATACGATAAGAATCGTAACGGTATGGCACTTTGAAGGGAACCGATACCACCTGAACTAAACTTCAATAAGGTTTCGCCTTTGAGGGATGGGGCGAAATCATACCTTATGCTTTGGAGTATTTAACAAGAATAATCTCGTTAACATTTATCGCTGTTACGATAGGTCTCAATGTTGCATAACTGTGCTGTTTGGGTCACCTTTTCCGATTGACTCTTTCAATATACTATATGTAGAAGATTCTATACAAGATTAATTCGGGCAAATGAGTTGCATCTTTCATTGGCAATGATTCCAATATTCGTTTAATTCGTTTCCTTTAAGCTGAAAGAGTAACTTGTATAATAATTACGGATGGATCCATGTCTTTTGCATATAAGGGAATCGCCCTACCAATGTTTTTCTTTTCCTTGAGATAAATCGATTTCCTGCAAACGCAAAAGTTTCGCGCTACAACTGAAATTGCCCACAAATTGTATTCTGGCTTCTTCCGCTCGCGTAATCTCTTCCCCTTTTTCTTCCTACTTAATTAGTCAATCTGAATTATTTTGCGAGATTTTTTTCAACCACCATGACCATCAGATTATGCGGATGAACGAAACAATGGGGGAGGTTACGCTTGAAAAAGTTCATCATCAGTTTCCTAATTTCCTTCGCTACGACACGTGGGCCTTCATGCTCCTTTTCCAGCATATAGTGTTCCCCTGAAAAATATAGAGTCCCTTCATAACTTTTCAATTTCATTTCATTCTGAGCGGATGTTTCAAATTATTTCCTCGATTGGTTGCCATGCTTCAGGCGAACAAATGCACTTCGGCACATGGCAACGCAACCCAACGCACGCAGCGGTACTAAAACTGCATACTCGCGTAACCACGACTTCGTGTTCGATGAATCGAGCCTGGAAAATCAAACGAACTTTTACATACGACAATATAAGAAACATTTGTTTGCTCCTGGGATAAGCGAGAGAAGGGGGGAGTCACTATTCGTAAGTAGTAAGGTAAGAAGACGATGAGATACAAATTTTTTGCATTACTTGTTTTCAAAACGGAGGAACTAACTGGAGACGAGAAAAAAGTAAAGAAAAACGAACGAAGGGGGTGAAAGCTTGTGGAAAGAGGAAGCACGAAAATGTGCGTAGGCTGCTGGCGCCTAGACGGGTATCCCCCTTCATATGAAACTGCTGCTCGTTTATGTTTATGCATCCCAAATCCAAACCTTCGTAGTTCCACGGAGAATCGTCTGAGTAATAGTAGAGCATAATTTTACGGTTCGAAATGATGGTATCACGTTCGCCCTCGTTTTTTATTATGCTCACAACGAAAATCGGATAGATTGTTGCGGGTGTAAATTACGGTGCAATTTTTTTCCTTCGGTAGATAGTACATACGATACATCATAATTTTCGAATTTCAGGATCCGTTAGTACATGCTGAGGCGCCATACCGTGTCGCTTTCACGTATTTGATTTTTCCTTGAAATATAACTTTGGCTGATTATTTTTCAATATAGCGAGAAATTCCATTTCCGTATCAGGTAATCAAGCAAATTGTACAAAATATTGCTCGTGTCCCAAGTTACATTTACACAAAGTATAATTGATGATTTAAAACACAGACGAGAAATAAGAATAGTCCAGCGGGACAGCACTGCCGCCAACGGATATCAAGAGGTCCGTCGATACATATATCGACCCCGGCGACACTGTGTTAATAAAGAAAAAGACATTGCAACAAGTGTTCTTATTTCAATGGTAATATCAATAAACGAAATAACGTTGAGAGTCATACTTCAGATTGTTTACCGGCAAATGATAATGAACGATGTATCTGCGCGTAACGTGGTTAGTGAAGTGCGGTTTAGACGCTTGGATGGAAATGCGTAATACTCAATTAAAGAAAGAATGACTATTAAAAGTGAATAGCTTATTACTTTCTCCTTCATTTCACACCTCACCGATTCAAAAATAACCATCAGAAGCCGAGGTAAAATATTTATAATTAACTTCGTTTTCTATAATCTGTTGGTCACGTTGCGAGTGACATGGAAATGGTAATGGACCCAAAGTCCCAGAAATGGTGGCCGAAAAACTACATAGGATGGCTTGCCTATTTCTATATTCATCTGTGTTCATACATCTATGGGCCATATAATGCACAGCACGGTGGCGCCATCTTGTGTTGGGTGAGCTACATTACATAGAATAAAACTAATGTTCCCTCCGCATCAGAAACTACGAAAAGAAGAAAGAAGTAGGAGAATAAGAAGGACATAGAGTTTCAACGTATCGAAGAGGATAGAGTATCGAGCATAGGTGCTGTAACAGAGCGCGAGAATAAAGCGAAAGACTAAAAGTTGGACGGTGATCAACAGAGAGAAGAGAGAAGGAGAATAAGTGGCTTCTGCTGATCAACGGGTGTAGCAAATTATTCGACATTTCTTTACGGTTATAGCGTTATAGGCAACGAACATTTCACGGTGATTAATCTAATATTTAGTTGAATTTAAGAAACAGAAGATTACGTACAATATTGCGTGAATTTGCAAACGGTATTTCGTATTTTACATTCACATCTTGTCACAGGAAAATGTCGTTCGCTTGCAAATGTTTTGTTACATGGTCAATCAAAATCGCCGTCTGTTTCCGGGAAAAAACCGATTTTGAATAAAATACGACTTCAAACTGTATCCCAAATGATGAATAACATTTCGTGATATACTCTGAACGAAGAAAAAAAACATTCAATAGTGTATACATTAGAATTAGGGGGCATTTTGTCGCTGCATGAAAAATATTTTTCATCGTATTTTAGTCAACAAAAGCGTTCTAGAAAGTGTTGAATTTATTGCAGATGCCTAACATCAAGTTGCAGAGCTCCGACGGTGAAGTTTTCGAAGTCGACGTTGATATCGCAAAATGTTCTGTTACTATAAAAACTATGTTAGAAGATCTTGGGATGGACGAAGACGAGGAAGAGGTCGTTCCTCTGCCAAATGTTAATTCTGCTATACTCAGGAAAGTGATACAGTGGGCTACTTATCATAAAGATGATCCGGCACCTCCAGAAGACGATGAAAACAAAGAAAAACGTACAGACGATATAAGCTCTTGGGACGCAGACTTCCTGAAAGTAAATATTTCAGTCCTCCTCCCTTGAATTCTCTTACAAATGTTATATATGCCGCGTACATTAAACAAATGAATTTTTAGGTTGACCAAGGGACATTGTTTGAATTGATCTTGGCAGCTAATTATCTTGACATTAAAGGATTGTTAGATGTTACATGCAAGACGGTTGCCAATATGATAAAAGGCAAAACGCCTGACGAAATTCGCAAAACGTTTAATATTAAAAATGATTTCTCAGCGTCCGAAGAAGAACAAGTTCGCAAAGAGAACGAATGGTGCGAAGAAAAGTAGATTGTAGGGTTGGCAAACTTTTGATTTTTCAATTTTCTTTAGATTTGGTTGAAAATGTTTAAAATTTCAATAGTTAATACATAGCCGATATTGCCCTGAAAAATGTCTAAATATTATCATATTCTTTATTCGGTGCACTAAATAACTGTTGTATTCCTCTCAGAATATGTCATATTAACGTATTTGCGGTTTGCTATTTCAAATGTTTTGTATAAGATATAGTAATAGTATTTAGCATGTATAGTGGAAATTAACAGTTAAGTTTGTATCAAATTCATCATTGTTGCCACTTATGGTACATCGGATCTACGTATCGATTACATTATCATTTACTAAGAATATAAATTTAATTTCCACTTTGGCAAATTTTATTTACAAACTCCTTATATAAGTATGTAATTTTAGAATGCGAGTAACTATGTGAGCGAACATAAACGAGAATTGATCTATTACTTGTAAATTTATTAAAAGAATCAAGATAAACAACTGAATGTTGCAACTCTGTGCTGTGTAGTCGATGTACAATATTTGCAGTACACTTTTTAAAATGAAATTAACTAAGTAATTGTAGAACTATACGTATAGATGTATGCCTGTATATTAGACCTAATATTCAAGTTTCTAAGTGCACAATACACAATTTGTCCTATTACACAGCAATGATTATTCTCTTCTTTACCAATCCTTTTTCATAAAAAAAGTATATGCCAAAGCATCACGATGGATATGGATGGGATACATTTTACGTATGTGCATACATAGATATATATGGTGCTGAATACGAATATGAAGATGAAAGGTGGCGACCATAACCTATAATGGAAATGGCACCTTTAAAAGATCGACGTTAAAGCAGCCCCTAATTTCAGTAAAACCATGAGTGATAAATTAAAAAGGAATTCCTATTATTAACCATTTAAAGTTCAATTATATTTAATAGACAATGGGCAAGTGTGAATGTATTAGAGCTTAGATATACGATGCTTCATGTTTAACTAATACCATTAGATTATGAATAATTATTTCAGATGGTGAAGAAGGAAATTGCATTATTGACCATATTGATTCAGACAATTTTATTAAGAAATTACATGACACTTGTAACTGGAATCAACCAGACCATGTGGCTATTGAGTATCATGATTCCAGAAAAATTATTTACATTACGTATGGAGAACTTTTTATTGCAAAAAATATGGTTTCGGATTATTTGAAATGTTTAAAAAAATTCGAATTCATTGGTATAAACTTTGACATTCCTGAATATTGTGTGGTCTCGGTAATGCTTGGGTAAAAACTTAAATATTGAGACATACTTCAACCATTCAGGATAATAATAAATAATAGTTTTTTTTTTGCAGGATCTTAAGTAGCGAGCACAGTTTTGTTAATATACCCACAAATACGGCAGAATTTGACAATTTAAAAAAGTATCTAAGCATGTGTTATATATTTTGTAAGGAAATAATTGTCGATGGAGATATTGTGAGCCATTTGGTAATACACAATGAATGTATTTATTTGGTCAAACTGAAGCATGTACAGCAGCAATTTAAGCAAGCCACCAATCAATATAGTTATGCATATGCAATCTCTACCTCTGGTACCACTAGCTTGCCAAAGGTAGTCAAAGTGTCCCATTCTTGTATAGTTCCCAACATTGTGGACTTAAGCAGAATACTGGCAATTGAGAGCAACGATAAGATTTCTCAGTTGACAAATGTTACATTTGACCCGTATGTTATTGAAATTTTCCTTGCCCTTTCAAATTCTGCATCACTCTTCATGGCTTCTAGATCATTAAGAAACGATCCGCATAGGTGATTGCAAATTATGAACTGCTGAAGAAACAATCTAATCTCTTTTTAAGAACCTATAATTATACAGATATCTTTTATTTCTAGTCTTTTGAAAGAAGCTTACTCTAGTCACGTTACTATATGGCAAATAACTCCTTCAATTTTCACCCATAATTGGACAGTTGAATCTCTGAGGAACAGTATTTTAAGTAATAACACTTCGCTAAGAGCTATTCTTTTGGGTGGAGAACCTTTTCCCAAATTAGAATTGCTTCTTGAAATTAAACATCCCCAGAATAATACTAAGATTTATAACATCTATGGGATTACTGAAATGTCCTGTTGGGCTAGTATTACTGAAATGGTATTAACAAATAGTCAATGCGATGCACGTCACTTGGGACACGCGTTATCGCATACTGTGCTGCAAGTCAGAAATGAAAGGGGAGAAATTGTTACCAGGGGTACGGGTTTTCTTTACATAGGTAACTACACTACTCACAGTTAATCGCTGTATAATAAACTTACGAATGGGATTGCTAAATATGAACAAAAAAAGTAAATATATATATTTTTGAACAGGAAGTGATCACAGGATATGCACAATAGACAATGAAGATATTGAAGAATTAGAATTGCCACTGTTTCGTGACACGGGGGATGTAGTTAACGTAAGTTCGTGTGCATTTTCAGTTGACAACAAATTATACTTAGCAGAAGAGAATATTCTTCTGTTTCAGATTGACAAAGAAGGTAGGATATTGTACAAAGGGAGACGAAATAGCATTATAAAAAGATTTGGAAATAAAGTAGACACAAGTATACTTGAAGAATTTGTGTTGCGAATAGATTTTGTCAAGAGCTGCCACATAATATGGGATGACAATTGTCATCAATTACATTTGTGTTTGGTTACTATGAAAGCGACTGGGAAAAATCATAATTTAAACAGCAACATAATGAAACACTTTGACAAATTACATCATTTATATAGACCGGATAAAATTCATTTTTTGGATCATGTTGAATTTACATCTAGCGGGAAAATATCTTTAAAGTTTTTAAAAGAACGTTATACAAGGGTGGAAACAACAATGAGTCGCATGGATATCATTGGTTTGCAGAAAGTTGAAAAGATCTTTCTATCTAATTGGAATGATAATCTAAAATGCGGGGACGATGGATTTATAAAATTAGGAGGCACATCTATAGCAGCACTTCAAATGTCAAATGCCATGTCTAACTCAGTGAACATTGAGTTTCCTGAACTGATAGGCATGCTTTTGAGGGATTCAACTATCCATGAGTGTCTGAGGTATATAAAAAGTGTCATGTCAACCAATGCTGGAAACAAAACAAGTAACAACTCTGGGTCAGAATTCATTGATCTTATAAAGACGCCCGTGACTAGTACTATCAGCATTACTACAGAGGACAAGGTATTAACAGAACAACCTGAAACAAAGAAACTGAATTTTGATTCACCGATTATAGCAGGTGAGATCTTTACCTGTGAGTGGTATAAATGTAAAGGACAACGGTCCAGTAATTTTCCAGTTGTAAAGGAAGAACCAGAAATGCAATATGATGCCATCTCAAAAGTTAAACTGTTAAAGGTACACGATTTAAAAAAGTGTGTGGATGCATCGCCAACAGTGTTTCATTGTTCAGAGTAAGTCTGCCCTTGATGACTGGCATTAAGTCTATCATGTAACTGCACCAAGAAATTTTGTTTTATCTAGTGGGAAGACGTACGCAACTGTTGGATCTCATTCTGGTTTCATTTTTACTTTTGGAATAGGAAAGGAATATTGTACTTCAGCTTTCAAGGTAACACTGCCCGATAGAATCGAAGCTTCAGTTTTGATTTTAGATAACTTTAGAGGTATAGTAGGTAAGTTACCTAATTGAAAAGAAACTAATGTGTTACTTTTATACTTAACCGCGTGTTTTAAAATTTCTATTTTACAGGTTGCTACGATGGTAATGTATATTGTCTGCACTTAAAAACAGGTGGTATCATTTGGAAATTTCAAACGGGAGATGTTGTAAAGTGTACTGCAGTAGCTTGCAGGGATAAGAGAATGATATTTGTTGGCTCTTATGATTGCAGTGTGTATTGCTTATCCATAGAGGTATATGAATTCATGTTTGTACCGTAAAACGCAAGGAAACAAATAATACTGATTATAAAAATGTTACTACAGGATGGATCTGAAATTTGGAGAAATAAATGCAGTAATGGAAGTGTCTGTGCTACTGGTGGTTTACACTTTTCATCAAACACTGTATTGTTTGGAACTTTAGATGGATCATGTGTAGCACTCGATCAATCGTCGGGAAGCATTGTTTGGAAACGTAAATTGTCAGATCCAATCTTTGTTGGGCCTGCATCACTTCGCAATGGTTTTGTTTTATTTTGTACCGTGACAGGTCTGCTATGTTGTTTTGATATAGAAGTTAATATTAAGGTATTTAATATTTGATGCAGTTGTTGTTACACGTGAGCAATAGCTTTCAGCTTAATTAATTGTTTTAAATCTTACAGTTGTGGACATTCAAAATCAATGGCAACGTATTTTCCTACCTTGTTTTACAATACGATAGCTCTACAAAACATGAAAATATTATTGTAGCTAGTCAGAATAAGAATTTGTATTGCCTGGAATTAGAAGATGGAAATTTTAAAACTGAGCCTACATTGAAATATGTATTAAGCTTTCATTCACCAATATTAGCCACTCCTTGGTGTGAAAATAATTTCATATTTATAGCATGCACAGATGGTACTCTAAATATTTACAATCTACTTACAAATAGACTGATAAAAATTGAGAAGCTTCCGGGAGAGGTATTCTCATCGCCTGTTATTGAAAATGATGTTGCAATTATTGGATGCAGGGATAATAACGTTTATGTCTTGCAACTTGTTTAATATATTTTTGTCAAGTAAATGTATCAATTGCCCCTCGTGTTTTAAAATAGACAGGAATACAAAGGAATGAAGTTTATATAGTAATATTTATTTTCTTACGACCGTCATAATAGCACGATTGACGATTCAGACAAAGTAATAGAGACGTCATCTTTTTGGAATAAATTTCGTATGTAATACGAATTCGCGACGCGCTTACACTTTTGAGGCGAAAAGCGAAGCAAAATAATAATTTTGACAACCAGCCAATCATTTATTAATCAAACATTCACGCATACACTAGTGCAATGTGTGCAGCATACCAAAACTGAAGAACCGAAAGCCATGCATGTAGGCACATATTTGCCTTTTCAGATTTATTACGATGTTCCTCTCTTTCCTTATTTTTACTAATAATGATTATGTTATAAATATTGGACAAAGAAATATTCCGGTTTCCAAGTGCACATAAAATAATATTTCAACGATTCCATTTTTCCCATAGTCTCACTCTTATATATTTCAGAATGAGGAAGTTACATTTGTATGTAATATACCTATTTAATTTATATTTAAATGCTTGGCCGCTCATTTAACCATTTCTTTCTAACGTTTCGACCCGGATCTGTGGCAATTTATCTGCTACAGGTAATGAGTTTCTGCAAGTGCTTCAACTTATACGTATTTACCGCATACTTTTTTAACATATGTGTTTTTAATCTCAAATATCATAACTAAATGTACAGAAGTATATGATTATTTTCTAACGTTAGATCGCGGCATGCTGTGTGTGTGTGTGTGTGTGTGTGTGTGTTAGTGTGTGTGTCCGCGTGTAAGATTTCTTAAATTACTTCTATCTTGTACCTTGTGTAGTACGCGTGACCTTTCGACTACTGCAATTAGAAATATAACTATAGGATCATTTAACATTTACAATCTCAATGAACAATTCTCCTTATTGTTTAATATGATAGTTAAAATATGGTACATTTATAAACTCTAGATAATCGGCATCGTCACATTTGCCCAAAAAGCACACCAGTGATGTATACACAGATACGTCCAAACCGTATGATAATTTGTTTAAAATTGATCGAAAATATTGAGAAGATGAACGGTACAAGTTGTAATATTAACTTTGTTGTTTTTTCAGCAAAATGGTCATACACATGTATTTCAGACAGAATGTATAAGGGGCAGTTTATAGAATGAGATTGGGATAAAATTAAAAAATAAATTTCCAATAACATTTGCGTTTGTTTTGTAGCTCTCCGAGAAAGAGAATCTAAGATTAGGCATGTGTCTATAGGCAGATCGTACCGGTCGCGAGACCCCCCAAAAAACCACCGACGTTGGTACACACGCGATAAATTACCTTATGGTCGTTCATTTTTTTTCCAATTCAGGATGAACTAATTTTAAAACTGATCGGTAACTGTAGTTACTTTAGTTACTCTACGGTTACTAATCCTCATCACCTAGGTCTTCTTTGACTTTGTTAAAATCAAATTCTTCTCCAGTGGCTCGTTTAAATATATCAAGAACATCGAGACAAGTGGTTTCAAAATGCGTCGTTGCATCGTAACTTGTCGATATAAAGATCTGACTGTCTAAACCATTATCTGTTGGTTCCATATAGTCGGATACTGATATAAATTTCTGTCTGACCGGTCCGAGTAGGTCCAAGCCGGGCTTGATCTCAGTCTCCGGATTTTTCGTTTCTACCGTTGTTGATACCATGGCTATGAACCATCCTTTTGCTGCTACTTGATGAGTATGCGATACCAAGGATACGTAGATATCGGAGTTGCGATTTACCTAGAAGTACAATGATAAATGTGAAGCTTACGCGTTGATATACCAAAATACGTAACAGCAGAAGCAGCAGCAGAAGCACAAGCATAAGCACAAGGTATAAATCAATTTACTTGTTTCTGAGGAATAATAATTTGCGTTGAAAGAGCATCCGCAGTATTCGGTATGGGATGATCTAGTAGGCAAATGCATCGAACGACCTGACCCACTTTCTTTACGCGATCAGGTACATATGTGGGATCGCAAAATACTTGTTTGCACTGAGCTACTTCGTCGCCGGAACGAACACCAACGATCTGCAATAAAAATCAGCAATTGAGACAACAGAACAGATTTGTCAAACTAAACGAATGTTCATTATCACCTTTCCGTCCTTTACGACGATCTCGTCGATCGGTTTATCCAACATGTACGTTCCACCATAAATAGCGCTTAGTCGTGCAAATCCTTGGGGGAGTTCACCCAAGCCATACATAGGATACAGATATGGTGATTTTCCATAACGTGCTAAACTATCGCTGTACAGTTTAATTCTTCTTATAGTAGTGATCGCGCTTTGACTTATGTATTCGTCGTCTCTGAAACAGTAAGATATTCAACATTTGTCCAAATAGTTACCGAAACGTGGCTATAAAGTGTTCACTTAATATTTATATTTGCACGTATATATTTTTGATCTTACCTATATAGGGCTAGAGCGTGGCCAGTGAAATCTTGAGTGTTCTTATCAAGATTAAACTTATTGTACAAAGCACTCATGTTGTTAGTAAACGGATCGAAACCATCCCATGTTTTAGGGTCGTCTTCTTGCATATTTTGCACCCATATCAGGAAGCTACGGAAACGTCTTTTTTCGAAAAGACCCATCAAATCGCTGGATAACGCCTCTTGTTGATCTATCGGTACTTTGGAAATTTTTCCGGATTTATAAACGTATGATCCTTCGACGCATTTGAATTCCAGGTACCGTGTTACACCGGTGTGAATTAATAGCTTTACCAACAAGCCATTTGCCATTAAGAACTTGGGAATCAAATCAACGTTCCAATCGCGGCCCCTACCATAACTTTCATCCGGCGTTGGGGCCCGAAATTTCCTAGATAACGCATGAAATGGTAAATTAACGATCAATTTGTTATACCTGCATATATCAATTTCTTCATGAAGCGTCATAATATAAAGGCATATAATTATTCGACAGTACAAGCACGAACAAGTGGTGCAGTAGATTTTTTTTCAACTAGATGAAAACGTTGAATCGGAAACTATTATCACAACCTCTCGTAGAAGATTGTCTTTTTAATCGGGCTAAACGAGTACGCGAACCTAGTCGAATAAATGTTGCAACATAGTACGGCAAATGGATAACTCGCAAATACAAATGTACGTGTTAGAACTTATTGAGTGCAGCCGGACACCCGATACCGTATCCCTGCCTGATGAACCAAAAGCGTAATCACGCGGCTGCTATCGTTTTTTCGTTTGACGAACAGTAGAAAATGTTTTTATTCTTTCGTAGAAGCAGAGGATGGTCTTTAAAGAGCATACGATTATTGTAGACCTGGAAGAATTTCACAGCTAACGAAATAAAAAAAGAGGTTTTCCGTTTTGTATAGAATGCTCGAAAACAGCATACAATATCGATATTGGAAATGAAAAGAAATTCCTTATTTAAAATTTGTGCGCAAACGCTTGACGTTATTAACTTTTTTAGTTTGTACGCTTCGCGTGCGTACGGAGAGGCAACATACATATATTGCATTTAACAGGAAGTAGGTAGATACGAGTACAGTTAACGGTATGTATGTATGTATATGCATACATGTTCGGTTGCTTTAGCTTTGGCTTTGGACGTTTACATACATCAACTGATATTCGCCTCGCTATGCAACACTCTGACATTTATGAAGATGCTCGAATGGATAAAGACAAATTTTTCGAACGATAGATAAACAGCGGAGACACGTAAGAAGCTAGGGAGGGGTGTGGCGGGGGCTGGGGTTGTGGTTGGGGTTGGTTGGTTTGAGGGCGGGGTGTTGAGGGCGGGTGTATTGGCCTGGATATTTGGAAGAAGCAAGTGGTAATGAAAAATGAAATATTCAAGTTGAACAGCGCATTGCGTATATATACAGAACGTTACATCCGATTTTCTACGTCCCATTGAGTATGTACATATTTCGTGGGGCGGGCCCCTGCCCCTACTCTTATCGAGTAGCCATTCTAGCCAACCTTTCCATTAAATTCTTTAGAGCGGGTTGAAAGTTCGGAAGTAGCTACCTACACTGCACAACACGATACGACACACGATACGACACGACACGACACGACACGACGATCGAGAACGACCGAGAACGACGACAATTACTGCAGGTGACGATATGCGTGACACTTAACCCCGCGATACTCTTCTAATTATTGGAAGAGCTTGATGGACAATGTAATCGAGGCGTTACTTCGTGCGAAGAAAAGAAAAAGGGCGAAAAAATAATCAATATTTAAGCCGAATCCCGATTACCACATTGGCGTATCGCGAAACGTTGATCACAGCGTTCATCACCAGATACTGTACTGTGCGCCGGTAATATCTGGTGCTGAAACGGATAGAACAGGATTGCAATGTACTTACGCAAACAGATCCTCCAGTGGTGTTATCGATGCGGATTCACCACCGTAATATTTATTGCGGTCTACGTGGAGTACTTTTTTTCCACTGACCGAAAGCATACCCGAAAGTATGCATTCCTTGAGTCCAGTGCCCAATACGATCGCGTCGTATTCTTCATTCATGTTGCTCGAAATGCAGGAAAGTTAATCACAGCACGAAACGCAGGATCGCGAAATCTTCGCGAGGCTTTTAAGGAATGCTAGGAAAGTCGAAAAACGACAATACACGGTCGCCGCGTCTGCCAACTCGCACGACAATTATGCCGGAACGGAAGACCTCGTTCTTTCGCTCGCTACCGATGACGGAGCTGCTGGTAGGATGACAATGGCAGTGGCGTTATTCCTGCTTGCTGATACCGATGGAGCTACTGCAGCGGTAGACTCTCCCTAGGTTCCCGTAATTCCCCATTCTACTATTCAGTAGAATATGTCTCGTAAGAGTGGTGAAAATATTTTATTCTCGTATTTGTAATAATCCATGAAAGCTTTAAACGGTAAGTAAATGGATGAATTTATCCAGTTGTTGAATATGTGTGAGAGAGCATGGTATGCTTTGGCAATTTTCAGACGATCACCTTTCGATATTTCGCTGGCCGATTCGCGAAACGTAAAGTATAATTACGGCGTATCTATGGTGGTTGTAAGTGCACAACGACTTTGGTAAATCGTGAAAATGGAAACGCAGTGCTAGGGATTTTGTGTTCCCCGTGTCGAGAAATTGAACGAAGCGTGTTGGCGGTAGATGGCGGTAACGCAGGAGCTTGTAGGAGCGATTAGTAGTTGGTAGAGAGCGATCCGAATGATTGTCAGTACGTGTACGACGGTAAGGTGATTTGGTTTGTGTCGAGGAACGCGGCGGATCGAGCGTGTGAACGAACGGGCGACCGAATGAACCGAACGCAGCGGCTGGAATCGAGAAACGTGAATGTGACATCGCGCCGATTTCTCGAGGCCATCGTGAAAATGAGAAAATAATCGACGGTAGAATCGTTGCGTCGTGCTTTTACAGCGAATGATATAAGACGTCGAGACGAGGTGTAGGAAATGTAACATTCCCCGATAGACTCTGACAATGAGAGGGAAGTGGTACATTTGAACCCGTTACACATATTTCCTGTGAAAAAGGAGCACGCAGAGGGAAGGATCGGTTGCCCACTCTGTTTTGTTGGGGCGATTTTCAACCGGGCAATCGTGAGAGAGGTGCGATGCTCTCGAGAGTTTGAAGGCATCGTGGGGTACAACTGTGCAGCATCCATCGGTCTTCGCCGAACATTAAGCAAGGCCACGTGGACCACGTTGGGAGTTTGAAAAATGTGAGCGCACGATTTTCTCAACTAATTCATCTTATTGTTGCTTTGTATATATGTGCATCGTGTTATCGTTGTTGAACTGTCGAATGACTTTGAAAGCAAAGGTTCGGACAGAAAAAGAGACGGCTCGCAATTTGACAGTACGTAACACGCTTTCAAATCTTGCATATTTTCATTTCATTGGGCGTCGCTACCGACAAATGCGTGGGTAGTTGGTTAGTTAGTTAATGCATTCTCAAAATAAATAGAACAACATTAAGAATATAATGTACGCAAGACGATATTTGAAACAGGTTCAATTAAATTCCCTGTTAATTTTTCCTTGCCCGCAAACCGTCAGTGGAGTTCGGACAAGCGTTTCGAACGTTTCCTTAATTGTTACGAGAAAGTGTCGTTTAAATGCGGAAGGTTTAGGCGTTCCAGCGAAACGGTAACGGAGAGAGTTCTTAATGTGTTCGTTTTAGAAGTTGATGATTAAATGAAGTACATATAATATTTTCGTTGACTGGTCATCGTTACAGATATGTCGCAGGACGACACGATGTTTGGTGAAATCCGCGATGCATTATAACCTTCGATGGGTCGAAGGTTCGCGTTGACAATCGGCTCCGGTGTTTTACGAAGCAAACGCGACGGTTTTGATGTCCGGGTGTTCGGCTCCGAAACCGGTTACGCGCCGTCCGTGTATCGTCGAGTATCTAGTCTCCTAGGATCGAAGAAAGATCGTAGAAAGGTCGCAGAAAGAAGCTTCGACTCGAGTTTGTTAAGTGGAAAGCCGTTCGCTAGCTGCTTCTCGTTAGCTTGCATAAAGTGGTGCACGGAGCGGAGCGAGCATTGCAGATCGGTGCGGCCGAGCGTTCGAAAGAACTGCAAACGCGGCGACCGGTGCTGGCTTTGAACCCTTGTAGTTACCGTTGACAAAATGTAGCGATAAAGCTGTGACTTTAAGGAAAACTATTTGCACGTAAGTATTTCATATTTTAGAAGGGAAGAGAATGCGCGGGAAATATGCGACGCGTCGGATGCAAAGCATTCGACGATCGGATGGTAGGGTGTTGAAAGTGATCGGTGGGTCGGATCACAGATTAACAGACAGTAGACTCGATATAAAGATATTTCAGTTTACGCCGTGCTCGCATCGTTTATCGTACGAACGTCATTTACCGTGCTCACCTTGCATAGATATATCTGTCTTTAGGAAAGAATTTGCAGCTCGTGACAAACGTACGGTAATTTTTTGTACCGAATATTAACATTTCGATTGGATCGATTCAGGAAAACGCTTTTAAATAGTTCCACGTGTTATCGAGCTCGAACAGGGGTTTGAACGATAAGGGCAAGATGTACTTGGCGTGCAATAATTGCCAGCGATAATGGCTCGTTATCATTTCAAGCGTAGGACGGCGCAGCGGAACTTGGGAGAACGTCGATATTCGCTCGACCCAATTCCATCCTTCGGTTTTTCCACCTTTGATATCGTCCGCTTACATTAGAATCCGGGATTCACGTTGACCCGATGGCTGTTATCGATCACGAGCGGAATCCTTTGGTCGGTTTACGCGTACGGCTGAACACGTTTGCTTTCCCTCGACCATCGATGGCTACTCGGTGTCCGGCTGTTGCTCCGTTTTCACCTGCGACTGGCCTCGAGGAAGATGATACCAGTATTCAGACCTATCGAAATCGCAATTTGATTTTTCCCATCAACGGTTCCCATCATTCCTAAACTAGATACAATAGGTACATACGTTTAAAGCAATCTCGCTAACGTTCTCCGTCGACGCTCGACGCTTCATTTGCATCGGTCCAAATATATATTGAGCATGCATATATTGATACTGGATTATTGGTTGCAACATGATTAAAGTTTCGCGATACATATCTTTCAAATCCATCCTTCTGCAACGAAGCACTGACAACGAATGTAATCCATACGTGTGCGCAGTGCTTGCTGCCCCGAAAAACTCTCTTCGTGCCCCTTTCTTTCGCTGTGCTCTGTATATCTGTGCAATCTTATTAATAGCTTATCTGTGTCGGACAAGTGCAAGTGTACTCACGATCACGAGATCATCACGGCTAGGAATGAATATAGGCGTATCGTTTGATCCGTCGCGACGCGTCATATATTGTACATGTACATTTCCTGGGAAAGAGAGACATCTAAAGAGAGCATTGACACTTTTCTGTTCCGAGTTCGACGAGTACATATACTTACGTGTACATTGCGTAACAGATCCGACCTTTTCCCCCCCGAAGTTTCCGTTTCCGGAGAGGAACAGTGATTTTTCACTGCTCCTTGTCTGCTCCTCGAAATGTCTGTTTCTCATAGGGCAGGGTTCAACGGAGTGTACTGGACTATATGTTCAACTGCAGGATTCATGTACAATTAAGAATATTATGTATTAGGAATAGTTGGCGTGACTCGCTCGTCCATTATGTCGTTAGATGTGCCAGCATGTCCGAAACTGGCGCGCCAGAAGCAGCGAGCAAGGAGTTCGACAGGCAAGCATCGGTTTACATGTTCCCGGGATCGGGTCGTCAGCATTATACCGGATCGGCGCCGTTGCAGTCAGCGTCTGTTTCTGTTCCCAATGCTTCGAGTATCGTCCCCGTGATCGACCCGTCGTCGAATACGTTCGCGAAGGCCAAGGACGTCTGCGAGGGCGAGGGCGAGGGCGAGGACGAGGGCCAGAACGAAAACGGGAACGGGAACGGGAACGGGAACGGGAACGGGAACGGGAACGGATCTCGAAGCAAAAGAAGGCCGTGCCCGAGAATGCATACCAGGTCGGCCAGTCACGGTGGAGTGTTGGCGGAATGCTCGACCAATGCTGGATTCCAGCTGCCCGCAGCTTCCTATCTGGGTCCTCTGTCCGCGATCGGAAGCATCCGTCCCTCTGCCTTGAAGAAACCTGGGCACCAAAGAGCGTTCAGTCAGGGGCAAGTGGTCGACGTTCAAGGACACTCGGTCACGGGACACAATCGCGTCGGATCCAGAACGGATTTCATCCTTCCGCCTGGTCACAGAGAAGACTCGAGGCCAATTACGGCTGGAAAGGTGCCCTCCTTTCGAGGTCACTCGCGTCAAGCATCCAGGTAGGTTTCTTATCAGCATAGAGTATAGACTATCCAACGCGTCCTATCCTATCAGCACCTTTTTTGCCGCTGGATTATTTCCCGGTTCGACGGTTGTCGTTTATTGGATACGCTGTGTTAAATAAAATAACTATTACACTTTTATCAATCAGTGTATTTAAAATAGCTCTCTCTCGAACTGAACGAAAACACCCAAATGAGCTGGGCTCCACTTACATCTACGAATGCGTATTGCCTCATTTTACAACCTAGGCCCTCTTGACTCTCCAATTACAGACCCATCTGGTTCTCTTACTGTCTCTGTTAGTACGGCATTTCTAAGAACGCGGAGACAATTTTGTTCTACCGTAATATATTATATTTAGTCCCGCTAGCAAACCTCCAACATCGTTTGTTTCGAATCCCATCGAATTGGAGTGGCAATTGAATATCGTCGATAGAAACCGGGGTTTGCATATACGAACTGCATTCGCGTTTCTCTTCGTCGAGATATTCAAATAATCGAACGAAGCAGTCGTTTAACTTTGATTCTGCCGACAGATCGACCGCGTAAATTCAACGCTGAAAATTGTACACTCGCGAGATTGAATTTCCGTCGACGTTTGTCGAGCGACTGTAACTTTGCCCTCGCATTACCTCCTTTAGGTAATTACTTCCGAAATTATCGAGCACTTTTTCCGTCTACGTCGTCTATGTCGAACCCCCTCGATTCTTCGAAAGGATCTTCTCCGTTTTGCTTCCGTTGACCGTTATCCTCGAACAAAAGCACCCGAGCGAATCGTACGTCGATCGATTGCAGATCGGAGTCGATATACACGATAAGGCGCAGCGTAGATCCCCCCTGGTGGAGGAGGGTCTGGGCGCGATGCTTTGGTCCCATTCCGGAGTCACCTCGTTTAAGGACAATCGTGCCGAACCATTTAGTGCCGCCGAAAACCCCACCGAGCCAGCATCCTAACGGCAATGGAGTAAACAACAGGTAAACTTGATTCCACGTGTATATACGCCATTTCGCGCATCGATGGACCGGTAGGAGTTTCAGGCGAGAATGAATTACGTTTACTTATGCTTCCGTATGCTTCCAGAGTACGCACAACAAAGTACACCATGCTGAGTTTCCTACCTCGCAATCTCCTCGAACAGTTTCACCGTGTGGCCAATATATATTTTATATTTATCGTTCTACTTAATTGGGTGCCAGCCATAAATGCCTTTGGAAAAGAGGTTGCCATGATCCCCGTAATCTTTGTGCTGGGTGTGACAGCGTTGAAAGATTACTTCGAGGATCGACGAAGACTCGTTAGCGATCGACGCGTCAATAATTCTACCTGTCGCGTCTACGTCGGGTGAGTAAGCAATTTTACCAAGCAAAATTTACCTGACGCCCAAAAATCAATGAGCAAAGAAGCGATAATCGGTCGAATATACGTAGAAAAGAAAGTACGTGTTCCCACTTTGTTCTTTCGCGGATAAGAGCTGTGCACAATCGTGATCACTGCTGTGTCTTTCACTTGGGACATGTCGGGGACTTGAACTTTGCCGTGCTCCGTTTAATAGCTGTGCCGCTTTCGATCGATGATATTAACGGTTGACTGTGTTTCCAATACTGTTCGGCCGACTAAATTGTTCGAGACATCTTTCTCTCGTTGCTCACCGTTACTGTAACCGCGTAAGTGCACGCCTGTCGCTACGCGCGTACCGAACTCCCGTTTACTAACCGCGACCAACTCCGTACTAAAATAATATTTCAGGATATTGCAATTTGCAATGCACATTTCGGCTCCGCGTCGTAGAGAATTATGCGAAGGTGGTTGCAGAATGTGGTCACAGTCGAAAGTATGAATGGAGTTTCGATTAGAAAGTGCAAAGTTGGTAAACGGTAAACACATTTGCGCGCACACGCTGCGACACACGAGACAGAGGGATAGCTGGATGTACGTATCGGTAGTAAGATAAGGTTACATTTATAATGCACCTCGATTCCGTGAGGCTCGTTACGATCGATACGTGTGCACAACGATTCCGGTACGGAGCGAAAGCCTTTCGAAAAGTAGTACACGTCCCGACCTTGCCCTTCGCCGTGTGTCTCGCCTTCTTTCAGTTTGCCATTTTCCCGTCGAAAGCATGATTTCTCTTGTTCGATCGAATCGAAGCCATCTCGCTACTCTTAGCCGCTAAACCCTTTTCGTTTTATCGTTTTACGTCCGCCTGGGTACGCGTGCCCGTGGCCCTTGGCAATTCTCGATATTGTCCCGCCGCGTAACCGTTGAATTAATAATCATCTTCCTTGTCGTGACATCGGGTACGATAAAATAAAAGATCAGAGATAGATTGCACCGATCGGTGACACGTGCCGATACTTCATTACGCGACCTATGCGTGAATACATTTCAGTTTTTTCCTATCTGCTTCATTCGAGGCTAAATCGGCGGAGCCGTGGATACCATTGTCGTTGGACACGGCATATCGACGTATCGTTTCATTGCCACCCCCCTCCGATTACGGTTACGTAATCGTGTGTTCCGGTGAAACGCGAAGGTTCGATTGAGAAATGCGTTTAGGCTTGGATTTAGACTCGTCGCGTTGGTATTCGCGATTCATTGATTTAGTTCACGATGCCCGATGTCGGTTTACGTGGGTCTATCGATCGTGCAGAAACTACACGAAACTGCACGAAACTTACCCATTTTCGTGTCGAGATCGTACGGAGGATTCTGTCAGCTGGAACGGGAACAGAGACGGACCGAAGATACGCCTAGGAGCTAAGGAAAAGTGTCGAAGAGCGTCGAGTGGTGCGATTTCGCTCAGAGACAATTCGCTGGCATCGAACGGAAGCTAACGGGGCTGACGGACGTTTTCGAGATGCGCAAAGGAAAGGAGGTCGAAGGAAAATCGCGTACCGCGTAGGCCTCGTAGACCGGGCGATTCCCTGGGGGACCTCTTCGTCCTCCTCGCGGCAGAAACTGAGCGGAGTGCTCCGTTATTTCGATCGAGGCGCACGCTTCGAAGCGCTGCACGCACATACCGTATGTATGCATGGATGCAATTAATCAGAGTCTGCGTTGCGACGTGGAACTGTCATTGAGCAAACGACGACACGTGTCAAAGACCAAAGATATGTATCGAGTCAACGGGCTGGTTAGTTTGTG